>CM066329.1:162682344-163882344 GCA_033807585.1 Hydrophis major
TGGCATACTGCAAAACAAAGGCCAAAGAATTTAATCTGTACAAAGCAATATGTTCCTTTCCCAGGTGAATATATTCCACTTTATTGCCAACTTATACAGGCCTGAACATTACCCCACCATAAAAATGTCTAGCTCCACAATTCTACTCACAATGATGTAATTGCATGCAGACATTTAGAAAGGGAGCCTGGGAGTCAAGGAAAGATGAACATGATATTCCTCTTACGTTTTAATTGAAAAGAACTGTAGACATCAGCAAGACAAGTTGAAGTCAGAAGGGGTGAGAAGAATTTAAGACAGAATACAAAGGAGATCCAGCAAGAAAGTAAGGTGGCAGAAAGTAACTGAGACCATAAAATGGCTGGCAAGCAATCTATTAAAAATAAATGTAGTCTGATGCCAGGTGTTAGACACTTGATAAAATATTCTACAGTTCATTTTGCTGACAATATTAAAAATTGCAACAGAGTGAATAATTACATAATTTATTTAAGAAAGGTGTTTTAAATATCAACCTGTTGATTCTGTTTTCTACTGTTGAGCAGCACTTTTAATATTACCTTTAAATTTATTTTTATTGCTCTTCATGCTTCTAATAAAATATATGGATTACTTTTTTAACTGTAATTGTCACTCAAATGGCTGTAATTTACTATTTAACAAAGGGTTTGTGCAAATAAATTTGATTGCAATTGCTAGCAATTAATAAAATGTCTAGAGGAGGATATGTATGAATCTCACTTCACGTCATATCATCCTCTGGTTACCATCAGTTGATGAAAAAATAATGTTGCCATTATCTGTCCTTTTATTTTAGTTCTTATAAGTTTGTAAGAATGAACCTTGGCCTTGATTGTCCTCCAAAGATTTGCATTATTGATCATCAACATGAAATATTTCTTTTATATAAGTGTTGGGTAAGACATTATGTTTGTTTGTTTGATTGATTGATTGATTGATTGACTGACTGATTTATTTCTATATTACCCATCTCCCCAAAGCAACTCTAGGCATCTTCCAGTAATACAATTAAAATGCTACATGAAACAATAAAAATTAAAACAATAAAAATAAGAACCTTGAAGTTAGAAATTCAGTTTAAATTCAGTTTAAAAATACCCATGAGGGAACGGAAGAGAGTAAAGTGCCCACGGGGAGGAGATGCAGGGTTTGACTAATCCCAATAAAGGAGAACATTTGTAGCTCAGTTTTGAAATGAGGCATCTTGGTGCTCTCTGAGCTTGATAGTTTTCTTGCAGGCCTTCAAGCCATTTCAGAAGTAGGGTGAGTGCAGATCCCACCTTGAGATCAAAGGATGGCTGCATAGCAGAAAAGGGTCTACTCCTGACCCCCACCAGTCAAAATTCCTTGAAAGACAAGGTCCACAGCATGCCCCTTCAGCTGGCCTAGGTGGGGTGGGTTCATCCTATTGGGATGAGCTGGTTCTTCTGATAACCTGAATCCATGCCATATGAAGAATATTTAATCATAGCATTTATACCAGTCATTCCTGGTACAAGAATCAGGGGTTCACTGTGATACCAGGTTTTTGTTGTTTTCTCTATTAACATTTATAAAATACAAACAAAACACAAAAGCAGTGGAAAAGGGGAAAGAGAAGTGAGGAAAGATGAAAAAGAAAAGGAAAAAGAAGCATTGACTTCCAACTCTCTCTGTTATAGTAAAATAAGGCATTAATATCAAATCACAACTTTTTGCTTTTTTATAATAATAATGATGAACAAGCCATTTCTATAAAGATCTATCAGTCCAATTGGTGAAACCCAAAGTGAGAGTTTCATTCTTTTCCACATCAAGTATGAAGTTCAGAAGCAGTCTCCATGTGGAAACAAAAGTACTTACAATATGTTCTTTTCTGTAATCTAAAATAGTCAATTTTACCATTTCAGCCAATACTATCAACTTCTGCAACCATTCGTCCATAGTAGGAATCGAAGTATACTTCCAATTTTGTGCATACAATAGTCCTACTGCTGTCAACATATATAATAACAAAATTATAATTTTTTTCTCCAATTCTTTTTCCATTAAGCCCAAAATGAAAACTTCTGGTTTCATTTTTATCTTCATTTTCAAAATGTTCTGTATTAGAATATAAATCATACTCCAATTTTTATTCTTTATTTTTGCTTTATCACATCTACCATAAAAAGTCCTGTTCTGTCCTTAATTAACATACTTGAGATCCCCACGCTTTGATTGGCCAAAGCGCGGGGCTCTCCGATTGGTCAGGTGAGCCGCGCCAATTGGCTCGCTAAAGATCTCCCGCAATTGGTCCATTCGGATCGCGGGAGATTCAAAGCGGTGCCATTGGCCGCGGCGAAAGGAATAAAAGCCGCGGGCTTTTTTCCTTTCGCCAGTTCGGTTCCAACTACAATAAAAAGAGCTTGCATTGAAGTCACCGACTCCTGGCATCATTTCGCGGACACAACAAGTCCCCTCTTTACTTTTACACTTCCAGCAGGTTTTTCTGTTGTTTTGATTATTGCTTTTGTTAGTTTTGGTTTTTATTATGCTTGTATCATTTCATTCTTGATTGTGAGGTTCTCAGAATTTGGATGGTTATGCAAATATTTTAAATAAATAAATAAATTATTGTGCTCAACAACAAGCAGAGCAGACTTTCTCTGTGCTTCTTTCCAGTTCCTTAATAATAATATTTCCAATCTACCTCTAGAAAGGATGAGAGTTTAGAATGAATATATCAGCCATCATTCTAAGCCCTTGTCATAGATATGCATAGATAGAAAAATAATTTTGGAAAATGAAAAAAAAAGGAAAATGGATTGTTGTTGTTGTTATTGTTATTGCTGTCAGTTTCTTCCCCAATACCAAATGTGGTCCTAAGATCTTATTACATGCACATTTCTCTCAGATGTAAAGGAATGAATGCCTTCATTCATTTAAACCAGTGTTTCTCAAGGATGGCAACTTGTAGGATGTATGGACTTCAACTCCCAGAATTCCCCTAGACATGCTGGCTAGGAAATTCTAGAAGTTGAAATTCACATACTGTATGTTAACGTTGCCAAGCTTGAGAAATGATGATATAAAGCCTGTCAGTTTCCAGAAAAAAATGTTGGAATTTATCCAATATTTTCCACAATAAAATCTATATTAAAGAAGCAACATTTCTATGCAGGATATATACATCATATTTACTAGGTTTTTTTTTTCTTTTAACTTGGCAGGGAAAATTAACTAAATCAATTAATGAAATTAACAGTATAATTCTCTGAGTTTGGATGTCAACTTTTGTAAAAAGTTGCACAGCCAGAACATCTATACTTTCATTCCTTATCAAGCAAATTTGGTATCAACACTTCCCATGCATCAAGAAGGGAGTTGAAAGAGGATCACTCAAATGAAAGAGGTTCCATCTACTTATTAACAAACTGTGCTTAAAGGGAACAGGTCCTATTTCCAAAATTTTATATGAAACCGTGATCCCTTTTTGCTTTTAATAAATCTGATCAATTGTTGAATCATAGCAATCAAAGCTTTCTTGGCCATGGGTGCTGCTAGGACCTTGAAATAAAATTATCTTTAAAAATTGTGAATCCAAAAGAAGACAGTGCTATACTTAAAAAAAAAATTATGTAAAAATGTATGTAAAAATAAGAGAAGAATGCAACAACTTCCTCCTTATTTTCTTACAAAACTAGAAATAAGTTTTCATGTGGGTTTGTATACAACCTCTACCATTTTCTTAAATAAAGATGATCCCTTGCTATACTAGATAGACAGAATGAATACCAACCCTTACGAGGAAGTAATTTCCTACTTTCTGCTAATGTAGAAATATATTACCTAACATGCAATGCCATTCTATAAATCACTAGCAGACAGCTGTCCAGACACTGTGTTTTGGTGTAGTGAGCCAGTTATGGTGTCCTCCCATACCATAGGTACAGGTAGTCCTCAACTTATGACCACAATCAAGCCCAAAATTTATGTTGCTAAGTGAGAAATTTGTTACCGTATATACTCGAGTATAAGTCGACCCGAATATTAGCCGAGGCACCCAATTTTACCACAGAAAACTGGGAAAACTTATTGACTCGAGTATAAGTCGAGGGTGGGAAATGCAGCAGCTATTGGTAAATTTCAAAAATAAAAATAGATACCAGTAAAATTACATCAATTGAGGCATCAGTAGGTTAAATGTTTTTGAATATTTATTTCAAAGAAAAACAGTAAACTAGCTCTGTAAGTGGAAAAGAGAGCCAACAAAACCAATATGGTATCAACAATAACTTTAAAAGTACAAAAACCTTAGCTCAATCAGCAACCAAGCTAAAAGACAAGAGTTAAAATCCTTCAAAACTGGATTCCTCATCATCATCTGTATGTCTGCATGACAGATGAAGTGCCTGACAAATGAAAGTCCTCTTAGGAAACTTTAGATCTTAACTGGCATTACATTTAAAATCAAACATGTTCACATTCTTAACATCTCAAATTTTTTCCATGGCAAAGTGTTTCTCAAATAATCCATAATAATGCCACGGGAGGGAATTATTGTCTAATTAAAACTTTCACTAGGACAGTTGAGAATAAGTTTGATGTTCACAATTTCCTCTTTGAAAGAGGACCAGTAAATAGGGAACAAGAAGATGAAGAAAAAGAAGTGTGTTTTTTCACATTTTTCACACTGCAGTGAACAAAAATGGCATCATAGGAATAGGCTTATTCTCAGTCCAAAGATTTGTTTCTGATTTCTTCCCTGATTTAAGGGAAATTTGGGAAACGATCTCACTATCATGAAAGGTTTAATTGATTCACTAACCCAAAAGATGATGATGATGACAGTGGGAGGCAGGAGTCACTCTCTCCCTTGCAAGAAAAAAGCATGTGTATGTGCTGCATGTACATCCTGTTTTGGAGAGCCACCATCTCTTTCACAGCTCTCCCTCATGCCTCCATTGCATGTGCACACATGCCATGGCTCAGTAGTAGGTCAACATACAGATGTAACACTAGGTTCCCTCCTCAAAAGGAACATCCAAACTTTCTTGAGAAGTACAAACTTCATCTGTTCAGGATTGTGGTGACAAAGGTGAAGGAGGATGGGGCTGAGAGAAGGAAAGGGAAAAAAAGATCATTGACAGGGAAAAAGACAGGGAGAAACACCTGGAAGTGTGAGCCCTCGAGTTTCCTTAGGGAAGACCAGACAACAAGGGGAGAGGAGAGGAGGAGGAGGAGGAGAGTTAAAAAAAAGAGTGGGAAGCCAACTCACGCGTGCCATCAAAGCGGGTTGCTATGGTATCCAGGAAGGTGTTTTGGGGAGCCAGGAGGCCCCTCATCACCGGCATTTTAAGACTTGCTCAAGGACATCGCCATCGTCCAGTTGGAAGGGGGGAAAAAACCCAGAGGTATCTGAGAAGGACGGGAGCCGAGATGGGGCCCTTCGCTTCCTCTCCCCGAGACAGGCCAGGGGGAAGCGGGGCTTTTTCCGCCTGCTGCTGCCAGAGGGGTGTGGGGGGGAGTGCGGGGAAAGGGGGTTCGTGCCGAGGCTCCGCAAGCCACCGCCGCTTCCTCCAGACGAGCGCCCTGACGGGAGGCGATCGCAGCTGCTGAGCCCTGCAAACGGCCGGCCGAAAGCCGAGAGGAGGACGTCCGGGTGGCTGCCGCCCCTGGATCCTAACTGGAAAGACCCCACCGCCGCCACCGCCTCCCACTCAGGCAGGGTCCCCATTCCCCTGTCCGGCCAGGGGCACAGCCGCTTCCCACTCCCGAACAGCCCGGGCGCCGCTAGTCAGCCTCGCTCAGCGCCCGGGGCGGCATTGCAGGCGCAGCCTTTTGCAGAGCCGAGCCGGGCCGCGCCTCACCTCCTTCTCTCACTCTTCTTGCAAAGCGCCACCGAGCTCCAAGTTGCTCGACTTGGCGGCGAGCGGCAAGCAGCTCCTTTACCCGCCTGTTGTATGGGAGCTACCGCGCTCGCCTCCGGAGCAGCCGTCCGCAGTAACTTTCAAGTTGAGGATGCTGGGTGCTGCTGCTGCCACTGCTGCTCCTCGGGGCTCTTGAAGCTAATACTGGTTTGTTCGTTCCCGTTCATTGGAAAGGAGAAAATAAAAGACGGCGGGGAGGGAGGGGGGCACAAAGCAGCCCAAACGCGTAGCAGTGGAAGGAAGGCACGCTGGTGCGAGGAAGGGAGAGAGAGAGAGAGAGACACACACACACAGAGAGAGAGAGAGAGAGACAGACAGACAGACAGACACACACACACACACACTCTCACTTCGCCACTTTGCACCTTGCAAATGCAAAATCCTGGGGTTTTTGCATTTGCAAGGTGCAAAGCGGTGGGGGCGGATCCCGCGTGCTGGAAAGGGCTTAACTGTATTACGGGGAGAGAGAGAGAGAGGGGGAGAGATCATAAGAACGGCTCTTGCTTTTTTCTTGCAAGGGAGAGAGCCTTGCTTTTTTCTTCCAAGGGAGAGAGCCGCCACCACCACCTCCTCCTCCCCCTCCTCCCGAGTGAGTCTCCCCCTCAGTTTCCCCTGAAGGATCTTCTGTCGTTTTTGCCTTCTCCCTACATCTTCCCTCTGTTAAAATCCACACACACACACTTATTTTCGGTCGGATAGATTTCGTGTCTGAGCATTCTCACATGGTGGTGGGTCATTTTTTTTTCAGAGGGGAATCTGACTCGAGTATAAGCCGAGGGCGGTTTTTTCAGCACAAAAAATGGGCTGAAAAACTCGGCTTATACTCGAGTATATACGGTAAGTCAGTCTTACCCCATTTTTGCGATATTTCCTGCCAGGTGTGTCAAGTGAATCACTTCACTTATTAAATTAGTAACAGTGTTGTTAAGTGAATCTGGCTTTCCCATTGACTTTGCTTGTCAGAAGATCACAAAAGAGGATCACATGACCTCAGGACACTGAAACCTTCATAAATATGAACCACTGTCAAGCGTCCAAATGTAAATCAGGTGACCATCAGGATGCTGCGACAGTCGTAAGTCTGAAAAATGGTTATGTCACTTTTTTCAGTGTTGTAACTTAGAATGGTCACTAAATGACCTGTTGTAAGTTGAGGACTACCTGTATTTGTATTCTGATTCTTAAGCATGGTGTGAAGTGGAGTCACTAGTTCTACATATATTGTTTTTTCCTACATGCTTTCCCACCTCAGTATAATTAGCCCATTTCATGTTCATAGAAATTGGACTTTATTTTCTGGAAAGGTCTTCAGCCTCATTTCCCTGCTTAAAAGTTGGAACGATTACCTATCTTTCTGCCCTGTGAGGAGACAAAACAACATGCATTTATAGTCTATGGCACTATTAAAGTACTGCAGAAAGGTTAAAGCACAAACATAATACTTGGGAGTCCTCTGAACTTTTGTTAGACAATGTAACATTCATTCTAAATCGTTATAGCCCTAGACAATTTTAAGGTGAGGAAAAGTAATGCAATTTACTTAGATCAGTCTTGCATTCAATTTGTCCTAAGATTCGCTTGCTTGCTTTCTGCGCCATAATAATTGAACTTATTTGAAAACAGATTTTGTGAAATTCCCAGATGCAATGCAAGAGTTTGGATTTGGGTTACATAACAAAAAAAAAGAATTTATAATAAATCAAGAACTTTTTATTTCAGAGGTAACTTAATTTGAGTATGTGTTTCTAAACATACCTAAAACTATGTATATTTTAATACGTGTTTCTTCCACTAAATCATTCTAATTATACATAACACTATGTAAATGTGACATGGTTGACATAGGGCTTTTCAAATTGCTCTTTGTTCATTACAGTCAGACATATCTCTAGGGAAGCGCAGCCCAAACATTTATTATAAATGTTAACCGTACAAGTTATTGGAATGGAATAGCATTAATGACACTTAGAATCCAATCATTTACATAAAATATACAGATTTTATGAGCAATCAAGAACTTTTTTAAAAAATTATCAGAACAATAGACAACATACTCCCCTTTGCAAATATAGATCACAGTGATACACATGCTCTATCATAGTTTAGCCTATGCTAGTCTGTCTATGCTAGTCTCCTTTTCCACTCCACAAGAATGCTGGACTGAAAATACCTGCTTTTATTTTCAATTATTCTCAGATATTTCATCCAAACCCCAAATTGCAAATAAGTTTAATTACGGTTTGCCTGAAACAATGGCTTTAGATCAAAAACCATTGTTTGATAACATCAGCCAAAAGAAAGACATCCAATAATCAGGAGCTGCAGAAGGAATGCTTGGGTCTGGCCATGAGACTCTGTATGTGATCTGAAGTCTTATTCCTCTGTCCCTTTGCCTCTCCCACTCATAATAAACTTTGTTGAATTATATTTTTAAATAGCAAATTCTGAAATTCTGTCATAAATAACACTTTTCCTTCCCTCCTTTTTTTAAAAGGTAAATAACAAATGTCAACTTCCAACTTCTTCCATATTCTATCTGGGAACAAAGGAGAGACTGCTGTTCTTGTTCTAAAACAGTAAAAACCACAGAATTAAAGTATTTGGAACTGGTGTTTTCAAACTTTTTAAAACTATGAAATTTGATTCTTAAAACTAATAGTTCCCCAAACCCCTGATCAAAAGGATCAGCTAATTAGCCCTTTCTGATCCACCTTAGAAAATTGCTATGGACAAACGTGAGAGGACACCTAGGTACATCCTGATTTTTATCCTTAACCCTTTGCAAAAAAAAAAAAAAAAAAGTTTCTTAATCCTGCAGACCCTTTCAAGTCCTTTAAGTTTCATGGAACTCAATTTCAGAACCTATTGTTAAGTTAAGTAGTCTGGTACTCCTGTGTATTTTGATCATGCATTAGTGCAATAGTGCCGTGTCGACTATGGTAGAACAGTGATAATCAATTGTAAAGGAAAATAGGAGGCAGAAAGAATGTTAGGTATGTTCACCACACTTTGAGTTATTTAAAAAATAATAAAGGCAAGATAAAGAATATTAAAAAAAAATATCAAATATTTGTCATTTGTACTTAATTACCTTTCAAATTCTTTTCACTGTGAAATATCATAAAATATTTTATCTACCGTGTTTCTCACATAATAAGGCTGGGCCTTATTTTTTTTTGAACCCCGAAAAAATGGCTAGGACGTCTTTTCGGGGGCTGACTTAATTCCCCCCCTTGCATCCTCGCTACCAGCCGCTCCTAACAGGTGATCATGGCGAAGCGCGGAGAGTTCCCTACTCCCACCAAACACCTTTGCTGCAGACACCTTTGGCACCCGCCGCTGTTGCTTTCCCTTCTGCCCATTCCGCTGCCACGTTTGGAGCTGCTGCTTCCGTGTTTGGAGTGCCGCTGCCATTTGGAGTTCCAAACGCGGAAGTGGCAGCTCCAAACATGAGGGTGGGCGATCTTTTTATTTTGGTCCACGCAAAGTTCAGAGCGAGCGAGAGGGAGACTGCGATGCCTCCATCTGAGATGGCAACCTCACTAGTGGATCACAACGTGGCTGAAAGCCCGAATCGGTGGGATACGATGGCAATCTTTTTGGAGTGAGAGGAAAGGGAGAGAAGAGTTGCGAGGCGTAATTTGCAGGAGGAAGTGGGTGTATCCCACGGCAGGGAGCCCAAGGAAGAAGGGCCAGTAGGCAACGGAGAACGTCCCGTAGCTCCGGAAACAGCCGAGAGACGCACCCGGGAAGAGGCGTAGATGCTGCCTTGTAGTCCCCAAGTCAACTGCGTGCGCTGCCTTTAGCTATGTGCACTCCACGCTTTGGGCATCTCCATGTGATCGCGACCCTGTCCTTTCCACCTGGTGCCCTTGCTGCTTTCTGGCTCTTTAGTGACCGGCTTCGCGTTTGGAACACGTTCGCACCAACTCCAAATGCGAACGTGTTCCAAACACGAAGCCAGTTGCTAAAGAGCCAGAAAGCAGCAAGGGCACCAGGTGGAAAGGACAGGGTCGCGATCACACGGAGATGCCCAAAGCGCGGAGCGCACATAACTAAAGGTGGCGCATGCAGTTGACTTGGGGACTACAAGGCAGCATTTGCGCCTCTTCCCGGGCGCATCTCTCGGCTGCTTCTGGAGCTACGGGACATTCTCCGTTGCCTACCGGCCCTTCTTCCTTGGGCTCCCTGCCGTGGGATACACCCACTTCCTCCTGCAAATTACGCCTCGCAACTCTTCTCTCCCTTTCCTCTCACTCCAAAAAGATTGCCATCGTATCCCGCCGATTCGGGCTTCCAGCCACGTTGTGATCCACTAGTGAGGTTGCCATCTTGGATGGAGGCATCGCAGTCTCCCTCTCGCTCGCTCTGAACTTCGCGCGGACCAAAATAAAAAGATCGCCCGCCCTCATGTTTGGAGCTGCCACTTCCGTGTTTGGAGCTCCAAATGGCGGCGGCACTTCAAGCACGGAAGCGGCAGCTCCAAACGTGGCAGCGGAATGGGCAGAAGGGAAAGCAACAGCGGCGGGTGCCAAAGGTGTCTGCAGCAAAGGTGTTTGGTGGGAGTAGGGAACTCTCTGTGCTTCACCATGATCACCCGTTAGGAGCGGCTGGTGGCGAGGAATTCCTGCCCGCTGGGCGATCCTAACGGCAAGTCTCCCGCCCTTCCCCCTTATTTTGCATATTTTAAGATAGGCCTAAATTTGGGGGGAGGGGCTTAATTTGATTTTATGCCCAAAAAACATGCTGGGCCTTCCTATTGATGGAGGCCGTATTGTTGGAGAAACACGGTACTTTAAATCTTTCTGTTAATTGTAAATAAGAAAACCATTTGACAACTATGTCCCTCTGCCATCAAAAAGTGAAGTAGTAAATTATCAATGAACTTTGTGATCTTGCAGATAACATTCTTACTAAGTTTTTTAACCAAGTCTGTTCCTATGGTAATAAAAACACAGCAAGATCAGGGGTGGGGTCTGACAGGGTTAACTACCAGTTCGGTGATTTACGATGTGCTTCCCTGCATGCTGTGCCCATGTAAATCTTTTTTTTTTTTTTGTAAATTTTATTTGAGTTTTCACACAAAACAATACAAATAAAACATCTTTTTTGAAAGTAGCGTAATCCCGGGTTACATTTCTTCGTACAGACACAAATTCAATTTCATGCTCATTTTTATGTTCTATTCCATATCTTATTACTGTTTTACATTTTCTGCATAGCTTCTCCCCTCTTTTAATTTTCTCAATTTTATTTTAATTGTCTCGTCTCAATTCAAATCATTGTATTATATTTTTTGTCTGTCCTGCTTCAATTATCTATTATCTTTTCTCATTAAACAAAGTTTCTCCTGTCGTTACTGATTGGAGTATGACACCTTTATATCTTTTAAGTTTATCCATTTAACCCTTATTTAGACTTCAATATATACCCTAAAGTTATAACATTCAATATAATACATAACTTCCATTCGGATTCTACTTGGTACATTCTTAAAATACACACTATATTCTTTAAAAAAAGAAAAAATTATAAATATATGTAATTAAAACAACACATTCCATTCCAATTCAATTCTATAATTAATGTTAATATTCATTAAAATCTTAACTTCTTTAACATTACTTTTCAATTAAATATCATACTTCTATGGGAACAATTATAAGCTTTCCATAATTAATTCCCCCCCTTCACTTATATTTTATAAAACATTAACTAATTAAAATGTTCCCGTCCCTTCCAAATTGAATTTTCTCATTTATTTTATTTCACTTATTTTATTAACAAACATTTCACTAAATTACACTAACTATTTTATCCCTCATTTTAATCATACATTGTTTCCAATTTTCTAAAGTTATTTCTATTACTAATATAACAATACAATCTTATGTACCTTTACAGAATCCCCTTTTCAATTAAATTTTCACCCATTATCTCTAAATAGGTCCTGTTTCTCTATATCTTGTTCCGGTCCTTTGTAACTTCTTTTCCTTTCCTTCTTCCCTCTCTTCTTCTCTCTCCCCCCTTTACCCCCTTGTCTCTCTACCTCTATTTCTCTCTTCTGTATTCCGCTCTTCTGTTGCTTTCCAGTATTATACTTATTTTTCAAATTATTTTTCTTTTCTTTGGTTGCTTTTTTAAGTCTTAAATTCTCCATTCTCTTCCCCCCCCCTTTCCTTTTTCTTCCCCACATAAAATTACTTGTTCATTAAAGATGGCTTCTTCTTTGTCCCAGTCTTCTTGTTTTGCAGACGTTTCTTGTTGTTTCTCATAGTTCCAAATCTCCATTTCTAAGAATTGAAAAATGAAGCTAAAAGAACCTCTCCCTTCTTGTGCATCTTCTTTATACTTTTTAAGTTCCATTTTCAATTCATCCAGAAGTAGTGCCATTATATAAATTTTTAAACAACCACCCGATTAATTTTGGTCATTCAAATGCAATAACCAAGAATCCAAAGATCACCAAGTAATCCAAATACACGCAAGCTGTTTCTTTTTGGTCTTTTTTTCACTTTTTCTTCCTGGGGTTCTACTGTTTAGTTACAAAGTTTCAGTTAAAATGTATCTTTTAGAAGTCTTGTTGAAGTTTTACCGTAGATTCTTTTTAATTCCAGGCAGTCTCCTCCCTCTTTCCAGATCCTGCCCTTTTATTCTTTTTCTCTCCCTTCCTGCTAATGAAACAAAATTTTAGTGTCCAGAAATCTTTATTATCCCTTTGACATTTTGTTTTATTTTCAGCTTAATTGCCTATTGATGTCAAAGCGGATTTTTTCTGATTTCTTATTTAAGTCTCTTAGTTGTCAGTATAGGGAAAGGGAGAGAAGAAGAAAAAAAACCAAACCTTTCCTTTTCACTTTCCTCCGCTGCTTCCGACTGTTCTTTGGGAGTGATGTTATTTTTTGGTAAATTTAAATTCCAGGGAACCTTAGTTGTTGCTTTTGCAATTTAACCTAGTCAGCCAAAACTTTCACTTCTTATCTTCCTCCTGCACATTCTTTTCCGGTCAAGTTCTTCTTCGAAGTGGCCATTTCTGACCACCGCTGCAACCGCCTTTGGGAAAGGGAGTAATGGCCAGCTGAGAAAGAAAGATGCGGCTCTCCTCAGCCCTGCTGGCAGTCTTCCCCCTCTTCACCACCTCTATGGGGTGACTTCTCCCCGAAACCAGCTGGCTCAGGGTGCTCCAGCGGCGAGCCCAGACCGAAACTGCGCACAATCACGGATTTCTGTCTGTCGCCGAAGGAACTCAAACCAGAAGGCACCCATGTAAATCTTTGTCAGCTTGCTGCCTGGACAGCTGAGCAGCACTGCATGCAGGGAAACAACCTTTGAAAAAGAACTTTTTTCCTGCTTTTTCAACCTCAGCTGTGCCTTGCACAGCAGCTGAGGTTAAAAAAGCAGGAAATAATGGTCAGTTAAGAGCCCAGGTGGGCAGATGGGCCAAAACAGCAGCAGACATAGAACCGGTTCTATGTCTACTGCTCTTCAGAGCTACCGGTTTTATAGAGCCAGACAGAACCGGTAGAATCCCACCCCTGAAAGATGACACTTAGCAAAGGGAAAAATAACACAAGGAGCCAATATCCAGCAAAGGATTCCTAACAGGTGAAAGAAACAGTGATTTTCTCCAATCCTGCCCAGAGGTTCCTAAAACATTAATGTACTTTCATTCTGGGGAAGATAATATGACTATTAATGCTTGCCACTTCCTTCAGCACCAGCAAAGTTTCACAGAACATATGGCAGAATCCAACTGCTTGTTATTTGTTATTGCATAGTTTATCTTTAAGCAGAAACCGTGCATAGAAGCCAAATACAACAGATTATATTTCTGTTTTTGTGGCATCATTTAAGTCATATGAATAAATGAGTTTGGCCAGGTAACAATAATTTAAAAAGGACATCTTAGAATGAAATAATTAATGAGATAAATCCAGGCAAAATTGGACACTCTTCAGAGTGCTAGCCATAGAAGTCAAACTTTTCGTTTCTTTAGACAAATCATTTGATACTGTTTAGAGAAGGACGCAAGGAAAAACTTGAACTCATTGCCTGTCAGTTCAACATTTTATGAGCATCTCCAAGAGAAACAAATGGATCAATTGGACCTTGAAACATTTCTCAGAGGTAAATAGGCCTTTTCAGAAAGCTTTCAGATAAATAACCAATTAAATTGTATCAGTTTCAAAACTGCAGTATCTGACAAGATTATAAATGTATTCATGTGGAGGACATTACCAGCAGAATAATTTGGAGACCCATATTATTTTTGAAGAGACCCAGCATTGCTAACAGACAGCATTGATACAATTTTTAATACATTTGGAAAAGGAATATGAAGGGGGGTTGGATGAAATTGAAACCTTCACAGTTTATTTGTTTTTGTATTGAAATAGGTCAGTGGTCCCCAACCACCGGGCCCCAGACCAATACCGGTCCATGGGTCATTTTGTACCAGGCTGCAAAGAATGTTTGCTTGGGTGCCGCCATCTTGTTTCAGTGTCCTGAGTTGCCTTAGCATGTTCGGTTAGTTAAGAAATGCCCTACCCAGAGAAGGAAGTGGTGCTGGAGGAGGAGGAGGAGACAGTAGTGGAGAAGCAAGCAACTCAGGGCGCTACCGCTGTGGCGGCTTTGCCTGCATTTTCGAGGCTTTGATGTTGGAAGAGGCAGCAAGGCCTGGAAAAGGGGAGAGCTGTGCAAGGCTCCGTCTCCCTTTCCTGCCTGCACATGGGTGTGGGGGAGGAAAGAGAGAGAGCTGGGAGCAATTCAAGGCTAGAAAACTAATGGGGAGAGCTGACAGTGGGCACTGGGGGGACTGTTGTTGCTGCCACCACTGTGTGTGGGAGTGTGCATTTCAGGGACCTGAGCCAGGAGGCGCGAGAACTGCAAGTAGGAGCATTTGATGATTTTGAAGAACTCCTGGAACATGGTAGATTGGCATTTTGTAGGTCTCGGTGAAAGAGTGAGTTTTGTTTTGTCTCCATTCCTCTCCTGGTAATGCAAGAGATATGTTGTGAATGAATAATGCCAAATAAAGTTATCTTGAGCTTGAAGTCAAGTGCAGGGTTCTGGCCCTGCACTTCTGATTGGCTGTTAATGGCAGGATCGGATTGGTCCGTTCAGGAGCATCTGATTGGCCATTAACAGGCCATCCTCATTGTTTAACGGAGCTAGCACTTCAGGATTGCTATTGGTTGAATAGTTAATAAGTTGCCTATATAAGGAAGGCTATAGCAGCCTTCCAGTTTGAGCTATTACACCATGTAAATAAAGAGTTTGAAGTTCACTGTTTCTACCGGCTCTTCTCCATTATTCGCACCCATGCTCCAGACTTAACACTGGCGACGAGGGTGGGATTGGATGACATCAGAGCCAACTAAGACAACTAAGCACGTGGCTGAAGCGCACAATGGCAGAACCATGTCCGGCGGCGTAGTACCACCCGCTCCATTCAATCCAGCTCAAGAGGACTGGGAGTCCTACATGGACTGTTTCCAAATGTTTTTGGAAACGAATAATCTGAAGGATGCCACAACCGGGAAGAAACAGGGGGTATGCCTAACGCACTGCAGCCCGACGGTATTCAAAATGGCTAAGGCATTAGCGAAACTGGCTAAAGTGAAGGCCATGGACTGGGATGTCCTCGAACCGCTACTAAGGGCCCACTATGCACTGACCGTGCCAACGCTCGTAAGATGACACAAGTTCTATCAAAGACACCAGCGGAAAGGAGAAAGCATTGCCGATTTCGCTGCAGACCTCCGGAACTTGGGAGGCCTTTGCGATTTCACTGACCTAGAGGAGCCCTTGAGAGACCGAGTAGTCCTCGGGTTAGACGCTCTAAATTTACAGAGCAAAATAATGGCAAAGGGCGACATCACCCTTAAAGACGCCATAGCTGAAGCTACAGCAGCGGAGGCAACCAAGAAGTCGGCTGCCCAACTACGCTGAAATCGTGCTCCAGCACACCAACCGGCCAGCGAAGTTTCACCTAAGTCAGAAGGGCAGCTGCAGACGGCCCATCATGAGGACCTCTCTTCGTCGTCAGACAGCGACGAAGAAGAGGTCTATCGCCTGCGGTCTGATCGGGACCGTTACCCGAAGTCCCAGCAACTGTGCGCTGGCTGCGGGGCCAACCATTACCGCTCCGATTGCAAATTCCGCGACGCACTCTGCCACGAGTGCGGGAAATGAGGCCACATCGGACGGGTCTGCAGAAGTCTCCTCGGACCCAGCCAGACCTTGAAGGGTACCAATCTCCACCAATCGACAGGGAATCGCCCTGTAAGGCGAGAACCAGCAAACCACTCCTACAGAAACCGACCCGTGAATCGCCTAACAAGACGGGAAGAGGCCCACCAAACACTCACTATCGACCACGCCTCTTCACTAGACACTAAGAAAATTCAGGTCAAAGTGGACATTGAAAATCAGCCTTGCCAAATGAAAGTTGACTCGGGATCGTCTCTTTCAATGGTCTCATGGAAGACCCTCAAGCAACTCATCCCCACTATCCGGCACCAAGACCTTCAATTCCAACGGCTCGTGTTAAAGGACTACCAGGGGAACCAGATTCCAGTCATAGGATCCAGTAGAGTCCGGGTTGCATTCAAGATCCGCATGGCGTACTTACCCCTGAGGGTGATCGACAAGGACCGGCCTAGCCTGTTAGGCCTGCAATGGTTCGCACCACTCGGCATTGAAGTGGCAGGCATTAACCAAATCAGCGGCAGTGACTGGGAGGAAGACCTCACCACGAATTCAGGGACATCTTCAAGGAAAAGCTGGGCGAGTACAAGGGGACCCCGATATCCTTTAGCCTTAATACAAAGATAGCTCCCATCCACCTTAAGCCTCGTCGAGTTCCGTTCGCTCTAAAGCTGAAAATCGACGAACAGCTTGATAAGTTGATAGCCCAGGGAGTTTTAAAGCCAACCAACCACTCCCCATGGGAAACGCCAATCGTGACAACAATTAAGCCGGACGGCTCCATTAGAATTTGTGGGGACTACCGAGCCACCCTAAAACACACCCTGCAACAAAATTCATATCCGGTGCCAGTGGTGCAACACCTCCTCCATTTCCTGGGGGGCGGAAAAGTCTTCGCTAAACTAGACTTAGCTCAGGCTTATCAGCAACTGCCGGTTGACAAAAAAACGGCACAGGCACAGACTATCGTAACACACCGAGGTGTCTTTAAGTGTACGCGGCTTCAATTCGGAGTCAGTGTAGTCCCAGGGGATCTTTCAGAGCCTAATGGAGAGACTATTGCAGGGGATCAAAGGCGTTGTCCCCTATTTTGACGATGTGCTCATTGCTGCCCCCACTCCAAAAATTTTACGGGATCGTTTAAGACTGGTTTTACAAAAATTCCAAGAAGCAGGCCTGAAAGTCAAAAAAAATAAGTGCAAACTGTGTTCAGATCATGTTGAATTCTTAGGATACTTAATTGACAGTCAGGGTATTCACCCTACCGATAGAAAATTGAGAGCAATAAAAAACGCTCCCAGACCCCGGAACAAGACCAACCTCCAGGCGTTCTTAGGCCTCATCTATTTCTATAATGTATTCTTGCCGCACAAGGTGACTGTCGCTGAACCTTTACATCACCTACTAGATAAAAAAGCAATTTGGGTATAGGGTCACAGAGAAGAGCAGGCGTTCCGTAATGTAAAAAAACTACTGACCTCTGACGCCGTACTAATGCAGTACAATGAGACTTTGCCGTTAAATATCACATGTGATGCATCGCCTTTTAGAGTGGGCGCCATTTTGAGCCATGTATTACCTAACGGTAGCGAAGCCCCTGTTGCTTACTTTTCAAAAACGCTCTCGAAAACTGAGCGAAATTACATCCAGATCGATAAAGAAGCCCTGGCAATTGTATCAGCTGTTAAAAGATTCCATGAGTACGTGTACGGCCGGGTTTTTACCATTGTAACTGACCACAAACCATTGCTGGGGATCATCGCTGGGAACAAGCCAACTCCCTACATACTTTCTCCCAGGATGACCTGCTGGTCAGAATTCTTGGCTGCCTACAATTATCAGCTACAATATCGTCCTGGTAAAGCCATTCCCCACGCCGATGCCTTGAGCCGTGTACCGCTCCCTGAAACCATCAACGATCCTACACCAACGATGACAGCGTTGCAGATCGAGACACTCCATACGCTGCCATTAACTGCCTGTGACATCGTGAGAGAAACAAAACGCGACCCCATCTTAGCACAAGTCCTCACATGGGTGGAACGCGGGTGGCCATTGGACCAAGTACCAGACGACTTTGCACCATTCAAAAGTCATCAAACAGAGTTGTTCTCGCAGAAGGGCTGTATCATCTGGGGCGATAGAGTCGTTATCCCAGAACGACTCCAACAGGCACTGCTAAGAACCTTGCACGATGGCCACCCTGGCATCGTGTGCATGAAGGGCCTCGCACGAAGCTACACGTGGTGGCCAGGCATCGACAGACAAATCGAATCGTGGGTTAAAACTTGCCAGAGATGCCAAGAAGTAAGCAACGCTCCACCAAAGGCAACCCCGACTGAATGGGAGACGCCGTGGGGACCCTGGTCCCGCATCCATCTGGATTTTGCTGGGCCAACCAAAGTCCACACGTTTTTGCTAACCGTCGACGCCTACTCGAATTGGCTCGAGATTCACTGAATGAGCAATACGACCACCAAAGCGGTCATCAAAAGACTGGAAAGACTGTTTGCAGCCCACAGATTACCAGACGTTCTGGTATCCGACAACGAGCCCCAATTTACCGCGCTGTCCTTTGAACAGTACCTGGCTGACCGCGGTATCCGACATGCGCTTACTTCGCCTGCGCACCCTGCAGCCAATGGTCGGGCTGAGCGCATGGTACAATTCGTCAAAAGGACTCTACAAAAGATAGACTACGACAACATCGATGAGAAAATCAACCGAATCCTTTTCCTACAGCACATCACACCTCACAGCATCACCAACAAAACTCCCGCCGAGCTGCTAATGGGACGAAAGCTCCGCTCCCACCTCAATCGGTTACACCCAGCCTACGAACCGGAAAAGCCACTCGGATCCAGCGGCCGATGCCGTACCTTCCAGGTAGGCGATTTAGTATTCGCTAAAAACTTATCGGGCGATCCGCTGTGGGTAGAAGCGACCATAATCCGCGTAACCGGCCCAAGATCATACCTCGTTCAGTGCCCTGACAATAGACTTTGGAAGCGCCATATAGATCAACTACGATCGTGGCTACCGTCACACAATTCCGAACTCCCTTATAACCAAACTGGGGGGGGGGGAGATACAGAGGAAAACGAATTGCAACTAGAGGAAAATCTTTTTGAAGAGACTGATAATGGAACTGAAACGCAGGAACAGGAATCGGGGACCGGAGTGAGTTCATCTCAGGGAGTGGCCAGTGATATTGGTGATGACGGGAACGCGAACTCAGAACCAGAGGCATCCCTACCGTTAAACAATGATCTGTCTTAGCAGAAGGGCAGCCAACCGCCAGGCACTTTGCAAAAATCAAAAAGACTAATAAAACAACCGTCCTACCTTAAGGACTATTTAACCGCGCCCCGTGGGCAGAAGCCGGGGAAAAGGGGTGTTGTGAATGAATAATGCCAAATAAAGTTATCTTGAGCTTGAAGTCAAGTGCAGGGTTCTGGCCCTGCATTTCTGATTGGCTGTTAATGGCAGGATCGGATTGGTCCGTTCAGGAGCATCTGATTGGCCATTAACAGGCCATTCTCATTGGTTAACGGAGCTAGCGCTCCAGGATTGCTATTGGTTGAATAGTTAATAAGTTGCTTATATAAGGAAGGCTATAGCAGCCCTCGAGTTTGAGCTGTCACACCATGTAAATAAAGAGTTTGAAGTTCACTGTTTCTACCGGCTCGTCTCCATTATTCGCACCCATGCTCCAGACTTAACAAGATACTTTCCCTCTTCCCCCCAACCCCCAAATAATCACTGCTGTGGCTGGGTTTGGCAGTGAAGTGCTAAAGCGAGCGAAGTGCCCCCAGGGACACCTTTCTTTGCCTGTCTCCAGGTGAGGCTGGAAGAGCCCCCCCCCCAGCTTTTCCTCCACCGCAGATCTGAGCCTCTCAATCCTCCACCCAGGATCTGAAAGGAGCTTCCACTTTTCCCCCTCCCCTCCCCCAATTAATCACCAAGAGTGGCAGTCCTTCTGCAGGCAGATGCCTGCTGAGAAGCCCCTAGAATGGCAGCCAAGGGGTGCTGCCCCCCCAAGGAGAGCAAAGCCCCCTTTCTCCCTCTGCTTCTCCCAGCAGCAGTTGCCCTGAGGCCGCTCAGCTCAGACACACACACACACACTGCCTGCTCTTCTGTCTTTTTGGAAGGTGCCAGGTGGGGGAGGCTTCCAACCCAGAACATTTTATTTTGTTATCATTAAGCATTTACATTTTTGTTATAATTAAATAAGTAAGTGTGTGTGTGTGTGTTTGTGTATGATGTATGTGTGTGTGTGTGTGTGTGTGTGTATGTAACATTAATATTAAAAATTATATTAAATATATTAGCTTTAAAAAAAATCATATTAGTGGTCAAAGGGAAAATTAGTTGAATTCAAACAAAACAAAGAAATGTAGTTATTTCTTTAAAAGGGTACTAAATATCTCCTCTTTGTGCCACAAAATAATTTCTACCTTAGATGTATAAGCACAATTACACCTAAATCTGCAGCAGCTTTCTGCTAATGGGCCTCGAATTCTATGTTCCTGTCAGATTGCGCTCAACTGTCAGATTGCGTTCGCACGAGAGACTGACACGACACGGAGCTGAGTTTTCTCTCTGAGTTTATTTCGGTTCTGCAGAAGCGGGTTCACATCCAAGGCAGCAGGATGGAACCCAGAGCATATTTTACACAGTATATTTATACCCTAAATGCCTCATTGTATGAGGGCTTGATTCGCGGTTTGTCATTGGAATTCATACCTTCGGGGGATACTTTATTGCCCATTAACATTCCCCCGGTCCATCAAGTGGCTTTTTGATTGTTTTAGTTATTGGTATTTCCTAGACCTCCAGCTGTTTGCTGATGGTCCCTCTATAGGTCTAGACACTGCTTTTGAAACATACGTGCATGCAACAATGTTTGTTTTATCCTGATTCTTATCTCCCGAAAGGTTACAAGATGCAGGCTTTTGTAACTAATTCTGAGCGTAAGCGGATTAACAGAAGCAGAAATAGCGTTACATTGTTTCAATTCTCACAATCCCTCCTCTTCTGGTTACATTCTGTTTCAAAAGCACAAAGATCTTTACTAACTTGTATTAGCATTTTCTCTGATTGATTGTATAAAATGAGTTCTTTCTTTTTGTTTGTAAACCTAATTTTCCTTAAAGATTGTATACATATATTGATTACGTTGGGAATACATTGGATACAACAGCATAGACTAATCAAAATTACTGCTATGATTATTAGAGTGGTCACTATCGATTTCCACCAAGATCCATCAGGAAGCCAAGACCATAACATATCCCACAATGATCCTGAACCGCTATCCCACTGTTTCTGGTATTCATCTATCCTGGTTTCCATTTCATGTACAGTTTTGGTTATATTTGGCTCATAGTTGTGAATATATGTACAGCAATGAGAATGTATTAAGGCACAGACACCTCCTTTTGCGGCAAGCACTATGTCTAAAACATAGCGATTCTGTAATGCAACTTGTCTAACTTCAGATAATTCTTCGTTAATCATTTTTATGCTTTTTATGGTGTCATTAAACATTGTGATGGTAAAATTATTCAATCGTTTGATGTCTTGGTAATTTAACCCAATGCCTATAGGTGCGATAAGGGCTCTTCCCATACCTTCCCACCAGGCTCCTTCACTTACTCTGGAATCTAGCTCTCTTTTATTTCTGATCCGGGTGTTGGGTAGTTTATCTCATTTATATATTACTGGTATCACAAACCCCATGGTACAAGTCCCTGACCACAATTTTGGTACTTCTCTATAGGCATATTTTCCACATAACATCCACCTGCTGTCATCCATTGCCCAAGTAGCATTGGAAAGCCTTGTCCAATTGATTATCCCCTCAAAATACACACACATTTGACAATAATATGTAGGGAATGGTAAAAGATCATTTGTACAGTCACCTGAATTTGGTTTGCTGGTATTGAAACATGTTGCAGGCATTACAAATGTTTTATTACACCTTTCCCAATCTCCCAGGAAGACTCCCCCAGTAACATTCCTTTTAAAACAAACATGCGCTGTCTCTCGCAATTGGAGGAATACCCTCCCGGTCATGTTTCTCCCAAACTCTCTTTTATTTCCTTCCCCAAACGCCATCATTTGTCTTGTCAAAGGCACTCCATGTAAAATGACCCCTCTTTCAGCTCTCCCAGGCAAATGCATACATAACCAACAGTTAGTGATGTTTAGATCTTTCGCCATTATTCTTATATTCTTGATGTAGCAATTGTCTGTCCAGAGCTCTTCCCCAAGGTCTCCTGCTCTCTGCACATGTCGAGATTGTTCGGTTCCTGCTTCTTTAACCTGTTGTAAGATGAAAATACTTACAAGTACAGTTGAAGTACACAGGAACAGACGCATGATCTTATCTTTTAAGAGTCAGTTTCAAAGGTTGTCCTTCCACTGGGTGGCTTCTCCAAGGCTTCTCAGGTTCTGGAGTTGCTTTCACACGACTATGATGAGTCCATCCACTTTCCTTTGTCCGGACAGCAGACTCAGTCGTCAGAAGTACTTGGTATGGTCCTTCCCAGCTAGGTTGCAGTTTCTCAGTCCTCCAAGTTTTCACAAGCACCCAATCACCAACTTCATAGGGATGTTGACTTCCTACTAGTGGTGGTCGTTGTGCTAACAGTCCCTGTTTGCGAAGAGACAATAAAGATCTGGACAGCGTCTGCAAATACTTCCTTACAAACATATCCCTGAATTCAGGTATAGGTCCCCCAAAAGTTGTCAAGTAGGGGCGACCCAGATGGGACTGCACTTTTAATTCCCTCAATGATCATTGTCTTTAGATCTTTCATATTTTGTCTATGTTCTGCATTTTGGATATTCCAATTGGGAGGTGCCAAAGGGAACTTAACATCCCCAGCAACTGCTTGGTCATTTCCCAATTGTAACACTCGCCAATGTTCTATTGCTCCCTGCCTAATCAAATCTCTTTCCTCCCTGCTGAATAGATGCCCCAAAACGTACATCAGCTCTTCATACGTATAATCATTTGGTCCCAGAAACAGTTCTAATTCTAGGCTTACTTTTTGTGGATCCTCATGAAGCCGGGGAAGTGATTGCTTTAACTCTCTCAGTTCCCCAGGTCTCATAGGTTGAACGGCATACATAGCCACGGGCTGTCCCTGAGCGTTTAGACCGTTTGGCACTTCGCGCAAGGGATAAGCGTGCGCTGACTGTGCCGGTGGAAAGGGAAAGTTCTGAACGCTTTGTTCTAAATCCCTTAACTCTCTCCGCAAGCGTGCATGGAGTGTAGGCGGCGGGGAGGGAGGCAATGGAGCCGCTGCCGCTGCTGCTAATAAATCTTGCTGATTATGCGGAGGAACAGTTGGTGGAGGACGATAGAACTCATCGTCAGACTCCGGATTTTTAAGTTTGGACACAAATTGATCAGCCGGTGGCAGGCTGGGTCCTTCAAATTCAACGTGATACCATACTTCCAGGTATGGTATCTCTGCGGTTAATTTGTGAGCCAATTGGTAAATTTTTAACTGGTTCATCCAGTATGTACTGGTTTCTCCCTCCGGTGCCCAATGATAAGGGAATTTTGGATCGGAAAGGGGGTATTTTGGCCACCTGTATTTGCACAAAAAAATCATGTGCTTTTTCTCCAGATTCCGGGTAAAATGCTTTAGATTCGGGGAGAACCACTGGTTTAGTAGTTGTCCCAAGGGCGAATCTACCGGAATAGGTTTTCTGCCTTCTTCCTCCTCTATCTTCTCTCCCCTTGAGGCTTCCAATAACCTCTTACTTTGCCCTTTCCCCATTCTCGTCACCAGACCTGTCCTCCAGCAGGCGCTGGACTTTCTCCCAGAGAAAATTTAAGGACACCTTTCTATCAAAAACCCTATTCTTTTGGAAAAGGAACAAATTTACCTGATCACTCCGGGGACCTGTCGTCAGTCCAGGTATGCGGATGTGCGGGCGTCCCCGACTCAGGCTTTCCCGTGATCCCAGATCACTCGCAAGGTACCTTCACTCAGTCCATTCGCTCTCTCTCGTTCTCTCTGAGGCTTCGTTTTGGATCGGAGATTCCTGGGATCTCTCGATCAATGGGGAGTGGGGGTGTCTCCAAACGAGACGGAGTGGCCACTACTCACCAGTCCCCAAAACACCGAGGATCGCCGTGGAATCTCCTGCCTGGCTCGCCAGCTGTCAGATTGCGCTCAACTGTCAGATTGCGTTCGCACGAGAGACTGACACGACACGGAGCTGAGTTTTCTCTCTGAGTTTATTTCGGTTCTGCAGAAGCGGGTTCACATCCAAGGCAGCAGGATGGAACCCAGAGCATATTTTACACAGTATATTTATACCCTAAATGCCTCATTGTATGAGGGCTTGATTCGCGGTTTGTCATTGGAATTCATACCTTCGGGGGATACTTTATTGCCCATTAACATTCCCCCGGTCCATCAAGTGGCTTTTTGATTGTTTTAGTTATTGGTATTTCCTAGACCTCCAGCTGTTTGCTGATGGTCCCTCTATAGGTCTAGACACTGCTTTTGAAACATACGTGCATGCAACAATGTTTGTTTTATCCTGATTCTTATCTCCCGAAAGGTTACAAGATGCAGGCTTTTGTAACTAATTCTGAGCGTAAGCGGATTAACAGAAGCAGAAATAGCGTTACATTGTTTCAATTCTCACATTCCCAAGCAGCATGGTAGCTGGCAATGTAAACTTATCTCAATGTATTTGCCATTTAAATACATACTGAAGGCATTTTTCTTTCCCTGTTCAATGTCATGGCCTATCAAAAAAACAAAAATTTGGAGCAGATTCCTTGGGAGAAAAGATTTATGAGTTGAAAATTAAAAGGGCTATGGAGATCACTCATATCTAATGCTCTGACTAGACAGAAGCTGTTCTGGCTACAGTAACAGTGGAGAGAAGTGCCATACTTTCCTTCATGCTGGAGAAGACATTTGCTGGTTTCTATGTGCAGAAAATCAGCATAATAGACTTCCTTTCATTGCAAGGTTGGAGTGGAATCTGTTTTCCACCATTGTCATAATTCTTCTACTGTAAGCTTTTCACCCGTGTTGATGGGATTCTGGCAGTTACCCCAATTAAATCAAAAGACCATAGAAATATTTTATGAGTTGACACATGTGGTGTGCGCATCCAACACAATGCAGCTTTGGGTTAAATATCAATATATTCTTCAGAATCAATCATAGCAATTACTAAAATATATATAATAAAGTTGTCATAAATACATTTAAAACAATCTACAATGTACTTATGGGGCATCTAAAATATGCCTCTAGCTCTTATTGGAAATTTGGTCACCGCATAAATGGTGTTGTTCATGGAATCTACATAACAGTACCATGTAGTCTAAAATTCAGAATTTTAGATTACAGAGCGAATTATTCAAAAGCCCAAGCTTAAATCTAACTTTCCCAATTTCATTTATGATAGTAGGCTATTTCTAATTCTAGCTATTAGAAGAAAAAAGATGGAGGTAAGAGTCGATCATTTATCATAAGAGAAACTGCAGCTTTTTCATCCAATCTCTTTCATCAAAGCTCAAAAATCAACTAAATAAAACAAAGTAACAGATTTATAATATCATATTTTTAACCAATGCATTATGTATACAGTCTGTTCTGAAACTGGCAGCATCAATTTTCCTGGAGTCTAACGCAGGAAAGTAAATGTGGCCTAAACAGTTTAATCTCCAGATATTGTGGTTTGTAAAATTGTTGTACATTCATTAAGAAACACTTCAGTCCTTTACTCATCTCATTATGAGTCATTTATCTATGAAAGAATTATTAGTTTGGAAGATTGAGCAAATACAGTGGATATATAGTGTACCGATATCTCAGTAAATGATCTCAGTAAAATGTTCAGTAAAATGTATCATTATTTCTTTATGGACAAGATATGTAAGTGCCACTAGAGGGTACAACAATTGATTTACAACTTGTTAAGCAACCATACCTAAAGGGGTCTTGAAAATTGTTGTGTATGCAATAAAGATTAATAAAGTGTGAGCTTGGAGTAAGTGCAGGGTTCTGGCCCTGCACTTCTGATTGGCTGTTAAGCAGCCGGACCGGATTGGCCCGTTCCGGGGAATCCGATTGGCCCTTAACAGAGAATTCTTATTGGTTATAAGAGCTAGCGTTCCTAGCTCGTTATTGGTTAAACATTACAGGGTTTGCCTATATAAGGCGGGTTTTACTGCTGTTGAATCAGAGAAGTCACTATGTAAATAAAGAGCTGAAGTTCACCGTTCAGAGGCTTTTCTCCATTCTTTCTCGCCCATGCTCAAAACATAACAAAAATAGCTCTGCATTGACCTCAGTGAAAGTATTGAATGGAGCCTTTCAGGGTTTTTTTCCTCGGCTATCAGCCTCATAATATAGACCAAACCAAGAATCCAAATCTACAGGAAAGCTAAAATTACTTTTGTTAATGATGGCTATAATAACTGAATCTTGGCTGTTTGATTGTGCTGTACATCCATTTCATTCTTCTTATACTGTACATCAGTGAATTAGGGAGCTGTCTGTCTGCTTCCAAATACCATCTGAACATTCTAGATTTAAAAAATATTAAACTTAAATAGAAAACTTAAAAATATTTCAGTCCCTTTCACCCTAGGTAATGGTTTGGTGATAGAAGAGTCATTAAGTAAGACACTCTCATGTCTGCTTTGCTCAATGACAGTAATCCTGGCATCTCCAGTTGGGGTCATTAAGTGAGGTTGTTAAGCAAGTGGCTACAGTGCCCACCCACATGTGGAAACTTGCCATGATCCAGGAGGCCTCACCCAGCTATTCGGCCCACTAATGCACACAAAGCACCTCATTCAACCTTCAAATGCTGATAGACAGACCCAACTTAACCCAAGGTGCAACCTTTCTATCAAGACTGCCTCCCACAATCCTTCATAAGCTCTTCTCAAGGATCACAAGAATGTAATCGACTCTTGCAGTATTTGAGAAGCCTCCCAAATTGTCTGATTTGGAAAAGGAGGACTCCAAAGGTCATGAGAATAGGATTGCTGAATGGGAGCAGTTGTAGCTGTGGTTGTAACTGCAGGTGGGCTGCATGGGTTGTTAAGCAACTGGTAAAATTCAACTATGTGGATTTTATTCACCTGACCTTGCAACATTCATAACTTCAGGCATAGATCACAAGTCCCTTTGCTCAGTACCATTGTAATTTTGAATGGTTGCTGAACAAACAGTCATAAATCAAGGAGTACTTGCGTTTTTTACATCAGTCCAAAGCTTTCAACATATTAATACATGCTCAAGAGAACAGAATACAGAGGGAAATGTTTGTCTAAAATGAGTCAAAAGAAGATGAACCAAGGCAGGAAAAAAGAATATCTTCAGCCTCTGATTAAAAAACACTAGAGGAATCTGGGGAGGGCCAGATGCCAGAGCAAGTGGGGTTACCCTAAGAAACAGGGGAAAATATGCAATAAGTTTAATTCTGTCACTCTGTGTACTATTTCCAATATTTATTTCATCTCTACAATAGCAATAGCACTTAGATTTATATATCACTTCACAGTGCTTTACAGCCCTTTCTACACAGTTTAGAGAGTCAGCATATTGACCACAAAAATCTGGGTCCTCATTTTATCAACCTCGGAAGGATGGAAAGATGGGTCAACCTTCAGCCAGCCAGAATCAAGCTCCTGGCAGTGAGCAGAATCAACCTGAAATACTGCATTCTAATCACTGCCCCACTGTAATCATGTCATCTGAAATTTCTTTACAATTGAGGTTCCTCTAAATGGCAGATCACTATCACCTTGTGGTCTGTAAAGAGCCTTAAATCTTCCTTCCTTTTTCTGAAGGCTGTTTTAATGTGCTATATATTCTTTGAAGTTACTTTTTTTCCTTCCCCAGCATTGTGTCTCCAAAAAGGTGAGAAGGAGAGGGGGGTAGGGAGAGAGAGAGAGAGAGAGAGAGAAGTGGGGGGTAATTTTACCAGCTACCCAGCTTGCTGCTACAGAACCAGCAAATCATTCTACAGAATTTGTTTTTTCTTTTGACTTACCAGAACCAACATAGTTGTAAGAATTCCACCTTTATCACCCCCCAGGTTAGAAGAGAAGCAATAGATAAGATATTCCCTGCAAGAGAGCTGGCAGCAGGAAATTAGCATGTACAAGAATTTGAAGGAAGTAAGTTTGAAAACTGCAGCATTTTATCTTACAGGCTCAACCATGATGCTACAACATATGAGAAAAATCTAAAAATATTAAAGTCCCTCTGGCTGAACATGAGAAAGCAGCTATAAAGGCCAATATAAAATGAATATTTTATGACTAGAAGTGAATTCAAAATTCAGATCAGAAAGTAATAGTTCCATTGTTCTTAAAGAGTCCTTAAAGAAAATAAAGAATAGTTAAAGGACCTGGCATATTTACCCCGAAAAACAAATATTTACAAATATTTAAAAAGTTGTCATGTGTAGGTTGACTATATTCTACAAAAACAGATAGCAAGAGATGTACCAAAATATTAAAAAAGAAGGGCATTCAGGCCAATTATTAGAATTTCCAGCCAGTAATGATGGTTAAAGAGTACAAGAGTTATCCTATAATGGTGATGGATTCTTCCTTACCTGAGGTTTTCAAATTGGGCTGACCACTTGTCAGGGATGGTTCAGTGGATTCCTACACTGAACTGAGCAAAGAATTGGAAAATCTTTAAGTTCCCAGTTCATAATTCTATGACTCTGGAAGCAAGATAGTTGTGCACCAGGAACAGGTTAATTTTTTTCATATTGTTCTAGAAAAATTAAGTTGTGTTCATTTCAATCTTCAAAAAATAGGCTTGCTTCATAAAATCAGAGAGTTTCCTGTTTCTTTATGGAAAGGGCTGTGGATTTTAACTGCTTAGCCAAGAGTTCTTCTCCTAGATGAATGTACACTATGTGTAAATTGTTTATTTTGCTAGAGGAGCGCAAGCCGGCTTGAACCTCAGCTTCCTAATATATGCAAATACACTTTGTACCCTTATTAAAATGATCATCTTTTTGCTTGGCTTGGCTGAATTAATTCTTCACATTCCTAAATGCAACAAAAATCCACAATTCTGCATGGTCTTCCGTACCCTTTGCCCCCTTGTATTCGAGTAAAGGGAATGGAACAGCCAGCCTTGAATACAGCAATGTTTTAACAGCCTCCTACAAGAGAAAGATTGGACCCTCTGATGCTCCCTTCCATGTTCTTCAGAATAGATTCTTTCTGTTCCTATATCCAGTGCTATGGTGATACCAGTGCCAAAACCAAGTAGTGGCATTTATATATTATATTTTCTTCCTTTTTCTTGGGCACAAATAACTGCTACAGCCTCTGTTGCAGTACAAACATTCAAAACATAAAATGGTAATTAATTCCTGCAAATGCATCTCATTGGAAATGAGTTGGAATCAGTATCTTGGGATATATGTTTGTAGAAAGTTAGCACCCACCCCTCTCCTAGAAGAATGAAATATTTTAGGAAATATTAAAGAGGCAGAATATTTCCCCTAAAAGAAAAAGAAAAATCTTAAAGGAAACAGAAACAAAAGAGCCCAGCTCCCTGCCTCCAGCAGATATTTTGGTGCCAGCTTATCTACAAGACAAAAAACTGGGCCAGTCTATCTACAAAACAAAAGACCTCAACTCCAGGATGATGGGATTATCCTTCAGGGCAAAATCATTCAGCCACAATAGGAAATTGCCCTCCATTGCATCACCCAGCAAGATTCAACTGACAACCTAATCTATGACTGCAGAGCCCCATGGGAGTGTGACTGCAACCAACAGAAGTGGTTCCAATAGGATCCTTTGCCATCTTTGGAATAGGAAGCTCAAATTCAAAGCCCAAGAGAGGGTATAAATCTCTCTCTCTCTCTTCCATGTGGTCATCTCCCCAGAATCACATGTGCTTGATGGTTCTGCTTCATCATTAAACTATTCTTCCAAGCAGCCTCCATGTTTCCAGTGTCTTTCTTCCCACTTGGAACTGAACCCAGAGAACATTTCTTCCAACATGTTCCTGCATCTTATTTCTAGAGAAAAAAAATACCCCTGGTGGAAGACAGTGGAATGTTGTAAAGTTTTTCTCACTTCCTCTTAACCAGGGGTGGGCAAACTACAGCCTGCGGGCCACATCCAGCCCATTGGTCTGTCTAATCTGGCCAGCCTCTGAAAAAAATCACTGGACTTGGCGTATTGCCCTGTGCCGCATGGCCCCCAAAGCTGCAAAACAGCGCGGAGCGCTCTCGGGGTAGGAAAGAAGAGAGGCACACAATGCCAGCGCCCACCCAGTTGATGCCTCCGCCGAAGGCGGCAGGAGCAGCAGACGGGAGAGCAAGTGGCGAAGTTTCCTAACTTGCCTCTCCATCCCTGGCCGGCATGCGTCTCCCGCACGAGGAACTTTCCTGGGCGCCAGGAGGAACACGCTCCGACTATTATTTGCGGGTCCTCTCCCCGCGCTTCCTTCCCCCAACCCTCCCTTCCCCTCCCGCCCAATATGGCAAAGGTTCAGGTGAACATCGTGGTGCTGGACAACCCTTCGCCTTTCTACAACCCCTTCCAGTTCAAAATCACCTTCGAGTGCATAGAGCAGTGGTCCCCAACCACCAGGCCCTGGACCAGTACCGGTCTGTGGATCACTTTGTACCAGGCCGCAAAGAAATAAAAATAAAAAATAAAATAAAAATGGCGGCTTTCTTCACCTTCGGTGAATGCTGCTGGGATCAGGGATCAAGAACACAAAGGAGAGAAGGGGAAGGAGGAAGCAACCGAAGCCTGTCCTGCTCTCCGGCTCAGCGGCTTCGGTTTCCTCCCTCCTCGTTCCTCTCTGTCGCTCTCTCGCTCCTCCACCAGCCCAGGAGGAACTGCTTCAAAGAAGCCGGCAGGGTAGCTTCCTGTCAGTGCAGCTCCTCCGAAGCACCCGTTCACCCTCACCCAGCCACCCGTGGTTTAATCCAGTGCTCCGTTTTGCCTGCCTGCCTTCCTGCCTTCGTTTCTGGTTGTTTCAGAGCAGTTTTGGCTGAGAATAATAACTATTTGCCTCTTTTTCTCAGCTGAAGCTGCTCCGAAATGACCAGAAACAAAGGCAGGCAGGCAGAATGGAGCACTGGATTGAACCGCGGGCAGCTGTGTGGGGGTGAACGGGCACTTCGGAGGAGCTGCACCGACAGGAAGCCATCCTGCCGGCTTCTTTGAAGCAGTTTCTTCTTGGGCTGGTGGAGCAGCGACAGAGCGACTGAGAGAGGAATGAGGCAGACACCCAAGGGATGAGCAGTGTTAGGGATACACCCTAGCAGAAATCTGCACGGCAGGCAGGCAGGCAGGCAAATATGTGAGATAAACGTTTTTGTAGCTTACACTCAGTAAAAACAGATACACTGTGCTAGTTAAATAGTTTATTCCAGTAAGAGTTTTAGCATAGTCATTCAGTCCATATATCATTCAATAGTTCAGTCCGTTCGGGGATTATTCATTTGCAAAGTCCAGTGTCGAAAAAGAGGTCAGTAAACTTACAAATATCAGTCCAGTAATAAATCTCCTCACAGATGAGATATAAAGAAGTCAAACCTCCTTTCTTCCTTCAGCAGCAGTAGCAGGGAACACGCAGTCATCAATCCATCATAGTCAGTAAGCAATTCAGTAAGCCAGCAATCAATCAAGTTCTCTTGCTCTCTCTTATGGCGGTTTTACAATCGCACCAAAATTACATGCTTTGCTGTTTAAAGTGACACACGCTTAAAACTCACTATCATAGTTTATATATATTATTTTACCCAAACTACGTTAGGTAACCTTGTTATTCCTAACAAGCGGGAAGGGTTCTGCCCGATGGGCGGGCGGGCTGCTTGGAGGAGGTGACCCGGCAACACTCCGGGTTTCCCCTCCACCGTGCGGCTCGGGGCCAGGCACAAGCGCCCGAGAGGAAAAAGCAAGCCGCAAGTTGCTGGGAAGTTGCTCGGGTGCTGGGAGCCACCGTCATGGTGAGCAGATCGTCAGGCGCGTACATGAGGAGGAAGGCTTTTAAAGTGCCTCGCATTTGGAAAGCGTGGAAAGTAGTAGCAGGAGCAGCCACGGTGTTACTTTTTCATATATATATATATATGGCATTCAGCTTTATTCGGGTATTTTCCCACGTCATAGTAGTGGTGCTTTTAAAGTTGTAGCAACGTTTCAGCAGAATCTCATCTGCCATCATCAGGCTTCTGTATAGTGTTCATCTGTGAGTCAGAAGCCACTGTAAAAGTCTGACTCACAGATGAACACTATACAGAAGCCTGATGATGGCAGATGAGATTCTGCCGAAACATTGCTACAACTTTAAAAGCACAACTACAATGACATAGGAAAATACCCGAACAAAGCTGAATACCATACATACATAAGTGTTGTGACTGAAAGGATCGATCCTGCTGTGAGTTTTGACTCTGATGACTCTGAAGATGAAAGGGTGGAGCCTGCTGTGAATGTGGAGTCTGAATTATTAGAGGACACAGATGTGAGCCAGGAGGATGAGAGATTATCGGACAATCCTTGCCAGAGCCTTCTACTTCACTCATGCCAGCAACTGATCCACAAAATGAGTCAGAGGCTTCCAATGGGGAAACTGACAGATCGTGGATTGATGCTAGAATCAGGAGAAGAATGAAACACCAAGTTGAAGGGAGGCGTCAAGCCAGACATTGATTAGAGAGACTGACACGCCCATCCAGGTGATTTAAGGAGGATTGCTGATTCTCAAACTTTGCTTGGAAGCAAAGTGTTTGATGTGTTGAAAGAATACGTGTGGAGCGGCCTTTGTAATTTATGGACATTCTGAATTACCAGACAGATTCCGGGAAGTCTGCCAAGGACTGGAATATAGTACTATTAACTCTTTTTTAGTCTGGCTTTGTTTTGTTTGAATATTTTGAACTGTGGAACTCTGAATTCTCACTTGTGTCACAACACGTATGTATGTATGTATGTATGTGTGTATGTATGTATAGGTGAGACATAACACATACATACATACATACATATATATATACAGAAGCCTGATGATGGCAGATGAGATTCTGCTGAAACATTGCTACAACTTTAAAAGCACCACTATTATGACGTGGGAAAATACCCGAACAAAGCTGAATGCCAGACATGTAAATACCCGCGAAAACTTAAGAAAAACTTAAGAAAACTTAAAATATATATACATACATACATACATACATATACATATACATATACATATACACATATATATATACACACACACACATATATACACATATATATATATATATATATATATTATATATATATATAATATTCTTATATATAATTTGCTGCATTTTATAATGGGCCCTTTATAATGGCCTTTTATAAAATTGGTTCGGCCCTCAAACGCAGATCTGATTTTCCATGTGGCCCCCGACATAAATTGCCCACCCCTGCTCTTAACAATGAAGTCCCCCTAACAATGGGACTGTAACTGGACTATATGTAATTTAGAAAAGTGAGAGGAGGAGTGAAGGAATCCATAACTTATTTCCCACAACAGTACAAAAAAGAGAGGTAGAATCTGATGCAATTCTTTGCTTGATTGCATAGATTCGCCTAGCCATGCTAATCTTAGCATTAAAATCTTAAAACCCTAATTTTTCTCTGCAAAGCATGCTTGCAGGCACTCCAGTTTCATGCATTCTTTTTTTATTTCACTTTTATTTTGAGGCTACCAAGAAGCATGTTTTAAATATGGGTGCTTGCAACTTGACTTTAGGTCCGGCACTATGCAATTTATGATTTTGAAGCACTGGATTGTATTATATATTCTGAAAAGGCTTCTCACACGCTCCTGCCCATCCATCATTTTTTTTTTTAATTGAATCTGTTATAATCGGAAAGAGATCTGGTATTACATAGTTGTCCTCTAGAGAAAGAAAAAGACAGCATTTGTTTGGTGGGTAAAATCTGGAAGAAAGAGAAGAAGGGTGGTATATATTTATTAGATTTGACATAGGACTCCAAGACCTAAGCCAATGTTACTACAATATTACTATATTATTACTATTGTTGAAATGGTTTAATTTGGAATACTTATCCTGCCAAGACCACCAGATAAAAGGAAGAGCACAATTAGAAATAGTTCTATTATGGTTAATGGTACTATATTGTTAGTGCACCAAAGCCCAGAAAAGATAAATATTCCTCATTCCGCATTCATCCCCAGTTTACTACAACATGTATAAGAATTACTAGATGTGTATTGATAATTTAATAATTGTATCATGCATTCATTTCATTAAATCCTATTTATCAAGCAGGGTTTATCTTTAAATAAATATATCTAGGATTGCACTGCAAGTTGATTTTTCATGATTAATAAAAAAACCATTTTTGGAGGCCTTTGGTGTCCTTTGGGGAAACCACTTATTAGAAAGGAAAAAGTAAATCACTTTAGTGCAGAGAAGAAAAGGAGTGTATTTAGACAATATTTTATACAGGTAGTAAAGTTTATTACTAAGGAAACAGAATTCAGCTACAAGTCTCATGGCTTTGTGTCACGCATTCATTATAACATTATGAAGCACTTTGTGCATAGAATTTCAGACATTTTGTCATAAAATGGAAAATTGGAAAATTATATTCACCAGAAGCCAAAGATTAGTTCCCCTTAAAGCTAAATTCTGAGTAATTTCTCAGATCATTGATCTCCTGCAACAAAAACTAAACTTGCACATTTAGCCTGTTTCAATGTGGATCTGGAAAAAAAGATTCACACTCTTTAAAAGGCGCTAGAAATAAAAATATAGCATCATCATGCCTGTATGGAAGCTACTATGGCTTCAACCATGGGGAGATTGTAACAAGTTGTTGTTGCTGTTGTTGTTGGAAACTTTTTTTTCTTTAAATTGCAACATTAAATATGACTCAAGCATTATAAAACAGTGAAGTTTACCTTATTTACCAAAGATGGTTTTAAGATGAAGACCAAAATGTACTTTATTTTGTTATTGTTTTTTGAAATATATATTGGTAACATATATAGAGATATATAATCAAAATGGGACATTTAGAGGTTTTCAGCCACAATCCTGAAAGTCGAGATAGAAGAAGTTGGAGGAGTAAGAGATTTCTCACAGTGGGAAAGCATCCAAAGGTGCTCTCAATGCCCAAAGCCCAAACAAAAGAGGAAGTCAATATTCAAATGGCAGACCAATCTTTATCCATAGCAATTTCCAAAATACATATCATTTTTCAAGGACATTAGCTTTCAAATTCTTTAACATCTTTTCCAAATAGATTTATTGTACCAATGCAAAATATTTACTCTCATAGTATCCTCCCCTCCATTTCTCCTTCCTTCAGGTATGAAGCTATAGATGTGGCTGCAAACCCTCCTTTTATTTGATTCACTTCTTATATTCCCCATGCATATTTGCAAGCTGAGGGGCCAGGAAAATCGTAATTAGGCAGATTTGAATAAGGAAATTGATGTGACCAATATCTTAATTTTCTTTCTGAGTTCAACTCCTCTCCCCCATCCCACTTTGCCTTTTCTTGATATTCTTCATATTGGAACACAAAACATTTGGTACGTGTGAGTAACTGTGTAAAATGAAACTTTAAAAAGGAGAAGAGCTTTAACTGATGCCCCAAAAGAAAGGCTTCCCTACAATTAACTTCAGTTTTTAAAAGTTATTATACATAGGCAACTCTTATGCAATCCAAGGAAGCAACATGGGACATGAAAATACAAGAAAAGTCATGTTAGTTAGCTAGTGCAATAGTAGTACAAAAACCATATTGCAAGTATTACAAAGGCCATGAAAATCAGAAGAGAATTTTAGATGGAAGATAGTTTTCTCCAAGCCTAAAGATAAGCAAGCCAGAATTATAACCACTTCATGAAAGTTCCATTGCTGTAATCGGAAGACAAATCTGCACAAAGCCACAATGAAGGTAAGGGGTGGCTGGTCCTTCCATCAGGCACAATGTTTGCACTGCTTACTCCCTTGCATTTTATGTCTTTAATGCAATTTTTTAGAGCTTTGTGTTTTTGTTTTCAAAACCCCCACAGAGAACCAAATAACAAGAAATGTTTTAAAATCGTTATCCTGCCTTTAGCATCATTCACAAGTGCACACAGCTGTGCCTTACCTTGTATGACACCAAACTTTACACAGCATTCCAACAACCAAACTTTAGACCCACTCATAAGGAGTATGTAGCAGTATGCACCACATTTTATGTGTCTGAAGACTTTGCTTCCATGCTTAAAATTCTATTTTAGCAATAAATTAATGTTAAAGGTTCCAGAAGCAAAGTAAATTAAATATTCATCACACATATTTCTATTTAACGGAGTCATCACTTTCTGCATTTCTTAATACAATTTCTGAGGCTATATACAACACATGGGGTTTTTATGTGATTAGTATTATTTCAATAAATTACACAATTATGTTCTGCTGGATGATGTTATATTAGGAACTAATTTTCCCAAACTCAAATACAAAGTTTGAATGAAACTTAATGTATTCACTTCCATTGTTTTAGTTTAAATGGGGATATTTTAATAAATGAAACAGGAAAATAATCCTTGAAATTAGCTCTTTTGTTCCCTGCTTTTACTTCTCTACATTATCAACATTATTCACTATTCACTTCTCTCAGTGATAGACAAGCTTCTAAGGGCCATCATGAAAGAATTCCACACTTGGTTTCTTCACCAGCTCCTTACAGTCTTTTCCACTTTTCATATGAGTCAAGCAAAGATGCACCTTAAGTTTTGGAGAAAGATGGAAGGTCCCTGGAGAGTCTGGTCTATGTGGCATATGGGATAGCACAGGCATCTCTTGGATGATTCATGAAGTATGAGGCATGTTGTCATGTTGCAGCAAAATGTCTTTCTTCATATTCCAAATTCTGCTTAACTGTGTTTCAAATGTTTTGAGTGTTGTAATGAGAGGGCTTCTACACTTAAGGAAATCCATGTCAATAATCCTGCATTGGAATCACACCCAAGCTGTAACCATGATGTTTGTCATGCTCTTGTTGGAATCTGATTCCGAGGGTGAGGCCAAGCAGCTGACAGGGAGTAGGAGTGTGGCTCAGGTGGCTGTGGAAGAAACTGGGGAAGGGCACAGTCAGGCTGAGCATTCAGAGGAAGACCCAGGGCCACCCCCTCTTCATCCTAGGGCATGCAGGGAGGGAATGGAGAAGGGAGCAATGTGAGTTACGGGGGTTATGGGGGAGAAAAGGGTCCTGATTCCCTTCATTAGCTGCAGCTGGGAAAACAGGGTTTAAAAAGGGCGTTTGCGCACAGCACCTTGCTGGAAGCAACGTGTGAATTATCTTTGTTTGTCAAGTTTTATCTAGGTTCTGGTGTCCTCCCAACTCTGTGTGTTTCGCTATCTTTTGAAGTATGCAATTCCTTTTTTTGCCCTGTCTTGTTAATTGCTGCAGTGTGGTTGTTTTGCTTTTTATTTATAATTTATACATACTTTGGGTTCACACTGAATTTCTTCCCTTTAAAAACTGTTCTTGGGAGAATTGTTTCTCCAACCGATGATAACTGGACATTGAGGGCCAAGTTGGAGGTATCAAAGGGACTTTATCTACTTTTGAGACTTTGTTGTTTTTGTGCCATGCCCCAGGTCATCACAACATTGCAAAAAAAAAAAAAATCCTCCCCTTCACCTTCTGGCAGGACAGCAATTGATAACAAATTTCAACTCCTGTCATTTTGTCATTATGCAATGAACCCATCTTGTGCAAACTTACCAATGCTGAAAAACATCAATAATGTGACCACATGTTACTGTGAAATGCCAAGCTTGATGGCAATTTCCCTTTGAATGAGCTACCAATTGTCCTTAAACGTGAAACTCATCAGTTGCTGTCACAGGTCATCCACTTCATTCTTGATCACACAAATCAGTTCTGCTCGGTTCATCATTATTATCCATTTGGGCCTATTAATGTACAATATTCACATCAGCAGGCTCATCACTATAAATAATCTATGTTTGGCAGTGAATTTCACTTGGAAGGACTCCTTCAGCAGTCAAAAATTTTACACATTGCTTAAAGTGCATTAATGAGAAGTCACTGCACAGTTACGTTTCACAAAAAATAACAGTATAACTGTTTCTCATAGCAACTTTCTGCCAACTAAATAGAAAAACAGATGCTTAAAACTATACCTGCACAATTTAGGACATTGGAGATGTTAGCCTTCATCCAGCCCTATTTAAAATTAACGATTATGTTATGATAAGAGAGGTAGAGAATAGTTGAATAATTTCTTTTAAAAAACAGGTTGCATCTTCCAATCTTCATCCATATTGTTAAGTTCTGCACATGGGCGCAAGGAACGGAGACGAGTCAGTGAACAGTAAACTTCAACTCTTTATTAATCATTCTGAACAGAGCAAAACCCTAGGGCAACAGCAGCCCTTTTATAGGGCAGGCTGCTGATCTAGTCACCAATGAGAAACATGGAGTGTTAACCCCTTGAACCAATGAGAATAGCTCGTTAACAGCCAATCAGATTCTCCTGAACGGACCAATCCAATATCGCTATTATCGGCCAATCAGAAGCGCAGGATTAGAACCCTGCTTTTTCTAAAGGTCTGATAAAACTTTATTTAAGCATTTTATTAGTTCATAACACATATGTCAGCGAGACCCACACCCTTTATAATTAGAGACAATATACAAGAAAGATAACTCTGTGTGGTTGATGTACAGGCCTGACCCCCAAAAGTAGCAAACTCACTGCAAAAACAGAAAATAAAACAGTTTTTCTAGGGCAATTAGAAGTTAGGTTTCCCTCTAAGTTAACAGCAAATACTTTGCTAACCTAATAATAAATAATAAAGCAAATAATAATTCTTATAGTAATTATTGAACAGGACTGTGCAATCATGACTCATAATGATTGTGACAAGTTTATGATCCTGCCCAGTATTTGCAGCAAAGTTTGAAACTTATAGCAAACTTACCCTGCCAGTCTTGGGGGTGGGGGGGTGTTCTTGGTAGTTCCTTGATTAGGCTGTTGTTTACTGTTAGCTTTTTTTTTCTCAGTTGGTAGTTCCTTGATTGAGGTATTGTTGACTTCTTGACTGTTGGTCTAGTTTTAATCATAGTATTAAATATTAAAGGTGGTACTACACGAATAGCTTAACAGAGGAAGCAACTTTCCATAATGAAAACAAAGCAGCAAATCCTGTGGACAATAGCAACCAGAAGATAGACACATAAACAATATGATTCTATAATGCCAGATCTCAGACACATCTTTTAGCCACCTCAAAAGAAACATTCCAAAGCTTCAGAGGAACGCAGAACTACAGAAAATGAGACAAGGAGTAAAGACAGAAAGAAAGTTGTGTCCAGCAAAAGGACAAAGAGTCAGTAGATTAGTGATTTACAGAATGAAAAGATCTCCTGAATGAGCCCATCAACTCATGAACATCTGCTGTGGATGTGAATTTCCAATTCTTATCATGTTCTTTAATAATTAAAACTTTCTGCTAAATCATATCAGAACAAGCAATACTGCAAATTACAGTTACACCATCCATTATGAACTGGTTAGATGCAGAAGTGAGATGCTACCGGTTCTGTCCAGTACTATAGAACCAGTAGCTCTGAAGAGCAGCAGACACTGAATTGGTTTTGTGTTTGCTGCTGTTTGGCCCACCTGCCTGCCCGGACTCTTTGCACAGCACAGCACAGCTGAGGTTGAAAAAACAGGAAAAAACAGGCTTTTCCAAAGCTGCACACCTGCATGCAGCTCTTTTCAGCTGTCTGGGTGGCACAGCTTAAGGTTTTTCTACATGTGCATGCAGCAAAACGTTTATCACTGAACAGATAGTAATGCTGGTTGAATCCCATCCCTGGTTAGATGGTATTTGAGTCATGGAAGAAAACCAAAAAGGGGGAAAGGAAACTGTAAGCCAGGGGTGGGGAACTATGGTTCTTTTATGACTTGTGGATTAGCTCAAGAATTCTGGGAGTTGAAGTCCACAAGTCATAAAGGGCTATGCAAATAATGTGGAAAAGATTTGATTTCTGGGACCATAACATGAATTTAGTGACTGATGGATTACAAACATAGGATGGGTTACACCTCACCAAGATAAACATGTTTTACCAAACATGACAAATTTGGTTAGAAAAGTATTAAATTAATATTGCAAACAAGATATATAAATCTCCTAAACATCAGATAATCCAATAATATAACTTATTAGCAATGGATATTATTTCAGAAATAACATTGGCTCATTAGTAACACCCAGATTTTGGGAAACAAGATGATCTTCAACTCTGAGAACAAGAAAATAAATATGATTTAAGAGGAGAAGCAGATCTTGGCAAGATTCTGATTATTGGAATGTAACAATCAAAGATGAACTGTGACAGAAAGGCTAGACAAAGATTTGCACTCAGCATTTAAAATATCCACATTGGCTTAGAAATCCAAATGAATAAACAGAGCATCTAGCTTAAAGTTAATTAAAGCCTGCCCAACCAAGGATAAGATACTGGTGGGGGGGTTTGTTTTTTGGATAATTTAAAACTAAGCTATATATTTTTTCAAAGCAGCAGAGCAGCTGTAATGGAAGACTTTAATTACCTTAATTACCAATTTAGGGTAGGCAAACTCTGTCAAATGGCCCTTTCTGAAAATGCTTAGCTTGTGTTTCACAATTTGCCCCTTCAAGGTGACAGAAGCTGTTGTCCTTCATATTAACCAATAACAAAAACGGACTTGGAGGGAAATAACCTTGATTGTAAGGGAAACTTAAACCAAAGGTAGCTCAATGTCTTTGGATTCAAGAAAAATTATAAAAGTATCACAGCAACGGTGAATAGGATTCCATAGTACCAGCAGCAATGGGAAAAAGGAATTCACGGTGAAAGCAAATTCCTAAAAAAAAAGTAAATCCTGAAAGCATAACAGCTACACAATTCCCAACAGATAGTCCATGACTTACAGCCACAATTGGAACCAGAGTAGGGCAAGATTAAGTTTTTAAATGAATCAGATTACAGTAACACCTCTCCACCATGAAATAAATCTGTCTGGCACATAGCTATGAATAGGTGGCCTGTCATTTAAAATAGGATCCTTGTAATATAATCATTCTCAACTACACAAGACATTTCTATATCCCAGAACAGGATTATTAAGATTTGGGAGGTTGAGATTATAATTTCAATTATGTAATGCAACTTCTTTGCCAGAATAGCAATGGCGATAAAAGGAAGGTTGTGGTGTTCAGCTCATGACAATTAAATTTGGTTTCATTGCCCAGATGTTTAAAATGGTGAAATTCAGAATTATATGTGAATTACATTTGCACTGTGTTCATACAACATGCTAACTCCTGCTTCGTTGAATGAATTCAGCTGCCTAGGCTCACACTAAGCATTTGTGACATGAAAGGTGGAATGGAGGGGGGAATCTGCATACAACCCTCAACAAACTACTGTAGTCAATCACATTTTTAGCCTAATATGTTGTACAAATCCAGTCTAGAAGTTTCGGTTGATGCAAAACTTTGCATCCGTTCTTACAGCTAACCATGTGTCCAATATTAAATATGTTCAAGTGCATATATCTGCATATTTTATCAGACCTGAAGGCTAGATAAAAAGCATGTATGTATTATTCTTACCCTATAGGAAAAGTGATTACCTGTAAATATGATAGGAGAAATCATCTTGTGTTTGCTGAAGGTAGAAGATATTAAAGTAAAAGAGGGAATGGACAATTAGCTGCAAAGACTGGTGCTGAAAAATATTTTTCTTTGGTGTTTGCTTTTTATATTCTCCTTTGTGGGGGTTCATCTCCTTTGTGGAGGGGTTCATCTTAAAATTAGAATTGTTTTTCTTTGGGATATAAATAAATAATTTTATTATATGAAATTCTTTTCCCCAAATCTACCAGCAGCTCAAACAAGAGTTACAACCACACGTATTTACAACTACAAGTTCTTTATTATAACAATGAAACCAGTTACAACATTGTTCAAAATACAACTTTAAAATATAGCTTGTTTACTTGTTACAAGGGAGGGGGAAGATCAATTACTATTTCATCCAGAGTGGCCAGAAAATCTTCAGTAGACTGCAGACAATCTGGAAAAAAAAATAAAGATTATAATATCTCCAGACAGTTAGCTCTAACTTTAGGAATTTTTAAAGTGAATAAAAGTGTGTTTACTTAGTCATTCTTAAAATAGCTGTTACTAGATCATTCCTAAACATTGTTGTGCTTTTTTTTTCTACTACCTCTATCCCTTTCTAACCAGGTACCTTCCAAGTATCTTGGGATTTCAGTTTGTAAAACTATTAGCCCACATGACTAATAAATAGCTAGTAAACTAGAAATTATGGTTTCAGTACATGTTGCAGATCCCAAATTGAACAAGGCAGTTAAAGACAAAATATCACAACTGCTAGATTTTTCTGAATAGTGTTTACCATAGTCCCATGAAACTAAAGGTTGTTTTGGAGGCAGAGGGATGCTACTTGTAAATCTATCAGGCACATTATCAAATGTCATAAGAGGAACTCCAGTCAAAGACATATGGCTCAGCCGGTGCTCTTCAGGAACATCAAAACTTTCGAAATCTATTAATGGAAAATGGTAGAACAAAATACAATGAAATGAAACTTCCCGTTTGATCTTAAGCATGGGTCAGAAATAAACTTGATTAAAACTTTGCTTAAATTTAGTCAGTATAACTTCTAACTTTTCATGATCTTTATTAACCTGGATCAAGAATAGAAGCCTACTTCATTATATACAAGATGATATGCCAGGGGTATCACATCTTATTGTACAGATATTTATTTGTGAAACCTGATTATTAAATGTGTCCTCTGTTGCCAAAACAAAAAACAAAACCCTGAAGCTCTTTCCTTTTTGGGCATTACCTAGAGGATTATAAGAAAAAAGATTCTCCTTCTCTGGGAATTCTTCAGGAACCATGCTGTTGTCTTCAGTTCTGCTTATATTTTCATTTTCCTAAGTAAGAATAATAAAAAATAGTTACAACACCCTCTCAAAACAAAGATTAGAGACTGTAGCACATGAATATCTGGGGTATATAAGAGGTTGTTTTATTCCAAAGCTACTAGCATAGGTTATTAGCCCACAATGCCCCATTAAAGTCAAGATCCATAAGCAGCAACTCCAATCTTTCAGGTAGAAGTTTTATTACTCTACATGAAGATGCCAGAGATTAAATTTGGGACTCAAGTGCTTTTTTAGGGAGTCATTTCACCTCCTGAGATGAAAGGCTTAAATACAAAGTTAATTTCTTCTGTCTGAGCATCTCAGTGTCATCCAACAGAAAATTAGCTTTACTAACCTTTTTGGACAAGAACTTTTTTCCTTTAGGGAATTGACTCTTTGTTGTTGCTAGAGGTCTGTTCAAATTTCCCAGAGCCTTCCTGACTGATTGAGATTCTGTAAGATTCACATTAGCTGTCCTTCCAACAAGAGGGGTTTTAGGATGAGATCTTTCTACAAACACTTTTGCTGTAGGAAGGGGAAAGTCCTGTTATACAATGCAATTTAGATCCTATATTCCAACATTTCTTTATTAAAGTAGGTTTAATAAAGTAGGTTTAACATCCCCCAAATGCACTAAAAGCATTGATTTGGACAATTCAGAATAGGGCCATGGAGGAATTAGTACAACCACGTTGGCTTTTATGTCCATTAGATAATAATTTTAATAAAAATTGCTTGTCTAATAAACTAAGACAATATCCTGCAGTTTAGTTCAGCTTCTTCCATTCACAGCAGAATCCACACAATGATCCTTTGTACAAAGCAAAAAGATGGCCGCTTTTAATTTCTCTTTCTTCCCACCCTGTTACAGTATTTTCAGAAGAGTCATATGACCAAGTTATCCCTAAAGTCTCAAGACTGACTCTTTTCTCAGTGCTTTCCATTACACGAAAGCCACATTGATATCATATTTAGGTAACTGTTCACCTTCTATTCTCTTAAAATAACAAATCATTCTGATTAGACAGCAACCAAATCAATGTTGAGCGAGCCTTTTCAGAGAGATTTTTTTTGCTCATTTAGACTAGCTGTATTATATAAATGCAAACTCACAAGGTGCTAATAGCTGTTTTAGTTGGCCCTTAGTAGCAATAGTGGTGCCAGTTTCTCCGTTCTCTTTGTCTATGAAGATATGTGTTGCCATTCCTATGACATCAAATGATCCCTAAAACAGATACCCACAATATTATAACACATCTAAGTTTATTATCTAAACTTCTCACATCAATACAAGATTGCAAGTGTACTTTTCTCCTAAAATATTCACATAACTAGGATAGCCGCTTCTAGCTCAGAATCTTTCAGAACCAAGGCAGTTATCCTAGTTCAAACTGTCTTAAGCTGACTCAGGTGGGAAGACAATTCCATCCAAGATTCACCTGTTCTTTTTACAGGAAACACATTTTTTGCTTAAACAATTTGAAAATGTGACTTTATAATGTTTCTTCCTAATTTAGAAAATATAGTCTGCCATCTACTACTTGCAAATATACATAGTTCCTTGATTTGACAGTGGCAACAAGTAAATAAATTGCATTGTCTTAATGGACAGAATAGAATTCTTTATTGGCCAAGTGTGGTTGGACACACAAGGAATTTGTCTTGGTGCAAATACTCTCAGTATACATAAAAAGAAAATATACATAAAAGAAAGTTTCAACAGCTAGAAAATAATTTGATTGGTTTGTAAAAATGCCATCTGTGGATAATTATGCCTCAGCAAATGACTTTGGGCTCAAAACTAAGAAAAATCAGATCAAGTTTACACTAAGATAAAAACAATTAATATTGTTAAGATAGGCCGAGATCTCAAAAGTAGGCAGTTACAATGCACTTCCATTTTGGTTTCATAAACATTTTGATGAAGTAGCTGGGTTTCTAGCTCATTAAAAGGAGACTTATTTACATCAAATCAGGAGTTATAGTTGAGAAAGATTCAAAATGTATAGATCAGATTAAATAGAGTACAGTATAGCCATTAATTTGACCTCCAAATGCTACTTGTCTCAATTCAGTCTTCCCAACATAGTATTCAAGGATCTAAAACCTCTTGAATTAAACAATTCGAAGTTGAATTAAACTCTTTGTAGTTTAAACAATTAGCCTTTTAATTAAAAAAAATTCTCCCTCCCCTATTTTGGAATATCATGCCTCATGAAGTTCTAAACCAACATTTTTGTTAGTTCTGTAACAAAGATATTATTCTATATGAATTCGTGGTGTGCATGCACTATAGCAGCCAGCGTATCTTGCTCTCTGCTGTAAACAGAACTGTAAACAGAACCGAAGCCTTTATTTTTCAATTATTTCAGTTTAATACTCGTAGCCCCGGCATTTCTATGTTCATTAATAGAGCTTCTTTCAGAATTAGTTTTAGAAGGCTATCAAACAGAAAAATAGCACTGGGGTACAAGTCTATAGAAAGCATATACGACTTTAAAAAAAAACCAAGTTTCAGCAATTATGACAAAAGATAGAACTGAAATACTGACCACCATCCCGCTTCTTCCTAAACTATTGTTTGCAGTTTTAATTTTGCAACAAAGCTAGCCTTTAAAACCTAATACGTATGAACAAACAGAAACGAAAAGTAAACTATCATGAAGGAAAAAAGTTCCACATCCATCATCCCCTTATCGATCCATTACCTCGGCAAACACTTTGGTTAAAACTTGCAACGTAGCTTTCTCTACCGAATTCTTTTAAATCTTGCACTTGGTCCCTGATTGGCTGTTGCTCCTCGTATTGAGAGGTTAAAACTACTGATTGGCTCCCTTTCTAAACCAATGTTGGCGGGGGACAAGTGGAGCTTACACTGCTTTATCTTGAGTCTCATTCGCAGGCAATGCGAGATATTTAAGAGCCAAGGATTGCGATGTCAATTTGTGAAGTACGAAAGCGATACTGACTTGATCCCATAATCTTCAAGGTGGGGGGACTTCAAGCTCCAGGATAATTTAATTTAAAAAACAAACATCAGCTGGATGGCTGTGTTGATCTATATAGCAATATAATCCGCATGGGATCGTGGTATTTTACGGCATTTTACTGTGATGCTATGAACGTCTAAATCGGACCAAAGCCCCATTGAAACTCGCTAGGAATTACGACCAAGTAAGTTTAGCCAGTAGTGTTTGATTAACTTTTATCTGGGCTTGGAAGGGAAGCGGAGGTTGCCGTGGCCGTGGCTAAGACTTGGATGGGAGACTGCCGCCCCTGAGACACCACGACCGTCGGCTAAGGCTGGTCGAGAAAGTCCCGGAAAAATGCAATACGACCCGCTTCTAAATCGTTGGCAAAGTAATGGCATGCTGCCCCTATAAGTCACATATTAATGATTGCTTGCATTATTCCTGTTATGATTGCGTGCCATTTAAACCATTGTGTCTAGCGACTGCATAGCTACAGTTTATCCATGAAGAAATAAAAACCTTTGAATTGCACGCTTCACTTTGTCAGTTTTTTTTTTTTAAGGCGGCAAAGAGCCATGGAAATTTATGCCATAACAAACAATAGATCCTAATAGAGGCTTGTATGAAAGAAAATGCACTTCCACCAAGTCTTGGGTTTCAGATCCTCGGGGCTTTATAAATATAACAAGTTTATTTAGGAATAAACTCCACCGACATTTGAAAGGCCGACTCCGAACAGCTCTAAGCTTGCACCCTCAAAAGAGTTTACTGAAAGCCAAAGCCCGGGAATGAGCGTTTTTAAAATAAGAGTGCAGCCCCTTTAAGGAGTAGTGAGAATGTGAACGTGCTGCATTGTGGGAAGCGGAAAGACACCGGAAGTGAGAGGCTTAATGAGCGTCGTAGGCCCGGTGGCGCAGGAAGGCTAATCTACGGCTCGGGTGAGTGCTCTCATTTGGGTCGGTGACACTGATCGGGTCTGGTTTGCTTTTTCCCGGGTGAAACCTGCAACCGGTGTGTAAATTACACGTGCAACTTAATCCGGTTTAAGTTGTTTTGTAGGTAGTTAAAATTTCGGGTCTCTTCGTTAATGAAGTTCAGAACTCTCCTTTTTAAGTTTCATAAAACGGGAGCGAAATCCAGTTATGCCTCTTGTGCTGCTGCTGCTGCTATATAAGCTCAAGGCAACTAAAGCTGGCCTGGAAACATGGATTATAGGTTTCATAGTCCTGGGTTATTGGACAGGTCGACTGGGGCTGGTGGGAGTTAGAGCCCAAAACAGTTGGAGCCTACAAGGGCGTCTGCCCCAATTTAGAAAAGCAGCAGTAAAAACTAATTGGAGTTTCGGAAAGGTCTCAAAGGGAAGGTGGCTGGGGGTGCTTTTGATGATGTTTTACACCTTATGTACAGTATATTTTAGAATTTATATGGCTGACTGCCTGGCATACTGATCCTAAACTGTTCACAACAGCCAACAAAAACCAGAGTAGTAACAACAGAACAACCCTTCCCATCAGATGCCAGACCAACTGCACCATTAGTTTCCTAACTCAAGCCCAGTATTTGGGGTAAAAGCCAGCCAGGTGGTCTTCACAGCCTTCCAAAGGTCAGGACCAGCTATAGAGAAGGTGCTTCTTCAAAGTGCCAAAAGATGGCAGCCTTCAAAGGAAGGGAACTGGAACTCACCCAGGTCAGCTAATGGAATGGCAGATATTCTTGGAGAGAGGCAGTCCCATAAGTAACTGATCCTATGGCGTGTATTTCTTTAAAGGTGAGAAGCAGCACCTGTAAAGCAACTGGGAGCCAGTACAGTTCAAACGGCACTATAACTTGGGGGAAAGCACTGGACACCCATTCTGCAGTGAAGGATCCCCAAATTGCACAATAGTTCTGTCTGGAGGGGAAGGTTACCTTGTCCAAACAACGAAGGGACAACGACCCACAAACATTGTGTCTTTGTAGAGTTGACTTGCAGCCAATTTCTCCCCAACCATGCCCATAGAACCTCCCAATGCTGACCGAACAGTATAACCTACCTAGCATGGGCAGAGATATATGATTGGATATAATCAGTGCGCGGGTAATTTTTGACTTGCAATTGAGCCCATCATTTTGGACATAGGTTGTAATGGTCGTAAAGCAGGTTACAACATGCCATGCCCAATTTTATGACCTGTTTTGTGGCAGTTGTAAAACAAACTGAACTGCATTTGTAAAACAAGTGGACTGCTCTATCAGGTCATTAAGTAAACCTATTGATTGCTGTAGTGTTTTTTTTGCCAGAAACTGAAATAAACATTAGTCACATGATTGCAGGGTGCTGCAAACAGCCATAAATGCAAACTGGTTGCTAATACCCAAAATGTGGTCATGTGACTGGACATGGGGATGGGATCACCAGTCATTGGAACTTTGAATTTGGGCTGTAAGTTCCATTTTTATGATCTGTCATATGTTGAGAATGCCTGTACGAATGATGCCAAAATCCATACCATATTTCCATTATATGTAAGTTTGTAAAAAAAAGTTTGTAATATCTACAAAAGGCAGTTAAATTGCAAAGAAAAATGCAAGATATTTTTAAATAATACAAATGACAATAAATATAAAAGTCTTCATTGAACTTATAAAATGGGTATAAAGTTGTAATAAAACGCCTCAGAAGTATTTTAGTGATGGATTAGCTCTCACAATTAAAAATAGCATGAAAGCTCTGTTTATGCTGGCTCTTGATCCATGGATTGCTCTCAGAAAAAAAAATGGTCTTCCATACTCATCCACATCTTGGTATCCCTTGAGAGAGAATTTGCTTTTCAAGCTAGACTAGATTAATTCATCAAAAATGGTCATGATTTTTTAGCATTTATTAAAATATTTTGAAAACCTTTTTTTAGCATTTATTAAAATAGATTTAAAAACCTATTAACAAATACAAACATGTATTTGTTAATAGGCCATAGAATAGAATCTGAGAACATGGAGACTATAGCTGCTAATCCTCCTGGAGGATCAAATGGCTTGGAAGAACCCAAGAAGATGACAAGAGAAGATTGGAGAAAGAAAAAGGAATTGGAAGAACAACGAAAACTGGGAAATGCACCAGCTGAAGTCGATGAAGAAGGAAAGTAAGTATTGTTTGTAATCCCAATACAACTTTCTTTAACTTTTTTAGCATAATATAACAAAACTAAGGAGGCGGGGGAGACAGCACCCTGCTGGCCAAAATGGCACAAAGGGGCACATAGCCTCCCTATACCTCATTTTTGGTCTGGACGGCCTCCTGCAGCACCCTGCCAGCCAAAACAGGATGCGGAGGAGCCTCGCACAGCACTCCCCTGCGCCCCATTTTGGCTGCCAGAAGCACCACAGGCCAGTTCTTTGCTATTTCCAGGCCAACCCTGCAAGCCAGATTTAAGCACCCCACAGGCCAGATCTGAGCCTTGAGTTTGACAACTCTGGCATAGAGAATCTTAGTCTTCACCAGAATGCTCCATTGCTTTCTTTGCCAGTCACTGGCGGACAAAGAACAGGAAAGACAATCAGAGACAGAATCTATGTACAGAAACGTACATAGTGATTATATAGGTGAATATATTATATAATATAGGTAAATATATGTTATTATGTATGAGGTGTATTGTTGAGCCACATGAGCGTCTGTGAAAATCTTGCTCGCTCTCCCATATCATACAGATAAAGTTCCAGTTAAGATCTTAAAAATATGGTATGATGGAAATTGATTTTTTTTAAAAAAATTGGAAAATTAAGTGCCGCGTTCAGTGATTCCTACTTAATGACTGGAGCCTAAATTCTCATCTAATTGTAACACTACTTATTACAGAGACATCAATCCTCATATTCCCCAGTATATTTCCTCAGTACCATGGTATATAGATCCTTCAAAAAGGCCTACACTGAAACATCAGAGACCTCAACCAGAGAAACAAGAAGAATTTACATTACTAGGAGAATGGTATAAGCGAGGAGTTAAAGAGGTAGGCAGCTATATGTAAAACTGATGCTGTTGTGCAAAATTATTAACAAATGTTAGCTAATTTGTTTGGCTTTTTTAATATGACTGGTATTTGAAAAGTCAAATTCAGTGATGGTGAATTTATACTCAAATGTGAAGGGGCATAGTTTGTTGGCTATGTCTGGCTAAAATTCCCTGCAATTAGCATTTCAGAGTGATTTATATAATTAGATAATTTCTTTGTAAAGTTAGAATGGGCTACCATATTCTATATTCTCATATAGGAGAGGACAAACTAAATATTCTATTGCTACAAATGAGTTATTTGTTTTTGTCTTTAGAATGCTGTTGCAACCAAATACCGTAAAGGTGCTTGTGAGAACTGTGGTGCATTGACTCATAAGAAGAAAGATTGCCTAGAGGTAAATAACATTCCATAAAAGCAATATGAACCTATGTCTCAGGTAAAATTTTGTAGTCTGTGTGGATTTTAACAATTTGTATTAGAGTTGCATGGAACATAAGAACAGAAGGTCTTTTGCTGGGCCACAAGGGAGAATTCCAATGGCATTTTTTTTTCTTTTTGTTTTCTCATCATGTGCATTTTGAAACATGAGTTACTGTAGTTCTCAGCAAACGAGGCCTTTCCCCCTCCCACTGCATTGCCTCTTCTTAACTCTTCATTATATGTCAAAGCTGTCAAACTCCCGGCCCACTGGCTGGTTGCATCATGCACTAGCCACGCCCATGCCCAGTTTAGCGGAAGGGGGAAGAGTCCCAGTAAGTCCAGTGACATCGTTGTGAAGATGTGAGTTTGACATCCCTGTTGTTTGTTCTCCATATGGGCAGAGACAGCTCAGGCTTGCCTTTTGAGACCTGAGCTGCCTCTGCCTGAGTCGTGCATCCTCAGCAGTGGAAGGAAAAAAGTGGTGAAAGTCAGCTTGGAGTGGCAGGGGCTTTGCAGAAGAAGCCAGGCCTGGAGTAGAGGCTTGGGGCAGCAGTCGACTGATACTGCTAAAAGCTCCAGGCCTCTACTTCAGCCCCAGCACGGCTGGCGAGGAATGCCACTGTGCAGGATAGCAGAAAGGACAGAGATATTGGGGAGATAGCAAGGTGGATGGAGTTGTAGTGTCCCTGTAGTTGTAAGTGGACTGCCAAATGCCTAAATTTTGATCATGTGAAGGTGGAGGCACTTACAACAGGTGTAACTTTATGGGCCAGGCGTAAATCCCATTTGTTCAATGCCGGTATAATGTTGAATGATCTGAACAAATGGTTGTTAAGCAAGGACTGCTTGTATGAGGAAGAGGTTAATCAGATGACAAATAGGAACCACTTTTCCAAAAAGTAGCAAGAGAATCAAATATGTTGTTAAATATAGCTAAATTAAGGCTATTTGCAATTGTTAAACTGCTTTTCCCCTATTTCAATCACACAGAATCAGGACAACTTTTGATGTCAGAAAATTCAAGTTTTCACCCTGTGACAGAGAATAAGGCATATTCTTACACAGCTATTGCAGTGAGGTTACCATGGGATATGGTGATCCAGGCCACAATGGATGGACCAATAGGATTTTAAGTTTATCATTCCAAATTTTAGGTCTTTGAAGCTCCTGTTTATTTCTTTATTTACAACATTTTAGTAGTGTTTTCATTTAAAAGAAATCAAAGCAGTTACTTTTTCTGTAAGGAGTTATATTCATTTGTCCCTCATGGTCCTTGATTTCAGTGTTAACAGTGGAGCTGTAGTTCAGCCACATAAATACAGTAGCTGCATTACATCTGGAAAAAACGTAATGCTACTAAGGAAGAGTCTGCTGGAAGGAAAAGGTAGAAAAAACATCAGTACTATGTTTCCCTCATGTCTGCTAAGAAACAGGAATAATTGTAGGAAGTTGTCTTGCTGAGAAACAAAGATTGCATTCCATATTGTTCCCTGCAGAGACCTAGAAAAGTTGGAGCAAAATTTACAGGAACTAACATTGCACCAGATGAGCATATGCAGCCTCAATTGATGTTTGACTATGATGGGAAAAGAGACCGTTGGAATGGTTATAACCCAGAGGAGCATATGAAGATTGTAGAAGAATATTCGAAGGTTGATCTAGTAAGTAAATTGTTTTTACCCCACTTTGGGTATAACATCAACACTATCTTTTGTCATGTTGGTATAAAAATAAATATTATCCAGAACTGATTCTTGTGCTAATATAAACATATAGATGTGTTTATAAAATAGTGTCAGAAGCTGTTATTAGTTCATTTACTTTAGTTTTCCAAGTGTTCAAATAAGATTTTTCCTCTTCCATGCTTAGAGACCCTGTTTATGTTTGCATTGTAAACTCAGTACTCTTTCACCAAGCAGCACCTTTCTCTAATAATTAAGATTTCCCCCTTTCCCAAAACTTGGTTAGTCAACAATTAACCACAAAGTATCTCCATTACTAAAAAAGGAGACAAGAGAAAGGTGCATCCTCCTACACACACCATTCATAGTTTGAAGGGAACCATGGTCAATCTTTGGCTGCCTTTGCTTTTGATTCCATTGATATTTTTTCATTGACTGCCTCTGAATTAAGACACCAAAGAGGCTAAACATTCTTAAGTCTTGAGAAAGTAATTGAAGAAATGAAGGAACAGATTTCAGACAGAGTTTAGCAAACTTGCTAGGTGTGAGGAAGAAAGCTGAGTTAGATGTAAGTCAATTTTCTGTCTGTAAATTGCTTACACTTCTGTATTGTTGACTCTAAATTATAATTCCTTGCTCATCAAAACTAAGAAGAACATTTATTATTTCATGCTAAGTATGGAGTGGTTAGGAAATCTTTTAAGAGAAATACTACTGCTTTTCCTTTAATGTACAGGCTAAACGCACACTCAAAGCTCAGAAACTGCAGGAAGAACTGGCTTCAGGAAAACTGACAGAGCAAGTGGTAAGTCAGGGGGAAAAACATCTAAATCAGAAGGATAAGGTAGTGTTTTCCTCCTTTTTAAATGTATTTTTCCAGCTAGTATAGGATATTGACACAAAAGCACTGAATATGGCTAAAATCTGTAAGGTAGAGCTTTATTAATTGTAAATTCTTAATTGCTTCACTAGATGGCAGTGTAAACTTTATATAATTCTTCTGAATGTGAGGAATCAAAGCTTTTCAGAATGAAAAGATATTTTCATTGTTTGGAATTTATTTTCCTTTGCCTGGAAACCTAATTATTTATTTGGGTAGCTAAACATTTCTTATTCTGGTTTGCAGCAACTCCCCAAGTTTGGCAAGAGGTTGTTTTTTTTTTGGCATCACTGGCTACCTGATCTTTTGAACATTGCACACAGAATGGACTCATTTCTCTCTCTATATGAGCATGTATTCTTTATAATAATGATGAAGTCCTGTTTCGTACTGGGTCTTGACATAACCAACACAAGATGCCATCATAAGCGCTATGATCCATTTTGATTCCTTATCTCCTTTTAACAACTACTTTTAAAATCTAAATTAGAAGCCAATTTAATTTAAACTGTTGCATTAAAATTACAGTTTACCAACGCTGACAGTGTTCTATATTGTTATAAAAGTATTAATGTCTCAGTTCTTGATTTTAAGACTGGGTATGAAATTTCAGAAATATTTTAGTTATTTGTTTTGTCACTAAGAAAGGATGAAAGAACGATATCTCTAAAGCTATTCTGAGGAAAGAATCTTAGATAAATAAATAAAATGGCTTGATGATCTGCCTTGATTTAGCTTGAGACCAAATAGAGGCCTTTCTTTTCAGAATGCCTTTTCTCAAACAATTTATCAATTATTTTGATTACTTCACTGTAAAGTTACTCTGTGCTGATTTTCAGAGACTGTTTTTGTTGTTTTCGCTAGAATTCTTCACGTCATCGATGGGGAGAAGAGGAACCAAATTTACAAACGGTGAGAGTGGGTTTTTTAAATAAATAACAAAAATTAAGGGTATTTTTTTGTTGTAAATATGTCTTTCACATAAATAATTTGATATTCTGTGTGGCATTCCTTGATTTTTAAGTAGCCTTTATCATTTGCCTTCTTATATGGAGATCTATAGATTCATCTCTCATTACAGCTGCAGTTTTTCAGGCAAGTGATATAATGAAACTTGGCCCAAAGCAGAACTTAAATACCTAACAACCTCAAGCTTTATATAATTGTGTTTTTATTTGCAAACCACTTAGCCAACTAATTCAGTCCTTCACTAATAGAATTTTATTGATATTAGTATTTTTTCAAAAAAAAATTCACCCAAAATTTGGTATATGTATTTTGTTATTGATGCAAATGAAATCACACCAGTTAGTTAATGCCATGCTCTCTCTTTTTAGGAAAGAGATCATAACAGTGAAGATGAAGACGAAGACAAATATGCAGATGACATTGATATGCCTGGACAGAATTTTGACTCCAAAAGACGCATTACAGTCCGAAACTTGCGCATTCGAGAGGATATTGCCAAAGTAAGCTAGACAATATCAAGAACTGTCATTTTGAAGCTAATAGTCTCCATATTATTCTAAAAGGTGTAACTTTCTTCTGCTTATCTTCCTTTCATATCAGTAGTATCATCAGGTAGTAACTAAGTATGCTACTCTATGGCTTAGGATACTGTGTGAATTCAGCATATGCAACGTAATAGTATAAATACAGTGTAAATCGTTAAGTACTGTGTAAAATGATCAAAATAATCCAAGATAAAGAATTTCAGCTATCCTCCCTTTCTGCAGAATGGCATTCCTTCCTTATAGGGATAAAAGAGAACTGGTGGTGGATATAGTGATGGGTGATAGCTGTAATGTATCCTAACTTTGGCTTGGTCGAATTCACATTATTGATTATCTGATTTTATTGGTATTTCTACATGATGATCTTGGAATAGCTACATTAAATTGATAGTGTTATTAGCTGTATTAGAACTTCAAGTTGATATTTTTATGTTCTTGCTCTTTAGTACCTACGGAATCTAGACCCCAATTCTGCCTACTATGATCCTAAAACCAGAGCAATGAGGGAGAATCCTTATGCTAATGCAGGAAAGAATCCAGATGAGTAAGTTAGCTTCAAATTGCTTCAGCAAATACATGGTCTTATATACTGCCCTAGAATTGATACATGGGAAGGTCTTGATTTTCAGTTTGAAGAAAGTTTTTTAAAAAATAAATAAATAGAGAAGTGTGTCATTGTGCTCTTTCCTCAGAGCAGGTTGTTTGGAATGCTCATAGATCTTGGAAAACTTGGAAGAGTGGGTGGTGAACACAGATGAATATTAGTTGCCTACAGCTTAACTCTGCTGTAAAATAAGTACCTGAGGTTTCTGTAAAATTATCTTTAGAAAGCTTTTAACTCTCAGTGAATAACCATGCCATATAGGAAAGTTTTTTAATCCCTTATAGTGGATGTTTTGCTTCAGAAGAACGTATATCCTTTTTTCTTGCCCAGACTTTATTTGGAGATTGTTTCTCATAGTGCATTTTAATGACAGAGAAATTACAAATTACTCTGTCAATACGTTGATCTAAATTACTAACAAAGTAATTTAAAATGACATTTTAAGACCAAAAAGATTGGCTGCTGTAATCAAAATGCAATAGGAGAAGCAATAACGAATCCCAGAATCACATTAATAAACAAAGAATGGGTCTTATTAAATTTATACTTTTTAATCAAAATGGCCTTGCATTTGCTTTGCTTCTGTGCAAAATAGAACCACAAGCTAAATACTTATCGAATAAACTATTTTTCTTACAGAGTCAGTTATGCAGGAGATAACTTTGTACGTTACACGGGGGCCACCATTTCCATGGCCCAAACTCAGTGTAAGTACTAAATCTAAGGTGTATAAAAGATAAAAGACTGCTGCTCACTTGTTTTTAAGTTAAATTTGTTTTAGATAAGATTATTCTTTAAGGAAGAATATTTATATATCACACTTCATAACTGCTCATCTCCTTCATAGATGCCCAGTTTACTGCAAGGAATGTCGTATTTGGTACTAGATTTCCCAAGCAAAGGTAGAGGGGGAATATTAGAGGCAGAGTCCTCTAACAGTGCCCTCTCCCAAAGTATATTAAAACCATTGATTTTTTGAAAGGTGTATCTTTCCAGACTCTTTAAGGACTATAGGTGTATGCTTTCCTTGTATTATCAAAGGGCTACTGACTACAGAAAGAAAATGTCCACTTTTATGATTTCTTTTAGGGGTGGGTGATGGCTCAGTGATTAAAGACATTGAGTTTGTCAGATGGAAAGCTGACAGCCTGGGTTTGAGACCCTAGTGCCATGCAACGAGGTGAGCTCCCGTTACTTGCCCCAATTTCTGCCCACCTAACAGTTCGAAAGCGTGCAAATGCAAGTAGATAAACAGGTACCACTTTGGTAGAAAGATAACTGCATTCTGTGTACCTTTGGTGTGTAGCCATGCTGATCACCTGACCACCAAAAATGTCTTTGGACAACACTGGCTCCCCCAACTAAGAAATGGACATGAGCACCACCCTTTAGAGTCAGGCATGGTTATCTTTTATCTGTACCTTTATGAATTCTTAGCAGATTGGAGCTGGAAATGGGTTAATTTATGATATCAAGAAACAGAGGGATGGATGGGATGGTACCAAGTAAAATGTCCTCTAGTCCCCTTTACCTCTCTCAGGTCCTTGGTTTAAAAATGGACCTGGCAGGGATAAATGTTTATCCTTCGCACTGGTTCTCTCTCTCCTCCCTTTGCTCTTGAAGCATCCCAGAAGATGGGAAAGAGTAAGAATCCTCTTTTCTAGGGTTTCCTTCACAGATAATTGGTTCACAATATTTTCTGAGTGCTTATTAAATAAAATAATAGTTTAATGTTCATGTATTTTAGAAAAACAAACTATTTTTCTTTTTTTTCTTTTCAAAGTATTTGCCTGGGAGGCCTATGAAAAAGGCTCTGAAGTTCATCTTCAAGCAGATCCTACAAAACTTGAACTCTTGTACAAATCTTTCAAAGTGAAAAAAGAAGACTTTAAACATCAGCAGAAAGAAAGCATCTTAGAGAAGGTGAATTAACAGCATTCAGTCTCCTTCAGAATGCCCTTTTTACAGTATGTTACCGTTTTACTCGGGGGGGGGCGGGGTGGAAATGTTTGCAGCACTATGGTATCATTTCCCATTTCTAAATTAATTAAAACTTTATAAAGTAAAGTAATTTCATGTCAAATTATGGGAGACTTCACCAGATCAATATTATTAAAGAATAACTCAATTAAAAATGGAAATAATCTTGCATATATCACTAGAGAAAGCTAAAACATAATTATAAATATAGCCAACTTAAAAGTCAGAATAAACTTACGTAACTCTTGACTTGATATTTTTTTGTATGGTATCTTAAATTCCCAAATGATTTTGAGACAGTTTTTTAAACCTGTTGGGGGGAGGCGGAAGTGTGCTGAACTTCAGTAGGAAGTTGTAAGGATGTTTGTGGGGAGTCCGTTGTAACTTTGAACAGTCACTAAGTGACATAACTTTATCAGTATTCTCTCCACTATGGGAATCTCATAGAAAATCAAAATGCATTTTACATGGTGTAAAATGCTATAAAAATATTTTTTTTATTTGAAAATTTTGTATGGTCACTCATAACACAACTCTGGGTAGCTTACAATAAAAGATAAAAGTGATCAAAAACAGTAAAACCAAAACCTGGCATCTGAACCATCCTTCATAGTGCATCCAAAAAAGTCATCCTCGGGCCACAACATCACCCTGTTCCAATCTTTAGGGGGAAGAATCAGCACTTTACAGTTGTCCAGAAAGAATAGGGTCCTGCCGGATCCTGGGGGAAGGCTATTCCACAAGGCAGGGACCACTATGAAAGAGACACATTTCATAGGACCTGCTGGATAGCAACATCGAAAGAATTTGGAGCCTCTCTACCCTATCCAGTCTGGTGAATGGGCAGATATCTTCAGGGAACGGGAGTCCTGCAAATGAATCTTTCAAACTTCTCTTTTTTTTTTCTTGTAGTATGGAGGTGAAGAACATCTGGATGCCCCACCATCTGAACTGTTACTTGCTCAGACAGAAGACTATGTGGAGTATTCTAGACATGGAACAGTTATTAAAGGTCAAGAGAAGGCTGTTGCTCGCTCCAAATATGAGGAGGATGTAATGATCAACAACCACACAGTAAGCACCTCAAACAGGATTTGGCAATTTGTGGTTCTTGAACTAATTTCAAATACTTTCTGCATAGAATAAGTGTAATTAACCTCTCTGCATTACTTAGCTATGGCAATCCTTGCAATCCCAATTTCCACTGTTAACCAAATCCCACAGTCATGAGGCAAGGTAAGGTAATTTCTTGTTGGTTTCCCACAACCAAAGTCATTGGGGAAACCACAGCAGCTGGCAAGTTCCAGGTTCCATCCTGCTGCTGGATGGGAACAAAGGGGACACTAGGGGGTACACAAGCATGTACAGGGGTGCGTAAGAGTTGTGTGGGTCTGGGAGTGGGTGCAAGAGTACAAATTGAGAAGGGGTTATTGCATGAGGAGACATGAGAATTGGTAGGCACACGGGTTGCATAGGGCTGGCATGAGCACAGAGGGACTGCAGGAGGCTGTATAGGTTGGGGAGACTTATCCTGATGACTTCCAACCTTCTCTGCCAGCTTCCCCATTGACTATGGGGAAACCAGCAGGGAAGGTCACAAATGGCAATCATTTGATCATGGCTGCTACAACTGAATGTAAATGTGAACCATTTGCCAAGTATTCAGATCACAATCACGTAACTGTAGGGTACTGGGATGGCTAGAACTCCAAGGATCGATCCTAACCACTCTTTCAGCACCATCATGACATCAGTCATTGATAACTTCATCTCTGCCCCATCATGTGCTCTGCTCAATAGGTAATTCTCGGTGAATTGCTGTCATTGATTTAAAAATTGCCTGGTCTGACTTAAAAAATTTTTTAAAGCCCTCTTTCTATTAGAAATAAGTCTTTTCAAGAAATGAACAGTTAGTAAGGATTCTCTGCTTAGAATTATTCTGAGATTTACAATTGCAAAAATCTAGAAGACAATGTAATTTTTGGCTTCTATGTGTTTTTTAAATTACTTTTTCGAATTTATTTCTTTAGGGAAATGTATACTGTATAGTGCTTTTCCGTTTCCTCCACATTCTTGTCTTATTCTTGTTCTGTTAAAGTTAGCTAACTGGTATGTGATCCATTAGGGACTTTTCATGGCACAATTAAGATGAAGCCAACAGATGGAATTAGGGCTGGTTACTAACTTTACTCAAAATCAGATTTAAAACATGAGAAATCAGTTTGTAATGAGAAATCAGTTTGTTATCTAAACATTAAGACTCTAATTTTTGTTAGTCATTCCTAACACTATGGTGATAAGAGAGTATTGTGAAACAGTTGCCATTAAGGAGATTTTAGCAGAATTGAAACTGAAGGTACTCTAGATGAAGCTTGTTTCTTTCAACAGAGAATTGACCTTTCATTGAGCCACCAGTTTGTTTTCCTTTTTCATTTCAAAATATTCTATGAGGAAAGTATTTAATATTTACTGGGTAAGGTTAAATGCAAGGAGAAAGTTCATCGTAATTATAGAAATGCTTACTTATTTAAATTTAGCAGTTTGAACCTACTGTCTGGGAAGTTAATGGGGATAAAATGTGAAAAATATTGCAAGTGAAATCTGTCCCATACTTTTTAGATTCCATTGATTTCATTAGTAGAATTAACCAGATGCTAAATCTTTCAAATAAACCAATATAATAGAATAGGGATTTGGTTCTTGATACAAAGGAATTATCACTTTACATGCAACTCAACTGATTGGTGCATTTTTCATTGTTTCTATTCATTTTTCTGCTGTAGAAGGTTGTACCAAACCTGTACCGAAATTTAAATAGTGCATTCTTCCAGAATAGAGTATTTCTTAAATTTATCACAAACTCTTTGGGAATCAAAAAACCATTATGAAATGTAATACATGAGGTTGCAAGCCATTATCATAAGCAGTTAATGCCTTTGTTTTCCTTGCAGTGTATTTGGGGTTCTTACTGGAAAGAAGGAAGATGGGGATATAAATGCTGCTACTCATTTGTCAAGTTTTCCTATTGTACAGGAGAAGCTGGGAAGGAAATTGCTGTAAGATATAGTTTATTTAGTGGAACTATAAATTGACATTTTAAAAACAAACCTAATGCTTTAACTCTCTTTGTGAAATTGGATTTTTCTTTTTCCTACACATAGAATGCCAGTGAAGAATTGCCAAGTGAGGTGCATGAGGATGAGCAGTTAACCAAACCCAAAACTCTAATGGAGGTGGGCTTCTTTATTGTTTTGTTTTCTTTCTAGTAGAAATTGTGTTTCTAGAGAAATTGTGTTTTCCAATCTAGTAGGTGGCTTTCTAATGAGCCTATTGCCAGTCAAGGATAAGATAAGCTATTTTGGTATTCAGAGTGTATTTTGTAATTTTTTTTCCAGTAGCCAGAAAGGCCCTAGAAGGGATAGCAGTGGTATAATTATGTCACAGGATGTGACAGCTTGTTCCTGTTTTAGAGGGAAGGAAAATTAAGTGCAATAAGCACATTTAAGCCTTGAATGGGTGCCACACATTTTGCTGCTTAATTTTACAAAAAGTAAAAAGAAAAGAAAAAAGACTTTCTGCCTATTACTCAGTGGCATGATCTTAGAGGCAATAGAAAAGTAGGTGGTGAAGTGTGGATGGCCTTCTGTTTACTTGTTTCTGTTTTATATGAAGTCCTAAAAACATTACAGCACTTTCTAGGCAGTTATAATGCAACTATTGTACAATGGCAGTTGCGCATCTTTTGCAGTTGTTGAAACTTTCAGGTAGGATAGGATTCTGCCAGGTAAGTGATATAGATACATGCCATCTGCCCCAAGAAGAAATTTAATGTGACACTCCCTTAAGTACCTATTGTCTATAGCTTAGAATACCCTCATTCATGTCTGTCTGCATTTTATTTTATCCTCTTTCCCGTTGCTACAGATACACCAACAAAAACAAAAGGAAGAAAAGAAGAAGAAAAAGAAAAAGCATAAGAAGAGTACAAGTTCTGATAGTGAGGGAGAAGACAAAAAGAAACAAGAAAAATTGAAAAAGGTATGCATAAAACCACTGTCACCTGTATTATCCTCAAATCCTCTTAAAGTGTACAGACTGTCTGGCATACCAAGTTCCAACATGAGAATAGAGGCTTATTTCTCTCAATTCCCATGCTGGAACTTCCTTCCTATCAGCTATCTTTCCAGCAACAGATCTTCAAAAATTCATATTTATTTTCACAAACCCATATTGAATTTAATGGAGAGAAATTGTGTTTTCCAATCAGAACACATTGGCATAATAAACCAAATTCTGGTTTTCTTGGATTTAAGGGAGAATTAGAGATTCCTGCCCTGTCTTGTGATACCACTGTGAAATTATATTCTCAGTCTATAGAATAGTAAACCTTATTCTCACAACTATATGGGAACAAGTTCCTGTTGATTATTGAAAAAGTCAGTGGATGCTGAAGCTTATATTTAGCATTAATTACTAGTAGTCTGTGAAATTTGAATAAATTTGCAGTGTGATATCATTTATACAACTATTAGCTTAGACAAACATAATGTGTTCTGACCAAGGCTTCCTGAGACAGTAACAATCACATGCTGTTTCCAAAAACCCCCTTTTTTTTAAATATTTCAATAGCTGTGAATTATATGCATTCACAGCCCATAATGAGTCCCAAACAGTTTATGAATAGTCCAACAGAAGTCTGCCACAGTCTTTCGGAATAAGGCTAATAAGCACCTACCTTTATCTCCCTTGAAATGCTGACAATGACTAAATTGCCAATTAGCTGTACAAGGCCAGAGCACAAAGTCAACACGGAGCTTCAGATTTTAAACCGTCCAGAATGAACAAAGTTGCTTCCTGCAAAGGCTCATGTCCCTTTGCTCCTCCTTTATGTCTTATGGGAGGGGCCAATCATCTCCAAACCTTACTCCTGAGTCGCCCTTTTGTCTTTACTGTTCTTGCCTTCTGGCAGCTCTGCAAGTGCGCACTGGGAACAGGCTCCCCTTGTTCCTCTGCCTTGCTGATGTCAGATTCTGGAGGCTCTGGAGTCAGCACATAACTCTCAGATGGCCATGGCCCCATTTCTTTTTTTTTTTTGAAACAAATTTTTATTAATTTTAAAGATAAAACAACACATCATTAACCAGTAAATACATAAACACATAAAACCTCTTAATATTGTAAGTCCTTACAAGTCAAACAAAACAATATTTTTATACAGCATAATTCCAATTTATCCCATCCCCATATGGACACACAAATATCTTTCATCAAATTTCTCATTATTTCTCTTTACTCCTATTCAATTTCATTTCTCTTCCATATTTATCCATTTTATAGTCATCATATTCTTTTCTTTCTGGCTTGTTTAAATTATTCTCATCTAACATTCCTCCAAGGTTTTATTGATTCTTTTTTCCTTTTTTTTTTTAATAAAAAACAAATTTTGTTAGTTTTATCATAAGCATAATACACAAACATACAAACACAAAACATAAAACATAGACAAAACTAAAAGATCTTTTCTGAAGGTTGTCTGTTCTCGGGTTAAAACTCTTTACACAGACACAAATTCAAACATCATATTCAACCTAAATCTCCTTCCATATCTTATTATCATTTTTTTTTTTTATATATGTATATAAAAACCATTTTTATCAGTTTTCTAAAAACAATGCACACAAAATCAAGGCATAACAGCTTATAAATTCTTTTCTAAAAAAAATAATAATGATAGACCAATAAAACATAACATTTCAAGATTATAATATTAATATTTCATATAATATTAACTTCATATCTTGTCCCTACTTCTCTTTTCCATCCAAATTATTTATCAATTAAAATTTTATTGCCTTTTATCAATATACAAAATCAAAAGAAAAGCATATATATCCTTCCATTATTACCATTTTCAACAGCATTCTTTGTCTGTTCTATTTCCAAACATCCATTCATCTTTTTTCTTTTACTATACTTCTCCTGTACAACAATTGGAGTTACATCTATAACTCATTACCTAACTTAAAAATACTACATATAAATCTTTCTTGGGATTCTGTTTAAAAGATTCTAAAATTACATAATAAATTTTTTATTCTAAATATACATATAAAAACACACTCTTATATACCCTCCAGAATCCCTCTTTTAATCTAAATTAAATTCACCCATTATCTCTAAATAAACTTTTTTTTTTTAAATCTTGCTTCCCCCCATTAAGGCTTCTCCTCCCCCCTTTTCTCTCTTGCTTATTCTTCTCCTTGCCCTTTCTACCCCTTTGCTTTTTCTCTTCGCTTTTCTTGCTCCTTTTCCTTTGCTTTCTAACCTTGCCTCCATCTTTTCGCTCATTTTTCTCTCTTTTGGCTGTTTTTATAATTCTTAAAAACCCCTTTTTCTTATCCTTTTTCTCCTCCTCTCCGGAAGGAACCCATTGTTCATCAAAGATGGCTTCTTCTTCCTCTTCTTCCTTGTCCCAGTCCTTCTGCTGCATAATCAACTTTTCAACAGAACATAACGCCATTTCTAAGAATTGGAACAAAGCGCCCAAAGTATCTTCTTTTTTATATTTTTGATAGTCAATCTCTAGTTCATCCACAGACAATGCCATTATGAAAAGGGAAAACTTTTTCCAAAACAACCACAAGTATTTTTAATCCAGGACAATCAAAAGCAATTAAAAAAAAGAAAAAAGTTCCAAAAGTTAATACTTTTCTTCCTTCTTCTCTTTCTCTTTCTAAATTAATTTTTAATCAAAGAGGTCCAATTACCATATATCTTCTTTTGGGATCCACCAAGACATTCTAGACAATCTCCTCCTTTTTCAGTTTCTGCTCCAATTTTTTTTTTCCCCCTTCCCACTTGCAATAACAATTTTAAATAATCAAAAATCCATACCTCCAGCAAAAATTTTCCAATTTCTTAAATTTTTCAATGTCCAAAAATCCCTTTGTCTCTTAGCTTAGCTTTCAAAGCAATCCACTTTCAATGTCTAATATATCCAAATATTTCTGCTTTTTCCGTGGGATGGGAGAGTAAACAAAAATTAAAAAAAGAAAGTTCCCTTTGACAGCTTCTCCGCCGCTTTCGATCTTAGGGAAACAATGTATCCTCCAGCAACAAGCAGCTCAATTCCAGGCAATTTAAAAGTTGTTACTTGACCCGGCTCAGACAGAACTTTCACTTTTCACACTTCCTCCAGCACAGTTCTTACCCGGTTGCTGGCATCTTCGTGGCGGCCATTGCTGACCGCCGCTCCACCGCCTTGGGAAAAAGGGGTTTTTCCGGAGAAGGGGGGGGTCTGCGATGCCCCCACCTCCCTAGCCGGCTCCCCTCTATCTTCAGCTGTCCCTACAGGGCAGCCTTAACCCCCTGACCCATCTGGATCGGGGGTACCTCGACAGCTAGCCAGCAGGAATCGTGAGCTGTCGCGAATTCCTGCTGCCCCGAAGCCACGCAAACCGGAAGTTCGGCCATGGCCCCATTTCTGTCGGACACAGGTCCCTTGTCTGAACCCTCCCCAGATTCCAGGACTGGCCCTTGTTCCTCCCCACTGTCCGACTCTGCTGCCAGCTCTGCAGGCCGCTGGCAGACCACAACATGTTTCGCTTCTGTGTTCATAGTGAGATGATTTTTTATTCTGTTCTGATATATACTGTAACTCTTGGAAGATTTTATATTGGCCATTTGCTGGAATCCTTTGGATCAAATCTGATTTACTACGTGACCTATGTGATCTATTACGGATTGCAGCTTTTTCCAGCTTTCTCATTACTTTTCCTGAGTATCTTAGCAGCTTTACTCTTTGAATTGTATTGAGCATTAGCATTTGCTTACTAGATAGTGGTAGTTCCAGGGACAACTGTAACACAGCGGTGAATTTGTATTTTCAGGCACTGAATGCAGAAGAAGCCCGTCTCCTTCAAGTGAAAGAAATCATGCAATTAGATGAGAGAAAGAGACCATATAATAGCATGTATGAAAACCGAGAACCAACAGAGGAGGAAATGGAAGCTTACCAAATGAAGCGCCAGCGACCAGATGACCCCATGGCCTCTTTTCTGGGGCAGTAGTTTTGGGCAAAAGACTTGCAAGCTCATAGGACTTGTATATAGGTGTCTATACAGATCAATGTTGTATGTGTGTCACTTTCCCTAAGCAAGTTGTCAACTGATGTCCTGTTCTTTCGCATCATACTTACATATGGCCCACCCAGCCTAGAGCTCTCTGAGCAGAAAAAAGGTTTTTTGCTGAGCAGGTTTGCTCAAATCCTTGTAAATTATAATGCTGAATGAATTTCTGAATTTTAAAAAAACTATATTGATAAGAAGAGTCAGTAGATATTGCAAACATCAAACTGCACACAATTGATAGTCTGTTTCAAAAATACATAATTGTTTACTTCCTTGAATAGATTAAAGCTGACTTTGAGGAAAACTATCTGAATCTTAACAGAATTGCACAATTCTGAAATGGTTTTCGGTTTCTCAGCAGAATTTATTTTAGCATTCCAGCTATTAAATTCTGGTTCTAATATTTCATTTCTAATAGGGGACATTATTCTGTCACATTTAAAGATTCTGTTTTCTTATAGACATCTGGACTCCTGGGCCTTTTGTTTTATATCAGTCTGCCTGTAACTTGTTGATCATATTGGCCTGGAATTTTAAGGGTTAAAATTCTTATCAATATGGAAATGCTTTAATCCTGATTTTTTAACAAAAATGTTGAGTCTTGTAGTAACAAAGGCTAGTTCATTAATGTAACATATGCCTGGATTTGACTAATGAGTCAAACTGAGGAGCTCAAATTTTGCCACGCTGACATGGCAAGTCAGAAGTTAGTGAAATGCAGAGTACAGTCCAACATTAATACAAAATGCTCAATTGAGAAGTATAATGGATATTTATATTAGTTGTGTAATTGCCAAATTTCCTGGCTTTAGTATTTAATTGTAGAAGAATAAAGTCATTTTGAAGTAATTCTAAATGAATAGAATTAACTTGGCAATATACATTAGATTAATAATTTCTCCCTGGATAGTGGGACATTCCTACAGATACTTATTATTGCTGTTTTTATATGCCTGTCCTTTTGGCCAAAGTTATTCCTCTGGTTGTAATAGAAGGGCAATGCTGGAAAGTAATTATATACCTTGTATATACAGATAAGAATGCAATTGGACCCTCAAAAAGAACATGCAGAAAATAATACAGAATATTTTGACATTGTAATTGTAGCATAGACAAAAAGAGATCCCATTTTGAAATGTATTATTCCAAAAATGTATGTATATTTTACATAAGCTTTTTATTTATTATTTTCAGTTTTAATAGTAATTCCCGTATTCTTTTATACTAATTATATGTTTAGGTGCAAGTATTGTTTTACGGTGTTGTGCTAGATCTTACTAGAAAATTAGACTCTTAGGAAAGCTAGATTAATTTTAAAATCTGCAAACTCATGCTATCTTGTTTTAAGATTTTATCTACAAAAGGAAAACGTATTTCACAAATTTTAAGTGTTTTTTCATCTGTTCTGAACTGACATTGAAAACCTCATCAAAATAGTAGAAATGTTTTAGTTGCAAGAAATCCAGCACACCACTACAACTTGTAATACTTTACCAAGCTTTATACAAGGGGAAAATGGGAAGAAGGATAATTTTGCATGGTAACCTTCATGGTAAAGTGGATTTGCACTTTAAAACTGAATTGGATTCTAGAAAAGCTATTTTCTAGATCTGTCCAATTTTTGCATATCCAGTGCAATCCAAGAAAGGTTTTTCATTTTCTGTCATATTTGGTGTTTTTTTCCTAGTTTAGCTCTCATCCCATGTGTTTCCATATAATCTTTTTTATACCTGTTCTTTATTTTATACTGAAAGCTAATTGCTAACAGCAGGAAAACCTACCCACAGTCTACATCTACTTTTCCTCCTCTAGTGATGTGATAGGAGGCTGATATCCAAAACAGCATGTCACCATCTGTAATTTTCCGAATACAAATCACACAAGTTTATTTACCATATAAATATTGCACTATGTTCTGGCATATTATGTTAATTGTAAAAGAGGTAGTGTTAATTTTAAATATCAGCCCAGGTTTAGCCTAAACTAAATCGTAATGCTGTTCTGCTTTGCATTTGAACGTTTCATTTTAAAGGCTCTAAATTATACTAATCTAAACAGCAGCTAAAAGCCTAGCTTGCCTCATAAAAATCTAATATAGGCTAAGCTAATAAGCATTTTGTTTTGCTGTCAGAACATTTTAGAAGATCTCTCTTGGGATACTGCACAAACTGTCCCAGATTTCATAAGCAAGAACCAACACAACACACCATGTTTCAGTAAATAATATAGCTGTACTATTGCATAGTTTGCCAGAACTGGAACAAAGGGGGCTAAAGCTTAGAAACAGGGCAACTAAAAAATACTGTTGGAAGAATTACCCTTCTGGGTTCAGTTCCAAGTGGGGAAAAAGACACTGGAAACATGGAGACTGTTTGGAAGGGTTAATGGTGGATAAGACCACATGACTTGGAGCTCCAAAGAAGGAAGGGCTGGTGCTGGTTTTATATTCTCTGTTGGGATTTGAATTGGAGCTTGTATTCTGATTGGTTGTCAAACTCCCATGGGGCCATGCAGGGGCGATTCTAGGCTGTCCTGAGTCCCAGGCTTGGTTGAGCTTTGCTGGGTGATGTAATGAAAGGGCATCTTTCTTTTATGTTCACTGAGAGTCTATGCACCAAGACAAATTCCTTGTGTGTCCAATCACACTTGGCCAATAAAGAATTCTATTATATTCTAAAACATTCTGGGAAGATTAGTAGTATATATAGTAGTAAAGATACAGTATTTGTCACCCTGAGCATATGCACAATTTTTTCACTATAGTATATCACTGATCTTAAAATAAATACATGCCTGCACCTGTTGAAATTTGGCAAAATTGTTAGCAACAGAGTTAAAATACCTGTGAACTAGATTAAGGCTACCTGCTGACCAGCAATGGGTAATGGTCCTCCACCTTGCAAACTTCAAGACCTGGGACTAGCCAGAGAATTCTGGGAGTTGAAGTCCACATATCTTAGTTGCTAAGACTGAGAAGCAGTCTCATTAGGTAACATGTTGAAGCCTCATTAGGTAACATGTTGAAGACAAGTAGCTCCTGATCTTTGGAAGCCTTGGCCTGGAACACGAGGAAAGGGGATTTCTCCAAGTATTTAGCCACATGTGTGGAGAGTTTTCTTCCCTGTGTCACGTGACACAAGGCAGACGCTCAAACACATTACACAATAATCAAAAAATGCCTCTGGCAAAGCTGAGCCAAAAAATGCTGCTGGAAGAAACGGATGCGAATGCAAGGAAGCCACTTAAGCAAATTGTATTTGAGAAAGCAAGCTTTTTAGATACTTCATTTAAAGGAAGTGCTTTGTGGCAGTGACTCCTGACAAAGGTGGGCAACAAGATCCGGCTGAAGAACATTTGTTTTGAAGATTCAGCAAATTTCCGACTGGATGTCAGGCGCTGCTTGAAGAAAGCGGTGCTGGTAAGTAGTTTATTTTTAACTTCTTTTAAGCGTTTTTTAAGTAGGGCTTTCAGCCAGAGGCTATACAAAAGTATGGGCAATTTACTGCTAAAGTAAGCATGTCACCTTAAAACGGTTGATTTCTTGAGGTTTATATGGCACTGACGACGTGGGGAGACAAAGTGCAGTGCAAAAATGCTGACTTAAAGTTGCAGTTGTCTCGTGTGCAAAAAAAAAAATAGTGTGCCAAGGAATCGCTGGAATTGTGCAGTCACACATGATCAATGACAAAGAGTGAATTTCTGATGAGTTCAGTTTTGAAATTGAAAAAATGAAAGGGAGGCGGCCACGATAGTCTTTAATTTGCACATTTCTCTCATTAAACTCTACCAATGATTTGTTTTGGATTCTGCACTCTCATAAAAAACCCATTTGATTTCAACCGAGAAGCTGTTTTTAAAGAGAGAGAGAGAGAAAGAAACAGAAAGAAAGAAAATCTTTGCTGTTTTTAGGGAAGGGATAAAATTAATCTGGAACTAAAATATTCATTTTAAGTAACTAAATAGTAAAACTAAGAGAACAATTGCCACACACACAAAATAGCCAGAGGTATGTTTGACGTGGCTTTTGTGATACAGTGAAGGGAAGCTTCTGTTCTAATAAGACCCATCTGTTCCCCTTTAGCTGCTAAAAGAAATTTTTAAAAAAGGTTAAAAAAATAGCAGATAAATTCACCTTCCATAACTAATCAAACTATGTATTCCATGAAATCTATGAATTTATCTTTTCCCATGCCTTCAGCCAATAAATTTGATATGCTTTTCTCTCCATATGCTCACCATTCAACTGGTCAGTCTTCCAGACTTTCTAACTGCTCTTGGGCATATCCTGTCTCTTTCTCCTACTCTCCCCATCAAGGGAAGAGGGAAGGATTAAACTGGAGGCTAGGAAAAATACAGTGCCATCCCATTCCCCCCCCCCTTCCCCTGCAAAAAAAAAAAAAAAATGGCATGGTAGAAGTTTGCCCCCAAATTGGTGCCAACCAATCCTGTTAGTAATTTCTAAGATCTATGAAGGAACGTATGCTTACCTGTTCAAATGTGCCTTTCATTTTTTTCCTACTGCTTTCCACCTTTGAATTTTAGGAAACCAAAACATTGTGTACGAGCACTGTCTAAAATTAATACATATTACTACATTCTTCCCAGTAAAAATCACCCCAAAATTTACACATTGTTCATTGGGTAGCTTATGAAACTTTAAAAAACAATGATAATGAAAGAGAATATAAAAATAGATGTCACTAGGTTGTTATATATCACCATAGTTATGTCTGTTCACAAAGAGAGTACTCTGTGTAACCTTAGAGGCCTTTTGTGCATAAGGAAAACAAATTCCATTCCTTACTAGGACTGCTGATGTTACCTAGTTTGGGTAATGAACCATCTGCAAGAAAACAACCAAGCTCAGAGAGCACCAAGGACCCTCTCATTTCAACTTTAAGATTCTCCTTTATTGAACGTAAGTCCCAGAGGGAGACTTTAGGCATAGAAGCCAGATAAGTGACTTTGGACCACTCCTTTTCTCTCAGCCCTAGGAAAAAAGCAGGAGCAAATCAGTGCCAAGAAAACTGTGTGGACTTCTCTATATACAGATAGTCCTCGACATCACAACAGTTTACTCAATGACCATTCAAAGTTACAATGGCACTGAAAAAAAGGTGATTTATGACCATTTTTCACACTTATGACCATGGCAGCGTCCCCATGGTCACCTGGTCAAAATTCAGGTGTTTGGCAACTGACTCATATTTATGATGATTGCAGTGTCCCGGGGTCATGTGATCAGCTTTTGCAACCTTCTGATAAGCAAAGTCAATGGGTAAACCAGATTCATTTAACAATTGTGTTACTAATTTAACAGTTGCAGTGATTCATTTAACAAATGTGGCAAGAAAGCAAAACTTGAGCAAAACTCGCTTAACAAACATCTCACATAGTAACATAAATTTTGGGCTCTATTGTGGTCAGTTGAGTTGAGGAGGACTACCTATAGCTGGCAGGAGTCAAAGCTGAGTTGCAGGTACAAATATGTAAGGATGAGATTAATAACTAGCATTAAGCATGAAAGATTGATTGCCTGAAACATGTATACTATATATTGTATTTGCAAACCAAACAATTCAACAGAATTCTGATTTCCCTTTCTGCAAATAGAAAGGCCCTTTCCTTTCTTGCAGGGAACTGGATCCAATCAAATTTACTCCTGGAATTGAGGGGTTTATTTATTTATTTTTGCTTTTCCCCCTCCCCCAAGGTATCAGCTCCCACAAGGTTCCAGAGAAGTTCTCCTTTCTGGGAGGGGCCAATATAGAAAATTCTCCAGGTCAGGATTTTGATTTATTGTTTGTATATCTATTTTAATTATTAAAACATCAATTAGATTCTTTTGTATGTCCATGGAAAAACATCCTTTTCCATGTCATTCTTGTAGCCTTTTATCCGTAAGTTTACCTTCAATTCAGTTTGTCTTGTTAGATAAAATTTGTTCCTTAGAAACAATCTATCTGTTGTATCGTCGGAAATGATGCCAGGAGTCGGTAACTTAGTATCAAGCTCTTTTATTGAGTTAGGAACCGAACTGGGGCTATGGAGAAACTTTGCAGCTTTTTATTTCTTTAGCCGCCGCGGCCGCAGCCAATGCCACCGCTTTGAATCTCCCGCGATTCGAATTGACCAATCGCGGGAGATTCCCAGCGAGCCAATCGGCGCGGCTCGCCTAGCCAATCAGAGTGCCCCGCGCTTTGGCCAATCAAAGCGCGGGGATCTCAAGAATGCTAATGAGGGGACAGAACACCCCTCCCCTCTTGGTTTAGTCCTTACGTTGCGTTGTCCCGTAGGTAGGCGGGGCTCCGTCTTACCCTACTGGACCTGCGCAGCTCAGTCGTAGGTTGGATCCCGGCCGGTTCGGTCGGGGTCTCTGCTTCTCTGGATGCCGTCGTGGGAACCGCCTGGTCGGTCGGGCCAGGCCGCTCTCCGTAGCTCCCTCCTGGGCTTCCCGGGTTGGTTGAGCTGTGGGTTTCGCCGCTCCCGCTCGGTCTTCCCGGGTTGGTTGAGCTGGCCTGCCTGTCTCTTTCTGGCGAAGTTTCGTGCTGGCTGCTTCCCGGTGAGTATGGTTGGTTTATTGTTCCTCGGTTTTGGTCCCCTGGGTATTCCCTCCCCTCTTGGTTTGTGTTGTGGGGGTTGGTTTTGCCTGTTTGCGCGTCGGTGGTCTCTTGGGTGGTCGTCCTCGATCTTAACTGGTCGATGTGGCGTTTCCACGCTCGTCCGTCGGTTGTTTGTAGCCGGTACGAGTGTGGGTCTGTTAGTTGTGTGATGACGGCCGGTACCCATAACGGGTCTCCCGTTAGGTTTTTCGCGTAAACGGCGTTGCCTGGTGCGAAGGTTCGGTGTTTGCTGGTTGAGTCTGGGGGTTTCTCTGGGTTGTACGTGGGGTGTAATCTGTCGAGTGGGGACCTTATTTTCCTCCCCATTAGCAGTTCGGCTGGGCTTTTATTCGTTGTGGTATTTGGGGTTATGTGTTGGGTGAAGAGTAATTTATTTATTTTGTCCTGGATCTCCCCGTGGTCTATTTTCTGGATGGTTTTCTTTGTGAATTGAACCATCCGTTCCGCCCTACCGTTTGCCGCCAGATGCGCCGGTGCTGTCAGTGTGTGTCGGATGCCCCTTTCCGCTAGGAATTTTTCGAATTCTAGCGAGGTGAATTGGGGCCCGTTGTCGGAAACGACGACGTCTGGGAGGCCATGTGTTGCAAAAAGTTTGCCGAGTTCTTTGGTCACGGCCTCCGTGGTTGTTGTTCTCATGTTGCTTACCTCCAGCCAGTTGGAGTAAGCGTCTATGGTTATCAGGAAGGTGTGTCCTTTTGTGGGCCCGGCGAAATCTATGTGGATCCTAGACCAAGGTCCCCTTGGGGTTTCCCACTCTAGGACGGGTGCTGTGGGTGGGCTTGGCCTAGTTTCCTGGCATTGTTGGCACCTTGCTACCCAGGCCTCAATCTGTTTGTCCATCCCTGGCCACCAAGCGTAACTTCTGGCCAGGGCTTTTGTCCTAACGATGCCCAGGTGCTCCTCGTGTAACAGTTCCAGAACCTTCCCTTGTAGCTTTTCTGGGATGACCACCCTATCCCCCCATAGCATGCACTCTTTTAGTAACGAGAGTTCCATTTGCCGGTTCTGGAATGTCTTGACGGACTCGTCGTTGTCCCTTTCCGGCCACCCTTTCTCTACCCAATGCAACACCCGCGCCAGACGTTTGTCTTTATTAGTTTCTCGGGCAATGTCTGACGCGGTTATGGATAGGTTGGGTAGAGTCTCTATACTGAGGGTGGTCGTCGTGGGTGCTGGGTCGGTGTCAGGTTCCGGTAACGGTGAGCGGCTTAAGGCGTCCGCATGGGAGATAATCTTACCCGGTCTGTGTGTGAGTCCGTAATTGTAGGCAGCCAGGAACTCGGACCACCTTGTCATTCGGGGAGACAGAATGTTCGGGGTGGCCCTGTTCCCTGCAAGGATTCCCAGCAGCGGTTTGTGGTCGGTTATGATGGTAAATGTCCGGCCGTAGAGATACTCGTGGAATCTTTTTACTGCGGCGACGATAGCCAGAGCCTCTTTGTCCAGCTGGCTGTAGTTCCGCTCCGGTTTGGTGAGGGTCCTTGAAAAGAACGCGATGGGTGCTTCTTTTCCGTCGGGGAGAGTATGGCTGAGGACACCGCCAACGACGAAGGGTGATGCGTCGCATGTGACGGCCAGAGGTAGGGTCTCATTGTACTGGATAAGGACGGCATCCGAAGTGAGGAGGTCCTTTGTTTTCTGGAAGGCGGCTTCCTCACGTTTCCCCCAAGTCCAGGTCGCCGCCTTGTCCAAGAGCCTATGCAAAGGCTCCGCCGCCGTCATCTTTTGGGGCAGGAAGACATTATAAAAGTTAAGCAGCCCCAGAAACGCCTGCAGCTCTGTCTTCGACTTGGGTGTGGGAGCTTCTTTGATGGCTTTGATTTTTTGGTTTGTGGGGTGAATGCCGTGACGGTCTAGGAGATATCCTAGAAATTCAACCCATTCCATGTATAATTGGCATTTCTTCCTCTTTACCTTGAGCCCGGTCTCTGAATTTGGTTAGGACCTCCCTTAGGCGACCCTCTAATTCGGCCTGGTTGGTTGCCAACACTAAGACGTCGTCGAAGTAAGGTACCACCCCCTTGATGCCTTGTAATAGCCTTTCCATTAGGCTTTGGAATATTCCAGGCGCCACGCTGACTCCGAATTGGAGCCGGTTGCATTTAAATGCTCCCGGTGGGTGACTATGGTTTGCGCTTCTGCCGTTTCCTCGTCGACTGGCAATTGTTGGTATGCCTGGGCAAGGTTGAGTTCAGCGAAAACCTTGCCCCCTCCCAGTGAATGTAGTAGGTGTTGCACTACTGGGACGGGGTAAGAGCTTTGTTGCAAGGCGCCATTTAGGGTGGCCTTATAGTCCCCACAGATTCTCACCGACCCATCAGGCTTGATCGGGGTGACTATGGGGGTCTCCCACCGGGCGTGGTCTATGGGTTGTAGGACCCCTTGCTTGACGAGCTTGTCAATTTGCTCGTCTATCTTGGGTTTAAGCGCGAATGGCACCTGCCTTGGTTTCAGGTTTTTTGGGGGACGTTTGGGTCTAGGCTGAATGATATAAGGGGCCCTCGGTACTTGCCTAGGTTTCCGTCGAAGACCTCTTGGAATTCCCGGGCTAGTTGTTGCTCCCAGTTGTCGTCGGCGATGTGGTCGATGCCCGTGACTGCAATGCCAAGCGGTGCGAACCATTGCAGTCCCAGTAGGCTTGGGCGGTTGCGATCGACGATGGTCAGGGGAAGCCTTTCGGTGCGCCCTTTGTAGGTTACCTTGAACTGTCCGGTTCCGACTACAGGGATGCGGTTTCCCTGATAGTCTTTCACGATTAGTCTCTGGTTGTCTAGGCCTTTTCTTTGGATGGTAGGCACCAAGCGTTTTATTTCTTTCCATGCTATCATGGAGAGCTAGGACCCGGAGTCCACCTCCATTTTACATGGCTCGCCTTCGATGCCTACCTCCATGTAGACCTTCCAGGCATCGTTGGTTGTGGCGTGGCCAATGGTGACCGTCTGATGGGTCTCCTCTCTTCGCCGGGTCTTGCCGCCTCGTAGGGATCGTCCGTTCCGGTCCCATCTGTTGTCAGAGGGTCGATCTCTGGTCCGGGTTGGTGTGCTCTCTTGTCTCCGTTCGCTCTGGTCCCATCGTGGAGGGCTGCGGTTCTTTTTGAGACGGCAGACGCGGGCGATGTGTCCTTTCTTGTCGCAATGCCGGCAGATTGAATCGAAGAACCAGCATTCGGACCTGGGGTGGTCACCTCCGCAACCGGCACAGGTGGTCCTCGACTTACAACCCCGCCGGTTCCGTGGGTCGCGGCCTGCCTGGAGACGGTGGATTTCCTCCTCGTCGGAAGTGCCCGATGCTGAGTGGACGTCGCCCTGGTGGGTGGTCGTCTCGGGTTGGGCCTCGGCCAACCTTGCAGGGTGGTTGTTCCCGCTGCGGTCCCCAGCGTTCGGTCGGCGCATGCAGTCGGCGGATGTTCGGGTCGCTTCGGCGGCTGTGGCTTCGGTGAGGGTATCTGCAAGGGTGATGTTGCCCTTGGCCATCAGCCGACTCTGGAAGACGGGGTCCCAAAGGCCGAGCACGATTCGGTCTCGCAGGGCGTCCTTCAGGTTGTCGAATTCGCACAGCCCCCCTAGGCGCTGTAGTTCGGCGACGAAATCGCTGAAACTCTCACCCGACCGTTGGTCCCGACGGTAGAACTCATGTCGTCGGATGAGGATGGGCACATCTGGAGCGTAGTGTCGCCGGAGTATTGGCTCAAGGACGTCCCAGTCCATCGCGGTCACGTCGGCGGGTTTGGCAAGTGCTTTGGCCATCTTAAAACACTGCGCTCCCGCAGTGGGTCAGGAAGACGGCTTGCTTCATGTGGCCGGTGGCGTCCTTCAGGTTGCTGCACTCGGGGAAAATGCGGAAACTGTCGGAGTACGATTCCCAGTCCTCGCTGGCGGGGTTGAAGGGTGCGGGGGGTGCGATGTTCGCCATCGTGGAGTTTCATCTGGCTTCCGTCGGACACGTGCTTCGGTTCAGGATCAGAATCCCATCCTCGTCGCCAGTGTTGTGTCGTCAGAAATGATGCCAGGAGTCGGTGACTTAGTATCAAGCTCTTTTATTGAGTTAGGAACCGAACTGGGGCTATGGAGAAACTTTGCGGCTTTTTATTTCTTTAGCCGCAGCGGCCGCAGCCAATGGCACCACTTTGAATCTCCCGCGATTCGAATCGACCAATCGCGGGAGATTCCTAGTGAGCCAATCGGCGCAGCTCGCCTAGCCAATCAGAGTGCCCCGCGCTTTGGCCAATCAAAGCGCGGGGATCTCAAGAATGCTAATGAGGGGACAGAACACTATCCATAGAGGCAAATATTTCTGTTGTCATTGTTAATAGTAACTTCTGACTCCATTATTCAGAAATATCCTTCAGTGTTTCCAATATTTCAATATTCTGCATCATTTTGTAACTGTTAGTCAAATTCTTTACTTGAAATCTTTAGTTCTTTCTAGGATTCAATATTTGATCCTATTATGTTTTTTACATTATTATCTTGTATTTTATGTTGGACCATTATTTTTCTTTTGTTTTTATCTTATTATCTTATGGTTTCTTTTAAAAAAATCAGAACAAAAACATTTTCCATGGAGAAAATTCCTTATAATTTATACCAAAATCTTATTTCAAATTTATCTGGACCTTGTAATTTTCTAAAATTTTTAGTTTTAATCAACCTTTTGTTATTTATTTCAAAAAATGTTTAAGTTCTTAAAGCTTGTTGTTTTAAAAAAAATTTCATTTAGGATTGAAGGCAAATTCATCTGGTCTTTTCAGACTTGTGAATCTAAAGGTTCTTAGTAGCTGAAAAGCAGTTAATAAGTAATTTCTAAATATTATTAGAAAAGAAAGCATGCTGTTCTGCTCTTTCAAAGGTGCTGATCACAATTTGTATAAGATGACTATTCCCTCATCATAGAATGTTCAAAATCTGCCAGAGACCACTACCTCACAGTCTCCTCATGAGGGGAAACTGTCTGAAACACTTTTGGGTGATCTTCTATCCTCTTCTTTGTCTGGAGGGGTTCAAAGTGCTGGTCTGATAACCAGTTGTTTGTTCTTGGCCGCACTCATCAGCTACACTTTTTGTGTAACTGCAGTCTTCCATTCTTACTTCAGAAATCCATAAAATGTTACTTTTGGAAGAAGCAGATTTGGGTGGATGGAAGATGATACTTTCTATACTTGGCTTTGACAAATGGGTGGCCTCAACTCATTCTGGAAAACAGATGTGCAGATCAGTGCAATGTATCAGTAGGATTGCTGAGGCCAACTAAAATTTGGTTGATTAATTGGTTAATTAAGTGCCATCAAGTTGGTTTCAATTCTAAGCAACCACGTAAATTTCTGTCTCCACCTGGTCCTTCAGATATCCAACAGTGCAGCCATTCAATGTACAGCTGGTTGTCTCCTTTTTCCTCCTTTTTTCCACCATTCTCCTTTTCCTTTTTTCCACCATTCCCAATATAATAGGTTTCTCTAGAGAACTAGGGCTTTGCATCATGTATCAGAATATAATAATTTGACCTTGAACAGTTGTGCTTTGAGTGAGAACTTTGGGTTTGTTTGTTTAATGAACCATTTGTTTATTTCTTGACTGTTTATGGCTATTTATGATAATCTATCAAAGACTATTTGTGATATGCTACCAAATTTCAAAGGCATCAATACTCTTCCTATTGTGCTTCTTCAAAGAGATTTCAGAGATTTTCCAAGGAAAGTGAATGACTGCACTTGTATGGTCACTGATATGAAGGTGATCCATGCTGATAACCTGTCATTCAGATTCTGAAAATAGACTTTCTAGAACAAGAGTGAATCTGGAGCAGAGGACTTGCTGTAGTTGCTCAGCTGATATTGTCATCACCAAAATCGCAAAGGAGGCATCACAGATCATTTATATTCCAGAGTGTGTGTCAGGAGAAGATGAAAACACTACTTTGAAACTGGAGCAGGAAAGGATGAATTTGGGCTGCCTCGACATGGAGATAGGACAATTGCCATATCAAAAGGACATTGCGTCTAAAAGCAGTTAGCAGGCTTTTTTCATGCCACAATTAACAGGACATCAGTATGATTTCATATGAACCATACATTTTTTTCTGACTATGTGCTTTGAAATAAAAACAATAACCTGTTAATGATGTACTGTGTAAGTTGTTCTCCTTTCCCAGCTCAGAGTTATAATTCAGTTATAATTCTTTGGCAGCCATGGAAAAAACAAATGTTTTCTTTCTTATTCTAAGCTCCAGCTAGCAAGTTTTGTGTTTGAAGTCTGGTGGTTTACTGGTGTTTATTTCAACTCTAATTGATTCTGAAAGCATCCAAGAGAGGCCTGATACTTTAGAACAGATTTTGGAGGGTTGCCATCCTCCTGTACTATTTTTCACTAGTTCAGTGTGTACAACATGGAATGGAGGAAAATATTAGAAACTAGTCTAAAACAAAAATCATTTTCAGAGCTTATTTAATCATTCTCTTTCAGTTTCCCACTCTTATGTTTGGTCTTAATTGTACATATTTTTAAATAATGGAATTCTGTACATAAAAATAATTCATGACGCATTTCTTCAGCAAGCAATTTGCAATGAGGAAACATGTCAGAAATTCTGCTTGATCTCCACTGCTCCCTTTTCCTGAAGACATACCAGAGGTGGTATTCAGCCAGTTCTGACAGGTTCTGGAAAACTGGTAGTGGAAATTTTGAGTAATTCCGAGAACCGGTAAATACCTGATTGGCCCTGCCTCCATCTATTCACTACCTCATGAGTCCCAGCTGACAGGCTGGGTCTTCTTTTGTTGCCTTCCACAGGAGAATGGAGCTGGAAAGCAGGTTAGTGGGATGGGGAAGAAATGGGTATTTTATAGTATCCTTCCCCTGCCATGCCTATCAAGCCACACCATACCCAGCAAGCCACACCACACCTACTAAGCCACGCCCACAGAAGCGGTAGTAAAAAAATTTGAATACCACCACTGAGACATACAGACTGTTTCTATCATTCCTAATTCCCCCAGTTTAAACTACTCTATAGTCTGATTTTATATTCTGTGATTTAAATTTAAATCTTTTCTCTTTGACTTGGAGTCAGAAAATTACACTCACATGCATTCTGTTTTAAAATACGAGATCTCTTTCTCTCTGTCAATGCATACATTTATATATCTGCGTCTCTTTCTCCATGATTTGCACTCTATATTGAATTTCATTGAATTTCATTTTGTTAGATACAGCCCAGTGTTCTAGTCTTTCAAGATCCATCTGGATCTTGAGCCTATCTTTTTAGGTGTTAGCTATTCCTGCCAGCTTTTTTATCATCTGCAAATTTGGTAAGTTCCCCTTCTATTCCCTCATCTAAGTCATTAATGAAGATATTGAAGAGTACTGGGCCTAAGAAAGAACCTTGTGGCACCCCACTGCTTACTTCCCTCCATGTAGACTTAGACCCATTAAGGACTACTCGTTGAGTACAGTTTGTCAGTCAGTTACAAATCCATCTGATGGTGGTGCTATCTATTCCACTTTTTTCTAGCTTAGTAAGAAGTAGGTTGTGGTCTACTTTGTCGAATGCCTTGCTGAAATCTAAATATACTGTATTATGTCCACAGTATTTTGCTGGTCTACTAATTTAGTCACTACGTTGAAGAATGACATAATATTGGTTTGGCATGCTCTTTTCTTAGCAAACCCATGCTGACTGCTAGTTATTACTTTACTTGTTTCTAGATGTTGGCAGATCTGTTTTTTTACTATCTTTTCCAGTGTCTTCCCAGGTATTGATGTTAGGCTGATTGTTCTATAGTTTCTTGGTTCTGTTTTTTTTTCCTGCTGCTTCCCTTCCCCATATCTAGTCTGACAACATCATTTCAGGACCTAATAATATTATTCACACCTTCACAAATTTATGTATTTACTTATCTGCCAATATGACACGTACTATTAGTTTCTATCAGTGCCCCACTATTTTCTGCATGAATTATTTCATTCATTGGTTTATTAATCTACATCCTTCATTTTTGAAGAGACCACAAAGCATACTTGGATCTCCCCTACTTTTATAACTTCATCATGACACTACGAGTTTAGACACTGAGAAAGAATGAAGGGTCCCAGTTCATCCATGAGCTCTGTGGTTGAGAAGGGACTTGAACTTTCCCATAACTGTGGGTACTACATTATGCTAGGGTAGTCTCAGTATGCCAGCCAGGTAGGTTAGTCTCATTCTACAAAGGAAAGAAAGAAATTGGTGGAAATCTGAAATAAATGGGGAAGTATTTCAGCCTTTCAGACAAGCAGACACTGTTATTACCCATTTAAAGAAGGCAACTATAAAAAAAAACCAATAAGAGCTCTTTAAAACTTTCCATTTTGTATCTTGTGGCTTGAAAAAACAGACTTGCTAAAGAAAAATCCCACTATTTGCATAAATCAGCTTTCCAATAGAGAGAATGAATTTGTATGTTACTACTTAACAATTGCTTATTAATCATAACAATAATGACCCTTATTAATAACACAATCTTCTTTTAATGTCTTCATTCCATGTTAATGCTTATAATTCCATCAGCTGCCGGTGGATCTATGCTTCTAATTTTGGGAACATGGCATGGGTCAGATTATGTGTGCTCTGGTGCTATACTTAAAAGCTGTTTCCAGAATAGCTCTGATAGTCCAGAAGCACTAAAAGAGTCCGTGGGTGGGTGCGTGTTTTCTGCAGCAGTTTATCAAAACCATCCTTCTGAAAAGATTTTAGGATGCATTCCTACTTCCTCTGAGCCCCAACCTTAAATGTTAATGACGTAACGTGTTCCACTCCTGTTAACGCTCCTGCCAGCCCTAGCTGCTTCTTGAAACATGCACCCATCATTGCTTCTGCTTAATTTCTTGCAGGTATCACCATGATCTTCCTTTTTCTGGTTGCCTGGATTGCTCCCTGTATAGTTAATCAATTTTTCAGTAGCTTTGCCAAAGCAGACGTTCAGAAAAATTCCAAGCAAGTCATCTGCAGTGTGCTAGGACCACAAGGTCCTCCAGGTGCTCCTGGAGCTCTGGGTGCTCCTGGGAATATAGGAAGGATGGGTTTCCCAGGAAAAGATGGACAAGATGGAGAAGATGGACAGAAAGGAGAGCCGGGGGATGAAGGTGAGAGATGGCTTCTTTTTCAAGGTACTTTTCTACTTCAGAAGGAATCCAAAAAAGAATGGGGAAATCTAAATCAGCCTCTACAGTACTAAATCCATTTTCTTTCATAAGACCTTTCTACATAGTAGCTCTCTTCAAAATCAAATTAAGGAAGAATGTCATTTTTTAAATATATTTGAACAACCAAAGTGTTGGTTATGGCATCTTATTGGAATTTATTATTTCAGAAGTCCATAATTATAACTTATGATAGAGGTGCAAAAAAATGCCATTCAGAGGCTTCATGCGGTCCACCTCTTTTATGGTATCCCAAAACTTCCCAGAGAAGCTGGGGCAGAAACTTTAGATCCTTTAGTGAGTGGATTTTAAATAGCAAAATGCCCCCCGATTTAGATCTGTTTAAAGTAAGGGTGCCCAACCATCAGGCTATGCGAGCAGAGGTCCACTTACACAAGCAGCAGGCGAACACATACACACATGAAGCTCCATTTGCACAAATGAAGCAGACCCATTCACTCTCCTGCCACCAGTCCACAAAGCCAGAAAGATTGGGAACTGCTGCTTTAAGGCAGATATTTTGTTTGTTTGTTTTTTTAAAAAGACCCAAAACTCTTTCCCAAAACAGGTTTTGAACCTCCTCATTTTGGAAACAGTGTGACATATTATGAAAAATGTAATATGGTCCTTCACATGACAGATGTTACATTCACCAATTATAGGTTGCAAGAGTAATTATTGACTTGAATTAGCATGTTAATTAGCATTAACACGCTAATTCAAGCTTTAGCTGGGGTTAACCCTGTTTACAAACCATAGTGGCTTGTTTACATATGAGTTTGCACTTCATATTCAGCACATTGTGGGACCCCAGACGATAAAACATGGTCAAATGGTCTATTCTATATCTCATTTCTCCATCAGAAATGAGATGAGTGGATGGTAAATGGTAAAACGACTCCTTACCTTTAAACAGCAAGTAAAAACAGTCTATCCAGGTATACGTTTGAAGGAAGGAGACAAAATGATCAAAGAAGGCTTTTTGGGTGCTCTGTATTTGCAATTTTAAGTGAGCTTTTTATCAGTTGGACATGGTTGGGCAGTAACCTTGGCAACTTTAAGACTTGTGGACTTCAACTCCCAGCAAAGCTGGCTGAGGAATTCTGGGAGTTGAAGTCCACAAGTCTTAAAGTCGTCAAGGTTGGACACCCCTGCTTTAGATGATTCAGTTCATGTTTTGTAAAAAAAAAAAATGCAGTGTAAATTAAATGAAACTGAAAGGACACAGGTATTAATATTCCCTCTGGCTCCCAGGCCTGCTCAGGGATGATACAGAGGAGAAGGATTGTATCTAGAATGATGAGACCAAATTGGGCTGTAATTTAGCTGACTTTGTTTATAAATAGAAATTATCTAACTCTTGGTTGGATGCAGCATAACCTTCCTGCCAACGAGACTCCTAACCATTAACAAAAATCAGGAGCAGCCTTTTTTCAACTTTTTGAACTATCAAATGTTATAATGCATATGTTTTTGTGAGCTATAGTTCACTTTATCAGGTGCACAGAGCTGCTGGACTGATAAAGGATTTAAATTGGATTTTTATTTTCATTCTAGTGTTTGTTTGTAAGTGCAGGGTCCACTTTTTTCAAATCAACCAAGTGTTGATCCTTTGAAACAGATATTAACCTACTGGCTTATCATCAGAACTGATGTCATGGGCTAAGAGGGAGTAACCGAACCAAAGTCACTCAGCCAGCTTTCATGCCTGTGACAGGATTAGAACTCATAGTCTCTCAGTTTCTAGCCAGGTGCCTTAACCACCACTTAAACTGCCTCTCAAATGATTCATGAGTTTAATATAGGATTTAAATTGTGATGATTGCAGATTGAGCAATCCCTCACTCAATTGTGTTGGCAAAATTGGATTCTTTCCAAAATGGCTACATGTGATCTTTATTAAAAGTGTATACTTTTTAATAAAAAATTGTTTCTTGGAAAAGATCAGATCTATACACCCACACCCTGATTTTCGCAGGGCTGCCAACTCTCACGCAATCAGCGTGAGACTCACGCAATTCAATCAATTTTGACTGTCTCACTCTGATAAACAAAATCTCACGCTAAACCCCCAAAATCATGGAATGTACAAAAATATCCCTACATTCTCTGATTATATTCCGAATATTCCCCTTAGCTTAGGAGAAGGATGAGCTCCCAGCGCCGCCCCGCCCTGCCCAGCCACCCCGCCCTGCCCAGCCACCCCACCGCGCCTCTTTTCCCGCCTTAATCCTTCTGCCGGCGTCCCGTAACTGTCACGATGCCAATCATTATCGCTTCAGGAAAGCGAAGAGCAGGAGGCTTCTTCGCCGCCCGGGGCGCTCGCAGCCACTTTGCCCCGCCCTCTCCCTTTCTGCAATGTCCTCTGGGACAAGCCAGCTGCCCTAGGCTTTCCAAAGAAGGACACGAGGGGGATGGCAAAGCCTCTTTACAGCCTCGGCCAGTAATAACAATGGTAAGCAAAGCCAACGGAGTGGCTTCCATTTAACCCTTTGGTGTTTAAATCTTTGGTGATGTTTCTTTATTTTCTCTGGCTGGATTTCTGACCCAGGGGAGAAAGACCATTTAAAAAAGCAAAAAGGACAGAAAGAACACCAAGAAAGAATGGGACAACCCCCCCCCCAAAAAAAAGAGATCCAACACAACTCTGAATAAAATTATTATTATTTTAAATTTTATTATTATTATAATTATTATTACCACCCCTTTACACGCCTTATGCTCTCTTTTAGCTGATCCAAAAGAGTCTTCCCAAACCAGCAAGGCGAGAAGCACGCCAGGCTGATCTATAAAGGGGCTGGGCAGCTTTTTTGCAAAATACTTAATAGAAAGGTTGGAGGACTGACAGGATTACATCTCTGGCAGTGGATGAAGGAATCACTTTTTCCTCTTTCTCCTTTGAGTTTAAATCCTAGGTCTCCATGCACCAGATCGACAGGACTGTACTACATTATTATCATATTTTCAAACCCTTAGATAAGGACTCAATAAGGACTTTTTTTGATGCCAGTAGGCTTCTCAGCCCCAAATTGGGATAGCCCTGACTCAACTAGAACATATTCTAATCTTAACACAATTTACCATCCAAAGAGCAGTAAGACCATTAAGTTCAGAATCTAAACTTACCCAATAAATAATATACTGTTTCCTCACTGTGCTCGAGCTTCAGAATACAGTAGATGAGTTTTACAGTTAACAATATGTATATTTATATGAAGCACTCATTATTTGATTAAATGTTTAGTTTGTACATGTCTGAAATTATGAACCCCTATTTCAGTCAACAAGTTAGTATATAATTAAAGACTGAGACTATAGCATTTGATATTGGCATGTAGTATGGTATTTGATACAGAAAGAAGAATACCCATTGATGTATTTGCATTATCTCTGTAGTTGTTTCGAGTTTTTGTCTTTTTGTTGCACATTGAATTCATCCTATAGTGGTCTATAGTACATCACTAAGCTAATAAAGTCAGTTGAGGTAGAATACTGCAGTTACAAGTCAGGAACTTCAATTATTCATGGTCAGTGAACTGCATTATTAATATCTTACAAATCCGGTTCAAGTACATTGGTGCTGCTTGCATGTATGTATGTATGTATATGTCCAAATCATGACTAAAGTATGCATCAGATTGCACCATTTAAAATGTAAAATTGTCAAAGCTCCCTACCGTGGAAGGGGTGACACCCCCCTTCCACACCATCCCCCCCCCCCTCGGTCGCTCCGCTCCCTCACAGTGTCTCACTCCGAACTATCACTCAAGGTTGGCAGCCCTGTTTTCGCCTATCATAGATTAACATAGTGTTCCTTCCACAAGCTCCTCACTTAGAGGGGGCTTTGAAATCTATTAAGCTTTGTACTATTAATAGAAAGAGGATATGATTTTCACCAATTACATTCTTCCTCCTAAAAAATATTCTCTAGAAGGTTGACAGAGCTTTCAAAACAATGAGGGTGTGGAAATGGCAAGAAGCATTTCCCATCCCACCCTGTTTCAGAGAGTGGAAATTGTTGAATGCAATTTCACTTGGGATCCTTCCATTTGCACCAGAACTCTGATCCAACTCCTATTTAGCATACAAGTAGGGAATAATAACTGCAAATATGAACAATAATTCAACTGGCAGTTTTAGCATACAGTTACTGCTTCTTCTGTTGTATCTTTCTGTGAGAGATATTCTATTTTTTTAAAAAAATAATATTAAATTTCATTATAAGATAAAAGGAAGAAACAAAAGTACAGAAAGAAGAAAAAAGTAATGACTTCTGGCTTTGTTTGATGCAGTAGATTACAAAAAAAAATGTTAGAGATATTGATTCTAATCCCACAGAACAGTAAACCAGAATTTTAAAACCATGATTTCTTCATCAAGCTACAATGGTTTCATTTATACGTTCAGAAATAGTTTAGATATTCTGACAAGCCCAGAACAAAACAAACTTTATTGTAACTTTGCAGGAAGCAAGAATCCTTCTTTCTTTCTTTCTTTCTTTCTTTCTTTCTTTCTTTCTTTCTTTCTTTCTTTCTTTCTTTCTTTCTTTCTTTCTTTCCTTCCTTCCTTCCTTCCTTCCTTCCTTCCTTTCTTCTTTCAACTACCTATCTAGAAGAGAATATATTTTCTCCACATTTTCTAATATTTATTTTTAGTTATTTATTTTGATTTGTCAATTGCTTACGAGATAATAGGTATAAGTGTTTACATAGTTATGAATACATGAAATGGGTACATATAAGAAAAATAAAAGAAACAATAGGACAAGGACGGTAGGCACGTTGGTGCACTTATGCACGCCCCCTACAGACCTCTTAGGAAAGGGGTGAGGTCAATAGTATACAGTCTAAGGTTAAAGTTTTTGGGGTTTAGGGAAGAAACTACAGAGTCAGAGTATTCCAGACATTGACCACTCTGTTGCTGAAGTCGTATTTCCTGAAATCAAGTTTGGTGCAGTTAACTTTGAGTTTGTATCTATTGCGTGCTCTTGTGTTGTTATGGTTGAAGCTGAAGTATTCATTGACAGGTAAGTCATTGCAATGTATGATTTTATATACCATACTTAGATCAGACCGAAGACGGCGTAATTCAAGGTTTTTTAGGACTAGAATTTCAAGTCTCGTGGCATAAGGTATTCTACAACGAGTAGAGGAGTGAAGAACTCTTCTTGTGAAATATTTCTGGAGTTTCTCAACTGTGCCAATATCAGATATGTAATGTGGGTTCCAGACTGATGAGCTGTATTGGAGCATTGGTCTAGCTAATGTTTTGTATGCTCTAGTTAGTAGTGTGATATTACCAGAGAAAAAGCTACGTAGGATTAGGTTAACAACGCTTAATGCCTTTTTGGCTATGTAGTTACAGTGGGCTCTAGCACTTAGATCATTAGAGATGAGTATTCCAAGGTCCTTGACAGAGTTTGGATTATCAACAAGGTTTTGACTATTCAGCTTGTATTTTATTTTCTGATTTATTTATTTTTTTGCCAATATGTAAGACAGCATGGATACATAGTCGAGGTCTTTTTGAAGGGTTGCAGTATTGTTGGTGGTGTTGAAGAGGTTTACATCATCAGTGAAGAGAACACAGTTGCTCTTAATATGATCACAGAGGTCATTTATGTAGAGTATGAAAAGAGTTGGTTCTAGAACACTGCCTTGGGGGACACCACTATTGACAGGTACAGAATTTGATAGGACACTCCCAATTTTGACCATTTGTTGTCTGTTTGACAGGAATGCTTCTGTCCAGAGATACCATAAGATTTTAGTTTTAGGAGTAGTTTGTCGTGTACCACTGAATCAAAGGCTTGTAGATTGCGTCTATTGTTTTGCCCTGATCGAGTTGTGTAGTCTATATGTTTTTGCAGTGTAAGAGTTGCAAATTGCAGGATAATAGAATGAACAGGACAAAAAAGATGGGGAAACGGTTCCCATCATATAATGCAGTTCCAAACCTCCCAACAGACAGCCCTTTTTTAATGTTTCCTGGGTTGCAGAACCATTTTTGATCCTCTGGTTGCTATGTCCAAAAGATGCATGAATCCCTTGTATGGTTACTCATTGAGGCTATGTTTTCTCGTAGGTACCCAAGGAAGGATTGGAAATCCAGGAAAGTCAGGACCAAAAGGGAAACCAGGAGCCATTGGCAAAGCTGGTCTCCGTGGTCTAAAAGGCTCCAAGGGCCCCACTGGAAAAAGCGGGCAGCCTGGAAAGAAAGGGCCCCGAGGAGCCCAAGGAGACCTTGGAATGTCTGGCCCTTGCAAATGCAATGTCAAGAAAGCCAAATCAGCTTTCTCTGTTGCTGTGACAAACAGTTACCCAAAAGAAAGGCTGCCCATCAAATTTGACAGGATCCTCATGAATGAAGGTGGAAATTATAACGCTTCCAGTGGGAAATTTATATGTAACATCCCCGGCGTCTATTATTTCACTTATGATATCACACTGGCCAATAAACATTTGGCTATTGGGCTGGTATGTAATGGTCAGTACAAGATAAAGACTTTTGATGCCAATACCGGGAATCATGACATTGCTTCTGGATCGACAATCCTTTCCCTAAAGCAGAAGGATGAGGTGTGGCTGCAGATATTTTACTCAGAACAAAATGGGCTGTTCTATGATCCCTACTGGACAGATAGCATTTTTACTGGCTTTCTGATATACGCTGATCAGGATTATCTCAATGATCTATAAAGGGAACTGCCAACCTCAACCAACCCAATGAGAGACAAGAACCATGGAAAATTATGTACATTTATCTTAGAAAAAGTCCTTCAGCCACAAAAGCAGGCCTAAGGGGACAATGGCCTAAAGCTCTCCAAATATTTATATAATTAATCTAAACCATGAAGTTTCTTTGCCTCAGATGGTACAGACACTTTATTCTTTTCCATAGACTTGCATTCACAAATGGTTTCCAAATGAGAGGGAAGGGGAGAAAAAAGATAACATTTTATTGGTGGATATGACTCCATGATCTGGTTGGAAAGTCGTCTATGATTCTCAGTGTACAAGATTCTTATTATCGAGTTCCTTTTTCTGCAAAACACAAAAGAAAGAAATTTTAGCCTATACCAACCAATACTGATGCTCCTTCTCGAAAGCAGAAAAAGATACATATCCTGTAATGTAAATGATGGTCAGAAATTACTTAAACTAGAGCTGAATTTATCTGCCTACTTCCTGATTGCCTGCATAGAAGGACAATTGCCATTGAGCATTACAGAAACGTGCCTTTCAACAAGGCTATCTTTAATCAGGGAACCCATAGATGCACCTGGAGTTCTTCTGCTGGTAAAGCATGTGTTCCATTGCTAGAAGTTATGGCCCCTCCCCTAAATTCACCACTACAGCCACCACTACAGCAAGCCTCTCTTTATCACTCTACATGTTTTTAATAACACCAAAAGGATCTGATGTGTAAAAAAAATAGTGCTACTGGTGCTATTGAAAAGTTACAAATATTCACAAGTATTTCATTTTTCCCTGAAAAATCTCCTTTATTCTATGAGCAAATACAAATGGTATTTGATTGTCAAACCAAATAAATAACTCAGTAGAGCATTAGCTTTAAAACGTTTAAAAAATCAAATGAGCCATTGATTATTCTACACATGACCCTGTTTCATTAGGAACTGATTATATGTTGGTTAGCAAAGCATTATAGGGTGGGATAACTGGAATCCTGTAATAATGGCTTGATCTCCTGAGAAGAGGATGCTGGATTTACACGCCATCATTGCCTGTTCATGATGCCAGTATCCACAGGCAAAATAGAATTAATGGGACAATTTTATACTGCAATAGCATGTTAGTGCTGCAGACTACAATACTACAATAGCAAGAAAGTTAAAATAGGCAAACGCTACATTAATCTAGATCAGGGATGTCAAACTCAAGGCCCACAGGCTGGATCTTGCCCATGGGGTGCTTAAATCTGGCCCACAGGGTCGCCCTGGAAACAGCAAAGGCACGTGACCCTCCTGGGCTCTGTTTTCTCTGGCAGAGTGCCAGTTTTAAAAAAAAACTACTAGCAAAAGTGGGATTTGATCACACAAGCGACATCGAGCTGGCCACACTCACCCTGGCCCACCAAGGTCAAACACAACCCTGATGCTGCTCTCAATGACATCGAGTTTGACACCCCTGATCTAAATTTTTCTGATTTCTAAAAGATTGAATCTCTTAATCTCCCTATTCTCTTTCTAAGCATTGAGAATTTATTTTAAATTTGCTTTAAACCATTTCATTTGGAAACACCCAAAGCTAAGGGATAGCCAAATAATTGCAATTGCTCTTGAGTTGGATTGACCAGGAAAGAGTTTGTTGCTTAACAGCTCAATAACAAAGCATTATTTTGAAAGCTGTAGAAGACCATATCCCCGGATGGTTTCTTATAACACACAATTTTTGTTTACTCGTGTTTTTCTTTAAAAGTCAATTTGTTGGTCGATATTCTCATGAGTAGCAGTATGGAAGCAATGTACATGAAAAGTCAGTATTTTACAGTACTTCAGGATCAGATCGAGACTAGACTAATTACAAGATGTAATATGTTTTGGGAGCTTTCAGCTCTTCCCTCTCCTCACTTTTGTTGTCCTTCCAGGTACCCAGAGGATGTGCCTGAGTGCCTAAGACATAGTCATCTCCTCCCATCTTTCATTCACAAGGAAGGGAAAAGAATCTTCTGCTTGTTTAAGACAAGAGAGTGACTGTTTATAGTGTCCTCCTGAAACAGCAGAAAATCTCAGCAAGAGCTGATGGCTTAACTTGGCTAATTCATCATGTTTTCTATGGCTTCTCAGCTGCAGGTTTTTCATTCATGCCTTAAGTTATGCTTCAGACATTAGATAATGATATATTTGGCCAGATTTCTAAGCAGGGGTTTCTGATTTACCAAAACCAGAGGCTTCACTGGAATTCTCAAAAAACTAAGATGATTCCGGCAGTTATAACCATGTTGTGAAGCCCCTCATAAATGTTTGGGAACATGTAATGAATCAACCTCGAATAATGAAGCAAACTCGAAGCATTTCATATTTTCCAGAGATCTCTCTGACCACAATTCTTTAAATAAATCAGCAGACTAATTTAAATTAGGATCTGGTAATACCATGCTGTGGACTACAGGATAAAAACTGCTGATATAACAAGGAATACTATGTGTTATGATAAAAATTAAAAGAATATTTGAATTAAAAGCTATTGAAAAGCCATTTATAAAGTTATCTGAGAGGGAGTACAGGCTACAATAATGTATTTTCCTGTTAATAGCACAACTGGTTTTATGTATTTCCCATGCTATGGAAAATGTTTAAATCACTTAAAGCCAAAAGTAGCTTTTCAGATAGCATTTAACATCAATGAAATAATTGAAATCAAAATCATGGGATCAGAACACCTAACAAATAGAACATTCAAATTTTAGATATTTGAATAAAAATTGCCAATATCACCGCAAAGTAAACCTTGTCAGCACAACTTGCATCCTCAGAGATGAAGCAACATTTAAGAAGCCTGGGACAAGGTATTCAGGTACCATAATATGCTTTGAAATCATGTTTCAAAATTGCCGGACTGTAGCTTCCTAGTAGATCATCGTATAGTCATTTGCGGGCCTTCCAGACATCTAATCTTTGTCTCATTACAAAATGTGGTGTTATATGGTTTGTATCTCTAGGGTGAATATCTCCAATGTATGGGCTCTGCTGCTATCTAAATATTGCATTAATTTAACAGTATTAAGTATCATTTTAATAACAAGCAAGAACCAACTTCAAAGTACCTAATCCAACATAATTAATTCAGTTTGTTCAAGACCTATATTGAGTGCAGGTAATAGGGAGATTTAAGTGGATTCTAAGTCTTAGACTTGATTTTTGACAAAATATTGGGATCTCCATGTTCTGATTTACTGGAAACCATACACAGTTGATCTCTACAGCTCTTCTCAGTAGTCTATTTTTCCATTAATGGGAATGCTTGCCTCACCCTTTCTCCTGGATCAAACTAGCCATTATTCTCTTCTCCTTTCTCTCGCCTCCCCCTTCCTTCAGAACTTGTTCCTGAGTCATGTCTGTTTCTGTATGCATTGTTTAAACATATCTCTGCCTTTCCCCATCCCATGGATACAGTTATAAGAAAAAGCACTTAATTGCAAAATTATCAGAATGCTAGCATTTTACCTTCCCACTCAAATGGATAGAGGAATATTGGTAGAAGGCTGGGTAACCTTTACAATCTTTTTTCCTCTTCAAGCATCTCCTGTTTTTGCATATGACCAGAAACATGCACACCAATGCTGTATTTGTACCAAAAGACATTATGGGTGCAGGCTGTAGGAATTTGTTTTATTTCCTTTTTCTGTGGAGTTAGATTTTGTTTCTATATGTGGCAGTAACTCTGGGGTGGGATAAAGTGCTTGTGGAAGTGCCCAGATGAAGTTAATCAGAAGGTAAAAAACAATAAACTATAGTTGGTAACTGAGCCTTTGCTATAGTTGGTAACTTTGCTAAAACAATCAAAATGTCATGTAGCTAAGGACAATGTTCCAAATTCCACAGTTTTCATCAGGCTGAATTATTGATCAAAACCAAGGAGCAGGAGAAAAGTAACAGAAAAATTGTAAAGAGGAAAATTGTTTTCTAACATAGGAAGTTGGGACCTGTGTGATAAATGATGCAGAGATCTGCGAGGAAAATGTCTGATGGACCTCACATCCTTGCATATATAAAAGATAGATTTCTAAATCCAGGAACGCTTTGATCACTTGTGTCTGCTCTGTGAACACTGAAATCCAAGCAGATAACTGACGGAGGTGAAATTTCCCTATGGCTTTGCAATTTTTTATAATATAATATTGCTAGATATGACTTCCTTACTGAAGAAATACATCGGTATGTTATTGCTTCCTTGCTTCAGCTGACCTTAAAGTCTATTGTCAGGCAGAAGATATTTATGTATCAGTGAACCAAAAGCAGAAAAAATAAAAAATCCTCCCAAGTAATATGTCCATCCAAAGTAATTATATAGTTGGAGGAGGATAATGGAAAAAGGTACAATTTGTGATTTCAGCTCAAAACTGTCTTCTTTAAAAGATGTACCATTTCGTTCAGACACAAAATAAAAATATATTTTGGTAGATTTTTATATGTACTGATGTTTTATCCTGATAGTTCTTACAAATCTAAAGTGAAATTGCTTGGTAAGGAAGGAAAAGAAAAGCCAGAAACTCAGCAAAGTATTGGCCAAATAACCTACTACCATTCTGAAGCTTCACAACAGTGCTTACTGCACAAGGCCATTCAGAAGCTTAACAGATAATGCCTGCCCTCTTTACTTTCCTTTGTGCAAAATGCTGACCCAAAAATACGATTTTGAAGTAATTAAAGCTGTTTTCAAAACAGAACTAAAGGAGTGTTTTAGCCCATTTTCTTAATGAACACTTGCAAATAACTGAAACATCAGATGGTTTTCTATTTGGATGTCTAAATTCTGGAAATTTATATCTTCTGTAAACATAAGAAGTCTGTTGCCTCTCTCATATTTCCTGAGGCTCTTTGAAGTATGCCATTAATGATGCATTCCAGATGAATCAAGATTGAAGCAGGAGAATGTTGTCCCACATATACTAACTTTTACATTGAAGGATTCCCATACATATACATGATAAGAGAGTGGCTAAGGTACAACTGCCTCTTTAAAATTGTCTGATGTTTTTCAAACTTTTGGCTACTTTAGTACGTCCTTTTGGAGACTGCAGAATTCTAGAACAAGTATTTAAATTCAACAAAAGAAACTCTGTATCCGTTAGTATTAATATTCTTATACAAAGTGCTATGACCGCAGGAAAAGAGGTGTTTCATATTTTCTAATTTGATGTGAGCTCTATTTTCTTCGTACAATCTTTCAAGCATATTGAAAAGATTTCCCTGTTACTTGTAAGCATATGAACAAAAATAAGCATATCTTGGCTTGACATCTGTGCTATTGGCATGCAAGGTGGCTTACCTTTAAGCAACCTAGAAGGCTTCTCCTGGGTATTCCAAGATTCTGTTGTTTTGACAGTTGGGCAGTTGTGAGAAGTTCTCAAGAGATCAACTTAGGAGTTTGCCTTTTTTACTGATCTCACAGGTTTGGTAAATATTTTAGTTATTTTCTCTTGCATACACACTCTATTCTTTTAAAAGTCATAGGCAATGCACTTTTATGTTGCTTAGTAGTAGCATGTATATATTAAGTACTAATGTTTACATTTGGTGAGTTGCTAAAACTAGCTATAATCTCTTCTGTACATTGTTATGAATCAACCTTACAAATTTACAAGAGAAGCTGTGTGCAACTCAGCACTATAATTAAACTCTAGGAGGTAAAGTATAATATACACAACACCACCTTTGTTGATCCTGGAGTTTTTAACTGCATAGTCCTCTTAGAAAAATACTTTTAAGAACTATATTCTGATGAAGGTCTTGAGAAAGGTAGATCCTATCAATTTCCATGTCATAATGTGATTTGTGCCCTCAAATCAATATCATCTCTCAGCAACCACATAGATCTTCAGAAAATCTGTCTCCAGGTTGACCCTGTTAATTATTCATTCTTCAGTAACTGAGACCATATACCTTATTGGTGGTCATCTCTTTTTTCACATCCATCTTTTCAAGCAAGGACATATAATTCCAATAACAAAGTTACCTTCTATGAATAAGTCAGTATTCCTCATTAAAAGGAATATTTTCAAGAGATCCAAATCAATGATATTTAGATAGTTTAGATTGATGATAAGATTACAGCTAAGAGTTGGCTTCTTGCAACCTACTAATTAGAATACTCTCCCTCTCACGATATGATAGATGAAAATCTAACAATGTTTGGGGTCTATAAATTTTCTTCATTTATATACTTTCAGGGCAGATTGCTGTGCAATAAGGCCAAAATGAGGGGGAAAAAAGAGTACGATGTTTTTTTCTGATACCTTCATGATATTGTACTGGAACTCTTTGTTTAGATGTGAAGAAAGTAATGGGTATGGTTATACTCTATGCTTAAACATAAAAAACTGCCTTATAAGTTTTTTTATTCATGCATGTTTTGTTATCTACACATTTTGTTGTACAATACACATACTTGGATTTTCCCCAGCCAGTGCTATTGGACAAAAAAAACCTGAAGTGTAAGACTAGAAAATATAACTTTCTCCCATCTAATATCCTCCAGGACTACTATGGTTTTCCTCAGTCAGCGTGCCAGATTGACTGCAGACAATGACAGATGTAGTCCAATACATCTGATGGGAACATGTTGAAAAAGACTGTTCTATACCTCATTATTTCTGAGACTTTAGAGATATATGAAAAGAATATTGGTTCTTCTTCTGTTAACTTACTTTTAGCTCTTGATTCTTTGTACTATTCAAATATATATTCAAGGCTTTCTTGATATATCTCATTTTCATCTGTATATATAAGTACCATGATTTTGCAAAAAAAATGAGATAAACATTGATCTAATTCTGTGAAAATATTTGATGTTCTTGCAAAAATTGAAAATGTTATTTGGGAATACCTCATGAATAGCTCGGAAGTAAATGTACATATGCTGTCATTTGGTTCATTGTTGGCATTATTTTCATCTAATTTTAAATATGTTCTCAAGTGTGATTAAAAAAAACTGCTGTGCAAAAGTAGGAAAGAATCAGTTCAATGGTGTTTTAATTCAAAACTAGCTGTATGTTTTATCCCTCTATCCTGCCTTAGAATGTGCCTTAGCTGGTAGCTGTGGAGGTAAATTAGAATGTCTGATCTAAAACATAATAATGAAATAGTTTATCAACTCATACATATAATTCCAATGACAAAGTTACCTTCTATGAATAAATCAGTATTCCTCATTAAAGGGAGTATTTTCCATTTGGGTCAGTCTCCCTAAATCTGTCTCATTGATCTTCTATAGATAGTCCTTGACTTATAACAATTGGGAGCAGAATTTCCACTGTTAAGCAAAGTAGTTGTTAAATTGTGCCTGATTTTATGACATTTTTTGCCATAGTTAATTGAATCACTGCAGTCATTAAATAAATCCAGCTTCCCCTCTTGACTTGGCTTTTTGGAAGCCAGCTGGGAAGGTTGCAAATGGCAATCATTTGATCCCAGAACACTGCAACTGCTACACGCCACGCACTCAAATTTTGATTGTGTGATTATGGAGATGCTGTGATAATCATAAGTGTGAGGACCAGTCATAAGTCACTTCTTGCTCTGCTGTTGTAACTTTGAATGGTTGCTAAATGAATAGTTGTGTTGAAGACTGCCTGTATTTCTCAGCAATAACCTATCTGTTCTATCCTTTCTTCTGTCTGTTTGGCAAAATAAAGGACAACAATAGCTACCCAACAAAGTCTTTCCCTGCTTGCACCTCTTCATAGCATAAAAATGTCATGGCTTTATCTATCTATCTATCTATCTATCTATCTATCTATCTATCTATCTATCTATCTATCTATCTATCTATCTCTTCCTGTCCCTAGACCATAAGAAAGCATCCTTCAAAGAAACATTATCTATTTCAATATCATTCAGGAGCAGTTTCATGGTGTATAAAATTGCTAAGCTTTTGCACTCATCCTGTAGGGAAGTCAAATGACTGGATAATGACTGAGAAGAGAAGCAATTGATATATACAAATCAACAGTAGCCAGGTTCTTGTTAGTATAGTTTACTGCAGATTCAAGGATGGTAGAAATAGCACTCAATGGTGAGAAAAAGCCTCAAGTAGTATTAACTATAACAACTTTTCTCAGTCAAATTTGTAGACCTCAACTTCAATAAGTATTTCCCATCCCTTGCATATTCCAAGTTGGTTACCTGCAATAAGATACCAACACCTTAAGTCTGAATAATTTACTATATTGGCATTAGACTGAGATAAATCCTTAAAACTCAATATCTAAGAATTTGCTGTTGGTGATATTGAAAGCTAGTTTGATGTAAGGCACTAGTCTAGTGACTAGGCTATAGAAAGTGAGACACTAGAAGTTCAAATCCCACCTTAGGCACAAGCCAGCTGGGTGATTTTGGGCTAGTCACTTTCTCTTGGCTCTAGGAAGTAGACGAGGGCATTCCCAAAAAACTTTGCCAAGAAAACTGCAGTCACCAGGAGTCAAAATTGACATGAAGGCACTCTTCCCAAATGACCATATTGAGTATCACTGTAAATCTAAGCACTCAGTATTGCAAATTGCCCGGATGTTAAGCATGTTTCTGCAGTCCTTCAAGATGGCTTAATGTTTTTATGTTTTGTTTATGTTTGTCACCTGCTAAGGTCCCTGTCTGGAACCAAACAAAATTAACAGTGAGATATGCCATAGATTGCCTTTATTCTCTTTAAACATTGGAGGCCACCAGCTTCGGCAATTAGCAAGAATTTAATAGGCTGAGCTTTTATAAATATATCTTCCTGCAGAGCACACTTGCCTAGTAATTCAGTTGCCCCTCAGATTTCTGTCCTTAAAAACAAAATGCTGTAGCAATGCAGCATCAAACCAACAATACAAGCACTGCATCTCTCAGGTGGTTTCCAAATATTCTCTAAAGAAAAATAGTAGTGATTTGCTGCTCACAATTAATGTGAGGAAAGCAACAATAAAGCACTTTGGGAATAACTGCTAATTTTTTCAGGCTAAATTTTATGAAGTTTCCACAAGTTTGTCCATATTCAGGAATTTTTAAGAGTACTTTGCTCCAGTTGTTTACACAATAATTCATGTTAATTGGCCAGATCATTTCTCATAAAAATCCTTTATCATAGCAGTTTGTTTCAGTAAACGTGCATATTGCAAATGCATATTAATTTAATATCCCCGAGTGCTGTCACACCTGTTAAGATAAAGGGGCGTCAAAAGCAATGCTATGCGATGAAATGTCAAAGCAGGGCTGATCAAAGCAAAGGCAAAACTTAGGGTGGGGATAACGAAACTGAGCAAGCATCCCCTGTAGTTAAGAGAGATAATTCCATTACCACGACTCAATGAATAGCAGCTGAGAGGGGCAGGAGCCATTATTCTTATTCAAGCTCAAACGGGCAGAACCCCATATTTTGATAACGCTCTATCTTAAATCCTTTAGAAATGGAGAATGGCGCCAACAATGGGCTGAGGTGCAGCAACAGAACCGCCCAGGCAGCTTCAGGGTACATATGAAACAAGCATCCGCGAACAAATGAGCCCCTCGGGCGCGCAGACCGCGAGCCAATCCAGCGCTCGCCCAAAGCCCAGCAATAAACAGAGGTGGAAAGTGTAGGCAGAGGAAGCGGGGAAGGACTACAAGGTCCAGAGGCCCAGTGGGCGGTAGGTGTGCGCGTGCGTAATGTAGAAAGCCGGTGTGTGTGTAACCTCTCCAATAAATTAGGTCGTTTCTTCAAGGCGGAGGCGAGATTTGGGGCGCGAGGTGGTCTGGGGGCGGGGAGACATCCTCTTTCCCTCCGCCTTGCACCTTTGGGACATGCAACCAATTGCTGACCTTCCCTGCTGGGATAAGCAAAGGGGGGTGGACAGGGGTGCAGTTTGATTCTCACTTCCCTTTCTCGGGGCTCTAGAATTTTTTTCCTTGCAAGAAGTCGTCGGAGTCAGGAAAAGGACAAAGGCTGTCGCTTTGCGGGCGATCGGCAAAGGTAACGCTTAACACGGGGTTTGTGGGCAGCTTGTCAGAAGTTTCAGTCCGCGGACTTCTGAAAAGTTTCGTGCCACTTGTACTCGTAAAAAGAGGAGGAGGGAGATTGAAATCAGCCCGGGGAAAATGCTCTCTTGATTCTCGGCGATCTCAAAGCAGATTGGGGCGGGGAGGAAGCGAGTTGGATCTGAAACTCGTCTTTTGTAGTCGGGTATTGGGTTTTGTTGCAAAAAAAAAAAAAAAGCCGGGTCGCCGGGAAGTCGGCGCCGTTTCCTCACCACAAGCTGAAAGAAAGGTAGGCGTGAGTTGGAGATCAATAATGACTTATATTGCAATCAATACCTCTTCTTTGCTCTTGTTTTGAGCAAGAACAGAGCTACAGAGGTTGTGCTGAGAAGATGACTTGATGTTGGCCAAGACGGCTTGAACCCTTTTGCACAGATTCAACTCTGAAAGGGGCATCCAGGTGTAGAGAACTTTAATGGACTGAATTATTTCCATGCTGGGGGAGCGGAATTATATAGTTAAATTTGCAGCCGTCAACGGTATCTTGTTAAGCTGCACCTACATATCCCTAATTTTACACTGCAATGTGTTTTTAGGCTCCTTTTTTTTTTTTTACAAAGAATGGTGGGATTGTTGAAAAACAGTGGGTGAAGTTTAAATGTGTCCATGTTTCATTTGTTAATTTACTTTTTGATTTCTGCCTACCTTGCAGGGGCTGTCTGTTTCATTAGAAGCTTTTCCTTGGATGAGAAATCCAAGGATGGAACAGCCATGGTGGAAAGGAGACCTTGCAGCTGATGTTCATCAGACACTAAGACTGAAGGTTAGATTAGACAGCTGCTTCCTTTTTTTCCCCCTCTATCCTCTATTTTTTTTACTGTTGCTACAATTCAAAACAGGTACAACCGGCTGTTTAGTTGTCCTTCCAAAGTAACTTCCAAATAAGAAAGACTCAAGCAATTGGAAGGTTTTTTTTAAATGACTGAAATTAAACTAAGGTTTCAGATTTGAAGTAACTGAGAGCCGAACATACATGGCAATTACTTTACTTAGGAAAGATCTGTTTGGAACAGATAGGTAATAAATTGTTATTAAATATATGTACTTTATGTATTAAGGAAGATGATCTTGTCAGAGAGAGGCAAGGGAGAGGCTGAGGCTGAAGAAGGATGATGCAAGTCCATTTATGTCTGTTGTATTACCTTTCCCTGTCCTCACATCACAGTGATATCAGGCCTTGTATCTCTCTATCAGTGTAGTTCTACACATTTTCAGCTGCAATCCGGCTGGCTGGATCTGCTATGGATGTAGTTGAGCCACAAACTTGGTGGCAGAAGTAAGGTGTAAAACAAGTTATATAATGGAAAAAAAACCTGGTAAAATGGAGACTGCCCTCCTCCCCTTCCCCTTTTCAAATATAGCCAAAGTCAACCCCAGTTCCTCTCTTTGCCTAATCCCACCATAGCTAAATTGATCCTCCTTACCTCCTGAAAGCCTATTTGCCTAACAATAGAACTAACTCCAAGGACAGTGCAAAGACCTGGGCAACTTCCCCAAAAGCCAACCAATCACATCCCCAGGGTTTCCTGTCTTGTATCACTCAAGTACCATTAAAATATTTGAAAATTTTGTCTGTTGTTCAGGGTTCCTCTTCTAAAGCACATACCCAACATAATTGCAGTAGATATGGCTCTTCAGAGCTGTACTTCTTCCTTTGACAAAACTCCACAGCAGTTATATAATTGCCATTACTATGACATCCATGCACCTTGAAGATGCTAGTATAATTATTTCAAATAATGTGATAAGCATACATCTGGGGTTTTTATTATCTAACAAGGCCACTCATCTTACGTTCTTCAACTAGGGGATATATGGATGAAGGCTCTATTTAAGCACATTTATGTTTTCTTCTGAGTAAATATGGAAAGAATCATTTTCCATGGGAAAATAATAGACTTAGTACTCTTAACCATAATTAGAACCAGTAACTTGGTTGCTAAGCAGAAAATTGTGTGACTGTGATAGGCCTCCTGTCACTTATTGTCATTAGGTGATTCACACTAGTCATTAAGGGAGACATCAAGTGACTATGACTTGTGATTTTACTTCTGTGTTCTCCATTAACTCTGGTTTTCTGGAGCTAATTGGGAAACAGGCAAATGGTGATCCAGTGACCAACTATTCTAAATTCACACCAGTTGCAAAGTTCCTGAATGGCAATGTGATATATCTAAACACATGAACAGATGATTATTTAATAATTTTGACAATTTTATCTTGAAATATATTCTCTGAGGGGGAAATATTTTTAAAAAGCTATATAGAGATGTGGTATTAGTGCAGGGATACATTCTTCGCACTGATTCAGGAGCCAATTTTGAAGCCCCAGGGGTATATGTAAACGCTGGTACATCTACAACAAAACCAATTAGGCTACAACATAAGCATGATTACTTGGTGCCAAATCTTGTTGATCCTTGGCTTGTTTATTCCTGAGTTGATCCATCAAACAAAGAAAGGTGGTCCTTACTCAAGCTACTATAGTTTTAGATCTAGAGTCAGCAATCTTCTCTTAACACAGTTGGATTTACTTCTCAAACCTGCAGTGGAATCCACTGAATGAAAGATGACTATTGGTCCATTACATCAGTGGCTCCCAACCATTTTTGTGCCACGGCCTGGTACCGGCATCACAAAATGATCTGCGGCCCGGTACCGGCATCAACACACATGACAAGGCAAGGCGAGCCGAGCGACTCCAAAGCAAGAGCCCCCTTTTTCGGCTTCATTTGTTCAACTAGAACCCATCCAACAAAGTGGAAAACTTGTCCTTCCACTAAATCCAAATTAAATTTGTTTTCGCTCAGTTTTTTTTTAACAGCGGCACCCCATCTGACCCCTCTCCCACCTCACAGCACTTACCCACCCGCTTGCCTTCCCGCAGAAGCGGCGCAACCGACTCCCTGATATCCTCCTACACAGCCGTTTGAATTTAATCTCGCGCCTGGAGGTCACGTGAGCAACACGGCCCTGCCTGATTAGTGCAGCCGGGAGCTTGAAATTAGTCAATCAGGAAGCAACAAAATGTTACTCGGCTCACTCTTTCTATCCAGGGCTCAGCAGCCTGTGTGGTTCTTTTGAAAAATGCATGCCGGCTCTTACCATTCCCCGCCCCCCCCCTTCCCTCAGGGCTAACCGCCCAGATTGGCTATTTTTTGCATATAAAGTTTTGCGTCTGCCTATATCCTGGTCCTACCTCTTTTTTTTTTTTTTTTGTTCTGTAATTTGTGAGTTCCTTTTGGGGGGAACAAATGCCTGCTGTAGCAGAACTTTATGCGGTTCATTTTTCGTATCTTCATTTTGGGAGAAAGGAAAGAAGAAAAATTGGAGTCTTTAAAAAAAACTTTCTCATCGAAACAAGATGGTGGCGCCCAGCAAACTGGCGGCCCGGTAGAAAATGTTTCACGGACCGCTACTGGTCCGGGGACCGGTGGTTGGGGACCCCTGCATTTCATATCTCCTACAATTGTAAAGATTCATGAGAAGAGTTCCTGATACTGCATAGCAGATGTCTTTTAGCTCTGAATAATTCTCTGGTGGTTTTTAACCATTATGGTTTTGGTATGGAAATTTGCACTTCAGGAATATTCAGATTTATGTCTGTTAAATAACCTACTAGTTGGGATAACCTTTTATTGCCAATATTTCATGAGAAAAAGACCTTTTGGAATTTTTTTTAATCGAGCTGTGTTTTTCAGCACACCACATGAAAAACAAACTGGTTTATGTTTCTCAATTAAGATGAATGAACTATGTGACAGGTGTGTTTTCAAAAGCACACTTGGCCATAGGTTGCACATTTTTCAGCTTCTTTTGATTTGGATATCCCATTGTTCATTGTGTTGCCAGTATTGCATATGCTCATGCTTTTTCAAAGAAACATGCAGAAAAAAGTAAGCATGAGTTTGATCTGCTTTGAACATATGAAAGAACATCTCTTTCCTAATTTGCATTATTCAGTAACATAATGTGACTTGCAATAAGAAACAGTCAATGCTTAGAATCTCTTAAGAGGTTTTATTTCTCTAAATATTTACTTTGATATATGCTAATGTTGTCTTCTGTCTCTTTGAGCAGGCCAGTTAATTTTCTTTTAAATTATTTCTCCCCGACTGGAGGATACCAGATTATTTTCAAAGGACCATTTCATTCTTGAAATGTCTTTTTTCCTTATTAGCTATAAACCACAATAAATTAACAGCTAATGAAGAGGATTTTGCAATAGGAGAGTTTCCTAATATTTTCCATGTGTATACAGAAAAATATCATGAATTAGTGATCTCTGGTAGATCTTAGCCTGAAATTTTATTTATTTACATTATATCCGCCTATGAAGATACTAAAGAATTCCACTACACCAATGGTGCTGCTAAGATCTATTTGCATTATTTTTATGTCCCATACCCTTTTTGATATACTTCAAGGACTTGTGGTTGTGAATGTGCTCATAGTGTCCAGAGCTGTCCAGTTTTCATAATTTCCTAGAACAGAGATATACATACTCTAGAATGGCCCCAGAGCTATGTTTCCCCCAGAAAGACTGACACCAAATTGTAATTTGTCATGAGATAGAAGAAGAATATTCATAGAAAGTAACATCAACTGTATTTGAATTTAAACTGAGACCAAATTTATTTTTACTAAGTCCAGTATTTGAAGTCTGGTACATCACATCAAAACAAGTAGAAATCTTAGTATAAAGCTGATTGTGTACCTCTGCTCTGTGGAGTTGGACACCTCTGGAGAGTGCTAGGTAGAAGAAACAGATTTCTTCTCCCACTCCCCACCCCCCAGCCCAAATATTCTCCTTGGCTTTTCAGTGCCTGATTGATGAAAGATAAAACTAGGTTTTCTCAAAGCCTGAAAGACAGTTGTTAACACTGATAACAGTGTTGAAGGATTAGCGTTTATGATTGCTCCTCCCATTTATGTCTAGTGAGTGGGGAGATCTGATCTAATTGGAAAAATTAACATTACCTAGGCAGAAGCAGCCTTTTGGCTAGAAATTTCTATAGGCTGGTTGCAGGTGTTACCTGTTTGCATAGATTCAAACATACTGCAACTTAGATGGTTTCAAAGCTGTTTTTTTTCCTTCTGTTCTAATATCTAATGAAACATTTTCCTTTTAGTGTTTAACTGAACACATGATGTCTTATTGTTGGATATTAACCATACACCTTCCAGTTAATATAGAACATTTTCAGCAATCAAGAAGATGTATATGATACCTACTCTCTCTAATATAGGATTAAAAATTAGGGGTACCCAGGTCTGGCAGGTGTTGGAGTGAAAGATCAGGTCTACACATTCAATTAAGCTGATTTAGTGCTAGAAGCATATGCACATGCTTTTTCTTAACTAAAGATCAGCATCGGGTTAGAGTTTGATAAGGGTCAACAGCACTCAAGGAGAGTCAGACCTAGTTTGCTTGTGGCTATATAGGGTTTTTCGGCTGATTCCTCTTTTCACACTGCTCCCAGGTTCTGCTGTGCCTCGTACAGCAGGACCCCAGCATATAATATAGGCTGAGGCTGGAGTTCAGTATTTATGAATGTTAGCGTATGGGGAAGTATTATTTTGCTCCTCTGAGAGTTATTTGGGAGGGTGTTGTTTGTTGCTGTTTTTATGTATATTCTTATCACTATTGTGACCATATAAACTTCTTAAATCAATACATCTTTATTTGGATTGTCAAGTGACAGCATCGAAAAGTAGTCATTAGTAGTTGTTTTTCAACTTAGAAGAAAATATCCAAGGGAGTATCCATGGCTCTGTACTGATGTCTTTGTCATATAGCATTTTTATCAATGGTTTAGAATAGATGGTGAATTGATGGAACATTTATAAACTGTACCAAACTGCAAGGTGTGGCTGAAATTGAATGAGAGGAAATTCCAGAAACTCCAGACAAGCTTGAACTGTGTGTTAAAATGAAATCGATGGAATTTAACAATATGTTCTATACCAGTTAGGAAAAAGACACAAGTATAGGATGATGGAGATCTGACTTGGCAGTAGAACCTGTGAAAAGTAATTAAACATGAACCAATAGCGTGCTGCAAATTAAAATGGTGTTGTGGGGTACATTGGCCAGCCTAAAAAGCATATTGGGGGAAGTAATTTTTCCAACTTTATAGTGCCTGATCAGATTTCATGTGGAGTAGTGTGTCCTGTTCTACTCACTGCAGCTTAAAAACAACAGGGAAAAAATGGAGCAAAAGGTGAAGGGTTACCCTATGAGTAATGTTAGAGAAGAAATAACAGAGATCCAAAAGCTGTCACTTAAATGAATGAGTAGATGTTTCTTTTGTTATTGAAAAAGTCAGGATTAAAACTGCAGTGTAGTTTATTAAAATTAGAGAAAGCAAATTCAGGCTAGACATTATGGAGAAACTTTGAACTCTACAAGTTCTTGGGGAACAGGCTGACAAATAAAGTTGTGAGGTCTGCTTCCCTTGAGGTCTTCAGACAGGCTTGCATGGTCATCTGTTACAGTGGATCCTGTACTGAACTGTGGAGATGATTAGATTATCTCCGAGATGATTTTCAACTCTCTGTGATTCTTTATAGTGTATGCTAAACCAGTCAGTAATTAAATTGTACTTATATTCCTGTGTTAGTGCTACTTTTAAAAAAAAAGTGTCTTCTCTGTGTCTGGTAGCACTGTATATCACATCTATGTGATTGGTATTTCAAAAGATCAAAGCAATGAACTTCATTGTCCTTAAGTTCTGCTCCCTTGATGATGGATAAAAGTAGCTTTTGAAATATAGAATAGGCATTATAGAATACCTGCTTGCCTGTCTGCTAAATATGATGTAGTTTTCTGTGAATTTGTATCCAGTTTTAGTTTCCAGCCAAGACAGAAACTGCAAAATACTCTCTTTGAAAGGAATGTGTTGATTCCTTTCAACACATTCTATGCTTCTTGAACAAAGACTTGTGGGAGCATCTAATCCTGTTTATAAGTGCATCTGGTACATCCCAGTAGATAATTGAGCATACTGACCTGGGGAAATCAGGTCTTCTTTACCATGGTATAAATATTTACTTGTGATCCTTTTCTTTAAGAGATTTTATCAAGTCTTTACAAACAGGGTAACTTCACCATTTTAGCCCATGTTAAAAAAAAATGAACAAAGTGAGTAGAGCATATCTGGACCTGGATTTAAATTTCAGGATTTAGTATCAATAACATGTTATGCAAAACTGAACTAATCTATAGAATTTCTCAAAGGCATTAAATTGTTTTGTTCCATTTTGATGCCAATGCTACTGAAGAGCTATCAGGGAGTCCTCTGCTTCTGTTATGTTGTCCATGCCTCCCACAAACTTAGAGTGAAAGTTGGGAAGAGGCAATAAAGTTTCATCCAGTTGTCTTCTCTGATCAGAATGCTAATGGCATGGCTTTGGGCTGCACTGTACATTGACAAAATTAGCTGCTTGAGCACAGCTAGTTCTTCCAGCATAAAAAATGGCCATTACAGCATGCACTGGTTCTAGAAACTGAATTATTTGTGATCTGGATGAATATCTAACCCTTTCTCTGTCCTGTTAATTGGAAAGGTTGGGGAAAATTTTCATCAAGCTTGTCTTTTGAGGGAGATTAAACTACATACATTCATAGACACCTTCCAGGCTCATGTTCCCGCTTGAAAAATGTAGACAAGTCAATTACATTTACTTAATCCATTATTTTGCTCTTGGGCATTGAATTATTGAAGCAAATGCACCTAAATTTAAAGGTAGAAGTTGCATTGTCAACAGTACTGTTAATGCAAAACTGCTTTCTATTCTGACTTTGCTTCTGCTTGAATTCCACAAAAGTGATATGGAATTCATTTAAAACAAGCAACATCCTAGGAGGTTGTGCTTTTTGTTTTTATATTCAGTTGGTATAGATAAATTCTTATGCATCATTTGTCTAACCAACTGAATATAAGAATAAAAAGCACGACCTAGGATATTGCTTGTTTTAAGTTGAATTCTACATCATCTTTGCCTTCACCTCCGTCTTCAAATATATAGAAGAGTATTCTTCTGTGAAGATTTTATAGTAACAAGATCAGGACGATCTCCTTAGTTGGTAACAGTCTTTCTCATTTTTTTTTTAATGTTGGGGGGAACCATTGGAGGAACCATAATTTTCAGGTCTTAGGAGAACGCTTGCCTAAAAATGTAAAAACCTCACAATCAAGTAATTTCTACCACTTTTATGACCTTTACAATAACAGGGAAGGAGCAGACCCACCACCAAGTAGTATTATTTGAAAATTCCCACCTTTATCAGCTATAGTTCAAAAAACAATGTTTGTTTGTTTGTTTTGTCTATCATGATCTCTCGAAGAACCTCAGCTGGAAAAAAAAAAACTAGTCCAGAGTCTGGTTTTCATAAGTCAGGATTATCAAATGCCACTGTTAACATGCTATTTTGTAAATAACGCTTCTTCGTCAGAAATGTGATTTTAAGTATTTAGCATAATATACAATGTAACAGTTGTTGGGTTTGGGTTTTTTTTAAAGATCTCTCTCCATACACAAGTTTCTTATTTCTTAGAGTATGGACAATTTGTTATAAATTTAACTGTTTTTCAATTACTAATTATCTGGACAGAAGGGTGGATGGGACTATTTTGTATTCCTGTCATTGTTATCAACTTGCCAGAACAGGTGGTGCAATGTTAATCTGGATGTTCTCTTCACTGAAATGGATATTCCCCGTTTCTTCCCCGCCTTCTTGTTTGTGTTGCCATAGGAGCTGAAACTGCCTGTCTACAAGGCCCATTCTCCGCAAATCGAAAGACGACGCTATTTTGCTCACCTCCTTACTGTCCTCAGCAGCCATTGCCAACTTTGTCCCATGGCTCGGCACCTTGCTGTTTACCTGCTGGACATTTTTATGGATCGCTATGATGTTACTGTGAAGCAGTTATATGTTGTCTCAATTGCATGTCTTCTCCTTGCAAGTAAGTCACCTTACCTAATGGTAGAGAAATCATGCAGTAAGATTTGGGTGGGGTCTTTCTCAAGTAAATGCAGGGAGAAAGCCACTATAAATCATGCAGTATAATGCATCAAGAGATAGTTGCTTTTAAGACAGTATTTCAGTAATCTTTGGCTTGGATTTTTTAGTGATGTCTTCAGTTTCTTGTGGCACAGAATGATTGTTCAAATTACAGGTGGTCCTTAAGACCAGTGTTCATACTATAACCATTGCAGCATTCCCATGATCAGAGTAGGGGTGCTTGGCAAATGGCATGTATTTATGATGGTTGTAGTTTCCTGGGGTCATGTGATCAATCACATTTTGCAAATCATCTAACATGCAAAGTCAATGGACAACCAGATTCATTTAATAGCCTTGTTACTAACAAGTGCAGTGATTCACTTAATTGTTGCATGAGAGGTAAAATGGGGCAAAACAGCTATCTTGCTTAGCGATAGAAATGTTGGGCTCAATTGTAGTCATAAGTCAAGGACTACCTGTACAGTCCAGAAAAACCAGAACTACACTAAAGAATGTTATGTATTCAGTGTGGTGGCCTTTAGATAGTCTTGTAATGACATGAAAGCTGTTTTTACCCACTATATTGCTATGATACTGGAAGACCTAAAGTAGAAGTTAAGCTACCCTTGTATTTGTGGCTAAAAATCTCCCAGACTTGTTAACCATTGACCATCCTGTCTGGTGCTGCTGTGAATTGTAGTTCAGCCACCACCTGCTTCCCCATGGCCTGTCTAACTCTGTAACGCATCCTTATAAGTCTTTAGAGGTAGTGCAGACATTTTAACAGATTGTCTAAGCAAACATATTTCAAGGTTGTAACAGATTTTTTTTTCAGGTTGTTAATGCCTTGTTGGAAAGCTGTCATGGTCCTAAACAAATGAAATGCACACAAAACTATTTTGAGCAGGCTTTTTTTAAGGAGAGTGTTGCCTATAGTTATTGGTGCAGTTAGATTTCAAAAGACCAATCTGAAAAGGTGGAGATAAGCAACAGCTAATAAAACAACAAACACAAGCGAAGGGATCAGTGTGCCTTCTAGTATTCATTGTCCGCCCTTTGTTCTCTGCTCCCATAGAACATTTTTTACATGTTGATTTTGACCCCCCACAAGCTAGAAAAATGCTGATTGCAAATACGTGAAACTTAAGGAAGAAGAAGGAAAAAACACTTTTCTAATTTTTTATTAATATAGAACAGGACCAGAGTTTTTGACATTCATACCTCTATAGTATCAGTAATCCTCTAGTGAGACTCTGATTCATTTCTTGAGAAACCAGAATTCTGGCTTGTCGGGAATGTACAAGCTGTGGTGTACTCTGGACTTTAAGACAAAACTCTTTTGCTGTCACCTACTGTTCTGAATATGGAAATGGGATATTTTCATCTGTATTATTATTAGCTCATTAGATAATTCTGAAACCTGGATGACGTGCTTTTGGGGGACTCTACAACAAAAAGAGACAACTGGAAGATTAGAAGCCATGGCCAATTATCTAGAGTTGCCAGATCTGGGCTCCAAGTATCTGTGCATCTATTAGATAATAGCAAAAAGGTCCAAAAATGCTAAATTTTTGTTCCCATCTAGTGATTGTTTGCAGAGCAGTTCTAATACAGGAAGTGCTCAACTTATAACAGTTCATTTAGTGACTGAAGTTACAACAGCACTGAAAAAAGTGACTTGTGACCATTTTTCATATTTATGACCACTGTAGCATCCCTATGGCCATATGATTTATATTTAAATGATTGACAACTGATTCACATTTATGACAGTTGCAGTGTCCTAGAGTCTTGTGATTCCCTTTTGCAACCTTCTGACAAGCAGTTAATAGAGAAATCAGATTCACTTAACAACTGTGTTACTAATTTAACCATTGCAGTCATTCACTTAACAAAGGTGGCAACAAAAGTCGTAAAATGGGGCAAAACTTAACAAATTTCTCACCTAGCAACAAGGTTTTTACTGTCACCACCCTCCTTTTTTCCCCCAGAGCTCTTTGGAGGATGGATGCAGGTGCTTTACTATTAAATTTTCTCTCTCTCCATCCCGTATTTTTATGCTTGATTGCTTTGATTTTTATACATTGCAAAGTTTGGAAATTATCAGGCATATCTTACAGTGTATTTATTTTTAACTTCAATGTTTCAAAGAAAGAAAGGCTAAATTTATGCAGTAGCTATTAATGTTGCAATATTTTAGAGTAAATATTTCCAAATTCCTGCACAATTAAGAAAGAATGCAACATCATTAAGCCTTTATATTGGTTGTGTTTAGCTAGGATAAAAAAAATCATGCTGCAAAAAAAAAAAATCCTTCCCTTTCATGCTTCAATTACCCACAATGCTTGAATTTGAAACTGGGATTTGTCTAAAGAGAAAAGGTAGAACGTGGTCTTAGATCCATCTTATATCCACAAATTCAGACATGATGGAACTGTGGTTTGTTTTTATAGCAGAAAAAAAATTATCGGCCTCTTGTATCCATGAGGACTAATGAATCTACAGATGGCTTAAACATATAGTATGATGGTATAAGATGGATATGGGCCTTGAATCAATCTCCTTGTGTTCATCTTTCCTTAGGCAAATTTGAAGAGAAGGAGGATAAGGTGCCCAAACTAGAACTGCTGAACAACTTAGCTTACATGTGCAGCCTTAATGTAATGCTTACAAAAAAAGACCTACTGAAGATGGAACTGTTGCTCCTGGAGAGCTTCAATTGGAATCTGTGTCTGCCAACCCCGGCACACTACATTGACTATTACCTCTTCGCCTCTGTCAGTGCGGGTGACCTCCACAAAGGCTGGCCCATCACATCTGTCACTAAGTTCAAAGCCATCATGGAGAAATATTCTCACTTGTTCCTAGAAGCTTCACTGCAAGGTAATAATAGGGTCCTGATTAGGAGCATTTGAGGTGTGGGAAGTCTCCAAGTCACCTTGAGGACTAAAAGAAAGTGTAACGTTACCAGAAGGGATTAAGGCAGGGGTTCCCCAAGCTGTTCAACCCATCAACCCCTTCATGAAATTTCAGACAGTTCATTGATCCCATATTATATGAATAGAATAAAATAGAATAGAATAGAACAGAACAGAATAGAACTTTATTACGGTCTTAGATCAGCAATAGACATCACTATTTACAATATATATATATAAATACTGACACATTATAATATATTAATAGTGGCCCATATTATATGAAAATTATGCTGTACATACTACTGAGTATTACTATGAATTAGTAGAATAGAATACTTTATTGGCCAAGTGTGATTGGATACACAAGGAATTTGTCTTGGTGCAAATATTCTCAGTATACACAAAAGAAAAGATACATTAGTCAAAGAGTCAAGAATCATAAGGTACAACACTTAATAATAGTCACAGGGTACAATAAAGACAACCATTCAGATAGTCTCATCAAGTTTTCGGGATCAGTGTTGACTTTGGAAAACCCTGAAGAGGCCAATCATTTAAGCACATTTTTAAATAGGCGTGTGAGAATGGGATGGAAAAGCCACTAGGAGGCAGTGTTATGCCTCTAACCATTTTAGAAAAACTCATCCAATCCATGATTCAGCTCTATGATCACAACTTTGATGAATTTTGATTCTTGGGTTTTTTCAACTTAGAGGTAATGCAAGACTGAAGATAGTTAAAAAGCACATTTTATCAGTTCTTCCTATGCTATTAAAGAATGTAAAGCGCCAAATAGTGATTTACCTGTTATAAAGTATCAGCAGAGTGATCAGTTGCATGTTTCCTTGACAATGAATTTTGTTGGTAGTATTGAAAGGACCCAACTCACTAAGTCAGCTATTCAATCTCCTATGCAGCTACCCACATCACATGATTGTCAATGTTGTGTGAAATGAGGGGGCTAGGCATTGGGCAGCATATAAATTTAACATGTTATTGGTAATTCCAACACTTTCCAATATTGCAAAGGAAACTGAGAAGCTGTCAACTCTTTTCCTCACCTTCTGTAAAAGCAAATTTTAAAATTTTCAGCAGTCTGAACATTGGAATTCAGGGAGAAGCTCAGACAAACCTTCTCATTTTTAACTTTCCTCCATTCAGCCAAGAGAGTGGGGGTGGGTTTTTTTGCAAAACATCACACAATTCTGGAGCAGTCCTAGCTTTGCAGGGCATTCCAGAAGCCTCACTGTTTGGACAGCATAGGAATTTGGTGTAATTTTTAAGTAAGCATGCTCATGTTTGCAGTGTTAGAGGTCTAAAGGAAGCAGTAAATCAAAGGAAGCCTATTTAAGAGCATTTTTCATACCATGAGATATTATCTAGCACACCAGAGATTTCATGATGTTCCTTGCAAACAGCCATGACACCTCAGTATTAATCAGTTTTGTCCCAAAGAAAATTCATTTTTAAACAGCAGTCTTATATGTTTGTTTCTTCTCTTTCCCCTGTTCCCCCCCTCCCAGATCATGTTTTTCTCTCTTTTCGGCCTTCTCTGGTTGCTGCTGCTTGTGTGGGTGCCTCCCGCATCTACCTTGAGATGTCTTCCCCATGGACCACACAGCTTCAATTGCTGACATGTTATTCCTGGGAACATCTTGTTCCTTGTATTGAACTCATGCTTGGGTAAGTTTCAAAGTGAAGTAGACCATTCTCCTGAGCTGCCAATACAGTGTTATGGAGCAGACAATTGCCGTGTTTGGATCTAAAGTAGGCAGGAGTGGGTTCCTTGTCCATTGGCTGCTCCCACAAAGAAATTATAGCTTTTTCTGGTCTCAAAGGGGAGTTGCATGAGCCCAGGAAAATAGGTGCAAATTAGTTAAAAGGATTTGCTATTGGTAATTAATCTTCAGTGACTTACTGTATGCTTGCATTCGAAAATAAAATATTGGACTATAGATAGGGGCACTGTTGTTGCCCTGATCCAAGATTTTATTGAGTGACACTTCCTCTTGAATGATGTAGTTCCTGCTCCCATTGTCCTAAGCCTTTGCTGTGTGTTAATATAGTAGGTGATATTATGTGTTAATATAATAGATTCCTGCATAAATATTTGCCACATCAGCAAATTGATGGGCAACTTTTAAAATAAATTCTTAACACACCATAACTCTAGTTCATCAGTTTCTCTTTCCTGAACTTGAAATAACAGAATGTAAATGGTATTTAGCTATAAAATTACTGAAAACACAAAATATTCAGGATTTTTAATTTTTCTCCAGCAGCATATGGGTTATTATGGGGAAGTTTGTTTATTCAGCAACCAAGTTTCATATTTTTTAAAAAAGAAAATTGCATTTAAAATTATAACCGAAAAAAACCCAAAAGGTCAAAGCAAAAGATAAACACATTATGAAAAATATGTAACACACTTAAAATATGTAAATAAATAAAATATAAACTGTAACTTGTAACAACAGTTACAATTTTATATAATCTAATATTTATATTACATATATAATATATTGCAATCATGCTTTTTTAAAATCTAATGTACTTTGCTGAATGAGTCCTATATTTCATTGTATTTATCCTTACAAAGTCTATGTCTATAAGTAATCCCCTCATAGGTAGCAAGTGTAATTATGTCTTGAATCTATTGAATAAATGAAGCCATCTTTCCAATGATGTAATGTCGATCTTTTAGTTGTAATATAGCACAGAGAGTTCATTCATGTTGTCCATTTGTCAGATTCTGTGTACTAGATATGTAATTCAAGAGAATACTAATCTCTGAAAATATTAGCTGTTTGTTGTACAGTCAGATTTATAAGTACACCACTATTTTCTCACAAAATGTAGTATGGTAAGTATAGGGCAATGGAAAAAGATGTGTTTTTATTTCCAACATAATGCTCTCCTGGACAGTTTTCAATACAAATGTAATGGAGTCCAATTATATTTTTGTTGTATAAGTAATAGTTTAAGGTCCACTGACACACTAAGTATAGAAGTTAAGGCACTTTCCCGTTGTCTAGGTAATACAGAAATTTTTAACTTTGTAGTTTATTAATCTCTTAGCATCTGTATATAAAATTGATTTACGGATAACATATATATGTACATGTTAAAAGATTTAACCAGTTCTATTGCCCTATAGGATATCTGGGAAGCTAGAAATACTTTTGTCCAATGTTGTTAACAAATGTAGCTATAAATATTGCCCCTGAGTTAAATCTGATAAATGATACTTGCCAATAAAGGAGAATATTTGTAGCTCAGAAGTGACAAGAAGGATCTTTGGTGCCCTCTGAGCTTGTTTTTTATTTTTTTGCTGAGATTTGATTACCCAAGCTAGATAACATCATCTGTGCTAGTTGATACTTGTTTCTTAACACAGCGTATGTTAATTAGTTTCACATTTCTTTTCAAAACATGGTTTGATTGTGTTTTTTTATTTATTTTCTCCTAGCAAAGTTCACAGTAAGGACCCCAGAGAAGACACACGGGACAAGGATTCCCTAAGCTTGTTGCAACAGCAGCAGCAGCAAATTATGGAAAGCCTAAACCTCCAGACACCAACTCACGTTCTCTTCCAACAGCCACAATACCACCCCCTGCCCCAGCCCTCAGCTGTCCTGTCACAGTTCTGTTCTCCGATACAGGACCTGTGCTCTGCTTATCGGGACTCCCTGCAAGCTCCTCGATCCAATGGTCTCAGTTCAGGAAGTAGTATGCTGAGTACTTACTCCGCCCTGCAAGAGAATTTCCAACCTGTTTTGCAGACCATGTCTCTCCAAGGGCCAATTGCGATGCAGGTAGCCATTTCAACAGAATCCAGGCATTGCCTCTCATTGGTCTATGGCAGCAGCTACTTCAGCAGGCATCACTCATACACAGCAGGCTGTTTTGATGGTTGAACGCCTATGGAAAAAGGTAGTCAGAGAGAGGCAGGATGTTTTGCCAGGAAAACATAACCAGCACACAAACCAGATCGGCCATGTAACTATCAGCAGGATCTCTATGACGAAATGGCTGAACAAAAAACAGATCCAACTCACAAATGAATTTTGATTTCTCAGTATGTGTGCTTTGTAAGGAAGCAAGACTAAGAAAAAAAATAAAAAAAAATATACCTCACTGATTTGCCAGGCTTCATTTTGAGGGAGGAAGACCTGGAAAAGCTACTTCCATAAGACAAACTTTTGCTGTAAGGTAACTTCCCTGTGGCACATATGTATAGTTGCTTCCCTGATGAGTTTTGCAGGTGGATGATTGTAGGTTTTAGGCCTGGAACCTTCTATTGGTGATAAAAAGGCCAGTGTTTGTTGCACTCACCTTGATCTCTCTCTCTCTGGCAGAATACTTTATGAAGAAACTTCCTTGTTGCTTATTGGAAAATTCGCACAGCAATATATTAAACATGAAAATAGGGAGAGAAACACTTTGAACTTTCTGAATACATTTAGTAGGTTAAGCACCACTTGAGTTTCATATGTATAGTATTTTTAATTGCCTTTTTAAAGTACCTCTAGATATTTGAGATGCTGCTGCCTTATATCACAAACAGTCATTTGTTGAGAAAATATGGTTTACAAATTATATCAGGGATTAATGTTTACTTGAAGCAGTCCACTTAAAGAAAAATAGTTAAATCCCTTGATTTTTGAGGGAACTGCTGCCTTTTATTGTAGGATGTTAGGAATTTAGAAAAGTAGACAAAAACATAGAAGGACTCTTAAAAGAGGAAAGAACTCTTAAAAGGTTCAAGAATAAACGCAAGGTTAATAGAAGGTGATCAAACAACTGAAAAATTGCATTCCTAAAAAGTTATTAACTGGAATAATACTATAAATGACTATTGAGATAGGTTGCCATGCAAGCTATTTTCAAGACAATACATAAATCAACATGACAAAGTAAATAACCATTCACTTTGAATATTAGCATTTAAAGCAAGGAATGAACCACCATGATAAGAAAGCTAATCTCTATCTACAAATGCTTCTCTAGCACCTTGACTTGGTTCTTTCTAGCTGGACTCCAGAACTAGGAACTACTGTAAGTTTTGAAAAGAGGGGAGAGATTAACATTAGTAGAAAATAATTAATGGAAATGGGTGGGCTACAGTACCATGCCCCCACCACTGATTCTCTTCTAAAAATATAGATTTGACAACACTTTGCCAGGTTTTGCCTTGCCCCAGTGCTCCGATATTTCTATATAAACGTACTTTAGAATCATGGCCTTAAACAATTTTGTATGATTAAGTTTTGTACTAGACTTGTGTGGCTCCATTTTCAAAATATGTTGAAGGTGTCTAATACTGTGTGAATTTGCCACTTGATGTGGAGCTGTTGTCACTAAATGACAGTATTTTTATGGAATGTTTCTCAGGATTGCAATAACTATGTGCAATATGCTTTTATTCTATCGAATATATAGAGTTTGTGTTGTTGAGAATGCAGTGGTAAAATGTTAATTGTTCATTTTGCTTTAAGTTATGATTTTCAGAGAGAAAGTGAAGAATTTCTAAATGAAGAAGGGAATGCTGCTTTTAATGTAGGGGAAGAATGTTTCTTTTTATTGAAAAGTCTAGTGACTGGGCTTTCCCACTTTTGATAATAACATATATAGGAAGACAAAGTTGGAAATGTTTTTGTATGGATTTTCTTTCCGTGTTAGAAACATCTTTGTCAAAAATTGTAGCTAGACTTGTACGTTACCTTTTATGTATTTATATACAACTTTTTAACTACAACATTTAAGCAGACAGTAGTCACTTAATTGTGTAAAAACCACTGCTTATAGAATTTGGCCTGATTATTTCATGACAACCTGTAAAGATGTTTTTGTGTATTGAAATTTTCTGTTTCTGTCTTTAAAAAGTTTATTGAATAAACAGCACAAAACGTTAATGGTCTTGTCTACTTTTGGGTGCTCATAATCTTCATAGGCTGTACTACACCCTTTAATCAAATGTCTCCAGTTCCTTCCATACATGTAATAAGCTTCATAGTGGTAGGAAACAAACATTACATTAATCTAGAAGCTATCCAATGACTCTAAGTGGTTTGCCCTGTAATAAATAATAAGACCATCCACTTCAGGAAGAAACACACACAACATGCCAAATATAAATGAAAGACTGAATTTACTAGGCCTGGGAGAATAGTCAGGTTTTCAAAGACATATGGATCTCGGGCCAGTGCTGCTCTAGAAAGTATACAACACAATGGAAGAGAAAGCCTTTGAACCTACTAATTTATTGAAAAAGCAGGCTTTCTTTTGATGTTGCTAAATATGTGCAAGCTTGCCATTGCAAAGGTGCACACTATACAACATAAGTATCCTAGGAAAGCCACCTCTTGACCTGTTTTAGCATCTGATTAACTCCACTTTGCAAATAGACATTCAAGACTTCACCAAGTCACTTATAATTAAAAATAATTGAATTGCTTTCCAATTTAGTTTCCTGGAAGCAGTTCTCAATTGTGCAAATAAGGAATTAAATTCCACTTCTAGCTGATGAGAACAAAGGAATCTCAGCACTGCAATAGAGCACTTTTAAATAGAATGCAAAGCCTTCTCTCATGTTATATTTGCAGCTCAGAATTTCTACTCAGAAGCAACTATTATCAAACACAGGTTCTTTTTATTAGTTTACTGAAGTTAGCATCTATTCATGATGCCTGAGTACACTTGTTGCTATCAGTTGTAAATTATATCAATGAACAGCTCATTAGTATAAAAAACTAGTTCCTGAATATGAGCAGGGAGTGGAGAGAGAAATGGGTATTCTTTCCTGAATCCTGTAGAGCCAGGAAGCTTTGCTTACATGGTGTTCCTATTTTCAGGAGACAAAAGGAGCAATTGCTAAATTGACAGCTATGAAAATTTTTATGGAAAATTATGTCCTATCTAAAGTTCCTAGTGAGGTTTTCTGGAGCCAATTGGTAGCAACACTTAAGAATGAGTTTTTGGCCAATCCAGAAACCCAGTGTCTGTACTTTGTTCTATCTAAGCCATGGGTGTCAAACTCAAGGCTTGCAAGCTAGATTCAGCCCGCAAGGTGCTTAGGTCTGGCCCGCAGTGTGCCCTGGAAACAGCAAAGAACTGGCCCACAGAGCCTCTGTAGCCCTCCTGGGCCCTGTTTTTGGATGCGACAGCCTCCTGCAGCCCTCTGCCAGTGGAAACGGCCCAATTTCCATTTTCGCTGGCAGAGATATGGAGGCCATCATGGCCAAAAATGAGGCCCTGGGGGGGGCAAGCATGCCCCCCCAGCTCCATTTTGCTGGCAGAGGGCCAGCAAAAGAAACTAAAAGCAAAACAAAGCAAAAAAAAAGGGACAGGAAAGGAGAAAGGGAAAGAGGAAAGACAAAGAAAAAGAAGGAAAGGTGGAAAGTGAGCAAGGAAGAAAAAATACGGAAATAGGGGAAGTAAGAAGAAAGGAGAATGAAGAGGGAAGGAAAAAGAAGTAAAGAGGGAAGGAAGGAAGATTATGAGAGGGAGGAAGGGTCTAAGGCAAATAATGCCTTAGCACTTGGCCATCACAGGTGACCCTGATAGGAGTGGTGTCAAACTGGCCACGCCACCCCATCCCCCCATCCCAAGGTCAAACAACCCTGATGCGGCCCTCAATGAAATTGAGTTTGACACCCCTGATCTAGGCACTTGAGAGGAAATTTTTGTTCCCTTATGTGGCATTCTTCTTTTTCAAAAACTAAAACTGATAGGTCCTCATGCATATGGAGATTGGTAAGAGACAAAGAAGAGAGAGATTGAGGGGCAATGGAAGCAAATTACAAAGAGCTTTCCTTTTCCCAAGATCTAGCTGTAAATTCAACTATGGCAGACAGAAATGTAAGAAGGCAAAAGGACAATTATCAAATGAAGCCTTTTTACAGTTTGGTTAGGCATTAGTAAAAAAAAAAATGTGGAAGAGGTAACTAGAAATTATAATTATAATTAACTGATAATATTGAAATGATGATGAAATGACAATGAAATGATGATAAAAGTGCTTCCAGATATGTGATATTATTCCAATAGACACTTGATATCAATGTTATTATCATCAATTCATTTAAAATATTTGAAAAAAAAAAAAAAGGGAGATGTAACCCTATCAAATCAGATTCATGCTTTTTTTTCCTCAAAAATTCTGCCTTTGGTCCTAAACTGATATCATTTTATACAACAAAGAATTGTTCTGTAACATTTGGTTCATGGCGTTTGAAGAAACACAGAAGCTAGAAAAGATAATTCCAGAAGATGGCAGGAATACATTTCCTGAATTTCATCGCAAGCATTAAGCTTCCCAGAAAGAAGAGTTGCCAAGAGATTATTTGGAACACAACCAGTTATGTTCTTTCTTTTCTTCTGTAATAGTTATTTTCTGAGGGGAAATTAAAGCAATGCTTTATGTTAGCAAAAGAAATGAAGATATGGAGAAAATGTGAAGAAGTGATATTACAATTTTAGTACATGAAAGAAGCAGTCTATTGCCAGAGAATAGCTAATTGAAAATGTAATAACAGCAGGAATCTTACATGGGACCCTGATTCCAGCGCTTGGATTGTTTCCCTAGCCACCTTTTCAATTAAATCTCCAGATTGATGTAACACCCCATAATAAGTTACGGACCAGATGAACCTCAGAGTCTATGAATTGTCCCTGGCTATGATGTAGCATAATTACATCTACCACCAGGGCAGGGAGAAGGGCAAATTACCAATTTGTACTCTGCCCCCCACCAAAATAATATTTGGGTCCTCATCACCAGATTAATGCTGAAGTCTCTACATACTTACATATTGGGTATTAGATTGGTGGCAATATGGTGATCAACCAAGGAGTTAATTCAAACAGTGAACCTGGATAAATTCTCTGAACTAACATCATAGTATTTCATATTTGAAAAGTGTTGTGAATCAATAAATACTTAATAAAGATTATTAAGAGCTTGAAGCAAAGTGCAGGGTTCTGGCCCTGCACTTCTGATTGGCCGATAATAGCAACATCGGATTGGTCCATTCAGGAGAATCTGATTGGCTATTAACGAGCCTCTCCCATTGGTTAATGGAGCTAGCGCTCCCTGTGTTTTCATTGGTTAAATGTTAAGAGTTGCCTATATAAAGGGGCCCATCGTGGCCATTGAGCTGAGCTGTTTCACATGTAAATAAAGAGTTTGAAGTTCACTGTTCACTGGCTCGTCTCCATCCTTGCACCCATGCACATAACATAACACTGGCGATGAGGATGGGATGTGGAGATGTCAGAGCTTACTGAACGACGAAGAACTATAACCGAGCACGTGGCTGAATGCACCAACGGCGGAACCATGTCCGGCAGCATCATATCACCTGCTCCATTCGACCCAGCACAAGAAGACTGGGACTCCTATATGGATCGCTTCCAGATATTTCTGGAAACCAACAATTTGAAGGATGCCACTACCGGAAAGAAACAAGTGGTATTCCTAACTCATTGCAGGCCAACTGTATTCAAGATGGCCAAGGCACTAGCAAAACTGGCAGAAGTAAAGTCTATGGACTGGGACGTCCTCGAACCCTTGCTGAGGGCTCACTACGTACCGACCGTGCCAACGCTCGTGAGAAGGCATGAATTTTATCAGAGAAGTCAGTGAAAGGGTGAAAGTGTTGCTGATTTCATCACGGATCTCAGGAATCTGGGAGGCCTATGTGAGTTTGCCAACTTAGAAGAAGCCCTTAGAGACCGAATAGTTCTGGGATTAGATGCACCAGGCACTCAGAGTAAACTAATGGCGAAAGGCGACATTAGCCTTAAAGATGCCATAGCTGAAGCTACTGCAGCAGAAGCAACCAGGAAGTCGGCTTTCCAAATGCGCCGCACCCATGCACCGTTTCACCAATGAGCCTGCGAAATTTCACCTCAGTCAGAGGGACAGCTCGATACAGCCCACCACGAGGACCTCGAATCGTTGTCAGAAAGCGATGAGGAAGAGGTCCATCGACTTCGGTCTGAACGAGACCAATGCCAGAAATTGCAGTACCAATGCGCCGGGTGTGGAGCAAGCCACCCCCGGTCAGAATGCAAATTCCTCGACGCGCTCTGCCATGTGTGCGGGAAAAGAGGCCATATCGGATGGGTCTGTAGAAGCAAGCCAGGACCCAACCAGCCCTCCAGGGGGGCAAACTATCACCAACCGACGGGAAGTCGTTCCGTGAAGCAAGAACCTGTGAACCACCAATGGAACAACCACTCCTACAGAAACAAAACCTTAAACCACCCAACGAAGAGAGAAGAGGCTCACCAAATGATCACGATCGGTCACGCCTCATCTCTTGATGCCAAAAAGTTCCGAGTGAAAGTGGCCATCGAAAACCAGCCCTGCCTGATGGAAGTCGATTCAGGATCGTCCCTCTCGATGGTTTCCTGGAAGACCCTGAAGCAGCTCACTATCCACAGCCCACTATCCGCAGCCCACTATCCGGAGGCAATACCTCAGATTCCAAAGACTCATACTCAAGGACTATCAAGGAAATCGAATCCCGGTCGTTGGATCCAGCCGAGTCCGGGTATCGTTTAAGAACCGTACAGCATTTCTACCCCTGACTGTAATTGACAAGGATCGGCCTAGTTTGTTAGGCCTCCAATGGTTCGCTCCACTTGGAATTGAAGTAGCCGGCATTCACCGAACCTGCAGCAGCGATTGGGAAGAAGACCTCGTCCACGAATTCCAGGACATCTTCGCAGAAAAATTAGGCGAGTACAAGGGAACCCCAATATCGTTTAACCTCAATCCCGAAATAGCTCCCATCCGCCTTAAGCCTCGTCGAGTTCCATTTGCCCTTAAACCAAAGATTGATGAGCAGCTTGATAAATTAATAGCTCAGGGTGTGTTAGAACCAAACAATCACTCTCCCTGGGAAACCCCAATCATAACACCCATCAAGCTGGATGGATCGATAAGAATTTGTGGGGACTACCGAGCCATCCTGAACCATGCCCTTCAACAAAACGCTTACCCGGTATCGGTGGTGCAACACCTCCTCCATTCTCTGGGGGGCGGAAAAGTCTTCACTAAACTAGACTTAGCCCAGGCATACCAACAACTGCCTGTTGACAAAAAACGGCAGAGGCCCAAAGAATCGTTACGCACAGAGGTGCGTTTAAATGTAACCGACTCCAGTTCGGAGTGAGCGTAGCCCCAGGAATCTTTCAAAGCTTGATGGAAAGGCTATTACAAGGGATAAAAGGTGTTGTCCCATATTTTGATGATGTGTTAATTGCTGCCCCAACTCGGAAAATACTAAAGGAACGCCTGAGGTTGGTTCTCCAGAGATTTAAAGACTCAGGTCTCAAAGTAAAAAAAAAAAGTGTCATTTATGTATGGATCATGTAGAATTTTTGGGATATTTAATTGATAGTCAAAGCATTCACCCCACCGATAACAAACTCAGGGCAATCAAGAACGCCCCAAAACCCTGGAACAAGGCTGACCTCCAGGCTTTTCTGGGCCTTATCAATTTTTATAACGTTTTCCTGCCTCACAAAGCAACCATAGCTGAACTCCAACATCATTTATTGGACAAAAAAGCAACCTGGGTATGGGGACACAGAGAAGAACAGGCGTTTCGACATGTAAAAAATTTATTGACTTCTGATGCTGTTCTGATGCAGTATAACTAGACTTTGCCTTTAACGATCATGTGTGATGCATCCCCATTCGGAGTGGGCGCCATTTTAAGCCACGTTTTGCCAAATGGTAATGAAGCCCCAATTGCCTATTTCTCAAAGATGTTATCAAAAGCAGAACGCAATTCCAGTCAAATTGATAAGGAAGCCCTTGCTATAGTATCCGCGGTTAAGAGATTTCATGAATATGTGTTTGGCCGAGCCTTTACCATCGTGACTGACCACAAACCTTTGCTGGGAATAATAGCGGGAGATAGGCCAACACTGTATATATTATCTCCCAGAATGACCCGCTGGTCAGAATTCTTGGCGGCATATAATTACAAGTTGCAACATCGCCCGGGGAAGGCCATTCCCCACGCCGACCCATTGAGCCGTGCACCACTTCCAGAGACCATTGATGACCCCGCTCCGACAGTTACAACACTGCAGATCGAGACACTTCGAACGCCGCCATTAACAGCCCGAGATATCGCGATGGAAACAAAACGCGACCCCATTTTAGCATGAGTCCTCAGTTGGGTCGAGCGGGGATGGCCGTTGGACCAAATACCTGACGACTACCCATTCAAGAATCGGCAAATGGAACTATTTTGCCAAAAGGGCTGCATTATCTGGGGTGATAGAGTTGTCGTCCCAGAGCAGTTGCGACCAGCGATACTAAGGACCTTGCATGATGGCCACCCCGGCATCGTGCGTATGAAAGCCCTCGCATGAAGCTACGCGTGGTGGCCGGGTATTGACAAGCAGATCGAGACATGGGTAAAAGCTTGTCACAAATGCCAGGAAGAAAGCAACGCCCCACCGAAAGCAACCCCGACTGAATGGGAAACACCAAGGGGACCATGGTCCCGTATTCATCTGGACTTTGCGGGTCCTACCAAGGGACACACATTCTTATTAACGGTGGATGCCAACTCGAACTGGCTTGAAATCCATGAAATGAGGAATACAACAACTGAATCAGTCATCAGGAAACTAGACAGACTCTTTGCGACACACGACGTATCCGACAACGGGCCCCAATTTACCGTGCTGTCCTTCGAACAGTACCTGGCAGACCACAATATTCGACATGTGCTAACTTCACCGGTGCATCCTGCGGCCAATGGAAGGGCCGAGCACATGGTACAATTCATCAAGAAAACCTTGCATAAAATGGACTATGGCGATATAGAAGACAAGATTAACCGGATACTCCTTTTGCAGCATAACACTCCGCACAGCGTCACCAATAAAACTCCTGCCGAGTTGTTAATGGGACGGAAGCTCCGCTCCCACCTCGACCATCTACATCCATCATATGAACCTGAAAAACCACATGGTTCCAGCAGGAAATGCTGCAATTTCCAGGTAGGCGACTTGGTTTTCACTAGGAACTTTTCAGGCGATCCGTTGTGGGTCGAGGCAACTATAGTACAAGTAACCGGCCCTAGATCGTACCGCGTGAAGTGTCTTGACGATAGAATATGGAAGCGCCATATTGGTCAGCTGCGTTCAAGGCTACAGTCGGGGATCTCCGAGCCCCCTGATTTCCTAACTGAGGGGGGAGGAGATAGCAAGGAAGCTGAATTCGAAGCGGCAGAAAATTTAAGCGGTAGTGATGACCGCTCAGAGGCAGCACGTGATGGATCCGGAATGGGGGTGGCCTTGCCTCAAAGAGATGCCGAGAGCAGTAGCGACAACGAAAATTCGAATGCAGAACGGGAGGCACCCTCTTCACCAGATAACGTCCTACTCTAACAAGACTGTAGCCAAATACCGGGAGAACAACGAAAATCAAATAGACAATCAAAACAACCTGCCTACCTCAAAGACTACGTGACCGCACCCCTTAAACAGAACCCGGGAGGGGAGGGGTGTTGTGAATCAATAAATACTTAATAAAGATTATTAAGAGCTTGAAGCAAAGTGCAGGGTTCTGGCCCTGCACTTCTGATTGGCCGATAATAGCGACATCGGATTGGTCCGTTCAAGAGAATCTGATTGGCTATTAACGAGCCTCTCCCATTGGTTAATGGAGCTAGCGCTCCCTGTGTTTTCATTGGTTAAATAAGTTAAGAGTTGCCTATATAAAGGGGCCCATTGTGGCCATTGAGCTGAGCTGTTTCACATGTAAATAAAGAGTTTGAAGTTCACTGTTCACTGGCTTGTCTCCATCCTTGCACCCATGCACAGAACATAACAAAAAGAGCCTAGAATTGTGTATACGTTTCTACTAGAGAAAGAATGTGACAGGATTTACACATCACACTAAACCATAAAATGCACTGTCCAACTATTACCTATTAATACATAATTGATAAATCACTTTATGATGACCAAACTGGATTTTTCTAGTATATAAAACATATTAATCATTGGAAGCTGATAGGGCCAGAATTTATTTATTTTATTTTAATGTTAATTTTATTTACCTATGAAAGGTGTGAGAGAACATCTGACAAAGCACACTGAACTTTCATCAACCTCTAGTAGGGACTTAGCAAATTTTTAATCATGAGAAGGGTAGCTTTTTGGCTAGCACCTTCCTAACCAAGGGGAATTAGCAAACAGATGTCTCACGTGTCCTGATGCCTGTGTAACATATACCGATCAACACATTTGATAGCATATTTATAAATTCTGCATTCATGTATTCAAATATAAAAAGTGGAATTTCTTAGGAGGATCAGACACATACTTAAACCAATATATTACTTGAGTTGGATCATGTTGGAGACATGTGCTAAAATGCAGTTTTCTCTGAAAACCCACACAAACATAGGCTCATAGTTAGTGTTCAAAACATTTAATTGGTGCAGAAATTTCTATCTTCTTTACATTTCTTGAAAGCTGTTGATGATTTTTTTTTCTACAAGGGAAGGTAAACTTTTCTTTTTGCATTAAAATTATGACTGCTCACCAATCTTCCTCTCCCAACACTGAAAACATTTAAATAATATTTTTAGCCTCAACTGCTTGTCAATGTCAAGAAACAACTTGACATTGAAGGGGAGGGAAATAAATATTACTTCAGATTTGATTTGCTCTAAGGAGACACAGAAGATATCAGCACAAGTGTATTCAAAACTGAAAAAGGGAATTGTCCTGTATTCAGAATATAGAATTAGACGTGGTGCGGTTTTTCTCCAGACTGATGGTGAGTTTCTTTGTTATAGTTGATTGGGAGGGTGATAGGAGGGTGTTTGTTTTGTGCTAGCTGGGAAGCTTCCTTTTTGGTGCACTGTCTAGACCAGGGGTCTCCAACCTTGGCCCCTGGAAGCCTGGTGGACTTCAACTCCCAGAATTCCACAGCCAGCTGGCTGTGGAACTCTGGGAGTTGAAGTCCGCCAGGCTTCCAGGAGCCAAGGTTGGAGACCCCTGGTCTAGACAGTCAGAAACAAAGTACTTACTTCTTGTCTGAGTTGGAGTACCATCTTCAAGGGAGGACAAGTGGGGCTTTGGGATGGAGAAACTGGTAGTTGTATAAAGGTGCAATAGAGCAAATCATTCCATGCAGCTTTGTGGAATGACAGCGAAAAGCCCTAGTTTCAGATGGAAATGTGGCAGCATCTACATAGGAAAGCAGGAGTTTAAAGGATTGGCACGTTTTGAGCTACTAGTTGGAACACATGCCCAGGCTTGGTTGCTAAGTGACACAGTGTAAGACTGAGTTTCAACACATAGCTTTCCTATCACGGAGAGGGTGGTGTTGGACTGTGCCTTGTCTTGTCTTCTGAAAATGCAAAAGGATAGCAGAAAACCACTGGCTGATTCCTCTGAGTAACATGATGCTAGTTATTTGTGCTTTGTGGTATGCATTTTTAATTTCAAGAAGTCAAATCATATTCGGCTTCCAGGGTGAGTCATGACATACTGAAGAGGTCTCCACAAACAAGTGGTGGCAACAATCACTGTGAAGAAGGAAGGATTGGCAAGTGGACTCATCCTTTGTATTTCTCCAGAGAAGGAAAGATGGAAGATCACCCATGAGTGCTGTGAATGGCAGCTAAGAGGAAAGCATACAACAGTGGTATCCCATGGGTCTGAGCACCAGGAGCCAAGGAAGATGACATCTTAGCTCACAGCAACTGCAGAGCCTTTAATAACAACATTAAACCAGCGAAACTAATTTTTAATCAAATTTGGAAATGTTTAATTGAACCACTTTATGGATATTAAAGGCCATCAAAACAGCAAGCTTAATGTGATACCTGGCAGGTTTTACCTTCTTTGGATTTCAGAAATGTTAAATACTTAAGAATTTAAACCAATATACAATTGGCAAAAAGAAAAAAGCATTTTGATTTAAGAAAGTTTTAAACAGATTAAGAGATTTGTCGCATTGATTATTTTTGCTATAAGGTTTGAAAAGTGAGTATATAACTAACCTAATAATGGGAAACAACTGAAGCAGAATTAAACCCATATTAGGAACTTACAAATGGACACTAGAGGAAACTAAAAGACCACACAGAAAAGAGTTAAAATGGCTAAGCCAGCTATAACTTTTTCTAATCTTAAAAGTTATTTTGAACATAGACTAAAATAATAGTAATTAATATTTTAAAAGGATACAGATTCCAGTGGATAAACTTTTAGATGATGAAATGTTAGAAAACTTTTGTTTGTTATACACAGTCTGAATGCATGGAAGACAACAAAATTGAGATTACTAAAATGGGAATATAGAAGACAAATTTAAAAAATATGACTTGTTAATAATATTGTGGATGATCCCTATATAGGATCACAGCTTCTCATCACAATATTCACTTTTTTGCAAATGGTCACCAATGACCATGTATTCATTATGAAGAGAAAAATATTTCACCATGTTCACTGTTCTTTGTCATGCACAAAACAACTCACAAAAAACATTATCAGACCTCAAGCTAGCTGGAACACATGGAACAATTGAGATACTATTTTGAAATTAGAATAATGCAAGCTAGCACCTAGATATGGCAAATGAAATACAGTTTTTAAAATGTAAGATTTGTAAAAGCAGCTGTTATGATTGAATATGTCAGTATCCTATAGGTAGCAATACGGAAGGCTTTCTTACAAGTTATATGATTAATTGAAACACTACATGTACAATAACCACTTTTTAAAAAATGACCACAAGTCATTCTTCTTAAGTTTTATATATATAGATAGACCAGGCTCACATTGCTATAAATAATTTTTTTGTACTAATTTGTTTATAATCGTATGTATTAGATGGTTTATAAAAGCTATCACACATCACACTATGCTCCAAACATGTTTCATGAACTATTGTGGCTGGAAGTACAGAATGTACTAAGCCAAAATGTAATTTGCTTTGTTTTGCTATAGCGCATGGTGGAAAACAGCCACAAAATGATGGCAAAAAGAAAAGTGTTCATTCACTCTTTATCACGTGTATTATAGTAGGTTTCCACATAGCAATGCCTGAAATCTTGCTCTTCATTAGGAATAGTTAGATAATAATTCAAGAGTCCATCAACATGATATATAGAGGAAAAATAGAGCAGTTACATATGGGAAGTAAAAGATTTATTTTATTTGTTTGCAAAGCAAATACAGACTTAAAGAAAGGTTTATCACTTTATATACTGTAACTTTGTTTGTTTCCAATATGTCTAAGGACTGGATTATTTCTTCTCCGAGTAATCTCTTATGACAGCTTCTTACTGATTCTCTTGAAGGTTATATCAGCAACTGTAGAAACCTTAAAAGAATTAATAAATTAAATTTATTAAACAAATTAAAATACTTTTTGTTGAATCTATAGAGGAATATCTATATATCTGCTACATATATTTAAGCTATCTTGATCACTGAGAATGATTTGGGTGACCATATACATTTTCATAAATAAATCTATAACTAGTACCATGTTTTCATCCTGACATGTACAGCTGAAAGCTTTCTTTTTTTGAAACTCTTAATGACTTAGAAATTCTGCATTAGATCTGTATGGCTGAGCAAATGAATCAAATTCATCAAGACATTTTAGAACGCCAGTTTCTCCATTGCTGCACCTTAATTATAAAAATAAGGTCTCCTTATTTCCTAGAATGTCTGATTATAAAAAAAGAGGATTTGTGTAAATCCAGGTCAAGACTTGATAAAGCTTCTTAAGAAAATTTAACAAACTCTTGATAAGTCAGCTGTTTTAATCTCTGTTCATAGCAAACATTTTAAATATTTTTAATAGTTTATTCATATATTGCATTTTTATATTTTTATTTTCAGCAGGTGACAGACTACTTTGGCTACACTAAGTACATAGAAGGAGACTATCACAATCACATTTTTAAAAGAATGTGCCTACAAAGCATGGACTTTAGTCCTCCTTACTCTCTCCTTATTCTTTGATTTACTGATCCATTTACTGCAACTATAAAGAAAAGTAATGGTTTCCCTTGTCCAGTCATGTTTCTAGGGGGCGGTGCTCAACTCCATTTCTTAGCGAAAGGAATTAACATTGTCTGAAGACATTTCCGTGGTCATGTGGCCAGCATGACTAATACACCGAGGCTCACGGAACGCTGTTACCTTCCCACCAAAGTGGTATCTATTTATCTACTGGCATTTGTATCTTTTCAAACTGCTAGGTTGGTGGAACTTGGGGCACGTAACAGGAGTTCACTCTGTCATGCAGCATTTGGGTCTCGAACCTGGACTGTCATGTTTCAGCGTCTTTTAACTGCTGAGCCAGTGCAAACCCATTGCAAATATATTGAGCCAATTGTCTATAGGACTTTTTTTATTTTGGAATCAGCAATGCTGTACAATCCTTTTACTCTTGCTCCTTCCAGAGACATTAATATTGAGTTAGTTTTCATGTTAATATATTTCTGTCAATCTTTTTGACATCACATGTTCCAACTTCTAAGAGTTATTTTTCAAGATTTACCTCAATAAGTTTACCCCCAGCGATTTCTGCAGTATAATGGTAGTTTGGGAAGTCAGCAATCAGTTTGCCATTTTCTTTTCTAACTATTGCCTGAAACAGATTAAGCATGCGTTAGTTATCTGGTTGACTGAAGTTCATTCAATAGCATTTAGAGGAATCCTCCCTGGGACTGAAAATAGTTTTGATTGCAAAGTATACCTGAGAACAACTCTAAAAAAAATAGCTAGAAATAACCTAGTAAGCACTTAGCACTTGTTCAGGCAGTTGCTGGAGTCTTATTTTAGCAACCATGTTCATGTATCAAAAACAAAAATACAACCCTAACACACTAATACATAAGCAGAGACGAATGGTAGAAGGTTGCTTCTTCTAGTATAAAAGGGGTGAGTAGGTTATATTAGCTGAGTCTAATTAAATAAAATTTAGGGCAAGGATTTGAAGGTTTTTCATTGATTTTAGGCAGAGCGCCAACCCTATTTGTTACTCTCATTTGTGGAAATGAGGTTTTAAGAAAGGCTGGATTTTTAAATTACTGATAGATTTATTGGTTGTTTGTTATATTTATCCAAGCCTACTCTCAAGAGTTAATCAGTATACAGATAGTTCTTGACCTGCTACAACTACAAATGAGACCAAACTTTCTGTTGTCAAGTTAGATATTTGTTAAGCGAGTTTTTTACAACATTTCTTGCCATCGTTGTAAGATAAATCACTGCAGTAGAGAAGTTAGTAACCCAATTGTTAAGTGAATCTGGCTTCCCCATTGACTTAGCTTGTTAGAAGGTTGCAAAAGGTGATTCACATGATCTTGGGACACAACAACGGTCAGAAATATGAACCAGTTGCTAAGCTTCTGAATTTTGATTACATGATCATAGGGATGCTGCAAAGGTTGTAACTGTGAAAAACAGCCATAAGTCACTTTTTTCTGTGCCATTGTGACTTTGAATGGTCACTAAACAGTTGCAAGTCAAGGATTATCTGTACCAGAGGTGGTATTCAGCAGGTCCTGACCAGTTCTGGAGAACCGGTATCAGAAATTTTGAGTAGTTCGGAGAACTGGCAAATACCACCTCTGACTGGCCCCGCCCCCATCTATTCTCTGCCTCCCAAGTCCCAGCTGATCAGATGGGTTTTCTTTTGTTGCCCTACACAAGAGAACAGAGCTGGAAAGCAGGTTAGTGAGATGGAGACGGAAATGAGGATTTTGAAGTATCCTTCCCCTGACATGCCCACCAAGCCATGCCATGCCATGCCCATCAAGTCACCCTCACAGAACCGATAGTAAAAAAATTTGAATCCCACCACTGATCTGTACTGAAGCTACATATAGAGCCTCCATTTTTTTTCTATTATTGTATTATAACCGCTTATATCCTAGAATATTTGGTCACAAAAAGGTTCCTTGGAACTCCAGACCAAGAATTTATAAGACTCTTTATAGTCTTATGAAAATGGGTTGAAAGAACAAAGACTGGCCCAAATTCACTACATTAATTTCTATGACCTGTGTATTTCAGCCTACACATTCCTTCTCCAAAACCATACCTCCTGGGGTTTTGGGTTTTTTTTTGGAAAAGATTACAAGTATCTCAGAATAGTGAGGTGGTGATAAATGAAACTACTTTTTTCCTCTTTATTGTTTGTTGCCTCTTTTACAGGAGACAGTGCTACATGAATTGGAACTTGAAAAATGAACAGAATTGCCCCTATTCTCTCTACTTGGAAAGCTATCGTTTTGAAAAAAACAGAGCTATTCAAAATTAAATGTACAATTTTCATATTTTTGGTATACAGTATTTTTTCAGTATATAGTACGTACAGCCTGTAGGTTTGATATCTGCTAACTTATTCCCAGCTTTCTTTTTTTTATCACACTCATCTGCTAACTTTGTTTTGACTTACTTAACTTTCATATCTGCTACATTTATTCCAACTGTTATTGCTTTTATATAATAGCAGGAAGTTGTTTCCAAGTCATTGGTGTTTTCTAAGTTCTTCCACTGTATTTCTAGAGTTATTTAAATTTGTAGATTCCACCATGGTGTTCTACAGGTAATGCTAACTTCTGCAACTGGGTAAAAGGTAGGAAGGATATAGATTCAGATAGGATGACTTCAAAAGGCACATAATAGCTTATTGGTTATCATTAGAGCACTTCTCTTTTCTCAAGATCATATTGATCCTTTTTTCCACCTAGCAAACTATAGGAAATCAATGATTTCATCCAATGCTGGAGAAAGGTGTGAGAAGTATAACCTTGCTTTCTATTACTGATTTTAGCAGTCTCTAGGAAGATGTGGAAAGCAATCTCTGCTAGCTATACATTAACCTTCTTGCAAATTATAGTTTCCCCTGTGAGAAATAAGCCACATTAAATAAAGAATCATGGAACAAGTTGGTCAGTCAAGTTGCCTTCCTTCTAGTTCTCCTACTTATAATTGGTTTTCTATTGTCATTAGTGGGGGAAGCACCAATCTGGTCCCCAACATAGGGAGTCAGTAGCATTATTTTCTGCAACCTGGGATTTTATACAGGTCATTAATTATCCATATTTGAGGCAGACCTATGAGCATCCTAATCCAAATGCTATTTTCACTCTTGCTTTAGGAGAGCTTTTTGACCACTACTGGAAAGAACAAATGCAAATTAATTATGCAAACTGGATTGGATTTAATAATAGCCATAAAAATCACTGGCACTGGACCTTCAAAGTTCAATTTGTTTCATACAGACTGCATTGAGTACAGTATAAATAAATTGGGATCCAATAGTGTGTTAAAGAAACAGAAATGTTGCACCAAAGCTGCAGCTACTCCATAGCGCAAATATATCCTAGCAACCTCTTTTTTCTGACATGATTTCATGATATTCTTCATCTCACCTCAACCTCTTTCTACAGCAACTTAAAGTAATCTATGCTGTTCCAGCATAGATATGTAGTATTTTCCTCTTTAAGTAGGCAACAAGCTGGGGTAATTTGCCATGGTTACAATCTAATACAATTCAAGTTTGTGTCACAGTCATAGTGTGCTGGAGCTGGCACACAAACACTGATTGTTTCATTTTCTGGGAATTTTGCAAGTTGGTTGAGAGCAGAGCTGATCCACAATGCCCATCACCAGTTTGTTGGCTAGCAGGGAAGCAATAAAGGACCCACCAGACCCAGTTGTTATACATTTATTGGCATATCACTACATTCAGCTGATTTATGAGAATGAGGCCATTGTGGCATCTTTAGGCCACTTCTGCAGGGACACCCCATCCCTCCATTGCATGGGTACAGGTTTCCAGGACCACTTGCCTTTGGACAACCAAATTCACTAATCCCTGTTCTTAAGAATACTTTATAGGTGTACAGGCTGCCCCATTTCCTGGCATGGTGCTTATGATAAAACATGGAGTGGCAGTGTGGGTTGCCAGTGTTGTACCGATATATTTTTCTGCTGGCCAAAGGATCTGCAGATAGCATTTTTATCAAGGCCAAAAAATAACTTTCTGTCAATTGGGTCTGAAGTGATGAGGATGGGCGGATGGGTAAAAAAAGAGAATTCAAACGCACATGATTCCAAATTTGGAACCCTAACAATTGTTGCTCATGTTTCAAAGTTCATAAACACTTAAGATCTGGACCAGGAACATCAAGGAACAGGGTCGTTCAAATCTGCAAGATAGAGGTCATGGTGCCAAGCAATTGTTTACCTTGAATTTTTTGCCTCCTACTGTCTCCATTTCTGATTCCTTGCCAATAACAAACATATTAGTCAAAGTATGCCCTCCTGGATAAATCTGAGACCAAGTGAATTCATCATTATTCTGTGCTATTTCAGTAATGATCTTGAAATTTCTTCCTTTTTCAATTGTATCATGAGGAAGACCTAACAGAGAGGAAATAAAAATCAGTTATTAATCAACCCTGCATCTGTTAATTGTTTATAAGGGTCCATAAAAGTGCTGCTGTTTAATTAGTGTTTTTTTTAAGTTAGGGTTTTTTATTTTGAATTTACATTTATCTTGAATTCATATTTATAGATAGTAATGAAAAGTCACCTTTCTTATATGGGAAGTTTGTCCCTAAAGGTATTGATTTGGTAGAGCCAACTTGTTACATTTCATGATTATAAGTGTATAAAAAAGGAACTGTCCAACCAGTAGCCATAATACCTATCTGCAGTCTTTCCTGCCTGCTGATGAAAGCTTTCTCATAACTCAGTCTAATGTATCTGAAAAAGAAGATGGTGCAAGTTTTTGAATTACAAAAATCTGAACTGTCAGAAAAAATCCTACAGACACTGTGGGATTCTACAGCACTGATGTACTTTTTGCCCTCATCCAATACCGACACCCCAAAAAACCCGATACCATTAAAATCCTGAAAGCTTGCATGCTATTTTACTAACTAGACAAAGTTAATACAAAAACAATGCTTTTCTCTTGAAATGTCCAGAGCAAGAACTCTCTTTATCTATCCAAAGAAACATCTAATTAATGAAAGAGAAAAAAATGTACACACGCACCTAGGCGCTTCATAAAGTTGTCATAGTTTTCTTCATTTTCCATTTCATATTTTCCAGTGAAACTCATTTTCTGTGGACAGCAATGAAAAGCTTGCAGATGAAAGTCTTGATGAAGAAGATTCTGATTTGGTCCAGGAATGGAAAGCCCCAGTTTATATAAGGCTTTCTTAGTTCAGATTACCGATCTGAGCACCCCACAGATGTCCTCACAGAGTTGTAAAAGGAAGTTAACTCTTTTAATGACTGGAGTATAATTTAGCATGAATCACTAACCCTGGTGTTATTGACCTTGTAAAAAAGTTCATTCTGACAGGTCCGTATTTGGAAATACTGGAACGTTCTACCTGAACTATGTCAAAATTGACAACGGTTTTTTTTAAAATTCACCATTTATGTTTAAAAAAACAGAAATTATACTTTGGCTATTTATGAGAGAAATTTTACAGTGCTATATTAATCCTCAACTTTCCTTTTTCTTAAAATCATTTTTTCTGTATCTTTCAGAAAACATCTAAGCAATCCTTTTTAGTTTAGGGGAAATGTTATTTTATCCAGACTAAAAAGTTCTAGAATTTAGCCTTTGTTTGTGGGGAAAGTATTCTGACCTCCTGGGGATCATGGTCGTCCATTTTTACATAGTTTGTTGTCCAAACCTATTTTTTTGTTTTAATGGAAGATAATCATACATGTATGCAATCTCCTTCCAGATATGGTTATGGAAAATATGATTATCTCAATATTGCCATTCATTGCATGCATTGCTCAGTTATTATTTCCCCTGAGTTAACTGTTTGCTGATTCCATAACTACAGGTCTTGGGAGGCGAAGACAAATTATTCTCAAACATTAAACAGTCTTTGGGATCAGGAAGCATCGCTCAGCATTTGTTTTGCTTGAAGATACCTGCATTTTGCAGTATCTAAAATCCCTTGTAGTAATCAAATTGGGTAGAGAAAGTGGCTTGCTGAGCAATGCAATATTGAAATCCATGCAGCAGTTGTATCCTGTTACAGATTTCAATGAATAAAAACTAATATGCAAATATCCACTATCTACTCATCCTCTGATCAACAGAAAATTATATGGGCAAGAAATCTGTAAGCTCCATTGCCTGTGTTTCATCTATTGTGTCTGTTCTGTCCCCTCATTAGCATTCTTGAGATCCCCGCGCTTTGATTGGTCAAAGTGCGGGGCACTCTGATTGGCTAGGCGAGCCGCGCCGATTGGCTCGCTAAGAATCTCCCGCGATTGGTCCATTCGAATCGCGGGAGATTCAAAGTGGTGCCATTGGCCGCGGCCGCCGCGGCTTGGAAATAAAAAGCTGCGAGTTTTACCTTTAGCCCCAGTTCGGTTCCTAACTCAATAAAAGAGCTTGATACTAAGTCACCGAATCCTGGCATCATTTCCGACGACACGACACTGGCGACGAGGGTGGGATCCTGATCCTGAACCGAAGCACGTGTCCGACGGAAGCCAGACAAAACTCCACGATGGCAAACATCGCGCCTCCCACACTCTTCAACCCCGCCAGCGAGGACTGGGAATCGTACTCCGACAGATTCTGCATGTTCCTCGAATGCAGCGACCTGAAGGACGCCACCGGCCCAAAGAAGCGAGCCGTCTTCCTGACCCACTGCAGGACCGCAGTGTTTAAGATGGCCAAAGCGCTTGCCAAACCCGCCGACGTGACCACGATGGACTGGAATGACCTCGAGCCAATATTCCAGCGACACTACGCTCTAGCCGTGCCCATCCTCATCTGACGATACGAGTTCTACCGTCGGGACCAACGGTCGGGTGAGAGTTTCAGCGACTTCGTCGCAGAACTATGACACCTAAGGGGGCTGTGCGAATTCGACAACATGAACAAAGCCCTGCGAGACCGAATCGTGCTCGGCCTTTGGGACCCCGTCCTCCAGAGTCGGCTGATGGCCAAAGGCAACATCGCCCTCGCAGATACCCTCACCGAAGCCACAGCCGCCGAAGCTACCCGAAAATACGCCGACCGCATGCGCCAACCAAACGCTGGGGACCGCAGCGGGAACAACCACCCTGCAAGGTCGACCGAGGCCCAACCCGAGACGACCACCCACCAGGGCGACGTCCACTCAGCATCGGGCACTTCCGACGAGGAGGAGGAAATCCACCGTCTCCAGGCAGGCTGCGACCCACGGAACCGGCGGGGTCGTAAGTCGAGGACAACCTGTGTCGGTTGCGGAGGCGACCACCCCAGGTCCGAATGCCGGTTCTTCGATTCAATCTGCCGGCATTGCGACAAGAAGGGACACATTGCCCGCATCTGCCGTCTCAAAAAGAACCGCAGCCCTACATGATGGGACCAGAGCGAACGGAGACGAGAGAGCATACCACCCCGGACCAGAGACCGCCCCGCTGACAACAGATGGGACCGGAACGGACGATCCCTACGAGGCGGCGAGACCCGGCGAAGAGAGGAGACCCATCAGATGGTCACCATCGGCCACGCCACAACCAACGACGCCCAGAAGGTCTACGTGGAGGTAGGCATTGAAGGCGAGCCATGTAAAATGGAGGTGGACTCCGGGTCCTACCTCTCCATGGTAGCATGGCAAGAAATAAAACGCTTGCTGCCTACCATCCAGAGAAAAGGCCTAGACAACCAGAGACTAATTGTGAAAGACTATCAGGGAAACCGCATCCCTGTAGTCGGAACCGGACAGTTCAAGGTAACCTACAAAGGGCGCACCGAAAGGCTTCCCCTGACCATCGTCAATCGCGACCACCCAAGCCTACTGGGACTGCAATGGTTCGCACCGCTCGGCATCGCAGTCACGGGCATCGACCACATCGCCGACGACAACTGGGAGCAACAACTAGCCCGGGAATTCCAAGAGGTGTTTGACGGAAACCTAGGCAAGTACCGAGGGCCCCCTATATCATTCAGCCTAGACCCAAACATCCCCCCAAAACGCCTAAAACCAAGGCGGGTGCCATTCGCACTTAAACCCAAGATTGACGAGCAAATTGACAAGCTCGTCAAGCAAGGGGTCCTACAACCCATAGACCACACCCGGTGGGAGACCCCCATAGTCACCCCAATCAAGCCTGATGGGTCGGTGAGAATCTGTGGGGACTATAAGGCCACCCTAAATGGCGCCTTGCAGCAAAGCGCTTGCCCCGTCCCAGTAGTGCAACACCTACTACATTCATTGGGAGGGGGCAAGGTTTTCGCTAACCTCGACCTCGCCCAGACATACCAACAATTGCCTGTCGACGAGGAAATGGCAGAAGCGCAAACCATAGTCACCCACCGGGGATCCTTTAAATGCAACCGGCTCCAATTCGGAGTCAGTGTGGCGCCTGGAATATTCCAAAGCCTAATGGAAAGGCTGTTACAAGGCATCAAGGGGGTGGTACCTTACTTCGACGACGTCTTAGTGTCGGCAACCAACCAAGCCGAACTAGAGAGTCGCCTAAGGGAGGTCCTAACCAAATTCAAAGAGACCAGGCTCAAAGTAAAGAGGGAAAAATGCCAATTATACACAGAACGGGTTGAATTCCTAGGATATCTCCTAGACCGTCACGGCATTCACCCCACAAACCAAAAGATCAAAGCCATCAAAGAAGCCCCCACACCCAAGTCGAAGACAGAACTGCAGGCGTTTCTGGGGCTGCTTAACTTTTATAATGTCTTCCTGCCCCAAAAGGCGACGGCGGCAGAGCCTTTGCATAGGCTTTTGGACAAAGCGGCGACCTGGACTTGGGGGAAACGCGAGGAAGCCGCCTTCAAGAAAACAAAGGACCTCCTCACTTCGGATGCCGTCCTTATCCAGTACAACTAGACCCTACCACTAGCCGTCACATGCGACGCATCACCCTTCGGCGTCGGCGCTGTCCTCAGCCATACTCTCCCCGATGGAAAAGAAGCACCCATCACGTTCTTTTCAAGGACCCTCACCAAACCGGAGCGGAACTACAGCCAGCTGGACAAAGAGGCTCTGGCTATCGTCGCCGCAGTAAAAAGATTTCACGAGTACCTCTACGGCTGGACATTTACCATCATCACCGACCACAAACCGCTGCTGGGAATCCTTGCAGGGAACAGGGCCACCCCGAACATTCTGTCTCCCCGAATGACAAGGTGGTCCGAGTTCCTGGCTGCCTACAATTACGGACTCACACACAGACCGGGTAAGACTATCTCCCATGCGGACGCCTTAAGCCGCTCACCGTTACCGGAACCTGACACCGACCCAGCACCCACGATGACCACCCTCAGTATAGAGACTCTACCCAACCTACCCATAACCGCGTCAGACATTGCCCGAGAAACGAATAAAGACAAACGTCTGGCGCGGGTGTTGCATTGGGTAGAGAAAGGGTGGCCAGAAAGGGACAACAACGAGTCCGTCAGGACATTCCGGAACCGGCAAACGGAACTCTCGTTTCTAAAAGGGTGCATACTATGGGGGGATAGGGTGGTCATCCCGGAAAAACTACAAGGGAAGGTTTTGGAACTGTTACACGAGGGGCACCCAGGCATCGTTAGGACAAAAGCCCTGGCCAGAAGTTACGCTTGGTGGCCAGGGATGGACAAACAGATCGAGGCCTGAGTAGCAAGGTGCCAACGATGCCAGGAAACTAGGCCAAGCCCACCTGCAGCACCCGTCCTAGAGTGGGAAACCCCCAGGGGACCTTGGTCTAGGATCCACATAGATTTTGCCGGGCCCACAAAAGGACACACTTTCCTAATAACCGTAGACGCTTACTCCAACTGGCTGGAGGTAAGCAACATGAGAACAACCACCACGGAGGCCGTGACCAAAGAACTCGGCAAACTTTTTGCAACACACAGCCTCCCAGACATCCTCGTTTCCAACAACGGGCCCCAATTCACCTCGCTAGAATTCGAAAAATTCCTAGTGGAAAGGGGCATACGACATGTGCTGACAGCACCGGTGCATCCGGCGGCAAATGGTAGGGTGGAACGGATGGTTCAATTCACAAAGAAAACCATCCAGAAAATTGATCACGGGGAGATCCAGGACAAAATTAATAAATTACTTTTCATCCAACACATAACCCCAAATACCACAACAAATAAAAGCCCAGCCGAACTGCTAATGGGGAGGAAAATAAGGTCCCCACTCGATATATTACACCCCACGTACAACCCAGAGAAACCCCCAGACTCAACCAGCAAACACCGAACCTTCGCACCAGGCGATGCCGTCTACGCGAAAAACCTAAAGGGAGACCCATTATGGGTACCGGCCGTCATAACACAACTAACAGGCCCACACTCGTACCGGCTACAAACAACCGACGGACGAGTGTGGAAACGCAACATCGACCAGTTAAGATCGAGGACGACCACCCAAGAGACCACCGACGCGCAACCAAGCAAAACCAACCCCCACAACACAAACCAAGAGGGGAGGGAATACCCAGGGGGCCAAAACCGAGAAGGAATAAACCAGCCATACTTACCTGGAAGCAGCCAGCACGAAACCTCGCCAGAAAGAGACAGCCAGGCCAGCTCAACCAACCCGGGAAGACCGAGCAGGAGCGGCGAAACCCGCAGCTCAACCAACCCGGGAAGCCCAGGAGGGAGCTGTGGAGAGCGGCCCAGCCTGACCGACTAGGCAGTTCCCACGACGGCATCCAGAGAAGCGGAGACCCCGACCAAACTGGCCGGGATCCAACCTACGACTGACCTGCGCAGGTCCAGTAGGCTGAGACGGAGCCCCGCCTACCTACGGGACTACGCAACGGAAGGACTGAACCAAGAGGGGAGGGGTGTTCTGTCCCCTCATTAGCATTCTTGAGATCCCCGCGCTTTGATTGGCCAAAGCGCGGGGCACTCTGATTGGTTAGGCGAGCCGCGCCGATTGGCTCGCTAAGAATCTCCCGCGATTGGTCAATTCGGATCGCGGGAGATTCAAAGCGGTGCCATTGGCCGTGGCCGCCGCGGCTTGGAAATAAAAAGCTGCGAGTTTTGCCTTTAGCCCCAGTTCGGTTCCTAACTCAATAAAAGAGCTTGATACTAAGTCACCGACTCCTGGCATCATTTCCGACGACACGACAGTGTTGGTTCTGACTCAGTGGTAACCCTTTAATTTGCAAGTACAGCTCATGCCAGGTAAATGGCGCTGTTGCAGAGGTGTATGCAGCAGGTTCTGACCAGTTTTGGAGAACCGATAGTGGAAATTTTGAGTAGTTCAGAAAACCGGCAAATACCACCTCTGGCTGGAGATTTTACAGTGTCCTTCCCCTGCCACATCCACCAAGTCATGCCCACAGAACCGGTAGAAAACAAATTTGAATCCCACCACCGCATCTGTTGTCTTCTTTTCAAAAATTATACTGCATTGTTTTAATCATTGATAAGATGTTCTCTCAACCCATCTTTACCAGGAGAAAACTTTACCCCCCATTTTCAAGGGATAACATTCTCTTGAGAACAAGAGTCAAATATTAATTTCTTTCCCAATAATTTCCAAAGAAGCCCAGCTATCTGTATTACTGCGCATGCAATAAAACTTCTGCTTCCACTTTAACCAAATACTTCCTGCGATTTCGATGTGTTACAGATAATGACTGCTTAGTTATAACAATAGTGGTAATCATTTTCATTCATTAAAAAATACAAAACAGAATATGTGCACCCAAGAGTACAACTGAAAATCAGGATAATTACACCCCACTCCACCCCATTACACCCCACGCCACCTTGTTATAATATGGGATGTGCAGATTGAAGAGAGTAAACCTTGGAATCTGAACTTGCTATGGTATTAAAAAAGTAATCATTAACTTAGCAATTTGGCTAAAGAACCTAGTTTAAAATGGAATTTAATATGGGCACATATACCTATATCTATCTATCTGTCTGTCTGTCTGTCTGTCTGTCTGTCTGTCTATCTATCTATCTATCTATCTATCTATCTATCTATCTATCTATCTATCTATCTATCTTCTCTCTGTCTCTCCATCCATCCGTCTATCTGAAAGCCAACTTAAAATAATGGTTAAAGGTGCTGGGTTAAAGATCAGATACTGAATTAGAGACCAGGAGACTATCAATTCCAGTCCTATTCTAGGCACAAAGAAGGAGGCAAGTCACTTCTGAAAATCTTGCCAAAACAAACTCTGCAGGCAATCACCAAGAGTCAACATTCACTTAAAGGTATAAAAAAATTACATACAAGCATATTTTAAATATTTTTAATTATTATTTTACAATTATTGTATTATTAATAAATAATAATACATGCTATACAGTTTAACATATTGACTTCTACTAATACAATAATAATCATCCTCGGATCCTTCCAAAAACGAAACAGTGAGCAAAGGCCCTTTTTATACATTATCCTCAAAACAACATTCTCCCTCTCCTGCATATTTCCAATTAGTAGGGGCAACATCTGCCAAACCTATTGCTGCAGAAGGAATGGGGCACATCTGGCTACAGGAATCTTTCTCCATTATCCCCAGCCTCTTCTAGTGCCCTTCCTTATTCACCCCATTTTGTTGTAACTCAAGCTGAGGAACTATTATTTTTTAGTAACAAATATAAAGAGTGACAGCATTCATGCAAGACCCATTGACTACGATCCATAAACAAAAATAGCCTAATTAGTGGCTTTTCACATTTTCTTCTTTAAGAAGATCTGTTTCTCTTTCACAGGGGCCTAGCGGGACATTCTTCACTTTCCCCATGTGAAAAACAGATGGTGCTAGGTCAAAAGACCAACAAATAGCTGTGAACAAAAGTGCTTTCATGACCTGCTATAAATACATCACAAGTACAGACAGTATTTACAAGGTTAATTTTCCTCCAAAAGAACAGCCTGAAAACAGGATGGTTGAAAGAGAGTTGAATGGCTAAGGAGTTGCAAATAATAAAAGCAAAAGACTTTGGGGACAGAGAGAAGTCACGGTTATCCCTTCTCTGAGTAGGACTGAGAAGAATATCCTGATTTCCTTCTTCATACATAAGAGTGAGAGTCTGTAGACCTTCCTTCCATTAAGGCATCGATCAATGTACTTCTCTCTTGCAAGAAAAGACAGTACAATGCTCCAGGGATCTCTTCTCGAGTGTTTACAAGGAATAACTTGGGCTAAACAGATTCTTGTAGTGTATGCATGTGCTGTATGTACTTGTAGATATGCGTTCAAAAGTAGTCTCTCTGCAACAAAACAGTTTGCTTGTGTGCATACATGCCAAGGAATGGATTGATTTATGTTAGGATACCTTTTCTGACAGATTTAATTTCAATTAATGTTCAGTAAGTAATTCTACAGTTTTGGCTTGGTTCTATCTTTTTTGGCATGGTGGTCTCTGGCCCATGCATATAAATGCATGCATATACTGTACATATACAAGTGAAGTTTATGCAGCCATTTTATCGTGAGGATGGAATCTCTAAACTGGGTTCATCAGGAATGCACAACTCCAGATGGCAACATGGGATGATGGGGAACCTGGGCAGTGTACAGTATTTCTGTAAGTGGATATAGCCTTTTTTTCTGTCTAAAGTTTTAGGGAAATTTACCTTAAATTCAAGGTTATTTTTCTTGCAGGTATTACAGGTAAGTATTTCTGAGTTTCACTAATTATCCTTAATCAGAGCTTGGAAGGTGTTTCAAATAATTGTTAAAAATTAACAGCAATGAAAAAAGCTGACTCAATTCCTTAAAACTCTTCCTTACCATAAATGAGAAATTATAGTTACCTTATCCACTTTTATTGTCATGATTATTATTTTATGTCTTTATAATCCCTCCACACATTTAGTTTCTCATGGAAAAGAATGGGAATTTAACTGAAATGCTTTTACCCATAACACTTTGGCAATTTCTGAAAGTTTTGCCATTTTCAGAATGGCAAAGATCTTCTGATAATAAAATACTACTTCCTTATTAGATAGCAGCAAACCTGGAGCATGATGCCAGAGAAATTAACTAGAAGTATTCACTGGAAATGGGAACAAAATGAAGGGATCCTTTATCATATGGACATGTAAAAATGCTTTAAAAATGAATTCAAATACATATTTTTATACAACAGATTTAACAGGTGAATGTTCAGTTGACATTGGAACTTTTTTGCCCATTCATCCCCACAAAAGAAAAAGAAAAAAGAAAACTATTTAAAAATCTTGATTCCATTCATTTTGCATTGTTAATATATCCATTCCCTTTCAAATAACCAGGACAATAAATCCCAGAGTTTGTAATCAACATGAAAAAAGGTGTCGTGTCCGCAAAAAGACGCCAGGAGTCGGTGACTTCGTACAATGCTCTTTATTGTAAGGATTGGAACCGAACCGGCGAAAAGAAAAAAGCCCGCGGCTTTTATTCTCTTCGCCGTGGCGGCCGCGGCCAATGGCAGCATTTCGAGTCTCCCGCGCTTTGAGCGAGCCAATCGCGGGAGACTCTTAACGAGCCAATCGGCGCGGCTCGCCTGACCAATTAGAAAGCCCCGCGCTTTGGCCAATCAAAGCGCGGGGATTTCGAGTATGTAAATGAGGACAGAACACCCCTCCCCTCTTGGTTCAGTCCTTACGTTGCGTAGTCACGTAGGTAGGCGGGGCTCCGTCTAGTCCTACTTGACCTGCGCAACTCAGTCGTAAGCTGGATCCCGGCTGGAGCAGTCGGGTTTTTGGTTGCTCCTGCTTCTGTGCGAACCGGCTGGTTGATCGGGCCGGTTCCTTCTCCGTGGCTCCCACCTGGGCCTTCCGGGTTGGTTGAGCTACGGGTTTCGCCGCTCCCGCTCGGTCTTTCCGGGTCGGTCGAGCCGGCTTGGCAGTTCTTTTCCAGCGAGGGGTCGCGATGGCTGCGTCTCGGTAAGTACTGCTGGTTTATTTTTTCTTGCGCTTGGTTATTCGGGTATTCCCTCCCCCCTTGGTTTGCGTTTTGGGAGGTGGGTTCTGTTGCTGTCCTAGACCTGAGTTGGTCAATGTGTTGTTTCCATGCTCGCCCGTCCGTGGTTTGGAGCCGGTACGAGCGTGGGCCTGTAATTTGGGTGATGACGGCTGGGATCCATAGGGGGTCCCCCGTCAGGTTTTTTGCATACACGAGGTCCCCGGGTGCGAACGTTCTGTATTTTGTACTTGAGTCTGGGGGCCGCTCCGGGTTATATGTTGGGTGTAACCTGTCGAGTGGGGACCTCAGCTTTCTACCCATTAGTAATTCGGCTGGGCTCTTGTTGGTAGTGGTGTTCGGGGTTATGTGTTGTATAAAGAGGAGTTTGTTAATTTTGTCTTGGATCTCCCCGTGGTCCATTTTCCGGATGGTTTTTTTGGTAAATTGGACCATCCGTTCCGCCCTACCGTTCGCCGCCGGATGCGCTGGTGCTGTTAGTGCGTGGCGGATGCCCCTTTCCGCCAGGAATTTCTCGAAGTCCAGGGAGGTAAACTGGGGCCCGTTGTCGGAGACGACGACGTCTGGGAGGCCGTGTGTTGCAAAGAGTTTGCAAAGTTCTTTGATCACGGCCTCCGTGGTTGTTGTCTTCATGTCGCTTACCTCCAACCAGTTGGAGTAAGCGTCAACTGTGATGAGGAAGGTATGTCCATTCGTGGGACCAGCAAAGTCTAAATGGATTCTGGACCAGGGCCCCCTTGGTGTTTCCCACTCCAGGATGGGTGCTGTGGGTGGGCTGGGCCTAGTCTCCTGGCATCGCTGGCACCTAGCTACCCAGGCCTCTATTTGCTTGTCCATCCCTGGCCACCAAGCGTAACTTCTGGCCAGGGCTTTAGTTCTGACGATGCCAGGATGCCCCTCATGCAACATTTCCAAAACCTTCCCCTGTAGTCTGTCCGGAATGACCACCCTGTCACCCCATAAGATGCACCCCTTAAGCAGCGAGAGTTCGGTTTGGCGGTTTCTAAATGTCTTGACGGACTCGTCGTTGTCCTTTTCTGGCCACCCTTTTTCCACCCAATGCAAAATCCGCGCCAGACGCCTGTCTTTAATAGTTTCTCGGGCAATGTCTGACGCAGTTATGGGTAGGTTGGGTAGGGTCTCGATGCTGAGGGTGGTCGTCGTTGGTGCTGGGTCAGGGTCGGAGTCCGGTAACGGCGAGCGGCTCAAAGCGTCCGCATGTGAAATCTTCTTACCTGGCCTGTGTATAAGTTCGTAGCTGTAGGCCGCCAGGAACTCGGACCACCTTGTCATCCGGGGAGACAGAATGTTCGGGGTGGCCCGATTTCCTGCAAGGATGCCCAGCAACGGCTTATGGTCTGTTATAATAGTGAAAGGGCGGCCGTAGAGATATTCGTGGAACCGTTTTACGGCGGCAACTATAGCCAAAGCCTCTTTGTCCAGTTGGCTATAGTTCCGCTCTGGTTTGGTTAGGGTCCTTGAAAAGAACGCGATGGGTGCTTCTTTTCTGTCAGGAAGGGTATGGCTGAGGACAGCGCCGACGCCGAAAGGTGATGCGTCGCAAGTGACGGCCAGGGGCAGGGTTTCGTTGAATTGAATCAGGACGGCGTCGGAGGTGAGGAGGTCTTTAGTTTTTTGGAAGGCGGCTTGCTCCCGTTTCCCCCAAGTCCAGGTTGCCGCCTTATCCAGGAGCCTATGCAAAGGCTCCGCCGCCGTTGCCTTTTGGGATAGGAAAACATTATAAAAGTTCAGTAACCCCAAGAATGCTTGTAGTTCAGTTTTTGATTTAGGGGTGGGGGCCTCTTTGATAGCTCTGACTTTTTTACTTGTGGGGTGAATGCCGTGCCGGTCTAGGAGGTAGCCCAAGAATTCCACTCGTTCCGTGCACAGTTGGCATTTCTCCCTTTTTACTTTAAGTCCCGTTACTTTAAATTTAGTTAGGACCTCTCTGAGTCGGCTTTCTAATTCGGCTTCGTTTGGCGCCGCCACTAGAACGTCATCAAAATAGGGCACCACCCCCTTGATGTCCTGCAACAACCGCTCCATCAGGCTCTGAAAGATGCCTGGTGCCACGCTGACTCCGAATTGGAGTCGGTTGCACTTGAATGCCCCCCGGTGGGTAACGATGGTCTGGGCTTCCGCCGTTTGCTCGTCGACCGGCAACTGCTGGTATGCCTGGGCGAGATCGAGCTTGGCAAAGACCCTGCCCCCACCCAGTGAGTGCAGTAGGTGTTGCACGATTGGGACGGGGTAGGCACTTTGTTGTAGCGCGCCATTTAGGGTGGCCTTATAGCCCCCGCAGATCCTCACCGACCCGTCTGGCTTGACCGGGGTCACTATGGGGGTCTCCCACCGGGCATGGTCTATGGGCTGCAATACCCCTTGTTTGACGAGCTTGTCAAGTTGCTCGTCTATCTTAGGTTTTAGGGCGAATGGCACCCGTCTAGGTTTCAGTCGTTTGGGGGGGACGCTAGGGTCTAGGTCGAACGAGATAAGGGGCCCCTGGTACTTGCCCAGGCTTCCGTCGAAGACTTCTCGGAACTCCTGGGCTAGTCGCTGTTCCCAACCGTCGTCGGTGACGTGGTTGACTCCCGTGAGAGTGATGTCGAGCGGGGCGAACCATTGTAGTCCCAGCAGGCTTGGCCGGTCGCGATCGACGATTGTGAGGGGGAGTTGTTCGGTGCGCCCCTTATATGTCACGTTAAAGTTTTTGGTGCCTACTACCGGGACGCGGTTTCCCTGGTAGTCTTTTACAATAAGTCTTTGGGCGTCTATGTTCCTCCTTCGGAGGGTAGGCACCAATCGTTTTATCTCGTGCCATGCAATCATGGAGAGGTAGGACCCGGAGTCTACCTCCATTTTGCATGGCTGGCCCTCGATATGGACCTCAACGTGGACTTTTCGGGCGCCATCGGAGATGGCGTGGCCGATGGTTACCGTCTGGTGGGTCTCCTCTCTCCGCCGGTTGTCGCCGCCTCTCGAGGATCGTCCGGTCCGGTCCCATCGGCTGTCCGAGTGGCGATCTCTGGGCCGGGGCGGTGGGCTTTCCCTTCTCTGGTCATGTTGGTCCCATCGAGGTGGACTGCGAGCTTTCTTCTGGCGGCAAACCCGGGCGATGTGCCCCTTTTTTTCGCAATGCCGGCAGATGGAATTAAAAAACCGGCATTCTGACCTGGGGTGGTCGCCGCCGCAACCGGCACAGTTGGTCCTCGACCTACGACCTCTGCGGTTCCGTTGGTCGCGCCCCGTCTGCAATCGATGTATGTCTTCTTCGTCTTCGGACGTGCTGGATGCAGAATGGAAATCGCCGTGGTGTGTGGTTGTTTCGGTTTTCTGATCGGTCGACCTTGCCGGGTTGTTGTTTCCACCGCGGTCCTTCGCGTCTGGTTTGCGCATGCTGTCGGCGGAAGTACGGGTTGCTTCTGCGGCTGCGGCTGCGGTGAGGGCGTCTGCTAAATTGATGTCGGCCTTAGCCATCAGCCGGCTCTGGAGCGCGGGGTCCCACAGGCCGAGCACGAATCGGTCTCTCAGGAGATTGTTTAGGCTGTCAAATTCGCAGAGCCCCCCTAGGCGCCGCAGCTCGGCGACGAAGTCGCTCAATTTTTCACCCGGTCTCTGGTCCCGCCGGTAGAATTCGTTGCTCCGGATCAGGATGGGGACCTCGGGAGCGTAATGTCGCCGGAGGATAGGTTCGAGGAGGTCCCAATCCATGGCGGTTGCGTCGGCGGGCTTGGCCAATGCTTTGGCCATCTGGAAAACTTCGGTTCCGCAATGGGTGAGGAAAACGGCGCATTTTAGTGGGCCCGAGGCGTCCTTCATGCCGGTGCACTCGAGGTACATGTGGAAACGGTCGGAGAACGATTCCCAGTCCTCGGTGGCGGGGTTGAAGGGGGCGGGCGGTGCGATTTTCGCCATCTCGGTGCTAAGTCTGGCTTCCGTCGGACACGGGGTTCAGTTCAGGGTCTGGATCCCACCCTCGTCGCCAGTGTCGTGTCCGCAAAAAGACGCCAGGAGTCGGTGACTTCGTACAATGCTCTTTATTGTAAGGATTGGAACCGAACCGGCAAAAAGAAAAAAGCCCGCGGCTTTTATTCTTTTCGCCGCGGTGGCCGCAGCCAATGGCAGCATTTCGAGTCTCCCGCGCTTTGAGCGAGCCAATCGCGGGAGACTCTTAATGAGCCAATCGGCGCGGCTCGCCTGACCAATTAGAAAGCCCCGCGCTTTAGCCAATCAAAGCGCGGGGATTTCGAGTATGTAAATGAGGACAGAACAAAAGGCATGGCTAGAAATGCTCAGAACCCAGTATTCCTGTAGGAGGCATCCTGATTCTATAGCCAAAACTGATCTAGTTGATAAACCAAAACACCAAAATAAGAATCTGTTCCTTTAAAAGAACACAAACCCATTCATATTTCTCTGACATCCCACCTGTTGCTAACTTCAGCTTTTATTGGGATATCACTTCAAATTGTTTTTCTTTCATACCAAGAAATGTGACGGTGTCCAATAAACTGGAGATGAGTAACTCCTCTCCAGTTTATTGGACACCATCACATTTCTTGGTATGAAAAGAAAAATAATGTACATTAATAATCCAAATACAATGGCATTACAATCATAGCCCATTACAACTTTCTGCAGTAGGTTCCTGATGGAGTTAAAAAATACGACAAAACTGTTGTCATGTAGCAGTTGGCAGCACTCAAAACACAAAACTGAACCCAGAGTTTTCATAAATAATGGAAAGATGTTGTAAAAGCAGATGTTCTGTAGGCAAAACCTAGCATGATCTACTTTGTTCAATGTAAGTCCTGCTATGAAGATAGATGGCGGAGGAAAACCCTTATTTTAAAGGACGTGTGCCAAGATGGCTGGATTTAGTATTTATTACCCAGAGTATGAACTGAAAAAGACAAGAGTTATCCTGTTTGCATATAGGATCCACAGGAGATAATAGGAGCAGACATAAACAATTGGTTAAGAGTTCCCTTAATGCAAACAAAATTAGAGATGGATCCTAAGAGAGAACAGAATGAATTTCAGAAATGCAATGATTCACACACACACACACACACCACTTTTAAAATGAGAATTTCACACAAAAAAAGGGTTCCACCTCAATCCTACTGTATATTCTGAAACTAGGATAGTAAGTACAGTACAGATTTGGGAAAGAGTGGACAAATTACAATTTTACTGCTGAACAAGGGCTGAGTTTCACATAACACTACATAAGAAGTCCTGGGCTGGGTGACCTATACCTGGGAAGGTTTGAATACAGCTCTCTGAGATTTCCATATTATTGGGAGAAGTTATTAATATATGACTGCAGGGGGGAATAGTATCCCTCCCTGTATTTAAATTAACCATATTTAATTTTAATCACATGTTAACGAAAACAAAAGTTCATTTTAAATCCTTACATCTGGCATGCCATTCAACAGCAAAGCATTGCCATTAGCCTGGAAATAATTATGTCCAATACTAATTCTTCTGTACAGTCATTTACATTCTTGTAAACGCCGCACTGTGATTGGTCAAAGCGCGCAGTGATCCGATTGGTCGAGCGAGCCGCACTGATTGGCCCGCTGCGGATCTCCCGCAATTGGTGGAAACTAATTGCGGGAGATTTAAAGTGGTGCCATTGGTTGCGGCTGCCACAGCTTGGAAATAAAAAGCCGCTGTTTTCCCCCCGGAACCCGAGCCGTTCTCGGGACCAATAAATGAGTTGAATCAAGTCACTGAATCCTGGTCTCCTTGCCGTGACGGACATAACACTGGTGACAAGGATGGGATTTGAAGGCTAATCCCCCACCATCACGTGTCCGGAGGAAGCGAGACCGACAAGATGGCCAGCATCGCACCGCCTATGCCCTTTAATCCCGCCACCAAGGACTGGGAATCATACACAGACAGATTCCTCATGTTCCTCGAGTGTAGCAACATGAAGGATGCCGCTGGGCCAAAGAAAAGAGCCGTCTTCCTGACACACTGCGGGCTTGCAGTGTTCAAGAGAGCAAAAGCTCTACCGAAACCCACGGACGTCAAGGAGATGGACTGGGCCGACCTCGAACCATTGCTCCAGAACCACTATGCCCCCGCCGTGCCCACCCTCATCAGGTGGCACAATTTCTACTGGCGAGACCAGAGATTGGGTGAGAGCATCAGCGATTTTGTGGCTGAGCTATGAAGCCTAGGGGGCATGTGCGGGTTCTCAGACATAGATGAGGCTTTACGGGACCGCGTCGTGCTGGGACTCCGAGACACAGTCCTACAAAGCCGACTGATGGCCAAAGGCGACATCGCCCTCGCCGACGCCATTGTTGAAGCCACCGCAGCCGAGGTGACCTGGAAATCGGCGAACCACATGCGGAAACAAGACACCGGAGAGTGCACCACGACCGCCGACCCAGGACGGGCGACCGAGGCCCGCCCGGAACCAAGTCACCGTGAGACCACCACCCATCATGGCAAATTCCACTCCGCCTCCGACACCACGGACGAGGAGGAGGAAATCCACTGGCTCCAGACGTGACATGACCGGCGCGATCGGTGGAGTCGTAAGTCGGGGACCACATGTGCCGGGTGCAGGGGCGACCACCCTCGAGCAGAGTGCCATTTCTTCGATGGAGTCTGCCGGCACTGAGACAAAAAGGGTCACATCACCCGAGTCTGCTGATTGAGGAAGGCCTACAGCACCAGATGGCGGGACCACAGCGACCGGAGACGTGATGGCACACCCCCCAGAGCCAGAGATCACCAAGCCAAAAGCTGATGGGACCGGGATGGATGGAACCGACGAGGTGGTGAAACCCGGCGGAAAGAGGAAACTCACCAGACGGTCATCATTGGCCATGCATCAACCACCGACGCCCAAAAAGTCTACGTGGAGGTAGGCATCGAAGGCGAGCCATGCAAAATGGAGGTGGACTCCGGGTCCTACCTCTCCATGGTCGCCTGGCAAGAAATCAAATGCTTGGTGCCTACCATCCACAAGAAGGGACTGGAAAACCAGAAATTAATAATCAAGGACTACCAGGGAAACCGCATCCCGGTAGTCGGAACTAGACAATTCAAGATAACATTCAAGGGCCGCACAGCAAAGCTTCCCCTGACAATCATGGACCGAGACTGACCCAGCCTTTTGGGACTACAATGGTTCACACCGCTCGGCATCGAGGTTATGGGCATAAACCACATCGCAGAGGCCGATTGGGAACAGCAACTGGCACGGGACTTTCAGGAAGTGTTCAACGGCACCCTAGGCAAGTACCGAGGGCCCCCTATTTCCTTCAGCCTAGATCCCAGCATTCCCTCGATACGCCTAAAACCAAGGCGGGTACCTTTCGCACTCCGGGCAAAAATAGACGAGCAAATTGACAAGCTTGTCAAGCAAGGGGTCCTACAACCAATCGACCACACCTGGTGGGAGACTCCAATAGTCACCCTAGTCAAGCCCGATGGGTCGGTAAAAATCTGCGGGGACTATAAGGCCACCCTAAATTGCGCCTTACAACAAAGCGCCTACCCCGTCCCAGTAGTGCAGCACCTTCTACACTCACTGGGGGGAGGCAAGGTTTTTGCGAAGCTCGACCTGGCGCAAGCCTACCAACAGCTGCCGGTCAACACAGAAACTGCCGAGGTGCAAACCATAGTCACCCACCGGGGAGCGTTTCGCTGTAACCGACTCCAGTTTGGAGTCAGCGTGGCGCAGGGAATTTTCCAGAGCCTCATGGAGAGACTTTTGCAAGAAATTAATGGGGTGGTGCCCTACTTCGATGACGTGCTGGTGTCGGCAGCCAACCAGTTAGAATTAGAGGGTGGTCTAAGGGAGGTACTAACGAAATTCAAGGAAACCGGGCTAAAAGTGAAGAAAGAGAAATGCCAGCTTTACACAGAGTGGGTCGAGTTCCTAGGATACCTTCTAGATTGGCACGGCATCCAACCAACTGCAAACAAAATCAGAGCCATTAAGGAGGCCCCCACGCCCAGGAATAAAACTGAACTGCAGGCATTTCTGGGACTGCTTAATTTTTACAATGTTTTCCTGCCCCAAAAGGCGACTACAGCGGAGCCTTTGCATAGGCTTTTGGACAAGGTGGCCACATGGACTTGGGGGAAATGTGAGGAAGCTGCCTTCAGGAAAACCAAGGACCTGCTCACCTCGGATGCCGTCCTCATCCAATACAATGAGACCCAACCACTTGCCGTCACATGCGACGCCTCACCCTTCAGCGTCGGCGTCATCCTCAGCCACACGCTCCCAGATGGAAAAGAAGCACCCATCGCTTTCTTCTCAAGGACACTCACCAAACCAGAGAGGAACTATAGCCAGCTGGATAAGGAGGCCCTGGCTATCATCGCAGCAGTGAAGAGGTTCCACGAGCACCTCTACTGCCAAACTTTCACCATTATCACAGACCACAAGCCACTGTTGGGAATCCTGGCAGGGAACCGGGCCACCCCGAACATCCTATCTCCCAGAATGACAAGGTGGTCCGAATTCCTTGCCGCCTACAGCTACCGGCTCACACACCGACCCGGTAAGACTATCACCCACACAGATGCCTTGAGCCGCTCGCCATTACCCAATCTAGACACCGACCCAGCACCCACGACGACCACCCTCAGCATAGAGACTCTGCCCGAGCTACCCATAACCACGTCAGACATTGCCCGAGAAACTAATAAAGACAAATGTCTGGCGCGGGTGTTACATTGGGTAGAAAAAGGTGGCCGGAAAAAGACGACGACAAAGCATTCAGGACATTCCGGAACTGGCAAACAGAACTCTCACTACCAAAAGGGTGTGTACTGTGGGGGGATAGGGTTGTTATTCCGGAAAAGCTACAAGGGAAGGTATTGGAGTTGTTACACGAGGAGCACCTGGGCATAGTTAGAACAAAAGCCCTGGCCAGAAGTTACGTTTGGTGGCCAGGGATGGATAAGCAAATCGAGGCCTGGGTGGCAAGATGTGAACGCTGCCAAGAAACCAGACCGAGCCCTCCCGCGGCACCGATCCTGGAATGGGAAAACCCCAGGGGACCATGGTCCAGGATCCACAAAGATTTTGCTGGGCCCACTAAGGGACGTACATTCCTTATAATGGTAGATGCTTACTCCAACTGGTTGGAGGTAAGCAACATGAAAACTACCACCACGGAGGCCGTGACCAAGGAACTTAGCAAACTATTCGCAACCCACAGCCTCCCAAATGTCATCGTGTCAGACAACGGGCCCCAATTCACCTCGCTAGAATTTGAAAAATTCCTAACGGAACGGGGCATACGACACGCACTGACAGCCCTGGCACATCCAGCAGCAAACGGAAGGGCGGAACGGATGGTTCAATTCATGAAAAAAACCATCCAAAAAATCGAACACAGGGAAATCCAAGAAAAAATAAATAAAATGCTTTTTATACAACATATAACCCCGAACACGACAACGAACAAAAGCCCGGCAGAGCTACTAATGGGGATGAAAATAAGGTCCCCACTCAACAGACTGCACCCCACATACAACCCGGAAAAACCCCCAAACTCCTCTAGCAAGCACCGGTCCTTTGCGCCAGGCGACGCCGTCTACGTAAAGAACCTAACCGGAGACCCACTGTGGGTACCAGCAACCATAACCCAACTGACAGGTCCCCGCTCGTACCGGCTGCAAACAACTGACGGACGAGCCTGGAAACGCCACATCGATCAATTAACATCGAGAAAAATCACAGGAAACACAACCGACATGCAATCAAACACAGACAATCGCCTTAATACAAGCAAAGAGGGGAGGGAATACCCCGGGAGCCAAAACCCAATAGGAAGAAACCAGCAACACTTACCAACTAACAGCCAGCTCGAAGCCTCACTAGGAAGAAGCAGCCAGGCCAGCTCAACCAGCCCAGAAAGACTAGGTGGGAGCGGCGAAAACTGCAGCTCAACCAGCCCGGGTAGATCAGGAGGGAGCTGCGACGGGAGGCCCGGCGACACCTTCCAGGCGGTTCCATCGATGAGACCGAGAGCAACAGAGAACCCAACCAAACCGGCCGGGAGCCAAACAACAACTAACCTGCGCAGGTCCAGTAGGCAAGTACGGAGCCCCACCTACTTACGGGACTACGTCACGTAGGACCGAACCAAGAGGGGAGGGGTGTTCTGTACAGTCATTTACATTCTTGTAAACGCCGCGCTGTGATTGGTCAAAGTGCTCAGTGATCCGATTGGTTGAGCGAGCCGCACTGATTGGCCCGCTGCGGATCTCCTGCGATTGGTGGAAACTAATCGCGGGAGATTCAAAGCAGTGCCATTGGTTGCAGCCGCCGTGGCTTGGAAATAAAAAGCCGCTGTTTTCCCCCCGGAACCCGAGCTGTTTTCGGGACCAATAAAGAGCTGAACCAAGTCACTGAATCCTGGTCTCCTTGCCGTGATGGACACAACACTAATTGTATATATTTTTTTCTTTTTAACATAATTTATATAGATAATTAATTGCCCCTTTCAATTCAAAACTGAAAATGAAAACCAGGATCAATATATATTTTTTTTTCATTTTATGCATCTTCTACCTCCTTTCCTTTCAGGTTCCAGGTTGTATTTTCTTTGCAAAAAAAAGTTTTTTGGCTTACAAAAATAAATGGACATGCCATCCCTCCCCCACCCTCACCCTAGTCATTTGGCCACCTATTGGGCAGGCCAGCTTTACAGTCCATCATAGCATCCAGAAGAGCTTTAAACCATGTTCAAAAGTCAGCCACACAATAGCTGATAGATGCAAGTGGGGTGGTGGAAAGAAAGACATTATCTCTTGTTTCATCATGTACACAAAAACACAGACGGGCACTTCTGATTGGCTGCTCAACAGGCTGATTCCAGTGTCCGAGCTGGAAATAAACTTAAGACAAATTTTTATTGGGGGGGCAGGAACTGGGGGGGGAGCCAGTTTGAAAGAAACTGGCTGTTTTACTTTCCAAAGCAGAATGGCCATGGATGATACTTCCCAGAAACCAGAATTAGGACAAGGCCCACCCCACTCTGAACAGGCCGAGGGATGATTGGTAGGTTAAGCATATCAAGATGTGCTGCCTACAATACTTTAATACCAAATAAGTTACAGACATCCTGAGGCATAAATTGAGGATGAGATAAAGGCATGTCATGAGGACATGGCAGAAACAAGAGGTTGCTGAGACATGCTCATGCTAACATTGGTGCAAATGACAAAAGGCCCTAGGGCACAGCGTTGCCAGATTCAAAATGTAAAATTATCGTACCCGAGACTCAAAATTATCGTTTTTTTGAGAAAATTATCGTACATATAGCAAACTCTATATCTCACAGGAAGTACCAACTGTAGGCATATATCCATGTGGAAAATGTCCGAACTGAAGGCATGAAGCCACAAGATACAATCCCGCAAAACTTACGATCAGCAATAAACTACCTCAATGGGCCTGACGCGCGCGACGACTAGCTGACTCGACTCGTACTCGTACTTGTACGTAGCTCGTGAGCGAGCGTGTATCACGTATGCACAAACTACACGCGCGTACGCACACACACGTGATCTAGACTCATGAAGTTGCATGAACCCACGAAAAGTACAGTATGGTAAAATACTAGCTCTTAAGGGTATAATAAAGTTGCTTTCAGGGCAGCTGCAGTTTTAATGTCCTGTCCACAATGTTCTCAAAAGCTCGGAATAGCCCACTATATCCATTTACGTTTGAATTTTCGTGAACGACATTATATCCCCATACATTTGCAAACTTGCATTGCATTTCAAAAGGGGATTTAATTACATGAAATATGTATATTGTACCCATCCCTGCTGACTGATGCTATGAAAAGCTGAAGCAATCGTTAAAATGAAAGAACAGAGAAGAAAACCGAGACTGTGTATATGATTGAAACATATAAGAATGCATTGTTTACCTTATGGAAATTCCAGCTCAACTTCCGGATCGCTATCTCCTGATGTTGCTGTCGCATCCCCTGCAGATGTGCATGCTTGTGATAAAACATCTCTTCGACGATACAAGTTTGATGTCATGGAGCGCAGCATGTTCCTGGACGGCTGAAAACTTGTGCATTCACCTGCAATCTTCACACATTCTGAAGTCTGCATAAAACCATTCAAGGTATCTGTTATCAGTCGGTTTCTGGTCTTTGTTTTGATAAGGTTGACCTTGGAGAAAACACGTTCGCATGATGCATTTGAATGCGGCAGCACAAGAGCGTTGAGGGCAAATTCTCCGAGTTCGCAGAACACCTTCTTCCCCGACATATCCTCCATGGTAGATATGTAATACCAAAATTCATTTACTCCTATTGTTTTTGTGTCCTTGTCGAGATTCACAAGCGGCAATCGCCTCCACTGATCATCAATTGCTTGAAGAAGCTCTCCATTAGACACGTTGATCAACCGCGGGAGTCGTTCCATCAGCAGAAGGAGAGAGGGATATTCACCTCGCGCATTTCCATTTGTTGCAATGGCAGGAGACAGGCATTCAAGTTCCACCATCAGAGGATCGTCAAAGTCAAAATGCTTTCTGATCTCTGCACTTGCAACACGGAGGAACTTCTGACATCGCACATGGAAATCTGTCAAGGTCGCTGGTGGGACATTTGACTGCTGGATCTGCTGCATAACCTTCACACCCAGGTACATTGTGTTGAGTGGAAGAAGTTTCGAATCATCGCTGAGGTCGATTTGATTCAGTGGGGTGCGTAGAACGTAGTCCCTGTTCATAAAAGTCAACAGTATATCCTTGTAAGTTTCACACATCTTGCTCCTCAGGGAAGTAATCACCACCTTCTCGCTCTGGAAGTATTGATTCAGGTCTGTGAACTTTGGAAGTGCAAATTCCAGGAAATGGTAATACAACCTGAGAGACTGGTTGTTAAGTGCGTGAAAGACATTCTCCGCGGCATTCAATCTGGCCTCAAGCCACTGGTCTGAGAAGAAAAGTCGCAGGGCTTCCCACTGGGCGGACACACGCTTGACAACTTCATGCAGTGACAACCATCGCGTCTGAGATGGCTTGAGAATTTTGTGTGGTTCCACATGGCAAAAGTCTTGAAATTCATGGAGCTGCGCAACCCGTTTAGCACTGTTTTTGAAGTAGCCATATACGTCTCTGGCTAGATCCTCACACTGGCGGGGAAGCTGTTTGCATGCTTCACTAGCACACAGATGCAAAGAGTGACAGATACAGCGCTGCACTGTAATCCCAGGCAAATCGTTTCTGAGACGACTAGAAACAGAATTGTTTCTCCCCATCATCGTGTTGCACCCGTCCGATCCGAATCCAACCACGTTCTGAAGCGGCACTCCTGCTTCATTGAACGATTTCATCATTTCTGAATAAAGTCTTTCAGCGGTTGCTCCATCTCTGCAATCCTTCTGTTGCTCTGAAAAGATTTGCTCAAGTTTCCAAAAACGGGTCTGGATCCGCTCTGTGACCTCATCAAAAAAACGAACAACGATACAAAGGGTTTTAACATTCCCAATGTCTGTTGACTCATCAATCAAAATACTGAATTTCCTTCTTTTCAGAATTTCCGTTAGACTTTCGAAATAACAGTCACCAATAACACGCTTTGTTATGGCAGTTGCTTTTGTGCGTCCAAGAGTGATGTTCTGTGCCGTTTTTGAATCTTTGAAAATATCCTTTACAACATCCACTAGATGGTCTGCAGCCCTCAACGCAATGTTGTGTTCTGCTAAAAAACCTGTCAGTTTTAGCTCTGCTTTTTTGAGAGCGGTGTCGAGTTGGTCCTTCTCTTTACTTCCAGTTCCCAAACACTGTGCTAGTGATTTCTGGGTGGGAGCAAGGATTTTACTCTTCTCTTGGTGTTTCTTCGACTTTGCATGGTTTTTCAATACTGTTAACTCTGCTAGCATTTGCACATCACAACAACGACACCATGCTTTGCTGCTACAGCCAGCTACAGGTTTCAACCATCCTGCTAATGAAGGATCGTTTTCCCATTCGTTCCTGTATGCTTGTTGGCGATGTTTAGTTTGCTTATTCTTTGGCTGCTGTAATGGGGTCTCGGCCCTCCTCTTTCCCCCTTCCACGGCGTCTGAAATCTCCTTGTCACCCATATCATCAATACAGTAGGTCTGTCAGTTTAACAATTAAGGCTATCTCCAATAAACGAACGGCTGTATAAATTACGATCTCCGTGAGAAACATTAATCAAGATTCAGTAATTTTCAGTTCACCCATTATAGTTTTATCCATGCAGAGTCAAGTTGTTCACTGCTGGCACTGTGCTGCGTATACGCGGTCAGCTGTACGCGGTTAACGGCCCCTATTGTCCCATAACCCGCGATTTTGAGAAACCCATTCTGATTGGCGGATAGTTGAATGGATACAATACGCGTCTAGACGTAAAAGGTATGCCAAGTATGAATGTACGTTGCGCGCGCGAGACTTTGAGTAGGTTGAGAAGCGATCTATGGTTGAAAGTTATAAGATAAGCAAAAATGTACGCTTCCTGTGTGTTATGAAATGTTTTTAGACACGAGGCACAAAAAAGGGTCAAAGTAGGCCAACTATCTTCTTAAATTGCCAAACTGTAAAATTATCGTACATTTGACCTTTTTGGGAATTATTGATCGTACATCGTACAGAGGGCCAAATTATCGTACAAATACGATAATGATCGTACGTCTGGCAACACTGCTAGGGCAACATCTTTTCAATTCTAGCTTGGAAACTGAATTTGCCTTTGGTATTATTTAAGACTTCAAAGTCATTCCAAAATCGTATCTGCTGGCCTTTCTTGTTCTAATGAGATCCAGGTGTCTTCATTGGTCTTTTTATAGTTCTCAGCCAACATGCCCGATTCCACTTCTGTTTGGAAATTACAATAATTTTAGCCCAATCTATCTGGAAGAGAAGTATGCTCAGTGAAATCAGTGAAGTATCTACTGAGCAATTACAATAAATGTATGAGATGGTGCCATCTGGTGGGAAATACCAAGAACTGAATTGACAACATTTTAAAAAAGAGGCTTTATCCCTTTACATATTAGAAAATTGGAGAAAAACAGTGACAAATCACCTTGAAACTTCACTGCATAAAGGAGAACAAAATAAAGTCCAAATAAGCAGGGTAGCAAGGCTCTCCATTCTTCTGGAAAGACTCATCATGGGGGAAATAAAGTCTTCAGGATAACCTCCCCCACCCACCCCTGCAAGCTAAGGATTTTCCATCACATGTGTATCCCTCACCTCAGAGGGATTGTGAAGCCTTTCTTATGGCCCTCTTGGCAGGTAAAAGCAAAATTGTAATTGCGTCATCAATCACTGTCATAACACTGTGGCACATCCATTCGGGAGACTAAAGGCACATTGGCAATGCTGAGAGCACATCTGCCTGTTGCACAGAAAAATGTGCAGCTGCTGTGATAAATGCTTGGGCAGTTCCTCACAACATTTGGGAGGCACACCACTCTGCACTGAGCTACAGTCTTCTATGGTAGGGTGATGTTATCCTGCAGGATCAGCAAAATGGCACTGACAGAAATTTAGTGGAGGGCAAGAAGCTTCAAGGTACAATTGCTGATTTCCTGTTTGGCAAGCCCTGAAAATATTCTCTCTGTTAATGATACTAGAGGGGAGGTTCCTGCTGGAGGGGCAGTCCCCTTTGTTATGTTCACAGGATAAAGGAACTCTGGGTCACAATAGGAAAGGGGAGCTAACTGCATTTCGTGAGAAGCAAAAGACTCCTCATTTACATGGGGAATGTGAGCCCAGGAGAATATGTCCTTGTGGCTGGCTTGCTGCCTTTCCTGGGTCTTAAAATTAAAGGAGGAGCTCAAATCTTCAATTCACATTGCAAATGAAAGAAGAAATAAAGAAACAGATTTTAAGCCATTAGTGCAGAAGAGAAATGAGGGATTACCCAAATCTGTGTAAGAAGCACTGGGTGTTTTTTCCATGAGAAAGGAGCATGGCTCATGGTTGCAGGAAACCATTAGGGCTGGTAAGCAAAGAGAGGCAAAATGTGTCATATGATTCCATTTGCTCTCAAAGAAGGTGGGACAGCATGTCAGTAATCCTGAGTGTTCCCATTTAACGGTGGACAATCTGTAACAGAGCACAAACATAAACATGGATGGAATTCAGTACTTATTTGCATTGAGTGTATTTGAACATCTCTACTATTCAGCAATGAATGAATAAGTAATGTTGAGCATCAATCAATCAATCTTGCTTCTACCCTGAAGCCTGCCAGATACGTTGTGCCCATTACTACTTTGATATGCACACACTTCTTATGTGTAAATATTCGTACATATAGATTCATTAACATGGAGAAATATATATGTAATATTTATGTGCTTAATTCTATGGATATGTATATCACATGTACATACAAATACACCACAAGCACCTCAATCAAGGTCACTCTTTGTGGACTGTATTCCACCCTGCAGAGATTTTGTAAATAGTTTGTATAGTTATGTAAAACTCCTAACCTCTCCTGCAGCAAAATGTGGTGTTATATGCATCACTTGGACACAATGCCCAATACCAAAGATCTCATAGGGATTACCGTATGCAAGTGTTGTTCCAGCTTGTTACTCAGATCAGCAAAAGAAATACTAATAACCAACCTGTGCATCTTGAAAGGATATCTACAACTAATTAAGAGGGAATGCAGAGACCTCCATAAAAACATGTAAACACAAACTTGGGAAGCAGGCTCAGACCTGGTTCTATATCCCCTTGAGCTCCAAATCTTGGTCAAGGGCATGTTCTTTCTTAGTTTCCTGCTCTCCACCTCTCTTTCTAGTTCATGTTCCACTTTTGGTTCCTTAATATTTGCCCATTTATAAGGACAAATGTTGTAACATAGTAAATATGATTGGTATAATTGGAATGTTTTGCATCCCCCTTCCAGATCATGACTGGTTTTGGGGCAGGAACCTATCACCATAATTGTTTGGTGGAACCTGCTGGGCATGATCAAAATTTGTGTCTTGCAATAGCACATCTGCATCCTCTTCCTCCTCCCCAAACTCAGGCACATCCTCTTGCATTTCCTCCAGATAGCTCTTACCCTCTACATTCTGTAAACACCGGGGAAGAGAAAGATGTTGAATTATGCACCATGCTTCCATACAATGTGCACAAGGTTTCTTTCTTTCTGCAGTCATCAGCAGTGATGTCAAAGTAGTGTGGTTCATGACTGAAGCTTCTGTGTGCTCATCTTCAACCTTTGCTACCCTGTCAAACATATATCACATATTAACATTGCACTTTACTTTCTGGACTTCCTAACAGTTTCTGGTTGAATCAAAGTGCCTACGTTCACACGTTATTATAGGCAAACCATTATAGTAGTAGCATAATAGCCCAGCTATGTATAGAAGCTCCTCTGACTTCCCATCGTTCCCGGAAGCTCTGGAATTTTACCAGGCCTCTTATTAAATTTGCTTACCTGATTGCTAATTGCTTTGCTTTTGGGTGGGGAGGATGAGGCAAGGATTGTACCATATGGCTATTCCTCCTGCTTTTTCCAAGGAAGACTTCCATTAAAAATGTAAGAAAAGCTTCAGAAATCTCACCTTGGGAAAGATCTTTCTTGGAATAAGTGATTGATGATCATAAAGCAGATGATGTCCACTATACCTTCTGAAAGTACCCATGTAATAGGAGTAACAAGGAAGTTTTAGAAAAAAGTAGACCTGATATTGACATTTGGCAAACAGACACCAATCTTAAGCCCTCACCTGCATAATCTCCAATATTGTTGTGTGATGGTGTCCATGCTCTCAGAGTTGTTCTGCAATTTTCTCTAAGACTTCTAAAGTCCAGTGGTAGAACTTCAGCTCCCTCTGTATCCTTTTTCTTCAGATTTCTAGAAGAACAATTATTCCATTCCTTTTCCATGTCCTTCCCTGTTGGCGTTTTGTTGGGTGCTTGGTCATGTTTAGAAAGATTATCTTTAACAAACACACAAAAAGGGTAGGCATGTGAGTGATCAAGATAGTGAGGGATCAATGAATCTATTTCTTACTTGTGTCTAATATCCAAAAATAGTTGGTGGGCAGCCATGGAAAACACATGCACCTGAATGGACTTTTTCGGCTTGGGAGTGACAATAGCAATCACCACAAAGCTAAATGATGGCGAAGTCATCAGATTGGAGAAAGTAAAGTTGTGCTGCCCCATCACCTCCAAGGATGACATGGCAACTATGGTGTGTTGTACAAACATCTATGGGAACCAATCAGAGCTGCATAAGATTGATCCGAGAAACACTGACCATTCAAGAGTAATAGTTGTAGCGCTCTTATGACAGTTTACGAAAGTAATAAAACCAAGAAACCTCTGGGCCATACAAAACTTGTCATCAACAGAACAGTGATAAATTTGTAATGCACCCCATAGGGATCTAGCTAGCAAGAGACACCAATGTAAATCAACCCTCTGTATAACATATGTCTACCTGCCAAATAATGACACCAGGATTCTTTTCAAGAATATGAAACCCATGATTAAAAGACTTGGTTAGCATGATTTAAAATACCAGTCAGGAATTGCTGAGACAAATGACTTTACAAAAACCAATGTCCAGTTTCTTCAGTAACCAAATCCAACATAGCTACAGAGGGCATGATTTTCAACCAAATGGAGGGGATAAAGCCTAAAGCAACAAATGGAAGATAGACAGATCTCAACCTCCAAGCACCTCAATCAATTAAGGGTCAAAGTGGTTCATAAAGTTATGGCAAAAGCCCTGGCTAAAAAAGAGGAAAGACTACTTTAGACCAGAAGAGTTAAGGACTTTAGGTTTCTTTCGTTACCATAGAATGTAAGAAAAAGCCAAACAACCTCTAAATCTGCCTGTTCCTCAACCATTAATTTTGCCTGTTCCTTAACCACCTGCCACACCATGTAACTGGAAGGAAACCAGCTCTCTTTGATCTCTGTATCAAAATACAATGGAAGATTCAACATCTTAAGCATGGTACTTTGCAACTATTAGATCCTATTAACCTAAATAGAACTTTACAGATATGTATGTACAGAGAACAGTTTCTCTAACAGTTTTGCATAGAGCACAATTCTAACTTTTGAAAAATAGTGCACTGTTTTTTTAATTTAATTTTATTTATTTTGTCAATCACTTACAAGATAATAGATATAAGTATAAGCACAGTTATGAATACATGAAATGGACACATATAAGAAAGATAAAAAGAAACAACAGGACAGGGACGGTAGGCACGTTGGTATGCTTATGGACACCCCCTATAGACCTCTTAGGAAAGGGGTGAGGTCAATAGTAGAAAGTCTAAGGTTAAAGTTTTTGGGGTTTGAGGAAGAAACCACAGAGTCAGGTAGAGTATTCCAGACATTGACCACTCTGTTGCTGAAGTCATATTTCCTGCAATCAAGTTTGGTGCGGTTAACCTTGAGTTTGTATCTATTGTTTGCTCTTGTGTTGTTATGGTCGAAGCTGAAGTATTCATTGACAGGTAGGACATTGCAGTGTATGATTTTATATACTATACGTAGATCGGACCAAAGGCAGGGTAGTTCTAGGTTTTCTAAGTCTAGAATTTTGAGTCTGGTGGCATAAGGTATTCTGCAACGAGTAGAGGAGTGGAGAACTCTTGTGAAATATTTCTGGACTTTCTCAACTGTGTTAATATCAGATACATAATACAGGTTCCAGATTGATGAGCTGTATTCAAGTATTGGTCTAGGAAATGTTTTGTATGCTCTAGTTAATAGTGTGATATTACCAGAGAAAAAGCTATGTAGGATTAGGTTAACAACTCTTAATGCCTTTTTGTCGATGTAGTTACAGTGGGCACTTAGATCATTAGAGATGAGTACTCCAAGCTCCTTGACAGAGTTTGGATCATCAACAAGGTCTTGACTATTCAGCTTGTATTTTATTTTCTGATTTATTTTTTTTGCCAATACGTAAGACAGAGCATTTATTTGTTGAGATTTGAAGTTGCCATTTGTTTGACCATTCTGATACATAGTTGAGGTCTTTTTGAAGGGTAGCAGTATTGCCTGTGGTGTTGAATAGCTTTATATCATCAGCAAAGAGAACACAGTTGCTCTTAATATGATCACAGAGGTCATTTATATAGAGTATGAAGAGAGTTAGTCCTAGAACACTGCGTTGGGGACACCACTGCTGACAGGTACAGAATTTGATAGGATGCTCCCAATTCTGACAATTTGTTGTCTGTTTGACAGGAATGCTTCTGTCCAGAGATACCATAAGATTTTAGAAGTAGAAGTACCATAAGTTTTAGAAGTAGTTTGTTGTATACCATTGAATCTAAGGCTTTACAGACATCTATGTAGATTGCATCTATTGCTTTGCCCTGACCAAGTTGTGTAGTCCATATGTTTTTGCAGATTACAGATTACAAGATAGAGTTGCAGATTACAGGATAGTTTTTTCCTGAAACCAAATTGTTTATTGGCGATTAGGTTGTTTGTCTCTAAGTGGAGGGTAATAGATTGGTTAATAATTGATTCCATGACTTTACAGATGATGCAGCATAAAGAGATTGATCTTTAATTTTCATCTAGGCTGGGGTCTCCCTTTTTGAAGATGAGGATGACTGTGGCTAATGACCATAGGTTTAGCAAGGAGCTGGTCCTGAAAGATTTTTCAAAGATTATGTTTAGAGGTTCAGCTATGGCAGTGGATAATTTTTTAAAGAAGTAGGCACATATTCCGTCCGGTCTGATAGAGATGGTTTTAGACTGTGTAGTGGTTTTTCAACATTGTCTTCTGTAAAATCGATAGTTGTTTCTCATTGTAGTTGTCTGTGATTCGACCAGGAAATACTGAGCACGATCCATTACTGTTTATAAATACTGAACCAAAGAATGTGTTAAAGAGGTTGACTTTAATGGTGTCATTGTTGCAGTCTTTATCATTAGGTCCTTTCAGGGGTGGGATGGATCTTGAGTCTTTGAGTTTCTTGTTTACGAAATTGTAGAAAGTGCTGATGGAATTGGTGCATAGAAGGTTTTCCTCTTGTTTAATGTTACCACAAAGCCAAGCTAAGGTCAGCTATTGTTTACAGGTGAAGGTGCCCAGCTTCTACATTAGCAATAGTGTCTCCTTTTAAGACTGGTTGCAAATATTTGCTGTATTAATAATTGTTTATTGAAAATGAAATCTTTCTAGAGGGGAAATGACAATGAAAAACAGAAGTAGAACTCATGGAAATACCATTCTGTGGGGAAATCGCTTTAAAACAGTAAACAGTGGTGAGGGAATAGCAATAAAAACAAGAAAAGCATTCAGAGAGGGCAGCCTGAGAGCTAGAGTCAATGGGAAGTGGCAATAATGCAGATGAAGACACAATCTTTAGGGAAAGGCCACTCAACAGGGAAACAGCAGTTGAGGGGCCAGCAATGAAAGTTCCACAAAGCACTCAATGGGGAAGTAACAGTCAATGGGAAGTGGTAAGGAAAAAGGAAGTATCAGTCACTTGGGAAGGAGCTTTTTAAGAGAATATAATCCTTTTGAGAGTACAGCAATGAAAACAAGGATAGCATTTACAAACCACTCTGTGGGGGATAAATGGCAATGAAGGAGCAATATAGCCTTCACAGAAAAACAGCTTTTAAACAGCCCTGAAGGAACTACCCCTGTGGATTAGCAGCAGTAGAAGGAAGGCAAGCTTTGTAGGAGCCCTTTTCTTTGCTTGGGGGGGGGGAGGGAGAGAGGGAAAGGGAGAGGGAGAAAGAGAGAGGGAGAAAGAGAGAGAGAACAAGTTAGCTTCAGGAATCATCAGGAAAGGCAAGAAAAAAGGAACAGGGGATCTGAAAAGCAGCCTATATGTAACAAATGAGGGGAGGTGATAGAAAATAGATGAGGGAAAAAGAACTAGGGGCTGAGAAACCTATTGAAATGTAAAGACTGAGGAGGATGGTGGGGAGTTGTTATTCTCAAGGGCTGGAGCCAGACAAAGCATTAGTAAATTTTGAAAGGAGGGTTTGGGGGAGGGGAGGGTGCCATGTTCACCGATGTTTTTCAGCTGGATCACCTCAAAAAAAAAAGTCGTTGGCTTCTAGAAGCCATGGTTCTTCTAGAGTTGTGACTTAGACCAGTTCAGAGAATAGAAACTGATCTCCTGCTCCACTGGACTGGACCCAGCTAATCATCCAGGTTATGAAACCCAACTCAGGCAGCATTGCTCCAAGGACCCAGCAACAATGTTCTTCTGAGGTCTGAGGAAGCCATATATGAAGGCCCAGCAGTCTCCATAGACTGAAAGTGCAAGCCAAGCTTAATAAAGAGCCCTGACACACCTCTGTCTACTTTGCGGTCATACTGGCTAGGATTAAACCTAGTCTGTTAAGGTAACCATGCCTCAACTGGTTCCAAAATTGGTTTCTCTTTGGATGACTTCAGTTATTTGTGGAAAGAGAAAATTAAGCTGAGATTTCTTTTACTGGATGACTGCCCCCTCCCCAAAAAAATCAGGGATTGTATTCTGTGCCTATCTACCCAAGAAGTCCTCCATTCCTTTGGGACAGGTTCACAAAAGATTTCCCTTATCTGTCCATAAAAGATGCCCTTCCTCCAGAGTGAGGAGCACTGATGAGATTTGTAATCCAGTCAACAGAACGTCAATGTGTTTCCTGTTTCATCTTCCCTTAATTCTAGTTTTATCCCTAAATTTTGCAATGTCCAAAATGTCATATTTACAGAAAAAATTGGAAGAAAGATTGAGAGGCAATAAATGATTTTCTATGCATGTATGTGTTATGTCCGGCGCGGCAAGGAGACCAGGACTCAGTGACTTGGTTCAGCTCATTTATTGGTCCCGAGAATGGCTCGGGTTCCGGGGGAAAAACTGCAGCTTTTTATTCCCAAGCCGCGGTGGCCGCGGCCAATGGCACCGCTTTGAATCTCCCGCGATTAGTTTCCATCTATCGCGGGAGATCCATAGCGGGCCAATCAGAGCGGCTCGCTCGACCAATCAGATCCCTGCACGCTTTGACCAATCACAGCGCGGCGTCTACAAGAATGTAAATGACCATTATTAACACCCCTCCCCTCTTGGTTCGGTCCTACGTGATGTAGTCCCATAAGTAGGCGGGGCTCCGTACTTGCCTACTGGACCTACGCAGGTCAGTTGTTGCTTGGCTCCCGGCCGGTTCGGTTGGGTACTCTGTTGCTCTCGGCCTCGTCGATGGAACCGTCTGGAAGGTCTCGCCGGGCCTCCTGTCGCAGCTCCCTTCCGGTCTACCCAGGCTGATTGAGCTGCGGTTTCCCCCGCTCCCGCCTAGTCTTTCTGGGCTGGTTGAGCTGGCCTGGCTGCTTCTTCCTGGTGAGGCTTCGAGCTGGCTGTCCGTCGGTAAGTGTTGCTGGTTTCTTTCTATTGGGTTCTGGATCCTGTGGTATTCCCTCCCCTCTTGGCTTGTATTAAGGGGAGTTGTCTGTGTTTGGTTGCGTGTCGGTTGTGTTTCCTGTGATTGTTCTCAATCTTAGTTGATCGATGTGGCGTTTCCAGGCTCGTCAGTTGGTTGTTTTCAGCCGGTACGAGCGGGGGCGTGTCAGTTGGGTTATGGTTGATGGTACCCATAGTGGGTCTCCGGTTAGGTTCTTTGCGTAGACGGCGTCGCCTGGTGCAAAAGACCGGTGCTTGCTATATGAGTTGGGGGTTTCTCTGGGTTGTATGTGGGGTGCAGCCTGTCTAGTGGGGACCTTATTTTCCTCCCCCATTAGTAGCTCTGCCGGGCTTTTGTTCGTTGTTGTGTTCGGGGTTATATGTTGTATGAAGAGCATTTTATTTATTTTTTCTTGGATTTCCCCGTGTTCGATGGTTTTGGATGGTTTTTTTCATGAATTGAACCATCCGTTCCACCCTTCCGTTTGCCGCCGGATGTGCCGGAGCTGTCAATGCATGTCTTATGCCCCGTTCTGCTAGGAATTTTTCAAATTCTAGCGAGGTGAATTGGGGCCCGTTGTCTGACACGATGATGTCTGGGAGGCCGTGGGTTGCGAATAGCTTGCTAAGTTCCTTGGTTACGGCCTCCGTGGTGGTGGTTTTCATGTTGCTAACCTCCAACCAGTTGGAGTAAGCATCTACCGTTACAAGGAATGTATGTCCCTTAGTGGGCCCGGCAAAATCTATGTGGATCCTGGACCATGGTCCCCTGGGGGTTTCCCATTCCAGGATTGGTGACGCGGGAGGGCTCAGTCTGGTTTCTTGGCAGCGTTCACATCTTGCCACCCAGGCCTCGATTTGCTTGTCCATCCCTGGCCACCAAGCGTAACTTCTGGCCAGGGCTTTCATTCTAACTATGCCCGGGTGCCCCTCGTGTAACAACCCCAATACCTTCCCTTGTAGTTTTTCTGGAATAACAACTCTATCCCCCCACAGTACACAACCTTTTTGTAGAGAGAATTCTGTTTGCCGGTTCCGGAATGTCTTGAATGCTTCGTCGTCATCTTTTTCTGGCCACCCTTTTTCTACCCAATGTAACACCCGCGCCAGACGTTTGTCTTTATTAGTTCCTCGGGCAATGTCTGACGCGGTTATGGGTAGATCAGGCAGAGTCTCTATGCTGAGGGTGCTCGTCGTGGGTGCTTGGTCGGTGTCTAGGTCGGGTAACGGTGAGCGGCTCAAGGCATCTGTGTGGGTGATAGTCTTACCGGGTCGGTGTGTGAGCCGGTAGCTGTAGGCGGCAAGGAATTCGGACCACCTTGTCATTCTGGGAGATAGGATGTTCGGGGTGGCCCCATTCCCTGCCAGGATGCCAGCAGCGGCTTGTGGTCTGTGATAATGGTGAACGTGCGGCCGTAGAGGTACTTGTGGAACCTCTTCACTGCTGTGACGATGGCTAGGGCCTCCTTGTCCAGCTGGCTATAATTCCTCTCTGGTTTGGTGAGTGTCCTCAAGAAGAAAGTGATGGGTGCTTGTTAGGGATAACATTGTTTACCCTAACTGGTTTAGGTAAAATAATAACTAAGTAATCATAGTTTGTTAGTTAAAGTGTCTGCAGCTTTAAATATAGGAAAGTAATTAAGGGAGTGGTTGTGAAAGCACTTTAAAAGAAGCAAGACAACAGCTTGCTCTCTCTCTGGCTTTGATGATCCCTGATTACTGCTTGGAATCAAGACTGCATTGCTCGAACGGGAGAGATAAACAAAGGACTGATTTGTAAGTGAACTGACATAGGATATTCTGCACGAACTTTGCTAACTGAATATCCCTGAATGGACTGACTAAATGATACATGACTATTGGACTGTTATTTTGACTATGCTATGAACTCATAATGGAATAAACTATATTTTTGATAGCACAAGCGTATCTGTTATTTTTACTGTATGTTAATAAACATACAAGCTTAGCTCACTCATTTATCTGTGTGCCTATCTGACTAACGCTGCACATTCTGTTTAGCTTGTCTCCCTAACCCTGGTTGGGGAAACCAGGCTTAACACTGGTTATGGGCCCAGAGGCTGCAAAGTCAGTTTAACTAGGATAAAACAGATTTATGTAAAAGTGAGAGTTTGTGTTGTTATACATTACAGTAAACAGACAGCTGTGTTTTATTAATTATAGTTTTATATCCATATAAGAAAACATGGCACAAGTCAATCTACAAAGTTTGTCCCTGATATCCAAGTTGGATGGAACAAACTATGTATCATGGTCTATGAAATGTAGTCTGCTTCTACGAAGAGAAGGTTTGTGGAACATAATTGAAAATCCACCAAACGTAGAAGAATGGGATCCAGAGGATGAGGAAGATAAATTAAAGATAGAAGAATTTATGCATAAAAATGAACAAGCTATTTGCATTATTGCTTTAACCTTAACTGACAAGCAACTTGTTTATATCCACGGAGAGAAAACAGCTGTTGGGTGTTGGCAGAAGCTGAAGAGGATTTATGTTCGAGATAATGTTGGTGCTCACATAAATCTAACACGGAAGCTTTTCAGTACGCATCTCCAGACGAATGGTGATATGCTGAGTCATTTGAAAACTATGCAAAGCATTTTTCAAGAACTGCACGAGAAAGAGCTTATTTTCTCTGAACAACACCAAGTCTACATAATTCTATCTTCCCTTGATGAAAGTTATGATAACTACGTAACTTCACTTGAAATTTTGCCAAAGGAAAGTCTAACTTTAACTGATATAACTGGCAGATTGATTGAAGAGGCCAGAAGAAGGCTTGAAAGAGATGAGTTAAGGAGGCAGCAACCTCAAAAAGAAGATAATGAATCTCCTACTGCATATGCAATTAAAAAGTGTTTTAATTGTGGAGGAAGAGGACATTTGGCAAGATTTTGTAAAAAAGCAAAGTACCAGAACGCTGGCCAGAATACAAAAAGTTATCAAAATAAAAATAAAAATTTAGAGTTATCCATGTATACTAACGGAGCTGTAAAAAATAATTTATGGGTGGTTGACAGTGGATCATCCCACTGTATAACAAATGATAACAAAAATTTTATTAAAATATCCAAGAGTACATAGCAGATATCGTTAGCCAATGGCTGGAAACTGAAAGCTAAAGGTCAAGGTATAGCATATTGTTCTTTTATAAAAGAGAATGTAAAAATGTTATATGTACCACAGCTTAAGTTTAATTTAATTTCAGTTAGAATTTTGGTTAAACTAGGATATGTAGTTACTTTTAAAGGAGATAACTGCATAATTGAAAAAGAAGATAAGAAAATTACTGCATCTTTAAGAGGTGAATTATATGTGTTAAATGATGATGGTTTAAAAGTGGCTAACACAGTTTATGAAAATAAGAAACCTCATGATGAATGTATTCACTTGTTACATCGAAGGCTAGGGCATTTAAATTTTAAAATGCTTAAGAGAACTGTTGAATTATCTAAGGGAATAAGTTTGAAACCTTGTCATAAGTATTTGCAATGTAATCCCTGTAATCAAAGTAAGAGCAGGGTCACACTGGCTAATAGAGTTGATGGATTTACTACCAAAGAACCTTTAGAGGTAGTATTTGCAGATTTAATAGGTCCGAAAAAACCAAGTGTAGGAGGAGCTCGTTACATACTAAGTATAATGGACCACTATTCTAGATATGGGTTTTGCTATTTTATGAAGAGCAAAACTGAAACGTATCAAAATCTCTTTAATTGGATAAAATTTGCTGAAAGGAAAACTAAAAAGAAATTAGTAACTCTTATAACAGATAATGGTACGGAATTTACAAATAATAAATTCCAGAACAGACTAAGAATGTTAGGCATTCAACATAAAAAGTCTGCACCATATAGGCCACAACATAATGCCTTTATAGAGAGAAGAGGCCAAACATTACAATCAATAACACGAACTATGATGTCTGATTCAGGATTACCTGACAATTTATGGGGAGAAGCAATAATGTGTGGTAATCATATATTAAATAATGTTGTTAATTCAACAACAGGTGAATTACCATTCACATTGTGGCATGGTACAAAACCTGATTTAAGTTACATGCACACATTTGGAGCACCAGCATGGGTGCATATCCCTACACAACTTAGACACAAAGGACAGCATAGAGCTAAAAGATTATTTTTTGTAGGATATGAATCCAATCATAGATCTTATAGATTCTGGGAACCAGGTACATCTAGAGTTTACACCAGTGCTAGTGCTAAATTCCTAGAACATGTAGGATGGAATAGATTAGAGCAAGATTTAAATAATGAAGTAATTATTGAACCCTACAAAAGGCAGAAAGATCAGATTAGTTATAAGAAGAGTCCAATTAAAGAAGAAGTCCATGAAGAACAAATAGGACCAGAACAAGAGGAAACAGTTGATCAGGAAGAGTTAGATAATCAAGAAGAGTTAATAAATGAAAGTCCACCTGTAAGTCCTGTAATACCTAGACGTACTACATGTGTAACTAGACCATCTGATAGGTATCAAGCAAGTATAGTTTGCCAAGAAACTAAAGTTCCAACTAGTGTAGATGAACTTAGGATGTATCCTGCTAAGGATCAGGAGAATTGGCAAAAGGCAATGGAAAAGGAACTAAATTCATTAAAGGTAATGAAAGTTTATGAAGATGCTAAATTACCTCCAGGAGAAAAATCCATTGGGTGCAAATGGATATTTAAAGTAAAAACTGGAAATGATGGGACTGTTACCCATAAAGCTAGGTTAGTAGCTCAAGGATTTAATCAAACTGCATCTGATTATGATGAAGTTTTTGCACCAAGTCTTAAAGCAACATCTTTAAGAGCAGCATTAGTGTGGGCAGCTAAGAAAAACTATGTCATTAACCATTTTGATGTAGAAACTGCTTATTTGCATGCACCATTGCAGCACACTATATATTTGAAAAAGCCAGTAGGTATAAAAGACAATAAAGTAAATAGTAATGATTGTTGGAAACTCAAAAAGAGTCTTTACGGGTTGAAACAATCTGGGTTTGAGTGGAACCAATATATTGTGAAAGAGTTAAACAATATAGGTTTTAAATCTGGTTTAGCAGATCCATGTGTGTTTGAAAGAGAAAATAATGGAACGGTGTCATTATTGTTATTATTTACAGATGATATTGCTTTGATAACTAAGACTAATAATGAAGCTAATGAGATTATATCATTATTAGCCAAAAAGATAAAATTAAAGCATTTAGGTGAAATTAAAAAGTATCTAGGATTGACAATTAACAAAACAAAAAATGGTTTTAAGATATCTCAAGAAGATAAAATTTGCCAATTAATTAAAATGTTTAAAATGGAACTTTGTAAACCGGCAAAGACTCCAATGAGTCAGGAAGTTTGCCAAACTGATGATCAAAGTCCCAAATTTGATAAGTCCATATATCAATCTTTGATTGGAAGCTTATCATATATAAGCAATTGGTCTAGGCCAGATATAGCTTATAGTGTTAATCAGCTCACACGTTTTAATTCAGATCCACATCAATGTCATTGGCAATCATTAAAGAGAATTTTAAGATATCTTAAAGGAACAATGAACCATGCATTGTATATAGAACCAAAGGGTGATTTGAGTCTTAGTGCCTATGCAGATGCAAATTTTGCAACTGACATAAACACTAGAAAATCAACCTCTGGGATGGCTATATTATTTGGTAAGACACTAATAGGATGGAGGTCAATCAGACAACAGCATATCAGTTTGTCCACGATGGAAGCGGAATTTTCATGTCTGTCATTATTATGCACTGACTTGATTTTGTACAAACAGTTATTATTAGACATGGGTATAACTGTAAAAGATTCCATTATTGTGTACGAGGATAACCAAGCAGCTATACAGTTAGCTACTAGTATTGCTGTAAAAACTAGATCAAAGCATACTGATTTAAGATACTTAAATGTTAGAGAATCTGTAAAAAATGGGCTAATTAAATTGGAATACTGCATGACAGAAGAAAACATTGCAGACCAATTTACAAAAGCTCAAGGAGTAACTAAGTTTAAAGAAAGTTGTAACTACTATGATTTAAAGATGTAAATAATTATATTATTATTTAACCTAAAAGGGGAGAATGTTAGGGATAACATTGTTTACCCTAACTGGTTTAGGTAAAATAATAACTAAGTAATCATAGTTTGTTAGTTAAAGTGTCTGCAGCTTTAAATATAGGAAAGTAATTAAGGGAGTGGTTGTGAAAGCACTTTAAAAGAAGCAAGACGACAGCTTGCTCTCTCTCTGGCTTTGATGATCCCTGATTACTGCTTGGAATCAAGACTGCATTGCTCGAACGGGAGAGATAAACAAAGGACTGATTTGTAAGTGAACTGACATAGGATATTCTGCACGGACTTTGCTAACTGAATATCCCTGAATGGACTGACTAAATGATACATGACTATTGGACTGTTATTTTGACTATGCTATGAACTCATAATGGAATAAACTATATTTTTGATAGCACAAGCGTATCTGTTATTTTTACTGTATGTTAATAAACATACAAGCTTAGCTCACTCATTTATCTGTGTGCCTATCTGACTAACGCTGCACATTCTGTTTAGCTTGTCTCCCTAACCCTGGTTGGGGAAACCAGGCTTAACAGTGCTTCTCTTCCATCCGGGAGTGTGTGGCTGAGGACGGCGCCGACGCCAAAGGGTGAGGCGTCGCATGTGACAGCAAGTGGTAGGGTCTCATTGTATTGGATGAGGACGGCATCCGAGGTGAGCAGGTCCTTGGTTTGCCTGAAGGTGGCTTCCTCACATTTCCCCCAAGTCCAGGTGGCCGCCTTGTCCAAAAGCCTATGCAAAGGCTCCGCCGCGGTCACCTTTTGGGACAGGAAAACATTGTAAAAATTAAGCAGTCTCAGAAATGCCTGCAGTTCCGTTTTATTCCTGGGTGTGGGGGCCTCCTTAATGGCTCTGATTTTGTTTGCGGTTGGGTGGATGTTGTGCCGGTCTAGGAGGTATCCTAGGAACTCGACCCGCTCTGTGTAAAGCTGGAATTTTTCTCTCTTCACTTTTAGCCCGGTTTCCTTGAATTTCGTTAGCACCTCCCTTAGCGACCCTCTAGTCCTAGCTAGTTGGTTGCCGACACCCGCACATCATCGAAGTAGGGCACCACCCCCTTAATTCCTTGCAAAAGCCTCTCCATGAGGCTCTGGAAAATTCCAGGCGCCACGCTGACTCCAAACTGGAGTCGGTTACAGCGAAACGCTCCCCGGTGGGTGACCATGGTTTGCGCCTCAGCGGTTTCTGCGTCGACCGGCAGCTGTTGGCATGCTTGTGCCAGGTCGAGCTTCGCAAAAACCTTGCCTCCCCCCAGTGAATGTAGAAGGTGCTGCACTACTGGGACGGGGTAGGCGCTTTGTTGTAAGGCGCAATTTAGGGTGGCCTTATACTCCCCGCAGATTCTTACTGACCCATCGGGCATGACTGGGGTGACTATTGGGGTCTCCCACCGGGCGTGGTCAATTGGTTGTAGGACCCCTTGCTTGACGAGCTTGTCAATTTGCTCGTCTATTTTTGGCCTGAGTGCAAAGGGTACCCGCCTTGGTTTTAGGCGTATCAGGGGAATGTTGGGGTCTAGGCTGAAGGAGATGGGGGGCTCTTGGTACTTGCCTAGGGTGCCGTCGAACACTTCCTGGAAGTCCCGTGCCAGTGGCTGTTCCCAATCGGTCTCGGCGGTGTGGTTGATGCCCGTGACTTTGATGCCGAGCGGTGCGAACCATTGCAGTCCCAAAAGGCTGGGTCGGTCTCGGTCCACGATCGTCAGGAGAAGCTTTGCAGTGCGGCCCTTGAATGTTACATTGAATTGTCCGGTTCCGACTACCGGGATGCGGTTTCCCTGGTAGTCCTTGATTATTAGTCTCTGGTTCTCCAGTCCCTTCTTGTGGATGGTAGGCACCAAGCGTTTGATTTCTTGCCAGGTGACCATGGAGAGGTTGGACCCAGAGTCCACCTCCATTTTGCATGGCTCGCCTTCGATGCCTACCTCCACGTAGACTTTTCAGGCATCGGTGGTTGATGCGTGGCCGATGATGACTGTCTCGTGTGTTTCCTCCTTCTGCCAGGTTTCGCCACCTCATTGGTTCTGTCTGCTCCAGTCCCATCGGCTGTCGGCTTGGCGATCTCTGGCTCTGGGGTGTGTGCTGTCCCGTCTCCGCTCGCTGTGGTCCCGCCGTCTGGGGCTGCAGGCCTTCCTCAATCGGCAGACTCGGGCGATGTGACCCTTTTTGTCGCAGTGCCAGCAGACTGCATTGAAGAAACGGCACTCTGCTCGAGGGTGGTCACCTCCGCACCCGGCACATGCGGTCCCCGACTTACGACCCCGCTGATTTCGCTGGTCACGTCCCGTCTGGAGCCGGTGGATCTCCTCCTCCTCATCCGTGGTGTCGGAGGCGGAGTGGAATTCGCCATGATGGGTGGTGGTCTCACGGTGACTTGCTTCTGGGTGGGCCTCGGTCGCCCATCCTGGGTCGGCGGTCACGGTGCGGTCTCCGGTGTCTGGTCTCCGCATGCGGTTCGCCGATTTCCGGGTTGCCTCGGCTGCGGTGGCTTCAGCGATGGCGTCGGCGAGGGCGATGTCTCCTTTGGCCATCAGTCGGCTCTGTAGGACTGGGTCTCGGAGTCCGAGTATGACGCGGTCCCATAAGGTCTCATCCATGTCCAAGAACGCGCACATGCCCCCTAGGCTTCGCAGTTCAGCCACAAAATCGCTGATGCTCTCGCCCGCTCTCTGGTCCCGCCGGTGGAAATCGTGCCGCCTGATGAGGGTGGGCACAACGGGGGCTTAGTAGTTCCGGAGCAATGGTTCGAGGTCGGCCCAGTCCATCTCCTTGACGTCCGTGGGTTTCGCTAGAGCTTTTGCCATCTTGAACACTGCAGGCCCACAGTGTGTCAGGAAGACGGCTCTTTTCTTCGGCCCGGTGGCATCCTTCATGTTGCTACATTCGAGGAACATGAGGAATCTGTCTGTGTATGATTCCCAGTCCTCAGTAGCGGGATTGAAGGGCGCGGGTGGTGCGATGCTGGCCATCTCGTCGGTCTCGCTTCCTCCAGACACATGTTGGTGGGGAATTAGCCTTGGTATCCCACCTTCGTCGGCAGTGTTATGTCCGGCATGGCAAGGAGACCAGGAATCAGTGACTTGGTTCAGCTCATTTATTGGTCCCGAGAACGGCTCAGGTTTCGGGGGAAAAACTGCAGCTTTTTATTCCCAAGCCGCCGCCGCCGCCGCCAATGGCACCACTTTAAATCTCCCATGATTAGTTTCCACCAATCGCGGGAGATCCATAGTGGGCCAATCAGAGCGGCTCGCTCGACCAATCGGATCCCTGCATGCTTTGAGCAATCACAGCACGGCGTCTACAAGAATGTAAATGACCATACAGAACAGTATGTATTTACACAATTTATATTTACACAACTCTAGGCTGATAACAATTAAAATTTTAAAAAAATTGAAACCTTTAACAGCGACCTTGCCTATTACAATTAGTACTTGGGTGCAATCTCAGAACAACTGGAACATATTTGAACACCATTGGCATTGACACAATCACGACCAGTCAATTGCAAAAGGCAACTTTCCTCGGAATAGCTGACATCCTGGGATACACCTTAACATAATCAAACATTCACATCTACGTAGCCCAGGTCCTTGGGAAGGAAGTGATATAGTGGGAAAAAATGCCAAATCCTGTCTAAACATCTGGCTGATTGTGTGACAAGCCATAATAATAATTTTGTCCTGTTGCTGGTATGAGAGTGATGTTTCTTGGTATGGTTATGGGAACACCCCACCAAGCACCTTCTCCAATTTCCACACTAATCAAATGCCTCACCTTGCAGTACTCATAACTATGTAAACATGGCTCAAGGTGTGATGAATAAACAAATAGGAGGGGAAGGGTGGCTGGAGAAGTAAGAGAAAGTGAAAATAATTGAAAAAGTAAAAGAAAAGAGAACAAGTAACAGGCAAGGGGAATTTGATTCTGGATTGACTAGATTAAGCATAGAGGAAGAGGAAACCCTGGGTGGCCTTTGGTAATGAGAAGAAAATGACAGTACATGAACATGGAGCATTACATGGCTTGAATTTTTACCTCAAATTGTTCACACTGGTTTGCAAATGTATTGTCTCTCCACTGCAAACAGAAAATGGGGAGGTATAACAGAAAAGTTGCATCAGACAGCATAACTGACTAACTGAAGGATCTTCAAAAGCATGTCTTTGCATCAGAAATTTAATTAGGGTGGCTACTTCTTTTTGTATCATTAACCCATTTCTATTGAACAGCAATCTTTCTTTTTTTCCCCTTCAGTTGCATGGCCAGTTAATAAAAGAAAAGGCAGACTTTTTTCAAAGGACATGTAGAGAAATGGAGGTCAAATAAAGAATCCTTGGGTTTTTTTTAATCTAGAATTTTCTGCTTTTGTTTTTATTGTGCTATAAGTTTAATGGGAAATTAACGTGTGCTAATAAAGGCAGCATTCAATATTTGTCTGAAACATAAATTGCTCCAATCTGCCTCAATCTTTGTTGATGTTAGGAATAAATTAGCATTAAACTGCTAATTTGAATGTGTGTGTATATGACCCAAGGACCCACACAGTATCTATGTTGGAGAGATTTTACTTGGAACCCCATCGTTTATAAAGCAATGGCAATCATGCCTAGAACTCAACGTGCTATGATGCATAGGATGTGTGGCCTGTGTGCTGATTTGGCAATAACAGCCCTTTCAAAACAAGGTTGGGAAGTGTGAGACAAAGCAGACGGCTGGACATAATGTGCTGCATTGAGAGAACTGAAGATCTCAATACTTCATTCTCAATGGGGATGCAACAGATCTCAAATCTGCATTCAAGGGTTGGCAGAGAGGAGCTGAGGACATGGCTTAGGTAGTTAAATCACTTTTACTGCAAATACAAGAAGCTGTAATCATGAAGGAGGACAGCCACTGTAGAATTATGCCTGCTATTTATAACAGCCTTAGATTACATATACATATTTTGCCTCTTACTTTCCTGGCTCAGCTATGGATGTGGAGGACATCACTATTACACCCTCATAATACTCTGGTCTGGTCTCAAGTTCTGCTCCTGCTTGCCAGCTTCAAGCTTCACCGAGGTGATTCTCTGGGAGAGACAATTTCAGGTTTCATTACAAGCTTGGTTTCCCTGACTTGTTCTTTGCCATCAGGCACTGGAAATAATCAGAAGACAGAAAGATTTGGGGCAAGTGTTCTTTTTACTTATGTGGGTTTTTTTTCCTTTGACAACCAAAATGTGAATATGATTAAAACAAAACAAAATATTAAAAGCCCAATAAAACAAAGCAACAAACATTCATACAAAGATAAAAACATCAAAACCATTTGAATCACTTTACATAACTACAATTCAGATGCAATAATTACATCTATGTAAGCATTACTATGACTCATTTTTTTAAACATTAAACCTTGATCACATGGAATTGCACTGCTTAGTTATTCCTTTCCACCAAAAAAATTCATTTCAATAGCTGAAAGTGGACAGATTTCACTGAGCCAGTCTTTAGCATTTGGTATATAAGCAACTTTCCAGGAACACAGGGTAATCATTCTGCCAACTGTCTAAGCACAAGTCCAGAGCTAATCCTACATGGACCAAGTCCAGATTTTTGAACTATAATTAACAGCACATAAACATCTGTGAATCTGAATTTTCTCCCGGTCAATAAGAAACTACCACTACAGATAGTCCTCATTTATCAGAACACAAACACAAGTCAGTCATTAAGTGAAGTGAAACTGTGACTGCTTATGATCTCCAGTTTTCTTTTGTTTCACAGACATGTGAAGGCTGTAAATATAAAGATTATTTTCTCATCATCACTAACTGTGAACAACTACTGAATGAGGCAGTCACTAAAAAGGAGTACCTATATACAGGATCAAATTATATATGCCTTCAAAAAGTACTGCATTTCCAACATAAAGACTACAACCAAACATTTCTGAACATCCACTGAGAAGTGAAGTAAGCCTCCATTTAAAAAATAAATAAATTATTTTTTGCTGAATTGGGGGAGGGGATACCCAACACCTTAATTTCTATCCAGTAACAAACCAACTCCACAATATTGGTGTTTTAGGATAGTGTTATCTCAACGAACATGAAAGCTGCTACAGCTGTGTACTAGTTGTAGTTTCCTGATTAGCATTAAAACCAATTTTGAACAAGCTAGAGCAGGGTTGTCAAACTTGTGGGCCACACCCATAGCTGGTTTAGAGAGGCGGGGGAAACACTAAGCCCTGAGCTAGAACAGGGATATCAAACTCAAGGCCCACTGGCCAGATTCAGCCCGTGGGGTGCTTAGATCCAACCCATGAGGCCGGCCTGGAAATAGAAAAGGACTGGCCCGCAGTGCCTCTGCTAGCGAAAATGGGCTTCAGGCACTCCCACCCTCACCACATCCTATTTTGGCCAGCAGGGTGCTGCAGCAGGGCATCCATCCCATCTCCTCCTCTCCCCCAGCCAGACTGTGGAGAACAATTACAATGCTGATCCAGCCCTCCAAGAAATCCAGTTTGACACCCCTGAGCTAGAACATCATGGTAGCTTCACACCAAGTCCAAGACTGAAATGCAGGAGAAGTACTTTCACTTTTAAGTGAGAGATAATCAGTCAAATGGATCGTGCCAAGATTCTCTACATTACAGCCTCACAATCAAGTTGCTTCTAGACTGGCATATTATCCAAACACTGTTGAAGAAAAACTCTTGCTGGCTCCTATTACTTGGCAATCATATATTTTTTTCACATTGCCCCCTATGTCTGCAATTACTTACAGGCTATATTTACCTTGCAGTGTTTTAAAAAAGATTGGCCTTCCAGTGCTCATTTTATCTTCTGGTTCCTCTATCCCACCCCAAAACAATACTGAACAGCTGCAACGTCTTTTCTGTTCTCCAAGACATTTCACAGCTGGAATGAGAAACCCTAGGTTCTTCCTCCTAATTACTTTCTGTTTGTAGTGGCAGGTGCAATGCCAAATGTGCTCAAAGAGGAAGGACTCAAGACTGCAGGAATACTCTGCAGGAACATCTCCAGAAGAGCCTCAACACACTTCAGGTCTTCTGCAATTTCATTTGCACTGATTCAAAATATACTTGTGTTCTGACATGTGACCATAACAGATCTCTGAATTGAAAAATCTGTAGACGCAACCAAAATCTGGAGTGGCACAATTAATCTCATCCTTTAGTCTATTTCTACATTGCCATTTTTTGCTGAATTGATGCATTCTCTCTTCCTGAAGAAACTTTTATTCTAAAGATCAATCTCCCTTAAGACAAGCTTCTTTCTGGTGTATCCATTAACATCCACAGTTTCCTTGGCAGAAATATTTGCCATTGCCTTCTTTTGGGATCCTATGACTTCCCAGTCTGGCCTATAGCCCTGATATTTCTTCCATCTAAGACCCTCCTTAGCTGTTTTTCAAGATCAGTTAAAATTTACTAATGACTTTCTATAGTTGCCCTGTGTTCTCTTCCTTGGTAATTAAGCCACTGGTAAGCTACAGTGGAGAACTTCTCAAGCCTTTGCATTTTCAATTATCTAAGCCGAGATATGAGCCTATAATTGAAGTAGTAGCTTCAAAAATGATTAAGAGGCTTCTAATAAACCATTAGCAGAATCAGGTTGGTTTCTAGCATCAGGCTAGAAACTAGAAGACTGTGAGTTCTAATCCCACCTTAGACACAGAGGCACCGGGGTGACCTTAAGTCAGTCACTTTCTCTGAGAGTGGCCATCAAAAATCAAACACCGATTCAAAAGCATGAAAAATAAAATAATAACATAAACTATAACACTGAAAGAATTATATCATTCTGAGTCGGCCTAGAAGCCAGAGAGAATTGTCCCACCATGGCCATCACCCAAAATAAATGTAGTCCAATTAAATAATAGGTTGCACAAAATGATAAAAATATAACTATGATGATCGCCAGCCCAAACAAGCAGCTGACGCTGGATCAGAAATGTTTTCTTTTTATCTGCACAGAGGGGAGTCTGAGCTGGATTTGGAAAATATGGAGAGAGGCCAATTCTGGGAAGCCGGAAGAGGAGTCCCTTTGTGCAGCAAGTCTCACTTCCTCAGTCTTTGATGAATGGGGGTATTCTGTGGTAGAAGATTCTGGACTAGGCCCGAAAGAGCAAAGACCTGAGGTTTCACCCTCTTCCAGAAATACACAAAGGCTGCTCAGCATTGACGGTTTCACCATCCATCTTAGCCATTTGCAGTTGCTCATCAACCCCATTCTCCTGCCTCATACCCAGGGTGAATGGGCCCGCTGTTGTGAATCACAATTGTCACTCTAAAGGGACTTGATAGTGGATGCTTCATTTTATCCCGAAGATGTGCTTGTAGAACCAAACCAGATGTATCCCTAGGAGCAAACTCAGCATAAGTTTGTGGCAATTCACTGTTTCTTTATATTTTATATCTCCAAGTCTGGCAAAGAGGAACAGGAAAAGAGTGTGTTTGGTTCTAACATTTCAACCTCTTGCTTACAGGAAAACCTGGGTTTTGTATTCAGTCTGGTTTAAAAAAAATTTTTTTTCCTTGAGCAATGTTATATTACATTACTTTCATTTGCATATGGGAATATTCCAAGCTAAATTCTCTTGTGACTTTTCATTTTTCAACAATGCAATGCATCATCTAAGATTAGACCCTTCATCAGCCTTCTGTTTAATTATTTTCCTGTGAGAATTCAGGAAAAAAATAAATTGGTTTTTAATGAGAACAATGAACTATTTTCATTTGATGTTTGGAATTCTAAAAGACAAGAATTTTGTTAACTGTTACTCATGAGCACATTTCTTTCTAGTTCTTCAGAAAGTCAACATGCAGGAACAGGAAAAGGTTTCTGCATAAAAGATAGTTACAGCACACAGATTCTTTTAAAACAGCCACCAGGAAATGTAAATATAGCCACCCAAATCTTATCAAATGCCAGGTGTTCTGTCCTTCATTTACATACTCGAAATCCCCGCGCTTTGATTGGCTAAAGCGCGGGGATTTCTAATTGGCCAGGCGAGCCGCGCCGATTGGCTCGTTGAGAGTCTCCCGCGATTGGCTCGCTCCAAGAGCGGGAGACTTGAAATGCTGCCATTGGCCGCGGCGGCCGCGGCGAAAAGAATAAAAGCCGCGAGCTTTTTCCTTTTCGCCGGTTCGGTTCCTAGCTTCACAATAAAGAGCATTTAACGAAGTCACCGACTCCTGGCATCTTTTGCGGACACGACACTGGCGACGAGGATGGGATCCAGCCCCTGAACCGAACCCCGTGTCCGACGAAAAGCCAGACTTAGCACCGAAATGGCGAAAATTGCACCGCCCGCCCCCTTCAACCCCGCCACCGAGGACTGGGAATCGTTCTCCGACCGTTTCCGCATGTACCTCGAGTGCACCGGAATGAAGGACGCCTCGGGCCCGCTAAAACGCGCCGTTTTCCTCACCCATTGCGGAACCGAAGTTTTCCAGATGGCCAAAGCATTGGCCAAGCCAGCCGACGCAACCACCATGGATTGGGACGTCCTCGAACCTATCCTTCGGCGACATTACGCCCCCGAGGTCCCCATCCTGATCCGGCGCAACGAATTCTACCGGCGGGACCAGAGACCGGGTGAAAAACTGAGCGACTTCGTCGCCGAGCTGCGGCGCCTAGGGGGGCTCTGCAAATTTGACGGCCTGAACAGCCTCCTGAGAGACCGATTCGTGCTCGGCCTATGGGACCCTGCGCTCCAAAGCCGGCTTATGGCTAAGGGCGACATCAGTCTAGCAGACGCCCTCACCGCAGCCGCAGCCGCAGAAGCAACCCGCACTTCCGCCGACAGCATGCGCAGACCAGACGCGAAGGACCGCGGCAGAAACAACAACCCGGCAAGGTCGGCCGACCTAAAAAACGAAACAACCACACACCACGGCGATTTCAATTCTGCATCCAGCACGTCCGAAGACGAAGAGGACATACATCGATTGCAGACGGGGCGCGACCAACGGAACCGCAGAGGTCGTAGGTCGAGGACCAACTGTGCCGGTTGCGGCGGCGACCACCCCAGGTCAGAATGCCGATTTTTTGATTCCATCTGCCGGCATTGCGAGAGAAAAGGACACATCGCCCGGGTTTGCCGCCAGAAGAAAACTCGCAGTCCACCCCAATGGGACCAACACGACCGAAGAAGGGAAAGCCCACCGCCCCGGCCCAGAGATCGCCAATCGGACAGCCGATGGGACCGGATCCAACGACCCTCGAGAGGCGGCGACAACCGGCGCAGAGAAGAGACCCACCAGACGGTAACCATCGGCCACGCCGTCTCCGACGGCGCCAGAAAAGTCCACGTCGAGGTCCACATCGAGGGCCAACCATGCAAAATGGAGGTGGACTCCGGGTCCTACCTCTCCATGATTGCATGGCACGAGATAAAACGGTTAGTGCCTACCCTCCAAAGGAGGAACATAGACGCCCAAAGACGTATTGTAAAAGACTACCAGGGAAACCGCGTCCCGGTAGTGGGCACCAAAAACTTTAATGTGACATATAAGGGGCGCACCGAACAACTCCCCCTCACAATCGTCGATCGCGACCGCCCAAGCCTGCTGGGCCTACAATGGTTCGCCCCGCTCGACATCACTCTCACGGGAGTCAACCACGTCACCGACGACGGTTGGGAACAGCGGCTAGCCCAGGAGTTCCGGGAAGTCTTCGACGGAAGCCTGGGCAAGTACCAGGGGCCCCTTATCTCATTTGATCTAGACCCTAGCGTCCCCCCCAAGCGACTAAAACCTAGGCGGGTACCATTCGCCCTAAAACCTAAGATAGACGAGCAAATTGACAAGCTCGTCAAACAAGGGGTGTTGCAACCAATAGACCATGCCCGGTGGGAGACCCCCATAGTGACCCCGGTCAAGCCAGACAGGTCAGTGAGAATCTGTGGGGACTATAAGGCCACCCTAAATGGCGCGCTGCAACAAAGCGCCTACCCCGTCCCAATCGTGCAACACCTACTGCACTCACTGGGAGGGGGCAGGGTCTTTGCCAAGCTTGATGTCGCCCAGGCATACCAGCAGTTGCCGGTCGACGAACAAACGGCGGAAGCCCAGACCATCGTTACCCATCGGGGGGCTTTCAAGTGCAACCGACTCAAATTCGGAGTCAGCGTGGCACCAGGCATCTTTCAGAGCCTGATGGAACGGTTGCTGCAGGGCATCAAGGGGGTGGTACCCTATTTCGATGAGGTGTTAGTGGCGGCGCCAAACGAAGCCGAATTAGAAAACCGACTCAGGGAGGTCTTGACAAAATTTAAAGTAACGGGACTTAAAGTAAAAAGGGAGAAATGCCAACTGTGCACGGAACGAGTGGAATTCTTGGGCTACCTACTAGACCGGCACGGCATTCACCCCACGAATAAAAAAGTCAAAGCTATCAAAGAGGCCCCCACCCCTAGATCAAAGACTGAACTACAGGCATTCTTGGGGTTACTGAACTTTTATAATGTTTTCCTACCCCAAAAGGCAACGGCGGCGGAGCCTTTGCATAGGCTCCTGGATAAGGCGGCAACCTGGACTTGGGGGAAACGGGAGCAAGCCGCCTTCCAAAAAACTAAAGACCTCCTCACCTCCGACGCCGTCCTGATCCAATTCAACGAAACCTTACCCCTGGCCGTCACTTGCGACGCATCACCTTTTGGCGTCGGCGCTGTCCTCAGCCATACCCTTCCTGACAGAAAAGAAGCACCCATCGCGTTCTTTTCAAGGACGTTAACCAAGCCAGAGCGGAACTATAGCCAACTGGACAAAGAAGCTTTGGCTATAGTTGCCGCCATTAAACGGTTCCACGAATATCTTTACGGCCGCCCCTTCACCATTGTAACAGACCATAAGCCGTTACTAGGCATCCTTGCAGGGAATCGGGCCACCCCGAACATTCTGTCTCCCCGGATGACAAGGTGGTCCGAGTTCCTGGCAGCCTACAGCTACGAACTTATACACAAACCGGGTAAGAAGATTTCACATGCGGACGCTTTGAGCCGCTCGCCGTTACCGGACTCCGACCCTGACCCAGCACCAACGACAAACACCCTTAGCATCGAGACCCTACCCAACCTACCCATAACCGCGTCAGACATTGCCCGGGATACTATTAAAGACAGGCGTCTGGCGCGGATTTTGCATTGGGTGGAAAAAGGTTGGCCAGAAAGGGACAACGACGAGTCCGTCAAGACATTTAGGAACCGCCAAACCGAACTCTTGCTGCTTAAGGGGTGCATCTTATGGGGTGACAGGGTGGTCATTCCGGACAGACTACAGGGGAAGGTTTTGGAAATGTTGCATGAGGGGCATCCTGGCATCGTAAGAACTAAAGCCCTGGCCAGAAGTTACGCTTGGTGGCCAGGGATGGACAAGCAGATAGAGGCCTGGGTAGCTAGGTGCCAGCGATGCCAGGAGACTAGACCCAGCCCACCCACAGCACCCATCCTGGAGTGGGAAACACCAAGGGGGCCCTGGTCCAGAATCCATTTAGACTTTGCCGGTCCCACAAATGGACATACCTTCCTCATAACAGTTGACGCTTACTCCAACTGGTTGGAGGTAAGCGACATGAAATCTACAACCACGGAGGCCGTGATCAAATAACTTTGCACACTATTTGCAACACACGGCCTCCCAGACGTCGTCGTCTCCGACAACGGGCCCCAATTCACTTCCCTCGACTTCGAGAAATTCCTGGCGGAAAGGGGCATCCGCCACGCATTAACAGCACCGGCGCATCCGGTGGCGAACGGTAGGGCGGAACGGGTGGTCCAATTTACCAAAAAAACCATCCGGAAAATGGACCACGGGGAGATCCAAGACAAAATTAACAGACTCCTCTTTATACAACACATCACCCCGAACACCACTACCAACAAGAGCCCAGCCGAATTACTAATGGGTAGAAAGCTGAGGTCCCCACTCGACAGGTTACACCCAACATATAACCCGGAGCGGCCCCCAGACTCAAGTACAAAATACCGAACATTCGCACCCGGGGACCTCGTGTATGCGAAAAACCTGACGGGGGACCCCCTATGGATCCCAGCCGTCATCACCCAAATCACAGGCCCACGCTCATACCGGCTCCAAACCACAGATGGGCGAGCCTGGAAACGACACATTGACCAACTCAGGTCTAGGACAGCAAAAGAACCCACCTCCCAAAACACAAACCAAGGGGGGAGGGAATACCCGAATAACCAAACGCAAGAGAAAATAAACCAGCAGTACTTACCGGAACGCAGCCATCGCGATCCCCCACCGGAGAAGAACCGCCAAGCCAGCTCGACCGACCCGGAAAGACCGAGCGGGAGCGGCGAAACCCGTAGCTCAACCAACCCGGAAGGCCCAGGTGGGAGCCACGGAGAAGGAACCGGCCCGATCAACCAACCGGTTCGCACAGAAGAGGGAGCAGCAAAAAACCCGACTGCTCCGGCCGAAATCCAGCTTACAACTGAGTTGCGCAGGTCAAGTAGGACTAGACGGAGCCCCGCCTACCTACGTGACTACGCAACATAAGGACTGAACCAAGAGGGGAGGGGTGTTCTGTCCTTCATTTACATACTCGAAATCCCCGCGCTTTGATTGGCTAAAGCACGGGGATTTCTAATTGGCCAGGCGAGCCGCGCCGATTGGCTCGTTGAGAGTCTCCCGCGATTGGCTCGCTCCAAGAGTGGGAGACTTGAAATGCTGCCATTGGCCGCGGCCGCGGCGGCGAAAAGAATAAAAGCCACGAGCTTTTTCCTTTTCGCCGGTTCGGTTCCTAGCTTCACAATAAAGAGCATTTAACGAAGTCACCGACTCCTGGCGTCTTTTGCGGACACGACACCAGGGTTATCCATAGGATCTAAAGAAAATAATCAAGGTAGTTGTGACAAGGAGATTGGAGCGCTGCCTGTTTTGTTTTGTTTTTATACATGTGAGGCAGGATTTCAATCACCCTTGATATTTTTGAACACATACCACAGCTATCCCTGAAGACAACCCCTCAGATAACCAGATCCAGAGTCATATAGGGCCATCAAAATTATAATCAGCATCAAAATTATAATCAGCATATCCAGAAGTTGACTGGCAACCAGTGCATTTCCCAAACAGTGACATCATCCAATAATATATAGTATTTAACTGCCTGGCCCATTCATTCGGTACCAGCTGTAGCTTCCAAATGCTCTTCCACAAACAGCCATACTTATAGCTCAGGCCAATGGGAGGTGACTAGGAAATACTGTAAGTAGTGATTGTGAACAGAGCCTTCCATTTCAGGAATAGATGCAATTAGCATACACACTACAGCAAAAGCAAAAGCTCTCCTAGCCAGAGTTGTTGGAGTTGTAAATCTAAAGCAGGAGTCTTCAAACTTGACAGCTTTAAGGCTTGTGGACTTCAACTCCCAGAATTCCTCCTCCAGTTATGTTAGCTCAGGAATTCTGGGAGTTGAAGTCCACAAGTTGCCAAGTTTGACCCTTGCCAAGTTTGAAGACCCTTGATCTCAAAGAACCCTCAAATTGCAGCTATTTCTGATTGAGGAAGCACAACCCCAGAATCAAAGATGAACTTTACTTGGAATCCATAAATCTAAAACTACTGTTCTTGGAAGGATTCATTCACAGTCTACTCTTCCCTATTCAAACCTGGTTAGAGTCCAGGCTCTAGGTCAGGAGTGTCAAACTCAATTTCATTGAGGGCCAGATCAGGACTGTGTTTGACCTTGTGGGACCATGTGGGCAAGGCCAGGGTGGGCATGAACTGCTTGACGTCACCCATGTCAGGGGCGCCTGTGGTGGCCTGAGTGCTCTGCCAGCAAAAAGGGGCTCCCAAGCTCTGTTTTTGGCCACAACGGCCTTCTGGAGTTCCGTTTTCACTGGCAGAAGCACCACGGGCCAATTCCTTGCTGTTTCCAGGGTTGCCCTGCAAGTCAGATCTAAGTACACTGTGGGCCGGATCTAGCCCCCAGGTCTTGAGTTTGACACCCTGCTCTAGGTCAACATTTCCACCTCACTCCCACTTCAACCCAGTGACAAGATATATAATTGTCTATCATTAGCCAGTTGATGATACTGAATCCAATGCCAATGGATGACCTACCCCCGCATTGTCTTATAACTTAAAATAGAATGGAGAAACTCATGAGGCCTCCTCAAAGTAGAAATCTCCAGGCTGATATCTTGTCTCCCAGCACCAACAAATGGAACTACTTTTAGTAAAGAGAATCATAGCAGATAGTCTCTTGGAGATGGTTCAGAAGAATATCATGGTAAGTGTTCCGAATTAAGCAAACTCGTTAGCTTGCAATTCTAATAGTTTTCTTTCCATGACAGGCTCGTAAACCTGCACTTCTGATTGGCCCGCTGACAGCGGATCGTGATTGGTCAGTTTTGGCTGATCTGATTGGCTGATAGCGGATCGCTGCTGATTGGACACTCCCAGCGCAGCAAACTCAAATCATTGGGTGTTGTGACAGCAGCCAGCTCTATAAAAGGAGTTGCTGCTGCCCTAGTATTTCGCTCTGTTCTGAAGTCACTAATAAAGAGTTGGAGTCACTATTCGATGCCTCGTCTCTGTTCCTTGCGCCCATGCTTCAGATCTAACAGTAAAAAACCAAAGGGGACCATGGTGGTGCAGCCCCACTACCTGTTAGCCCCAAACCCAGATGGCAGATTTCTGAGAAACATTTCTGAACTCCCTTTCTGTGGAGCAGCTTCCAAACTGATGGTGATGAATCCCAGTAGCAAAACTGTCCCAGGTTACATGCAGATTTCTGTTGATAGAAAGAGGACCACACTGTCAGGAAACATGTTTCTCCAGACCATACACTTAAATGATTTATTGCTAATGTTCAATTCAAAGCCAAGGTCTATAAAGTAAATTTGCCCAGAAACTCAAACTGAGCTTATTTATAAAAAGCAAATATATGAGTTGTGGTGGCGCAGTGGTTAGAATGCAGTACTGCAGGCTACTTCTGCTGACTGCCTGCAGTTTGGCAGTTCAATTCTCACCAGCTCAAGGTAGACTCAGCTTTCCATCCTTCCCAGGTTGGTAAAATAAAGACCCAGATTGTTGGGGACAACCTGCTGACTCTGTAAAACTGCTTAGAAAGGATTGTAAAGCACTGTGAAGTAGTATATAAGTCTAAGTACCATTGTTTGTTACACAAGAAGCCAGCACTGATTGACAAGCCTAATTAAATGATGTCCATCAACCCGTCAAATCAGGAAGTGACTGAAGCACTGAACAACAAATGGGACTATTCTACGAGGGACACAGATTTATTTTTCTCATGGACCAATACAGCTATCATGATGGTTTCAATACTATTCTGTAGATGACTTTGCCTGCAAGGCAAATGCTACAAAACTTAAGACCTCTGCCAAGAAGAGGAGAACGTAGCCCACAAAGGACTTACTTTTCTAATCATGCAAATTGACTGAGTTGCAGGAAATAAATCTGCTGATTAAGGCAGGGTGTAAAGAGTGCCAGGAACTATTGCTCATGCTAAGAGTGGAATAAAGGAAGTAGAACAGAGGTTCTATAAGTACCCTACAGTGTTTAAAGCAGGGGTGTCCAACCTTGGCAATTTTAAGACTTGTGGACTTCAACTCCTTCTGGGAGTTGAAGTCCACAAGTCTTAAAGTTGCCAAGGTTGGACACCCCTGGTTTAAAGGCTTCCTCCACCTATTAATTACCCTATTCCTAACATCACATCCTGTAATTCATATAATTCCCAGCAGGAATAACTGATAGGCTATGCTAAATCCAAAATGTTTAGATTGTATTAAATAATTTGATGTAAAACAGAACACAGTTGCTGAATTCATTTTCAAGATGAAAATCTACAGTTGTGCTAGCAAGTGTTTATTGATGCAAGTATTTCTCCTTAGATATGGGCATTTGCCTATCAAAGGAGAAGGTTGCTTTACTGCCTGCTTCTTCTACCACTGAAGCCAATTTCTGACTGCTGGAAGACCTCCAGTGGAAAAAAATGTTTGCACCATCGAGATACTGGGAGAACTTCTACTTTCTCAATTTTTATTTTCATGGGTTCCTAAAGGCACAGAGGAGCCAACAAGAGAAAAGACATGGGCAATGGCAGCCCTAATTTTTGAATAACAGAGTTGGTAGGGACCTTTGAGGTCTTCTGGTCCAACCCTTCCTTAGGCAGGAAACTCTATACATTTCAGATAAATAGCTGTCCAATCTATTCTTAAAAACTTCCAGTACAAGAGGATCCACAACTTCTGGAGGCATATTTTGGTCCTCCATATGATTGAATGCTATCATTCTTCTTTCATCCTCTAGCTAATGTTGGCCAGCACCGAGACAGGAAATACCTTTTTATCTCTTATAGTAACAAAAGCTACAGGGCTTCCAAAATGCCTCTTAACAGATACTAGGCAGCAGTCTACCCCTGAAGACTAATGGGGTTGGGCTTTCAGTTCAACAGACCTTCCTGATCAACAGATTTTCCTGTAGAACACTTGTTTAGGTCTGTCAGCTGAAAAAAATACAGGCTTGTCATGCTTTTCCAATCAAACATCTTATCCAAGAGCTAACTTTGTTCCCTATAATGTTTTTGTAGGAGGTTAACCACAGAGGCACACATTTTTCTTGTGCTGGGGTAGGCTCCCCTTCTCATCATTTTCATAACAATCTGATAGCTGTATCATTTTATTGATTTCTCCTTTCCTTTCCTTTTCCTTCCTTCCTTTTCAGGATGTCTTCTACGGCAAAAATACTGTTCCAGTATTAGCAGTAACAAAGTCCGTCTTCGTGTGGAAAATACTTCTTTTACTTTCAAGCTTTCCACAATAACAACTGCAGATGTTTTGATACCAGATTAAAGACAGAGTACCACGGCTATCAGGGTTGGGGGCGATTTTTCTGGGCCAAAAGAAAAATATCATGAATACGACTCACATAATTCTTCAGCAGATTTATATTTCATGGTACAAAACTCTACAAGAACTGCTTACCAGGCCAACCTCACACAAATGAAGGCAGGAACTCTTTATCCTAGAACAATATTAACCTTTGTGTGACATGTTAAATAACAGAATTTTTCCACATAAGCCATGGGGACTGGCTCCCCTTTCATTAGAGGCATAGAATATATTCACATAGGTGTGTTTTCTTAAGAGTCATCTGCCAGGATATCTATTTTAGTTAATTCAAATGCAGTCATAACTGCAATGCTTATCTAGAATACTTCTGTCTTGATTAGTTCTGACATAATATATTGGATCAACTCAGCCAACTGTAAGTTGTAAACCATTGGTTATATAGTATGTGTTCTGAGAACTCAACCATTTGTGATTAATTAGGCATATCAAGGTTAAGCAAACTACAGCTTTATATGACATGCAAACTTGCTCTCTGTTGGCTCTCTTAATTTTTGTCAGTTCTTTTACTTATTATTCAGGATATTTCTCTCCCCCCCCCCACACACCATCTATATAGAGACAGATACAACACAATACAATAGAAAACTGCATCACACATGGCCTTTGCATAAATAAAGGTTAATAAATGGGTGCGTCATGTGACTTAAACATTATGATTTATGAAATTTATAAGTCAACATGTATAAATCTAGCCAACTGTGGTCCATTCATGTTTTTAATTTTTTAAAATATATTTATATCACACCTTTCATTCAGGATTACAAGGCGATCTACACACCATTCCTTTCAATGTTCCCCCCAAAAGCAAGTCACTATATAAGTTCCATCAAGCTAAGAACAGGGCCGAACCTGGATCTCCATATTCCTAGTGAATAACAACTTTCTAAATATATTCACTGCTGCCTCCTTAATTTAAGGAATATTCTACTTTTCAACAAATTTTACTTGGGTGAAAATCCTTTCAAGCATTCAACAGATAAAAACACAGAGAAACTTAACTACTTTGTTAATAAAGGCTGACTGAAAAGTTGACAACCTTATTTCCATCTTAATGGGGCTGAGACGCATCTAGGTACATTTACAAACATTCAGAGATAATTTGCATTAGACCAAGTGCTTACCAACCAATGTGTGCAAGATAAGCTCAGAGACAAGAGGGTGGCATTCATTTATCATTGCACCTTGTATGATTCAAATTAACCTTTGAGGAAATATTAAACATTATGGTTGCATGATTGGCATACAGAGAAAACATCCTCTGAAAAGGGGGCTCCAATTATGTAATGCCACATTATGGTATTGTGTAAGTGGGCCCACCATAAATCATTCAGGAATAAAGAAATATTCTTCTTGAGTTATGCAGTAGGTTGCTGTTGTGGGAAAAATAGGAGGAGGAAAGCGTACGGGGAGTTCATTGTACAGGGAGTAAATTACTCTTTAAAGCTGTTGTAAATTATTTATGTTATATTCACACAAATTACTTTGGTGTAAAGTCAGTCAACAGCCCCAGCAACAGTCTACTACCCAATCCCTCAATAGTTTCTTATCCAGTTCTAATTTAATCAGACACTGTTTAGCTCCCCAGCCCAGACAAGCTGTCATTGCTAAGAATGCAGAACTTCCCATAACAGCAAAAAGTCATAAAGACAGAGAGAAGATGGTTGGAGGTGGGCTATTGGAGAGCTAGAGTCATGCCCCTACCCAGCTATGGAGATTGTGGGTGTACATGGGGCAGGTTTTCGCTGGCAGAGAGCTGAAGGAGGCATCACAGCTGAAAATGGGGCATGGGGGGGGGAGGCATGTACAGCCCACTGTGCTCCATTTTTGTTGGTAGAGGCACTGTTGGCCAGTCCCTTTGCTGTTTCCAGGCTGGCCGCTCAGGCTGGATCGAAGCACCCCATGGGCCAGAGTTTGACTGACTTAGGTCCTCCTAAAACTAACAAAATCCCTTATTTTGTAAACCATACCTCTTTCCAGCTTTCCAAAGTTATATTGTGAATAAGATACTTTACATCATGATTGAGGCAGAATCAATTCTTTTCATTTGCTGACTCTGTGGCAATGAAAAGAGTTTGACTCCCTCCCATTGATTTATAAACCCAGATATAATACCTGTATTCAATGGCTGAATTAAAAGATATTCTCAGCATTTGCTGCTCAATCCTCTCATTTATATATAATGAGAGGATTGAGTTTTTGTTATGGGCCCTCTCTCACACAACACTGGAGGTTTTTAAGAAGAAATTGAGAAACCCTTTGTCTGAAATTATATAGGCTTTCCTTCCTGAGCAGGGATTCACTAGAAGACTTCCAACGTCTCATCCAACTCTGCTATTCTGTTATTCTGAATTTTTGTTTGGCTCAGTACCTCTATTAGTTCTGACCAAGTTTGCATACAAATCCAAATATCCTTATTCAAGGTTTTTCGAGTAGGAGGACTACTGTACAATCTTACTCTTTAAAACACACTGAACTTGTTGTGTATGTATATAAGTAATAAAGTGTGAGCTTGGAGTAGGTGCGGGGTTCTGGCCCTGCACTTCTGATTGGCTGTTAAGCGGCCGTACCGGATTGGCCCGTTCCGGGGAATCCGATTGGCCCTTAACAGAGAGTTCCTATTGGTCATAAAAGCTAGCGTTCCTAGCCTGTTATTGGTTAAAACGTTACAAGGGTTGCCTATATAAGGCGAGGGTTACTGTTGTTTTATTGAGAAGTCACTATGTAAATAAAGAGCTGAAGTTCACTGTTCAGAGGCTTGTCTCCATTCGTCCTCACCCATTCTCAAACTTAACAGAACTAAATGGGACTTAGTATCTGACTCAATGTACTTATTTGAATCCCAAACATTCCTTATATTATACATTTTGATTTTTAAAATTTTATGTGAAAAAAGGTAGCTGCAAACTGATACAGCTCTCTTGCAGGATGAGAAGTTATATAGTACATCTGATACACTACAATCAGGAACCAACGAAGTGTGCAAATGATTCCACACATTCCATTTTTTCCATTTGTTTTCAAACAGTAATTCTCTAGGCCTTCTAACATCATAGGACAGCCATGTTATTCTATAATGGCAAAAAAAGGGGTGGATCTAGACAACACCTTTCCAACTCAGTGGAAAAGTGCCCTTGTGGGCAGTGGTGGGATTCAAATTTTTTTTACTACCAGTTCTGTGGGAGTGGCAGGGGAAGGATATTGTAAAATCTCCAGTCAGAGGTGGTATTTGCCAGTTCCCTGAACTACTCAAAATTTCCGCTACTTGTTCTCTAGAACTGGTCAGAACCTGCTGAATACCACCTCTGCTTGTGGGGTACTACAAGGTTCTGTCATAGGCCTAGTACTCTTCAATATCTTCATAAATGATTTAGATGAGGGAATAGAAGGGGAACTTACAAATTTTGTGGATGACACTAAACTGGGAGGAATAGCTAATATCCTAGAAGATAGACTTAAGATCCAGATGGATCTTGACAGACTTGAACAGTGGGCCCTATCTAACAAAATGAAATTCAGTGTAGAGAAAAATAAAGTCTTACACTTAGGTAAGAAAAAGCAAAAGTACACATATAGACTGGATGAAACCAGGCTTAATAGCAGTACGGGATCTTGAAGTCTTAGTGGACAACCAATTAAATATGAGCCAACAGTGTGCAGTGGCAGCCAAAAAAGCCAATGCAATCCTAAATGGCATTAACAGTGGGATACAGTCAAGGTCAAGATAAGTACTAATACCACTCTATAAAACCTTAGTAAGACCATACCTAGAGTACTGCATCCAGTTTTGGTTACCACACTATTAAAAAATGTTGAGACTCTAGAAAGAGTGCAGACAAGAGCAACCAAGATGATTAGAGGACTGGAGGCTAAAACATACAATGAACTGGGCATTGCTAGTCTAGTGAAGAGAAGGACCAGGGAAGACATGATAGCAGTGTTCCAATATGTGAGCAGCTGCCACAGAGATGAGGGGGTCAAGTTAATTTCCAAAGCACCTGAAGACCAGACAAGGAATAATGGATGGAAACTGAACGAGGAGTGGTTCAACCTGGAAATAAGGAAATTTTTTCTGATAGTGACAGCCAATGAAACAGCTTGCCTTCAGAAGTTGTGGGAGTTCCATCACTGGAAGCTTTCAAGAAGAGACTGGACTGCCAACTGCCAAAAATGGTATAGATAGATGACCTGCAAGGTCCCTTCCAACACTATTAATCTAATTATGTTCTCTAGAAAAATGCTATCAGACTGCTGATTTTTTTTGCCATCCTTTCTGGAAATATGTTTTTGAGACTGAATCAAAACCAGCTCGTTTCTTATAAGACATGTCAATTTGAAATTCAAACAAAAAAGATGTTTGAAGAAGTTCATCTTGCAGTGTAAAGCAAATCATTATTCACACATTGTATTAAATGGTGTAGTCAACTGATTCTTGAAATTTTACAATGATTTAAGATATTTTAAAAATGATTTTTAAGATTTTATTGTAACTATGAGATTACCGTCTCTTGAAACAAGATAAAGAATATAGTGCAGTAGGATTAATGGAGAAACATTTTTATGAGTTATGCAAGGACTGAGCAGCTGGTATGCTGGGTTAGCATAACCTGATCTGATAAAGTTGACTGGTGTTTACTTCTTTGGAATAGGCCCAGTGAGGCATATAATAAGCATTTTCTTCAAGTGTGTGTGTATATTGTACTTTCCAGTTGGGTTTATGCCAGAGACATGCTTTAGTTCAGCACATGAGAAGCTAGACTAAGATAACATGTAGTTTATTGTACTACATAAGCCATGAACACTGTGTTGACTACAGCATGTTCATTAACTATAGGAAAACGATGTCTTAGAAATAGTTCCTAAAATAACCTGGAGACCATGTTCTTAATACTGAATATATTCTGAAAGGAAAAAGCCACAGCTGATGCTAATCCATCGTATTGTAATAACACTATCTCATTTCTTCAAAAATTAAAGCAGAGAGAAAGATTTCTGATCATGTGCAGCGACAGCGAAACATTTTAGTCGCATCCCAAGGGCTTCCTCAAAAGGCGAACTCTTCCATTCAATTAAATTGAGCATTCCCAAATCCGGGCGCAGCGTTTTCCATCAATATCCCGGGTCCCACCTTCTCTTTTTCCAAGACGGCCCATGGGCCGTGTTATGCTTTTCTCTCCCCGCCCTCAATCCCCTTCTCTGGGCTTCTAGGGCTGGCTTGATTAACGCTAAGCAGGGCAATTTCCATGTGTTTCGTTGGTTCGAGAAGCCACAGTATAGGTTCGAGTTCTCTCCCACCCTGGAAATTGGACTGGCCGTCCCAGCACGGTATCAAGCGAGCGCAGAGATTTGGATGTGGGAGGAAGAGAATCCGTCCTTGCGCTCTCCCCACCTCCTTCACACGACCATCCTACGGGACAGCCTGGGGGGGGGGGGGTGCTAAAGATAACCACTTTCTAGCTTGCTTTAAAACCTACATTTCACAAGACGTCTTGACAAGCCAATGAGGCGCTTCCGCGAGAGGGGCGGGCTTTTCTCCTCCCCCCCACAAATAGAAGAGCTGCTCATTAACCTGCCCCCTTTTGATCTTTGTCGACATAGATACCGGGATCTCCGCCCTCTTTTTTCCTCTTCCTGCCCTCAACGTCAACGTTTCCTCCCCGGGCCAATGGGAAGTTACATCTGCGCTTGATGGATCTGTGCCGGACCCAATTAGAGCTGGGGAATCAGCAAGATCTCTGCCTCCCCCGATAGGCGGCGTCCCCCTCCTAGCCAGGCGGGGGAAGAAGGCCACGGTTATCGATCCTGCTGCTGGTAGAGGGAGGAGGAAGCGACACCAGAGAAAATGGCGGCCGTGGCTGCGACTGCGGCGGTGCCGGGTGATGGGGGAGCTGGCGAGGTCGAGCCCATGCCAGGCAGCGAAGCCGGTGCAGACGCGCTCCCCGCCAGCACGCAGGCTGCCGTGGAGTCAGCGGTGCTCGACGCTGCCAGGGAGGATCCCGAGCCAACTCCGGGCGGAGAGGCTCAACAGCCGTCGCCGCCCAAGAGCCCAGCGGGGACCCGAGACCTGCCGCAGGCCCAGCCCAACCCGGGCCCAGTGGGAGAGCCTCTTCAGCCTCACTCGCTGACGGCCACGCTCTCCGGTCATTCTGAAAAGGAAGAGGCAGGCGAGCAGCCTCCACAACCGGGCTTGCCGCTGTTACCTCCGCTGCTACTTGCAGCTGGAGGCCCCGCGGGGCCGGAGCCCAGGGAGGAGCCGCCCCGGCCGGAGGAGGAGGAGCCGGATGCTGCCGCCGCCAGTACCACGGCAAGCGTTGCAAAGCAACCGGAGCTTTCGGGGGCTGCGGAGCCGGGGGCTGCCGGTGCAGCGGGGGAGGAGGAGGAGGCGCTGTTGCTGCCGGGCTCAGAGGTGCTGGTCACCCTGGATCACATCATCGAGGATGCGCTGGTGGTGTCGTTCCGGTTCGGGGAGAAGCTCTTCTCCGGAGTCCTCATGGATCTCTCCAAAAGGTGAGCGAGCCTGATCGGCCGCGCCCTAACCGCTCTAAGCCTCCCTCTCCCACCGGATCTCCGGAGTTATTGAAAGGAGACGCATCGGGCGCTGCCCGGAGTGGCTTTGGACCTCCTCTATAACCTGCTGCTGCTGCCGCTGCCGCCTTCCCTCCCCCAATAATCTCCGCCGAGTCGAGGCCTCGATCGCCTCCTGGGCGTCTTGCACAGGAAGGTGGGGCGAGCCATGAGGTGCAGGGCTTTATGGCTCCGCCAAGGAGGCGCGAGTGGCCTTTTAGTGAGCCTCGTGGCTTAAACCCCGAGCCAGGAAAGTCATCCATCCCCCTTCCCTTTCCCACCTCAATAACTACTACTTGCCTTTTCTCCTTCGTTTTGTGTTAAGATTCACTCCCAGCTTGGGTTTTTCCTTTTAAGCGGAGAAGTGGTCTGTGAGGGTTGCTATCCATCCCACATGGAGTTGGCTGTACAATTTTCTCCATGTCTCTTGAGCTTGAGAGGATACTGGCAATGTTGTGGCTGTGGCAAAAAAAAAGAAGTTACCTTATTGACCTTATTGCTATAGATACTTCAGCATTCCTTCATTTGGTTCTTCCTTCCTAGCTTTATAGAAGTGCAGAAATGTTCAGTTGCTACTATGGGGAAAATGATAGAATGTCTTCTGATGCAGGTAATACATATTTGAAAGCTGCTGCGTATATAGCTTTCTTTCTTGCAGGCAGGATGAAAACTGCACTTATTTGTCTATTACAAAGCAACTTGTTCTGGCACAAGCCTTAATTTTTCTGGTTTTGAGGAACTGGCATCAGAGCATGCTGTGACACATCCTTTAATTGAGTTCATCAGGTAAAAGGTATATTTGTAAACAATCCCAGTATCAACATTAAAGCTTACTTTGGAAAAGATTTCTCTTTTTTACATGCACACTCAATTGTGTAAAGAAAATACATGGCACTGAAGGAAGCAATCTTTTTTTGTCTTTTCCACAGTATACTTGATTAAGGAAATGCATTCCTATGTAGTAAAGCTGAGCTGCTTCCCTTGTTTACAAAGAAACAATAAAAGATTGTAGCTTTAAATTTTGTCTAAAATAACTCAGGTCATCTAGCAGGATTTCTGAGAACTTGGGCCCGCCTATCTTTCCATTCCGAAGAGGAAGATGAATACTGTCTGTATCATAAAGTCCTACATTTTTAAATTCATTCTTGTGGGTTAAGTATTTCCAGGAACATTGTAAACATCATTGCATTGCCACTTAAAAATACATGTAAATGGAGCCTTGTGAGATACAAAAGGGCTGGGAAGCCTGAAACTTTAAAAAATGGAAGGAGGAACTTTGGCAATTGAAAAAGATAAAGCTATTGGGGCCAGTAGCCTTTTAAAATTGTAATACTGCAAATTAATACAATGGTTAAGAGGATAACAAGCAAGGTGGATGGTTTCAAATACACCGGTAATAGGTGTACCCTTGGGAGTCCTTAATAACCAGATTGGGGACACATCATCCTGGAGAAAATTGTTTATGTGGTTGCTAAGAGTCAACACTGACTTGATGACATGTAATCACACTAGGGTGCATTGCTTACATATTTAATATATCTAACTACCAAATTTCTGGTACATACTAAAATTGCCTGATGGGCTTATAGAATTTTTGATAGTGTATGACCATTTTTACTGCCTTACTTATAAACAAATATAGGTAATGCAGTTTCTAACTCCTTCAGAGTTTATAGTAAGATTATAAAATGTAATTGTATTATAATTATGCCACAGAGGCAGCTATAGGAAGGCTGGTTCTTATATTTGAGAGAGTGGTATAATGAATTTCCAGTATGCACATCTTCATAGTCCACAAGGTATTTAACGGTATATAGAATTGATCGTGTATTGCTATTGATATTGCCATAGGTTTTCTGTGACAAATATACCACATATGCTGGCTTTCAAATTCTCAGGTCTGTCAGCCCTTTGGTGCTAGTGGAAAGGATAGTCTGACATTATCCACAGCAGTCTAAGACCTAATGTCCTTGTGTTTTTTTCCTTGATATATAGCCTTAATAGATCTGGTAAAGTGTCTTACCTTACATTTTCTTTTGCAGGTATGATATTCGAACTATGCAGAACTGAAATAGGGTTGGAAAACAGTAACATCAGTGCTCTTTGCTGGATAAAGTGAAATTCAACCCCATAAGATAAAAAAAATTAAAACAGCAAGTTGTTTCACATATCAAGCATGTATACTGCATACTCCTAAACAATGCTTGTATTAGTAGCTTGTCTATGCTCTGATGTTTCTAGAGCTATCATTAACATTCTTCTTTAACAAAGAATGGGAACCTTTGCCTCTTCTCTTGCATAGTTGATAAGCCATTTGATACAGGCATAAGTAGGAGATGTTACTGTTTCATTTATTTCAGTACTTCACAGTAATGCTTTTTCAGCTGTTATATAGTGGATGGATGGATATACACACATGCATACACATACTGGAGAAAGAGGATAGGAAAAGAAAAGAACAGGCATACAGCTTTTAATCTGGTTGACAAATTTGAAGCATGTTGTAGCTTCAAAGTAAAGCACAAAACATCCATTAGCAAAATGCAGCCCAGAAAGATTGCTATTCATTTTTGTTTTCTTATTTTGTGCACTTATTTGAAAATGTAGTAGTGAATGCAGTATTCTTAGAAATAAACATCATGCTGCATGTTAGTATTTTGCTGTGTAGTGCACAACTATTTAACATGAAAGAATCTTAAAATGATACAGAGAAATTGCTGATGCTAAGAGAAGTATTTGTGGGTTGGTGCTTTTAGTTGCTAGGTGCCAGTTAAATTTGGAAATAGTTAAGATAGCTTTGCAGTTCTATACAGTTTTATAATAAAACATGACCAAGGTTTAACGTTTTCATGAAGTTCATATGTTTTCTTACAAATCAATAACGTAGTTGATGCAATTGTAAGAGACACTGTTATAGGGCATCATCTTACAAGGCTAAGATATAGACTTGCTCATGGTAGGTAAAGATTCTTTGGAATTTGAAGACACTACGCCTAACACGGGGGTCTTCAAACTGACAGTTATGGACTTCAATTCCCAGAATTCCTCCTACAGTAATGTTAGCTCAGGAATTCTGGGAGTTGAAGTCCTCAAATCTTAAACTTGCCAAGTTTGAAAATCCTTGCCCTAACACCATGTGGTTTATAAAATGATCTTGTCTCATTGAAATTCATAGTAAAAATGACTCCATACCACTTTACATTTCAATAGTGATATCATTTAGAACAAATAGGTTTTAATTACCATTTCTTTTTTGTCCATTGAGCTGGTTAGAATAATTTTTAAAAAACTGTTGTAAGTAAACTTCCTTGTGTGGAAGTCATAGCGAAGAATTTGTGTTCAAAATGTGTTACACATTATAAATGTATTATAATAAAAAGATAAGCAATTATTTGATAGCTGGAGCTGCAGTATGCTTGGCAAATGAATGGGCATGTATCTGTGATTTCTGATTTATTATTTCCTGAGTTTTGAGTAATAAGTTTTAAGGTTTTTTTCTAAAAATTAAGCTCTCATTCTTAAGCTAACTGCAAGTTTCATGCATTGCTTGCCTCAAACTGATAAGAAATTTATGTTCCCAATTTTTGACAATTATACAGTTGGTCTTTGACCTACAGCCACAACTGAAACTGTAATTTCAGTCACTAAGCAGTGTGGTTATTAAAGAAGGCATCATATAACTGGACTTGGTTTTACAGCCTTTTTTACCCCCTTTTAAGCTATTCACTATGATTGTTAATAATGTCATACAGTTGTTTAGTAAATCTGGATTTGTTTGTTGAAAGCTAACTGGGAAGGCCACAGATTTAATAGATTAACAGTTGGAAGGGACCTTATAGGTCATCTAGTGCAACCCCTACCGAAGCAGGACATCCTACATCATTTCTGTCAAATGGCAATGAAATCTCTTTTTGAAAGCCTCCAGTGATGAAGCTCCCATAACTTCTGAAGCAAGCTGTTCCATTGGTTGATTGTTCTCACTGTCAGAAAATTTCTTCTTATTTCTAGAGGTTGAATCTCCTTGATCAGTTTCCATCCATTATTGCTTGTCTGGCCTTTGGGTGCCTTGGAAAATAGCTTGATCCCTTCCTCTCTATGGCAGCCCCTCCAATATTGGAAGACTGCTATCATGTCTCCCCTGGCCCTTCTCTTCATTAGACTAGCCATGCCCAATTCCTGTAACCCAGTTCCATATGTTTTAGCCTCCAGTCCCCTAATAATCTTGTTCTTCTCTGCACATTTTCTAGAGTCTCAACATCTTTTTAATAGTGTGGTAACCAAAACTGAATGCAGTGTTCTAGGATGGTCTTACTAAGGCTTTATAGAGGTTCAGTACCTCTCTTGATTGTATCCCTCTTTAATGCAATTTAGGATTGCATTGGCTTTTTTGGCTGCTGGCTCACATTGCTGGCTCACATTTAACTAGTTGTCCACTAAGACTGTAAGATCATTCTCACAGTTACTGCTATTAAGCTTGGTTTCACCTAGTCTATATGTGTACTTTTGCTTTTTCTTGCTTAAGTGTAAGACTTCACTTTTCTCTACATTGAATTTCATTTTGTTAGATACAGCCCAGTGTTCTAGTCTATCAAGATCCATCTGAATCTTAAACCTATTATCTAGGGTATTAGCTATTCCTGCCAGCTTAGTATCATTTGCAAATGTTGTAAGTTCCCCTTCTATTCCCTCATCTAAGTCATTTATAAAGATATTGAAAATTACTGGGCCTGAAACAGAACCTTGTGGTACCTCACTATTTTACTTCCCTCCATATAGACGTAGACCCATTAAGGACTACTCATTGAGTTCAGTTTGTCAGCCAGTTACGAATCCATCTAGTGGTGATGCTAACTATCCCACTTTTTTCCAGCTTACCAAGAAGTGGGTTGTGGTCTACATTGTCGAATGCCTTGCTAAAGTCTAAGTCTATTTGTCCACAGTATTTCATGGATCTACTAATTTAGTCACTATGTTTAAGAATGAAATAAGATTGGTTTGGTATGATCTATTTTTAACAAACCTATGCTGACTGCTAGTTATTACTTTACTGGTCTCTAGATGTTGGCAGGTCTGTTTTTTAAATCATCTTTCCAGTATCTTCCCGGGTATTGATATTAGGCTGATTGCTCTGTAATTTCCTGGATCTGTGTCCCCCCCCCTTTTCTTTTTTTTAAAAAAGATGGGAACCACATCAGGTCTTTTTCAGTCCTCTGGTAGTTCCCCTGGTGTTCCAGGATTTTTGAAAGATGTGGTAGAGTGATTCTGAGATGATATCTTCCAGACGTTAATCATATGACTGCAAGGTGCTGCAACCATCATAGATACAAGCCGGTTGACAAACTCCCAAATTATAATCACATGCCTTCAGGGTGAAATTGTCATGTCCTTTTATTGGTGATGTTGTAACTTTGACCCTTTGTTAATCGAATGATTATAAAGCAAAGAGTATCTGCAGATGCATTCAGGGATATCAGGTTATATAATTTTTGCATGTTATTACCATGACGATGAGGGCTAGTATAATCAAATGACCGCTGTGACACTCTTTTTGTAAAAGACTTTTTGCCCACTTTGCCTTTTGCATATGGCTTAGTTCTCTTAAATCAGCTTAAGATGGAAAATGCTTTCTGCATTATTCAACCCAGCCTAATTATGTATGTCCAGCCAATTTTAAATACACCATTATATAAGTAATTTTTATTTTCAGATATTTAATTCTGGACATCAGATTTTAATGGCAGGATAAACCTTCAATTAAGAAGACATTTCATGCAGTAGAAGATTATACTCTAAGATGATACCTGTCTGTCCAGATATTGCTGACCTTCACTTCTAGCAGTCCAAGAGGTTCGATGATGAGGAATGTTGGGAGTAATACTTTTCTGTCCCTGAGCTGCAGTAGGCATGTTTTTTTTTCTCCTGAGTGTTTACAATTTTATACTGCCATATTTTAAAGCAATTATATACAAATAGTTATAGGATTGTGCTATCAAAGTATCATACAAAGAAATATGTAAGCATCCCTTTGTAGGATCTGATGAACACAGAGAAAGCTTGGATTCACAGAATAGAATAGGGAAGGCAGTAGTAGCATGACCAGTCACAAAATATTCATTTACTAAGAGAATTGCATCATCATGAGGCTCTCTGCTACTCCAGAAGGCCTGCTCTGGAACAGAGATGTAGCTAAAACTAAAAAATACTATGTTGGAGGCTAGCACTTTTAAAAAAAAACATCAAGTGAAATAAAGTCTATAGTGCAAATAAAAGTAAAGTTTTTGTAGCCACAGGCAACATTAGGATAATATTTGGCCCTAAGCAAGCAGAGTTGAGACAAATAGTTATTTTACCAGGTTGACTACAAGCCATGAAACAGCAGCTACTCTGCTACTCCTAAATGTGGTTGTAGGAAAGAAGCAGGGAAAGGTATGTCTTGAATTATGGCAGCAATACAAATAGATGAAAGGGAGGAAGAGACCAGTTAGAGCCCGGCGGAAGGAAAATTATGTTTGCATATTTTTTGAAGTGTTTGCATGTACATAAAACAAATATGGCAAGCTAAACTGCCTTGAATTCTGTGAAAGAATCTTAAATACTGGAATTAATAATAATATGTTGCATTGAATTCTGCTGGAAAATGTACATTGGCAGCAGTTGGGGCTCGCTGTTCATAAGCTATTGTACTGTACATTGGTATAGATCAGGGGTGTAAAACTCGTGGTGTCACGTCATGTGACATATGACTTTCCCCCTCTTTTATTAACCAGGGATGGGCATGGCCAGTGTATGATGCATCCGGCCTGTGGGCTGTGAGTTTGACACCCCCGGTATTGATTTAAAAACCAATAAGGCCTGGTATGTTATTTTCAGATGTTAACTTCCCTAGCTCAGGAGTTCATGAAAATAATTAATAGGCTATAATGCGCTTGATAGATGTCATCATAGAAAAGCTGAGTGATAGTCTGATGGATTTGAAAAGAGCTGGTTAGATGAAATATAGTCCAGTATTAGATTTCCTCACAATTGTCAAGTGAGGACATCGAATTAGTGAGTTAGTTAGAACGCAGCTGATCTAATCTGATGCAGTATGAAGCCTTAAGCCTTGATTTCAATGAAAAAGTTAAATATACATATTCTTTTAGTTTTTGAAAAGTGCTTAGCATTATGCTCAAGAAAAGTGCCTAGATTATGCTCAAGAGTTCAGTATATATTTTAAATTTGGATCATAACATTGTCCCTGACTATGCTGGATTTGACTGATTGGTTTTGAGATGTTGCAAATCAGTAGAACTTTCACATGGAAAAAAATATGGCAAGTTTAGTAAGACTTTTTGAAGGAGTTACTAGTTATGACTAGGCTGCCAAAATATTTGCACTATAATAGGTAATTCGAACACAGTAGAAAAAAAATGCTGAGGCCCTAGAAATAGTGCAGGCAACAACAAAGATGATAAGAGGCCTAGAGACCAAATAATGTGATGAATGGCTAAAGGAACTAGATATGTTTAGCCTTTGAAGAGAAGGCTCAGGGGAGACATGATAGTGATCTTCTAATACTTTTGAATTGTCACAGAAAAGAGGGTGTCAATTTAGTCTCCATCACACCTGACGGCAGAACAAGAAGCAATGGGTAAAAGCTGATCAGAGGGAGATTCTGTCAGGAAATAAGACATTTTCTGACAGTGAAAATGATTAATTAGTGGAACAGCTTGGCTCCCTGACCTGTGGGTGCACTATCATCACTGGAGGTTTTCAAGAAAAGATTGGACAACTATTTGTAAAGATTCACAGGGGAAAACAATGAATTTATAGATGTAGTATTTCCTAATCAAAAATTAGGTCTTAAGTAGATGATTTCTGTGAAATTATCTTAGGTGCAGAGGGAAGACGCAAGGGAGATTAGATTGTAAGTAGGACGAACATATATTCAGTCATAATGACTAATTGTTCTAAATGAAAAGAATAGCAGAATTTCCATGCTTAAAGTGAAACATTGATAGTACAACAATAAATATTAAGCGATTTGATTATTTGAAGTCATAGTTCCATCAATGGAATGGTATTATAAGATAAATAGCTTGGGAATATCTTAACAATTGGCAGACTCACCTGACCATCTCATTATACCTCTCTTATACTGTAACATATGCTGGAGTATGTATTCCACCTATCAGTAGCACCTTCCCCTTTTAATATGTTAATACCCTCAGTTTATCTGTCTCTCTACAATTTCACACATGCTCCAAAGTATACTTATGTCACGTCTCCCTTCCTCTTAATTTTTAAGTGACTTGCTGCCAATTTTCCCATTATCAGTACTTCGCTTCTTCCCATCAGCTTGCCTGGTGTTCCCAGTCTGTTTGATTTCTGTTTTGAAAAACACTGTTTTGTTAATGCTAAGTTTTCCAAAAAGTTTATGTCATTACAAAGATCCTATGGAAATTCTTTATGCCTCATTTCCAGCCATTTTGGAAACTCCTGTGTAGATAATATTATTAACCGCATAATAATAAGGAAACAAATGATCTTGTTTAAATCATGTTGAGTGATACAAAATTATTAAGCCATAATTTAAACTCTATAAATTATTTTTATGCCAGTTACATAATTCTCCAGTGTAGGTATAAAATACTGCTACTATCAATAGCACTTCAGTTATAAAACAGTTTTTTCAAGCACGTAAAGTACAGTTGAGAAAACCAGTTATGGTTACCATTTATGATTATGTTTTTGTGTTCTTTACTTGAACTGACTATATTGTTTGAAAATAGATGAGAGGCCGATGCAGTTCAACTACATTTTCAGTATTAATTTCAGTTATTTACGTTATTACCAAATAGAATGGAAAGAAATATTTGAGTTCTCATTAGATTTTGTATATACAAGCCAAAAAGAATCTCCTGTGCATTAAGTTTTGTATATGGACTGCATAACCATCTAGTGAACTGATATTTTGTACTTAGAAGAGCAATTTGTTTGAATGAGAACTTGCCTATCCATACGTTGTGCAGGGACCATCCTCCCCACCCACCCCATTCCAGTCTTCTGCCATTTGACTTCCCTTCCAATTTATATGGAGTTTGGACAAGTGGAAAGATATTTCAGAACTGACAATTTAGAAACTATTGCCTTAGATCATAAAGTCAAAAAAATGTGAACATCAAATTTAAACTATTGATTAATATAAATGTATGATCATATTTTAAAGCCATTCAAGCCAGTTGAACAGTCTTTGTTTGGTAATAAAGATGCAGTTGAGCCATGAAATGCCCTTTAAATTTGAGTATATTATGGTATTCAAAATGTTCCTCATATAAACTTTTAAAAGATAGTGAATGGAGATTGGCAATTAACTGTGTGTTTCTCTCTTGTTAAGGTTTGGACCTCATGGAATTCCTGTGACTATATTTCCCAAACGGGAGTACAAGGATAAACCTGAAGCCATGCAGCTCCCAAGTAAATCATTCCAAGATGAGATGCAAGTGACATGCGAAGCTAACGGTGTTGTCCCAGACTCTTCTCCCATCCAGCCATCAGAACATAGCCTGGTTAAAAGCCTATGGACTTCCAAACCGCCTCCCCTTTTCCATGTGGGGGCGCCATATCCTCCTCCTTTGTTTATCAGGGACACATATAACCAATCAATACCTCAACCTCCACCTCGAAAAATTAAGCGGCCCAAGCGAAAATTGTACAGGGAGGAACCCACTTCTATTATGAATGCTATCAAATTACGACCCAGACATGTCTTATGTGACAAATGTAAGAACAGTATTGTTGCAGAAAAGAAAGAAATTAAGAAGGGCAGCAATGCAAGTGACTCCTCAAGATGTGAGGATACTAGGAAACGAAGAAATGAGAGCATAACTACTGTGAATAAAAAAATTAAAACTGATCATAAAGTTGATGGAAAAAGTCAGAATGAAAGCCAGAAAAAGAATTCTGTGGTCAGAGTTGCAAGTATTGTCCACAGCAGAAGTAGAGTAGTCAAAGTTCCCACTCAAGCAAATACATCAAAAACCCAATTAAATACTAAAAAAGTTCTTCAGAGCAAAAACATGGATCATGCAAAAGCTAGGGAAGTTTTGAAAATAGCCAAAGAAAAGGCACAAAAGAAACAGAGTGCAACTTCAACTTCCAAAAATGCACATTCAAAGGTCCACTTCACACGGCGTCTTCAGAACACCAGCTCAGGTTCCCTGCCTCCCCGATTGCGTCTGAAGCCACAAAGGTACCGAAATGAAGAAAATGACTCCTCTCTCAAGACAGGGCTGGAGAAATTGCAGAGTGGCAAGATGGCAGCTAAGCCCCAGTCTCGCTGCTCGTCTACCCGCTCAGCAGGTGAGGCCCCTTCAGAAAATCAGAGCCCCTCAGAAGGTCCTGAAGAGGCCAACAGTGAGGTTCAGGACACAAGTGAAGTGCATGTACCTGTTGATCAGGATGAACAGCAGACCATGGGCAAGAGAGGCAGCAAAAGCAATATTACAGTTTACATGACCCTTAATCAAAAGAAATCTGACTCTTCCAGTGCATCAATCTGTAGTAGTGATAGCACAGATGACTTGAAGTCCTCCAATTCTGAGTGTAGCACTACTGAAAGCTTTGATTTTCCTCCAGGCAGCATGCATGCACCTTCCTCCTCCTCCTCCTCCTCCTCCTTCTCCTCTTTAAAGGAAGAGAAAAAGCTCAGTAATTCTTTGAAAGTCTTTTCAAAAAATGTCTCTAAATGTGTCACACCAGATGGCAGGACCATATGTGTAGGAGACATTGTTTGGGCCAAGATATATGGCTTCCCATGGTGGCCGGCCCGTATTCTTACTATAACTGTGAGCCGAAAAGATAATGGCCTATTAGTCCGACAGGAAGCTCGTATTTCATGGTTTGGGTCCCCAACAACATCTTTTCTTGCTCTTTCACAGCTCTCCCCTTTTTTAGAAAACTTTCAGTCGCGATTTAATAAGAAGAGAAAAGGTCTTTATCGCAAGGCCATTACAGAAGCAGCCAAGGCTGCTAAGCAGCTAACTCCTGAAGTTCGGGCCCTGCTGACACAGTTTGAAACATGAACAAAGTAAGGTAGGCAAGAAATGGCGAGGCACCACAAAATATCTAACCTAGTTAACTATTTTGAAGGACTTGGGCCAATTAGATTTAAAAATGCACTCAGTTGGCTGCTTTTTATACTGAAATTTCCATTTGTAGCAATGTCTTGACTGAAAGTTAACCTTAAAAAAATTGTACATGCAATCAGATTAACCTAAAGCGAGAGCTCAGTATTTTTCAAGAGAACTCTTTACATTTCTTTGTAAAAGAAGTTCCTTTGCTCACCCCAAGCACAGGAGCCATAATCTCAGCTGAAGAGCAGTTTATTTGCAGGGAATTTTTACTAGTTTCTATCTACTATATATACCATTTCAATGTGGAAAGAGGGGAGGGAAATCAATCTAAGTGATGGGATTTGCAGGCATAACTGGATAGCCCACCTTAAATGCAGAATCTCACTTGTAAGCTTTATTTCTGTGATTTTATCCAATGGAAGTGAGCCCAAAGAGTTCACCTATGGTTCTATGCCTAAAATGCTTTTGTTCCTGCCAGCCACTTTAATTCCTTTAGAAACCAGTCTAATTGGAATTCTGGTAGATTTGATCATTAATAAATAAGTTTGTGATCACTTTTTTTCAAATGCTCAAAATTACGCTATGGATAAACATACACTCTTCAGGTTTTGGCAAGTTTTAAGAGAAAGCTGGTTGCTCACATTAGACTGGACAGTCCTTCCATTTATGGGATCAAGGACTGTTAATGCTGCATTAAGTGTGAATTACATAAATTTCCTGTTGGGGAAGGGAGGGTGCTCCTAGGACATTTGTTCTAAGGGTTAGCTTGAGAATTTTGTGTTGTGTAAATAATTAATTTCCCTGACTACTTGTTCTTAAATCCTTAGGATACGTCCTAGTAAATTACACTTTGTGAATTGTCAGATGTGTAATTGTTGCATTTGGATGTATCAAACTGCATTTTTTAAAGTATTTCCATTTAAGGTATCTGTTTGCAGGTCAGAAAATATGGAAAATGTAATTGTGTAATGCTCTGAAATGTACAAAAATGTAAATAAAATTGACTAAATCTAATTATTTGTGTGTGTTTCTCAAAAAGCCCTGAAGGAAACTCAGGAAGTAAGGCTGGTCTGTTTATGCAATGCTTAGGAGACATTCTGAAGGAAATCATTTTTTATTACTCATCATTAACTAAACTGGCTTCAGTCGCTGCTTATAAAATAATGGTGTTCAAAATAACAAAGTTTCTATTTTTTATAAATTCAGTTGTTTTTCCCTAAATGTTTATCAGTAATTCTGTAAGAAGTGCCTTCCTATATTTCTAATCTATGTTACTGAATGTTTTCTTGCTGTTAAATATTCTGCTTGTCTCATGCTCTGCACTGGGCAGTGAAATGGAGTTAGTTCAGTTCGAAAGCCTGTGCAACAGATTCTACTACTTTGTAGTTAATTGTTCTTAGAGGGCTTAACTTTATTGCCCTAAAATTTATACCTGAGTTCTACAAGTAGATATTTTCTAAGAAAAAAAAGTGTTAAACAAAAATCAGACCAACATATGGAGTCCAAAGAAATAATGACTAAAGGCTCTGTTGTGACTGATGCTAAGGTATGTCTCACATAATAAAATGTTAACTCAATTTTTCCAAAATACTTAAGCTTTAAACTGTATAGCTATTTTAGAAATATTCTTTAGAAAGTCTCTCTGTTTTCCTGAGGTACTCCATTTGATAATGCTCACAATCAATTTTAAAGTTCCAAATCTATTAAGAAATGAACTTGTATTCAGTCTTTTTGAAATTAGAAAACACACAAAATGGCATTCAGTCCTATTTCAGTCTTATACTGTGTATTCTCTTTCCTGCAAACAGAAACCAATGTAGTAGTTCAAGGAACAAAACATGCTATGTCTTTTTGAAAGGCAGGCTATGCTCAGGATCTTCTAAAATACACTGTCACTGTTTATCATAAACTTGAAAATGTAGGTTGGTTTAGGGTTGCTGTGGACAAAGTTTGTTTTAAATTTGTAATGGGTGGACTAGCTCTCTAGACATAATCAAGTTGAACATTCATACTAGTTTATGGAAGTACTCTTAATAGATGCTTGCTCCTTCTACCTTGAAATCCTATTTCCGAACCACATATTCAAACAGATTCAGAAATTAATTTAAACTGAATGCATATTTTTTTTCCAAGCCAAGGAATGGCTTTGAATACATTCCCAAGAATTATCCTGTGGCCAGGATAAAAGTTTGACTTCTTTTCATTAATACTGAAATTTAAGGAAAGATAATATGATTATTCCCAAATCAGGTATTTAATCTTTCGTTTTGCCACATTAAAAAAAATGTTAGAGGTCTCTGGATCATAACTAAGGCTTACAGGAGCCACATGTAACTAGGTGGTGCATCTATGCTATGGAAATGAAATTATTGTGTCAGAATTCTTAGTCTGGAAGGTTATACACCAACTTACCATTATCAAAAGCAGGAATTCTTATTTTAAATATTTTTCTCATGTACAGTATCTTGCTACTTCACAGATTGGTGCCTTTGAAAAAATTTGTTCTAAATATGTTTGAATTTTTAATGACATTATGATGTCTTTGGCCATTGCTTCATGTCATTTTATGTCCCATGAAAGTTTTGATTTATATGGTTATCTTTAAAATCATAAATGTCATGTGGTATGTAATGAATACTCATTGCAAGGCATCAAGTTAATGGATGTAATTTATTCTGGCTGTTTTTGGAGGGAGAAGTAACTGTTGAAGCACCAAATGAAATAAACACTTGTTTGGAATTCCATTCTTTTGAGGAGAAAGTGCCTCATGCAAGAGTTAGGGAGCATAATTTGGATTTCTATCAGCTACAGTTTTGTGGCTCCCATATTTGGGGTTAATCTCCCCTATCCAAGAAGCTACAGAGGAGTCTGTAACACACATACACAATTTTTATGGGCAGCTTCGTTGTATGCCAATTCAGATAAGGTAAAAATTGACTACATCTTTTAATTAAGCTTGGTATTAGGGACTACTGCAGTTTCTTGTAGTTTGCATAGTGTATTGGACAAATAGTTTTAAGGCAATTTCTTGTGCTATTTCAGCAACTTTTTTAATGAAAGAAATAGTGATGGTCTTGCATCTGTACGACTGAGGTGAAACTATAATTCATATATATGTTAAACTTGATTTCATCTTACTGTGAGAACATGATCCTACACGAGTTGTATGTCAAATTTTAGTGGAAATTAGTTACATTTGCTGCATTGGTTTGCTGAATTACAACTTCTTTAGGGCTGTCGGCAGATTAAAGAAAAACTTTTCATGCAACTTGTAATTGATTTATTTCAGTCTGCATAGTGGTTGTAATTATAATGAAAGCTACAATAGCTTACCAAAGCAAAATCAACAATCTAGCTCTTAAACTATTGCTCATTTCATCTCATTTTTAAAGTTGATTATTTATGTCCTGCTTTTTTGTGAAAGCCCATTCTCAGGGTACTTTTTCCCCTTGATTTCATCCCCACAATAATCCTATAAGTAGGTGAGACCAGAGGGTCACCCACTGAGTTCCATTGTAAATAAAACTATAAATGTGTACAACTATAAATTATACATTTTATATTCTATGTGTACACATATACATACATGTATTCATATTTTTTCACATACACCTTTTTTATATCCTGATGTATTATATATATTCAAGTGGAGATTTGAGCCCAGTTTTCTCTAGGTCAAGTGTCATATATTCTTCCTCTGCTTATTTCAATTGTGTCAATAGACCATGTTCAATTGCACTGAATTGATCTGTTCAAGCTAAAAATCAAGAAAAAAACAGGATATATCCTAGCTCCAAGAAATCAGATTCAGTGTAATTCCTCTCAGATGTTTACCTAATTTACTGGCTACAGAGCAATCCTCAGAGTAAACAGTACATAGAATGCATGAGCATGGCTCTGGATTATAACCTTGATGATTTATCCATAGAAATGTTTTAATCGGGATTGTTAGCATGTTTATTTTAACAAGTTCTTACTGAATATTAATCTCAGTAAATGAGTCTCCTAGGAGCCTGGTGGTGGATCAAAAGTGTACTTGGGGAAGGTCAAGCAGTTAAAATAATACACTAATTTAATGAAATGAGAAATCTAATTCCTGCTGAGGAAAAAATACTCCAGAGCCTATATCTAGATGAGCTGAAAGTGAATAAAAAGGCACTTCTGCGCTAGCAAGGGGTAGCATAAAATATGAAAAGTAGTGGAATTACTCCAGCAACTTGGAATGAGTTCATACATAAGTGTTCTGCCCATGCCTTAATAGTAGTTCAGGTATGAAAAAACAAACAAACACTGGGTTGAACTAAAATTAAGTGCAGTAAAGTGCAAGATTTGAATTTATAATGGGAAAGAACAAATATCTCCTTGAGTTAGGCAAGCCAATAATTCACTTTGCCAATAATCTCTATAGGAGGAATGGTCTATGTTCTTTAATGCTCAAAAAGCATTGCCATCTATCCAGCGAGAACAAAATGCATGCCTTATTGAAGTATATATAGTAGTATGACACATAATTGTATGCATTTTGAACTCAGTATATGTGTGCACATACACAAGCTTAACCTGATGTTAATTTTGTTATCAGGGATGAATTTAAGTTAAGTACTTATTAGACAAATGTATAAAAGATAAGCAGCCCTTTAATCATGGTAAGATCAAAAATGTCTGAAAACAAGCAGTGGGGAACAGGAATGTACTCATGCCGGATATATCTCTGATTTTGTGTAATTATACGGCCAGTTCGAATAGAAAACACTTAATAAACTAGGTCTTTGGTCTGATTCAACATGGCTCCTCTTGTGCTATTAAACCACCATAAAAATGTTTTACATTCTTAATGGTTGGAGCAACCTAAGATAAGGTCAAGTCAACTTGAATCCTGTATTTCTCATGCATCTGCCAGGTGGGCTTCCTTGTTGCTAGCCAAAGAATTACTAATTTTTATATAACAAATATTTCTTTTAAGTGATGAATATCAGTGAATCAAATTAAGGGCAGATAGTGTAAGAATACTAGAGAGAGGCTGAAAAATTGGATGTGAAAAATTACAGGGGGATTAACCATCATCTTAAATCAGAATTCTTTGCTGTTTCTCCCATTAAATAGAACTGATGCAATGGAGACATCTTCAACATCATTTGCCTCTACTTACTGAAATCGAGCCTGTCTGAAGATTTTCTTTTCTTTTTTGGTACTGTATGGTTTTCTGATGTTCTGAGTTGCAGTTATGATTTTCCTCATTTCCAGTAACTACATTATTCAAAATCATTTTGAGGATAACAGTTCCTTACAGTACTGTCTGAAATTAGGACATTCTGGTTTTTTAGAATATAAGTGTCCTTGTGAATTATTCCCTAGTTGGTCTACATTCATCATGGACAGGGTCTGGAGTAGTTAAGAGTGGAACAAATATAATTGCTGCTGTTCCGTTTGAGCAGCGGGAAGGAACTTCTAGAATATAATGCCTCTGTCCTTGGACTATTCTAGCTGCAGTGCTAATCCCAGTTTCTCTTTGAAGCTAAACTATTTGCCTTATAGAGTGCCCCCCCCCCAACTTATCCTTCTTTGCTTCCTGTGTCATTTTAGCTAAAGACACCAGTAGCTACGTACTTAGCATAGTATATTAGGGAGTCTATTACTTGAGTCCAAGATACAGAAAAATATTAGCATGAGATTTCTATTGGCTATATTAGGGTTTCCTGGTTTTGCATATGAGTTTAGGATTGCTCATATCAATGCAGGTATTAAATATCATGGCTAACTACAAATAAATGCTGGCACACATTATTTCAAAGCAAACAATAGTATGAATAAAGGTCTGGCAGATCTCATGCAGAGGTGGACATACTTGCTTTTAATTTTTGAATAACACCTTTTGGGACAAATCTATATTTTAGAAGAGTTAGAAGATGCTGGATTATCAGAATATTTTTTCCTTTTTTTCCATATGATTTTCTGTATCTTTTTTCTGTAAGTTTCATATATTAATTATAGAAAATACATTTCAATGCTTTTGTTCAATTAGGTACTTACTCTTTTCACCTTTTCTACAATATCAATTTCCAGCAGAATTCAACTTTATGGCAGTCAATAAATTGATTATCTTTTTTATTAAAATATCCCAAATACATTCTCTTAGGTTGCATGGGTTCCACCCAAATATTCATTACTTCACTTTTCTATAAAGACTTTTTTTCCAATTAAGATAAATTCCTTTGAGTCTTTTCATCATCATTTCATCACTTAAAAAGTATTAAACTCCAAACCTGAAAATTTCTTCACTGTGTTCTGTCCTTCAAGCTTTTGTCAATCCAAGCATTATTTTCATGTCATCATAAGTACCCAGATGTGGGGGGAATGCCACATGCATTATGTTACATACATTATACAAATTAAACAATCTGCCTCTTGACATGACAGTATAAAATATCTCTGTAATTTGGACCTGATGTTATGGTCATGATGGCTATAATCTTAGTCTATAAATTATGATTCAAACATGGATTAGAGACTTGGTTAAAATATTTTGTGACTAGCCATATCCACCATGGCTGGCATTTGATGAATAAGCAAGTCTCTATATGGCTATTTTGAGTGGGTACCTAACCCATGATCTCAAATTCAAGTGAGCTTCCCCATGCCCAGAAATGTGGCATATTCCTGGCCTAAACATTCATTTACCATCTCTCCCCTTATTTGTAATATGGCAATGGAATACAACTGACTTTTCTATAGATGTTGATTTTTCTTCTGCAAGACTTGTCTCAGATTAGATATTGACCCAATTTATCTGTAATTTCCCAGCATTATGCTATTTTCCCCACTTGTTTTAATACAAAGATAACCTATTTTTATTTTTTAAAATAATCATTTTATGTTTGAATTAAGAACCCTTTTTATGAATACCATCTGGATCTAGCTTTGGCAGGGATATATCTAGACCTAGCTTTTGGGATAATAATTTTTATTAGAATACAATCCTTGCTCACAAATATTTACCTGAATTGCTCAAATAGCTTTCCTGAATGCAGTTTTGATATGAATATTTACAAGACTAATTCTGTATGAACTGCAATGAATATTAAGCTTTTCTGCAATTGCCTTTTAATATTCTTTTAACATCCTTGATGCCAAAATCCAGCTGCCTTATTTTCCCAATATATTTTTTCTTTGTTTGCCCATTTTAATGTCATAAAGCCTTCAAAATCAATATGTATGTTATCAAACATATTTTTCTTAACATCTAATTTAAATATTTTAACTTCAACAAATCCAGTTATATGAGAACTTTTATATTATTAATGGTATGCCTCAGAAATGAGACAATTGGGTATTTTAAACTGTTCAGTAAAATTAGGTTAAACTATATTATGAAATCCCTAGATCTTCAAAGTACACTCACCTCCATTTTCCTATGGAATCCAGAATCATTGGGAATTATAAAGGTTACAGAATATAAGAGAAAGGAAAAAATGGTGATGATACATTGTGTTTAGCTTTCATATTGAGTTTAAATATCTAATATTGTTTCAGTGGAATAAGTTTATATCCATTTTTTAAAACTGTTCTATAATAGTATGAACATGTGGAAATAAGCTTAAACTATAAATGTGTATTTTTCTTTTTCAGCTCAGAGACATTAATCATCTGCTGTGTTTATGGAATTCTCTTGCACTGGCATGAAGTCTTGTCAGCTAACCAGAAATTGCATACATCTGATATGCCACTTTCTTCTGCAATCCAGAACATGGTGTATACTGAGATACTTTTTTTAAAAAAAAAAAAGGACTATAGTCCATTTCCAGGAAATCTGTATGTGTTGTAGATTTATAATTTCAAATCTAAAATGATATTTTATAAACTATTTTTGCAATAAACAAAGGCATGAGCCAAGGAGCCTATTCAACGCGAAAGAAACCACTTGAAGTACCAGAATGAAGAATCACAAAATGTAGTATTACTCTTCAAATGCAACTTGTCTGAATGGGCGTCGGTAACTGATTGAGACACCTGGAAAATTGGCTGTAAGGTTCTGAACATTTGCTTTTGTTCTTTGTGTGTTACATTTTACATCTTAACAAACATTAGTCTTTAGTGCAAGTGTTAGCAGAGCTGTAATCCTTTACTGGAAACATGTCCAAATTCAACTGTGTTATTAAGGGCTGACAGATGTGTTCTGAGACTTACGGTTTTCCATAAAGCAGCAAGGGACAAAAATAAATAACTCTACTTTGAGTAATTGTGGCAAAGACCATCCCTTTTGGAAATAGTTTAGTGGCTAGAATAGAGGCTGCATCAGAAGGTACAGATTTTCTATCTCTTCTGTTCACCCAGCAGTATCTGCCACAAGCTGGTACTGTTAAGATGAAATAGTAATTGGTATCCAAAGTTATGACATTTCTTTTTATAGCATAGTGCTGTATTGCACATTAAGTTAGTCATAACTAACATGTTCCACTGAGACTTGGTATTTTAAAGATTAGCTGGTTTACACTGGAAGGTTTCCTATCCTAGGAAGCCTCTAATCTTTTTCTCAACGGGACTTGAGTTTTTAACAGCAATGTGGTTTTACATTTCAGTTAACTGTTATGCCAAATTTTCACTAGATTACACCAAAAGCCTAAAATAATTACTTGTTCAGTATTTCTAAAACTGCTTATTTTAAAACTTTGCAAACCCTTGCATTGGGCAGCAAAATTCAGCAATTAGCTTGAAAAAGTGATGTCAAAAAATGCACAATATATAGATTGATATAATTAACAGTTTTCATGTCAATACAAGGATGCCTTCTAATATATAGATTTCAATCTTTAGGATATTAAAATACATTAAGATATTTTTTTTCTAAAATTATATATTCCAGCAAATACAGCAAGTGTCCAATTCATATTTTCCAAGTTGCAATCATAACTTTTCCTCTTTATTTTATTTAGTAACAGATTTATATTTTAAATAGCATTTAAAACAAGGGAAATGTTTATTACAAGTCTATATTAAAAAGATTTAATAATTATCTGTGAAAACATTTTTAAAAGTATTTATAAAGATTCCAGAGCACCTACTTTAAAAAAGCTCTGCATAATAATGATTAATGGTAATTTCAATTGTGCCCATTTTCATAAGAAATTTGGTGCAGTACTCTTTTCACTGATGTTAAAGCAAAAGAGAAATGGTGAAGGTTTTTTTTTTTTACAATTCAAAAAAGATTATTCGAAACCAGTTTGCAGAAAGTTAAAAAGAAACTTTGATGAAATAATGCAGATAATGCATCTATTCTGAAGGAAAATGTTTTTTTAAGCATCTTGATTTAAAATGTTTTCACTTGAAAAAATGTATAAAGCTTGAAGGAGTCATCATGGCACAAAGTGATAGTTTCTACTCAGGAAAATGGTATCAATCTATACAAACAAGGGTACACATATTATGGGCGGAGCCAATAGTGCCTGCATAGACAACACCCACTGTTAGCCAGAACTGATTTTATTTTTCTTCAAACACACCAATTCTGCCTATTTTACCACCATAATTTAATGATGTGGAGAAGCCACAGCTTACTTTATGTGTAGAAAAGAAGGGGGCTAAGTTTGAAAAAGAGACAAGATGACTATTTATATTGCTCATGAAGAATTGAATTTCAACCACCTTGGTTTTCATTTTGAGATTATACTGTCAGGGAAATTTTTAGTGGTAGAAGTAATGTATTGCTTTTCACTTTTTTCTTTAGTTGCTTAATATTTAAGCTTTGCTCCATGTTACCTTTTATGTCCATATATTATGTCACTATGCCTCCTTTATTTGGTAGACTTGAATAAGCAAAATTATTAAACTTTTACAGTTTTGCCTGAAGTTAAATATTCAAGAATTGTTGTGTACCATGTTTTGAAATAAAACGTTGATTTGTTCTTTCTGCACTTTTAAAAAGCTATCTCAAGCAATGTTGCTGTCTCTTCATCTGTTCATTTCTTTGACAGTAAAAAATTAATGAAAGTTGTAATATTAAGCAGAGATAGCTAACAGCAATTCCAACAGAAGACAATGGCTTTCTAAGCAGTGTAGATTACACCACTTCTAGAGTTTATAATTTTTCAGAACAGGTAAGGGGGAGGGAGTATTCCCTCCACTGCCACTAAATCTAGTATAATTCTGCAGAATACAACATGCCTCCTCACTTTTAAATAGATGGTATTACTTTCCTTCTTATCCTCCAATCTACTTTGCTTATAGTTATAATTTTATTTGTCTCAGTGGTAAGTGGTTAAGCATTTGAATGGGCTAGACATCTTGAAAACTTTGGTAAAACGCTGTGGATTGCTTCTCAGTGCTATCCAATACCAATCTCATTGAGAGTCCAGGTGGTCTTCTATTGCCAAGCTCTGGGAAATTATTCAAGTCCCATTCAGAATCCACCTGAATCAATAAAGCACCTGGAACAGGCAGATGAATGCTCCTTCACCCCACAGAAGTCATGGACAGCAATATTATCTTGGCCAGGAAATGATCTGATCAGGCAAAGAACTAAATGTTATATTCTCCATATGCAGATCTCTGAACAACTGTTCTGAAGTTTTGTCAATGTATCAGGCCTGAGATTACAAGGGACAAGCTGGTGGTGCCTGGAAGTCATGTACTCCCAAATCTGCCCAGATCCAACAAGACATGGCATCTGAAATTGCCCAGTATCAATAAGCAAAACAACTCCAATGCCAACAAGATCGGGTCCAGAAATCATTGAAAGATTATGCTGATCAGCCAGCAGGATACTTAACTTATTCTTACAGCTCAGTGTAATAAATTGGCATTAACTGCACTGTATTTTTATAGATCAATCCCACTACTCCCAGATACTGGTTGATAAACAATATGAAACAATAGAACGAATCTCCAAAAGAACAACATTGGTGCCCTTGCCCAGAGAGGTCCAGGTAAAACACATGAGATCTACCTGTTCATCCTCAATCAAGCTATAGATAAGCACAGGCTTATTAAAAATGCCTCATTAATGTTACGATCAACTTAAGGCCAAGAGCATTAACAATCCAGCTGCCAAAAGCTAGATGAGGGGCCACTGTGCCAGAAGTGGAGATTATCAGCAATCTCTCCCCTAGAACAGCAAATCTAGCATCCCACATCATATCTTCCCCAATCTGTCACTAATAGGATCACATTACTCTCTCCACTTCTATTCCCTTAATCCAAGACCACCAACTAATTTTAATCATCCTACTGAAACAATCCACCAGTCACATGTGGAGATCAGTAGTCTGGTAACATCACTTATTTGTGCCCAATTCACTACTTTTTCCCACCATCTAGCACTTCTTGGGAATCTTTAATTTCCAGATTACCATCTCACTACTACTTTGAGAGAATCCTGCCTCTTCCAGCAATCTCAATCAGGTGGATCACCTATCCATTCAAACCCAGTGAATTTTTGTATACAAAGGCAGCATTTACTTTAAAAATATAATGTAGGTGAAAATCGGGCACCACTAAGTATCATGAGACTCTGTCTTCTAAGGGTTCATCCAAAAATGTTCAGTACCTTGGCCAGACAATATACCTCTAAATCCCAGATTGTGAAGGCAGTAATTTGTGTTGTGACTTTCAGGCCCACCTAGGGAGAAATAATAGGAATTTCCATTCCCAACTCCAGCACCTTCTAACTGACAAATAGTAGCACGTACTAATGTGCCATTGATGTTCTTGGTCTCTTCTATTTACTGCTAATACTAGACTGGTGGACAATTCTTAAATTCCTTTTCCAATTGCCAATTCATCAAATACCCTGCATCTTCAACCACTAGTAATTGCAGGTCTGCTGGTAATGAGCTTCTCAGGTATTTCCCAGGTCCATCTTTGCCTCTCCTTAAAAACAACTTAAAAAGATAGTGTGTAATGGCTATCATATCACACATCTCTCAAGCAATGCCAACATATCTGCTCCTGTATATTTTCACACCGAGCAGTCATATAATCATCTTTACAGTCCCCACTCCAATATGAAGCAGGTCAACTGAAAATATTTGCACATTCCAGCAGAGACAACAGATCTGTCATTATAGGTGTAAAACAGCTTCTAATTATAATCTGTCAGTCATGTTTCCTTCATTAATCTTAACCTATCCTAATTCATGCAGCTCCTTTCAAACTCTCTCCTAACACTCTTAAACTATTTTCTTCCAACCATATAATGAAAATTTAAGCCAATTAAACCAAAACCACACACACCATCTTTTACCATAAATGCTATCTTGAACAAAAATGCATATACATGTTTAGGCAATTATAATCAGAAATTATGTTTTAATGAATCCCTATATGAACAGAAGCTAATACAACCTCTACATAATAAAAGTAAACATACTGTATTACCTTTCCATTAATTTTGAACGTTTTTTCTAGATTCAAAGTAAGTTAATAAAGAATGCAGTAACCACCAAAGTCTTATTTTAAAACTCTTCCTTCCGTATACTTCTGTAGCCAGCTAATAGTCTATTACAAACTTGGCATTTTTTTTCTCATTCTTGAAGCTTCAAGCTGAAACTAATTATTTATAATTCTCTTTGTATGCACTCCCTGGGTGGGCCTGAAAGTTACAACACAGAATGCTGCCTTCACAATCAGGTATATTGTCTGGCCAAAGTACTGAACATTTTTGGATGAACCCTTGGATCTTATAGACTTTCAAGTCTGGAAATACTTACAGGTGTTTGCCCTGCTCAATTACCCAGCTTCTTTTCAAATTCAGTTATCTCATTTACTATGGACACAATTTCTAGGGATCTTCATATTTGGTTTAACCTCTTCATTCTTCCACTCACAAAATGCTTCCTTTGTCAGTGGCTACCATATAATTCCAGAGCATAACAGAGAGACCCTATGCTAACCATTCTGAAATGTTTCTTTTTCTCCAATTCTTTCCCCTCTTTTTCCTCTTTATGATTGTGGCTGAAGATTTCAGTTTTTGTTTCATCAGCCCAAAACATTTTCCAAAATGTTTCAGGTTCATCAAGGATTTAGATAAATAATTATCTAATTATTTTTGAGATGAGGTTAAACAAAAGGCTTTATTTTGCCAGCTCTCCCATGCAATTGACATAAACAACTCTATTTGTGAACCATGAAACACTTATTAGAAACAAATATAAACATTTTATAATTCTTGAGCTTGAGTATTATTAAAAATATGTGGGGCAATCTCAAATAAACAGCATGTGGGAGAAAATACAATAATCTTTTCAACTAAAACTGTTCTGCATGGAAGAATAAGAAAAATTCCAAAAGCAAGAACAGAAAGACCCAGTCAGCTACAGGAAATATTTGGAAGCTGTTATTCTTGCCAAAGATATTACAAAGTACTAATAGAAAGGATATATACATGTTTCATGTGTCATAATCACTGCTTTCTTACTCTGAATATGTTACAATTCCATATAAATGCTAAGTATGTAATCAAATTTGCAAAAAGATGTTTTAATCATGTAGAATTTCAATCAGCTGCACTTAGGGATTCAATGCTTAAATTATTGTTTACAACTTTCTGTGATAAGATTTTTGAATCTGAAAGAAACAGTGTGGCTATGAATTGACAAACAATTCATATAGGAAGAACTCAGAAATAAATGCACTGTATTTTCTTTTTCTTTGATCAAAACAGTCTATTTTGAAGTCTTATTGAAATGAAGGCTGTGTAGTAATAATGTTTGAACACCATTGGTGAATAATGGTGTCTGGTACAAATTATACAACTGCATACCTTTCCTTAAAGATGAAACAAAATGTAATAAAAGCATATTTAAACACCATAATATACTGTTTATGATACTGGTAGAAATTACAACAAGTTGTCTATATATTCTGCAAGAAAAGACATATTTTGTGGAAACCAGTCGGATAAAGATAAAGGGTTTAGTAGACATATCCAAGCAAGGATAGGTAGTTTGCTTTATAACTAGAGAATGTTGCAAATAAACTAACATATCTTTTGGGATCAAGAACTTGAATTGTTTTACCCACTCATTTTTTGGGGATTTTCAAATAAATAAATTAAATAGATGTATTTAAAAGCCCATCAATGTGTCTTCTAAAAAAGCATAAAATAAAATAAAATCACCTAGGGAGGGGAGCTTGGAGTAGTTATGCAGGTGCTAATAACCACTTTCCCTCATTCAAGAGAATTTATGCTGTTATGCAACATTTAACACTGAAAAGGTTACTTTGAATTAAAAGACAGGCACTAATACCATGAATGATTTATTAATCTGTTAGGTAAAAGTAGATTCTCTAAATAGAGAAACACTTCTCTGCCCGTCAAAGAGACTTACAAACTTCACAAATGATGAAATGATTGTACTACAGCTACAGACTTAGACGCACTGACATTTTTCTAACTTGCAAAGCTAACCCCCACCCTCCTCAGATGGAAGGTGCAGTGCCCAAAGTGCATGAAACATCACTGCAAAGGCCAAATAACAGTCTTCTTCTGCCCATCTCTTTTGAAAGAATCTCACACACACATACACAATGCATAGGTCTCAGTTCAAATCCTCCCAGTTTAAAGAATGATGTTATGCATTAAATGTTTACTCATCCTTTTTGCATTCACCAAAACAACATCACCATTAAGCCTCAAAGCCCAAAATTTTGCCACATGCAATTTGGGCTAGTGTTATCGGTTGTTATTATTTGGATTTTGAACAAAGTTGATAGAGTAGGAGCCAGTTGAGGAATCTTGCTTCACTTGGAAGTTTTCTGTTGATAAGCCAAATGGGCGGAGAACCAGGTTTCCAAGGTCCTTCAGCTTGCCTGCAATACACATGCATAAAAAAATTCACACCATCAACTACATTTAAAAAATTATCACAATAATGGAAAGAATGTCTTCTGACAATGATACTTATAGAAGAAGGAAGTCTTAAAAAGGTTGTTAAGAATTCTGTTCAAGAAATGCCAACGTAAGAAGGATGATACTCTTTATATCATCCACTTTCAACAGTAGACAGTCATTTTAAGAGACTCCAAGGGGAAAGATGGTACATGTCCAAAATTTGCTCCACCATTATGTATTTATTACATGCAGTTTTCCCCTTTGAATTTACATCTCCACTAGTACAACTCCTATGGGTTTCATAATGCCCACAGTATGTTTTTGACAGACCAGAGGTAAACAGAACACCTGCTTTTCCACAAGACTTTTTAATCACAATTATTTAGAGCTACTGTGTTCATCCTCAATTCTAGAACTCCTTAGTTAACATTTTTATTTTAAAAAGGGTGAGAAGAACCCATGCTGTTCTCTAACACAGTACTGTAATTAGACAGTACAAAGTTTATAAAGAATTGAAGCAGCCCAGATTAAGCCCTGCTTTAAGGCCACGAAAAACAAAATCGAAAGTAAGCATGTGGATGAACCATAAGAGAACAAAGATTGAGCTGGATAAGCCTTCTCTTTGCTTCACAAACCGTTTGAGTTTGGATAAACTGAAATCAGCTGTTCACAAAGAGCATGATTCAGTACAAGCATAAAACTGGCATAAAACTCAGCTCTATTGCTTTGAAAAAAAGTACTTTCAATATCAGTTTCACTATTATTTAACTATAAGAGCATGTTGAAACTAAAATCCAGCTAAAAATTACACTACTAGTAGCATTTTTTTTCAATTTCAAAAACATTGTTCTATCGTGTTTTGAACCATTCAAAAAATGACTTGGAGAACTTCATCAGACTTAAATTAAGAAAGGACCTATCTCTTCTGGGCCAGTCATTTGCTGTTTTCAGGGCAGCCCCACAAGCCAGATCTAAGCATTCCACAGGCCGGATCTGACCCCCGGGCCTTGAGTTTGAGACTCCTGCACTACATTATTACATCCGACATTTTGGGAAAGACCTTGATGTGTATGAAGGTCAACACTAGTTAAAAAACTGACAACTGTGACCTCACATTGTTATGAACAAATTTTAATATTTTCTAAGGATTATAACAATATCACCATCACAATTGGCTCAATGAGAACAATAGTTGCCTTTTATACCCAGATACTAGATATAACTTAACATCAATAAAATCTGCAACCAGCCTCTGTATCCAGTCTATTATTCCTATCTTCAGAATGACTTCAAGCTGTAGATCCCATGGTAGAAGCAATTTTGCTGTTTGCTTTAATATAAAAGTTTGTTTCTTACAGCCAAAATGAGTAATCTGTATTTCTACTATGGCAGTAGTCAGGGTGTTTCTATTTTTGTAGCTGTAGAGATCAGGGTGACCTAGCTCCAACAGTTTTTTAATGAAATATATCCTATATATATCCTATATATAAATATATAAATCCTTTCTTTTCAAACATAGCAGAATCTGAAACAAGTCCATGGTACTATGGAATTCTACAAAGTCTATAGAAAAGGCAATTTTAAAAAGTCACAACACTATGCATATCCCGTTACAGAAACCATTCTCTTGCATTAGCAAACTATATACAAAATTTACTTACCTAACATCTCAGCCTTAAGTTTTTCATTACGTTCCTCTATTTCTTTTGGCAATCTCTAAAAACAAAAGCAAACAGAAGGCCAATTCCAAAAACATATTAAGCAACTTTATTTATTCTTTATCCAGTGTGCAGATTGATGCATCACTTGATGATGAAAAACTGCTTGTTAACCTAGGCCATTATCTGATCTATTAGAGACACATGCATACCTGTCAAACAGTGAATTTGCTTTCATCTAAGTAAGAGAAATAGCTCAGTGGATGCAATTTTGGGCTTCCAAATCCAAGACATGCTCATCATACAACTACAGATTTTTTTTCAAGTCATATAATTCAGAGACATAGAGAGCCCCTTCACAATAGCATTTAAGGAACTTCAAAGCCATTATTAAAGCCTATGGCTAGTTGTTGTTGATGTTATGCAAAGAGTGGAACATCTTTATGATACTCTTTCCAAAGAACATTCTGATTTTATGATTTTTCCATATTTTAGACAACTCTCCACACCAGTTCATTTTAAAGGGGCTATTAAGACCACACATTGCTACAATTAAAAACCAAATTAAAATTAAATTTTTTTGGAGGGGACCAAAAAGCTAGTTTTATCATCTGTTCTGAGAATCTGATAGCAAATGCTCTTCAAAAAGTCACAAAAACAAGTAAGGAAAGAAAGAAAGAAAAATAAAATGTCCTTTTGTTTCCTCCATAGCAGATTTTTCCCACACTTTAACTCTAAAGCTATGTTTGCTCATATCTAAAGTAAAAGCTGTAATTCAAGAATAATTCATCTCATATAACCAGTGATGGGATACAAATAGTTTAACAACCAGTTCTCTGCCCTAATGACTAGCTGGGTAGGTGTGGCCAGGTGATCATGTTACTGGGTGGGCGTGGCCAACTCAATGTCACTCATCACACCCAGCCATGTCTCCCTGGGCCTATATTCAACACCTCCAGAAATGAAAGGGTTAACCAACTCTCAGTTTCTTGGTGCAAATGCCTCCACCCACAGTGAAAGGATGGGGAAACCAGCAAAGCATTCTGCTCCCATCACCAAGGAAAGTAAGACATTGGAGGCTAAGCTTATTAAAAAGCAAAATATTGTATCATAATAGCCAACATTTCACACCTGGCAGAGGCAATAAATCCCATTGATTCCCCAGAAGCAATTTACAATTAAAGCCCATTTGCAACCCAAAAATAATAAATAAATAGCAGAAGGAGAAGAATTGACAATACCTGTGCAGGCAATTCTGAAAGAAACTAAGCAAAAACTGGATTAACCCCTTCCTTCCTTCCTTTCCTTCCCTCCTTCCATCTCCTCATTACCATCTCCTTCCTTCTTTTTCTGACCTGTTTTGGGGCATTTTCTGGACATTTTTTGGGCTGTTTTTAACTCCATTTTAGGCCTTTTTGGGGCAGTTTATTGTCTGGTTTTAGGCCGTTTTCACCCAGAAAAGGTCTGAAAAAGGCTCAGAAAACGGTCTGGGAAACAGCCTGAAAACCAGCCTGGAAAATGACCCCCAAAAGGCTGGAAAATGGGGGGGGGGGACAGCCAGTGGTGGGATTTGCTGGTTCATCGAACTGGGCAGAATTTCAAAAACCGGTTCGCCCAAACCAGCTTAATCCCACCTCTGGTTATAACTGATCCTCCAACTTGAAAAATCAGGATTATGATTTCAGAGACAGCCTTTCTCTTCACTCCCTATTCTTTTGGATCATGCTTCTTTGACTGCCATCTTTCACTAATGTCCTGAAAAATTCTGTGCTTTAATGGTATTACTATAATCATCTCCTTGATTACAAAAATAACTTTACCATGCAAGCTTCCCTTGCTTGATATACCGATGGATCTTTCTCCAGCAGATTTTTGTAATCTTCTAAAGCTTCATCTAATTTTTCTGTTTTTTCATACAGTTCTGCTCTCCTCAACAGTGCTTTGATATAATTTGGGTTTAACTCTAGAGCTGAAAAACAAAAAAAGAGCAATAATACATCTTACTTGCAGTATTTCTACAAAATACCTATAAAACCATGCTACAGTATTATTTAACAACTCCATTTCTAAATAGTAAATAGATTAAGCAAATATACACATCAAGGTATGTCCTTAGATGCACATTGTTTAGAACCCAACATTATTATCATACTGACCCTGAATTCATAGGATTAAAAAAAAAGTTTGTCTGCTTTCAATTTCACGTCATATAAACCAACAATGTAATCCATAAATTATTTTATCTGAGTAATGTTTAATATTCTATGTGAGCCCAGTTCATTGTTATATATTCAACAAACCAGAGGTTAGTATATATCTTGGTTAGCAGTGATGGTAATCAATCTGATTTCACTGTTCCTACCTCTGCTCCATTCTATCCTGCCTATTTCCAGTCTCTCTAAACCTGTCCAACTCTTTTCTTCTTTTAAAATCAGATAAATGGAGCCCAATTATTTTCTACGTACTGTATCTTCCTAGGTTTATGCTCAGTTGAAAGCTTCATGAATAATAATTATTTAGCTTTCTGCTTATTTCAGTCATCATATGCTCCTTGTGTAACCCAAATAATTGAGGGAGGTGGACTTGAAAATTAACAGTGCCATTGATCAGGCTTCATCCTAGTAGATAATAATATCAAATACCTGTCAAATTTCCTATATTCTCTCCATGTCTAGTCTCTAAATATAATATTCTGACTAAGAGCAAAAGCATGAAAAGAGAATACCTTTGCTGCAGTCACTTATAGCCATTTCTTTCTTGTCCTAAATGAGAGATAACATCAACATTTAATATAAAATATAATTTTTTGACATTCATAACAACTGGGAAAGATAACTTGGTAACATAAAAATTTTATATGCTCAGCATCTACATTCAGAACTATGGGACAAAAAGTCAGTGAAACTAGAGGTTAAGAAAGGTATTCTTTCTATCTGTAGGCCAGCTAACCTACTCTTATTTTCCATTTATAGAAAATAAAGCAAATAGCAATAGCACTTAGACTTATATACTGCTCCAGTGCTTTATAGCACTCTCTGAGTGGTTTACATGAGGATATTCTTCTCAACAATCTGGCTCTTCTTTTTATTGACCTTGGAAGTATGGAAGGCTTGAGGCGGTCAAGATCAAACTCCTGGGTGTAGGTAGAGTTAGCCTGCAATCTTGCATGCTAACCACTGCACCACTGCATTTTAACTACTGTTTTAACTACAGGTCAAGTAATAAAAGATACAACATAATTAATATCAATAAGCCTTGAGTCCAAAAATTTTATTACCACCTTCAACGTATGCAAGAAGAGATTTTAAACTCTTGAAACTGTTGCTGTGGTGAGTGAAGCAAATACAAACACATACACACACACATGTTGGCCATTTTGGGACAAGCCTCCATCAGCTTTTTCCAGGGATCATACCAGAGAGAAGGGAAGAAGAACTGACAGAAAACCTTTTCCCTAAGTTAGCAACATCCAGACCTCATTCACCATCTGTCCTAAACATGTCCAACAGGAAGGGCAGTTTTCCCAGCATACTGACTAGGGAATTCTGGGAGCAGAAGTCTGAAAGTTGCCAGATTGAAAAAAGTTGCCATAGCAAAAACTCTTTCCCAGCATTCCTTTCAAGTGAGAGTTGAGATATGGCAATGGACACAGCTTCAGAGGAAAGCTGGTCAATTAGCAAGTGATTGGCAATACTCTCACTCTACTGCAGCAGATCTGTTCAAACATAATAAATTTGCACTGGCATCTGACATGCCAAACCAACTCCTGCTCCTCCTCCTCCCCCCCCCGCCCCCAATTATTTCTGCCTGCAACTCCCTGCACATAAAATTCTGACAAAACTAATCACTTTACAATCTTGGAAATAAGTATTACCTGTTTCATTCTTGCTGCAGCTCTATTTGAATACAAAATGGATCTATCTGTGTTACAGGAGGCCGGACAAACCTGCAGTGCTTTTGCATACGAATCTTCTGCTTCTTTATACTCTGAAGTTAGGGCAGAAAAAAAAAACTGAAATTGAAAAAAAACTGAAAAACACAAAACAATGCAGGATATTTATATATTTATATATTTTTAATATTTTTTCATTTAAAAGTAATAACAGGAAAAGTTAAAAAGAAAAAGCAAACAGTGCAGAGATATGAAAAAAATTAACCCTAATATGACTATGACTCATTTGTGGGACACAGTATACTTTTCTTGCACACTGTAAATTCAAAACAATATTTTTTTTTCCTTTTGGAATTAAAAACAAAGCATCAACCCATAACTTTAAAATTAAATTGGATTCAGGATAATTCAATCTATAAATAGTATCATTCAATTATGAAAAATATTTACATACAAGGAGATTCCCAAGCGAGGGAACGTACAGTATGTTAAGGTTATGCTAACATGAAAATATTGCATAACAGAATTTGGATTTTCTGAGATCATACAGTTATGTTAACACTTAATTTAGATAGTCGGAATATAATTAAAAACTAATAAAGACTTCTCTCCTTGTTCTTTATGCTATTCCTATTGTATTTTGTGGGATCTGCAAAAGCAAACAATTTACAAAGCCTCTGGAATTCTAGGTAGGAATACAACGATACTATTGTCTAAATAATTCAACTTTGTTCTATGCAAGATAGAATTTGTGGGAGATAACTTCATACACACTACAAAAGGGATGAACTCACTGGCTGAGATTAGGAACTCTACTATTCTGGTTAATGGGATTGACATTTTTGGAATCAGAGCAATTTCTGGAAAAATAACAGCAGCAATAGATTTTTTTAATCACCATTAAAACTGATTTCAGTATACTGGGAAATGTACATTGAGCTTACATTGTCTTACTGATAATATTAATATGCAAAATACACCCATTTTCCAGGAAAGAAAATCTACAATAATGAACGTCTTCTGTCTGCAACTTTTCTAATAAAGGATGCACACAATTTACATACTGCATATCTTCTTTAATTTCTTTTCTTGGTACTTCAGTGAAAAATAAAGAGAAGCACAGTGGCTCACAAGGTTAAGACACTGTGCTGGCAATTTGTGTTCGGGATCTGGTTGCTGCCGTGGGACAGGGAGAGTTTTCGTCACACGCTGCAGCTCCTGCCAACCCAACAATTAGAAAGCAGGTGACTATGAGTAGATAGATGGTTATCACTTCAGAAGGGAACTTAACAGGGACATGAAAAAAGCCCCAACAAGACGTCCCCCAGGCAACAATGATGTTACTGTTCAATCTTTTCACCCCAAAAGCACTTCAGTGCTCCCGACATCATTGTAGTAGTAAAAACTAAGAAAAAACAGCTTATATCTGACTCTGTACAGAGGTGTGGAAGAGACCAGAAATACCACCATTCATTGTCCAAACCTCCTTCCTTCCAAATCTCAGCAGAACAACAATCCTAAACTACACTATACATTGACAGTTTGGTTAATCCATGAACCAACAGATCTTGCAACAGTAAGCAACAATTAGATAATAAACATAGCATAGGTGTATGCTTTCTGCATTAAAACTGTCAATTCTTTTCTTATTTCTTGATTTACTTTCCCTTTGTAGAATGATTTTGGACAATTGTTTATGGAATTAAAAAATATTGATAAAATGCAAGACCGCATATAAAAAAATCTTGGTTTAAAAGGACCAATTGAGATAAGAATACCCTTTGGTGCTGAAAGGCATTACATAGGAATATACGGTATATGTGTGAGCATTAATTGCAAAAAATATAGGTGTCGTTTTAAACAACTCCCAGACTTGGAGTTTGATGAAAGGGTGAAAAATAGCATTGAGGTGAAAAATGCCTGTTCCTCTTCCTCAGAATCAAAATACATCCCAATGTTAATCATTAATAATCAAAATAAATATTACTAAACATAAAACTGTACTTTCCTTCCAGAGTTTCAGCCACAGCCACATGATATAATACTCTCCAAGACAAGTGCATAAGGAGTCTGTAATAGTAGGCCTTGCCATTCTGAAATACTGACAAAGAACTGCATGTATGAAAGGGTTTCAAGGCAATAAAGAAAAGCCAGTTAGGAAAGTGGGTTAGAATAGGAGCCAAGGAGAGGATTTGATAGCAACCAAGAACTCAATTCTAGCCACGTTGCCTCTTTATTATGGTTTTGTTTTATTTGCTATCTTCAGGTAGCCTGTATCTTTTTCCTCAAGAAAAACTCAGGTAGACACTAATATGCAAGAACACTAATTTTTAAGGTGGTAAATACAGCATGTTTCAGCAACTGGCTAGACTAGTATGGGCTTAGCAGCTAAACCGAGCCAGGCCTGATTAGTATTTGCAGAGGTACCATCCCCAAATCCCAGAGCTGAAAATTAGTCTGAGTAATTTAGAAAGCATCCAGAAGGAAAACAAGAGCAAATTATTTCCAATACTGTTGTCTGGCCTGGAGGAATGTTGTCCATGGTGTCACAATGGGTCGGACATAACTTCGCAACTAGCAACAATACTGTTGTGAAGAATCATGTGATCTCCAAGACTGAATTTCTACCTTTATCTAAGCAAAACATCCAGGAAACTGAACTCTGCAAATCTAAACAGAAGCAGATAGTCTTCTGATAAAGTAGTCTTCCAGAGAAGAACACCTGAAAACCTTCCTGAAAAATACGCCCAACATCACTCCTTCCTAAAGAGTCTTCCCAATTCTTGGAATGACTTTTTTCTCCTTATTTCTTTTCAGAAATTATTATTGCCTTTACTACTTTCCTCTACCTTTGTGACAAAATATGCCAAGAAACATTGCCAAGATGCTTTTCTATTTAGGCTCTTGCTTTATTGCAAACACTTGTTGTTTATCACATCTGTTATGTTTATGTAGAATTCCTCTGATACAGTATCATTCTCAGTTGAATAGAATAAGAATAATAGAATAGAATATTTTATTAGCCAATGGTGATTGGACACCCAAGGAGTTTGTCTTTGGTGCATAAAAGAAAAAATAAAACTCATCAAGAATCATAAGAATCATAAAGATGTGCAATGTTAATGTGTATTTGAAGCTTGTGCTTTGTTTTTTCTTTCAAAACCCAACTATCACTCACAGAGCTTTTTCTGCAGTCTTTTGGAATACCTTAAATAAGATTTTCATTAAGTGCTTATGAGTCAATATCTCAAGTTCCTATGTTTAACGGGTATACATAAGTGGATACGTGAATGGATTATAAACAAAGATACAGGTAGTCCTCTACTTACAACCACAAAAGGGACTGGAAAATTCCTCTGTAAGTGGTGAGGTCGTAAAGCAAAATGTCATGTGAGCAGCTCCTGCCTTGATCTTGCTTGTTAGAAGCCACCTGGGAAGGTTGCAAATGACTACAGGAGGCTGCAACTGCCATAAGCGCAAGGACTGTACAAAACTCATTTTTAAGCACCTTTGTAACTTCAAGCAGTCACTAAATGAATGGTCATAAATCAAGAACTGCCTGTACTTTCTAAAAGCTCCCTCTAACGCACCAGGCTTTCATAAAGTATAATGTCAATAAAATCCTATTCTTGCCTTTACACCAGTGATTCTCAAATGGTGATTCTCAGGAGACATTACATTCTTCAAAATGTTTGAGGATCCCAAAGACCTTTACTTTATGTGAGCTATATCTATTAATATGTATTATATTAGAAATTAAAACTGAGAAATATTAAAACCCTGATTTGATTTCATCAGTCCCCAAGCAACACTGTGACAGCCACTGCTCTCAAAGATGGTTCACAGTTATTATTATGATTGATTATATGCCATGAAGTCATTTCTGACTCCTAGCAACCACATAAATAGACTTTTTTCATGAGAGTCTATCATTCCCATAATTATGCCAAGCACACATTTTAAAAAGTACCAAGACCAGGAAAAAAATTGTGGGCAACCATAGTAACAGATTCATTTACAAAGGGCCAATTCTTATACAACCAAAACAGCACCACTCAAGAACCAAAATAGGATGCGAACAATTTGAAACCATCAAGTACTATATTTCCTTGGTTTGTTATTTCAACTAGCTTTGCTATTCTCTCTCTCTCTCCCCCTCCCTCCCTCCCTCCCTCCCTCTCTCTCTCTCTCTCACACACACACACACACATTATGGGGGAGGGGACAAGCAAATAGGTACAGAAAAAGGAGTAAGAAAGAATAAATCAAAGAAATTGACTCAAGGCAAGAAGAAAAAAGGAAATACAGCCAAATCTAATTTACTTCAACACCATTCACTAACCTGTCATCTTTTATTCCTGCAATCAGGCCTTGTTTCCGTTATGTCCATATACTGTGTTACCCATTGATTTTTATTGTTTAAATTTCTCAGTTGAATAGAATAAGAATAATAATTTTCTCTTTTTCTCATTAACTCCATCTAACTGCAATTTTTTTTTTTTGAAACAAATTTTTATTAATTTTAAAGATAAAACAACACATCATTAACCATTAAATACATAAACACATAAAACCTCTTAACATTGTAAATCCTTACAAGTCAAACAAAACATTATTTTTATACAGCATAATTCCAATTTATCCCATCTCCATATGGACACACAGACATCTTTCAGCAAGTTTCTCATTTTTTCTCTTTACTCCTATTCAATTTCATTTCTCTTCCATATTTATCCATTTTATAGTCATCAGATTCTTTTCTTTCTGGCTTGTATAAATTATTCTCGTCTAACATTCCTCCAAGGTTTTATTGATTCTTTCCTTTTTTTTTTTTTATAAAAAACAAATTTTGTTAGTTTTACCATAAGCACAATACACAAACATACAAACACAAAACATAAACAAAACTAAAAGATCTTTTCTGAAGGTTGTCTGTTCCCGGGTTAAAACTCTTTACACAGACACAAATTCAAACATCATATTCAACCCATATCTCCTTCCAAATCTTATTATCATTTTCTTTTTTATATATATATATAAAAACCATTTTTATCAGTTTTATAAAAACAATGCACAAAAAATCAAGGCATAGCAGCTTATAAATTCTTTTCTAAGAAAAAATAATAATAATAGACCAATAAGGCATAACATTTCCAGATTATAATATCAATATTTCATATAATATTAACTTCATATCTTGTCCCTACTTCTCTTTTCCATCCAAATTATTTATTAATTAAAATTTTATTGCCTTTTATCAATACACAAAATCCAAAAAAAAAAGCATATATATCCTTCCATATCTTATTACCATTTTCAACAACATTCTTTGTCTGTTCTATTTCCAATTATCCATTCATCTTTTTTTTCTTTTACTATACTTCTCCTGTACACCAATTGGAGTAACATCTATAACTCATTACCCTAACTTAGAAATACTACATATAGCAATCTTTCTTGGGATTCTGTTTAAAAAAAATACTAAAATTACATAATAAATTTTATATTCTAAATATACATATAAAAACACACCCTTATATACCCTCCAGAATCCCTCTTTTAATCTAAATTAAATTCACCCATTATCTCTAAATAAACTTTTTTTCCTTAGGTCTTGCTTCCCCACATTAAGGCTTCTCCTCCCCCCCTTTCTCTCTTGCTTATTCTTCTCCTTGCCCTTTCTACCCCTTTGCTTTTTCTCTTCGCTTTTCTTGCTCCTTTTCCTTTGCTTTCTAACCTTGCCTCCATCTTTTCGCTCATTTTTCTCTCTTTTGGTTGTTTTTATAATTCTTAAAATCCCCTTTTTCTTATCCTTTTTGTCCTCCTCTCCAGAAGGGACCCATTGTTCATCAAAGATGGCTTCTTCTTCCTCTTCTTCCTTGTCCCAGTCCTTCTGCTGCGTAATCAACTTTTCAAAGGAACATAACGCCATTTCTAAGAATTGAAACAAAGCGCCCAAAGTATCTTCTTTTTTATATTTTTGATATTCAATCTCTAGTTCATCCACAGACGATGCCATTATGAAAAGGGAAACTTTTTCCAAAACAACCACAAGAATTTTTAATCAAAGACAATCAAAAGCAATTAAAAAAAGAAAAAAAGTTCCAAAAGTTAATACTTTTCTTCCTTCTTCTCTTTCTCTTTCTGAATTAATTTTTAATCAAAGAGGTCCAATTACCATATATCTTCTTTTGGGATCCACAAAGACGTTCTAATCAATCTCCTCCTTTTTCAGCTTCTGCTCCAATTTTTTTTTTCTCCCTTCCCACTTGCAATGAGAATTTTAATAATCAAAAATCCATACCTCCAGCAGAGATTTTCCAATTTCTCACATTTTTCAATGTCCAAAAATCCCTTTGTCTCTTATCTTAGCTTTCAAAACAATCCACTTTCAATGTCTAATATATCCAAATATTTCTGCTTTTTCCGTGGGGTGGGAGAGTAAAAAAAAAAAAAAAATTCCCTTTAACAGCTTCTCCGCCGCTTTTCGCTCTTCTTAGGGATACAATGTATCCTCCAGCAACAAACAGATCAATTCCAGGCAATTTAAAAGGTGTTACTTGACCCGGCTCAGACAGAACTTTCACTCTTCACACTTCCTCCAGCACAGTTCTTACCCGGTTGCTGGCTTCTTCGTGGCGGCCATTGCTGACCGCCGCTCCACCGCCTTGGGAAAAAGGGGACATTATTCCGGCCCCCCCAATCTTCTCAGATCTGGTCGCAAAGCAGTTGGCTTTGATGGGTCCTTCTCCGGCCCCCTCTAGTCAGGACAAGAGGTTGTTTAACCTGGATCCGGATTTCTCCGCTATGTTAGACACACCGGAAGTAGATGATTCGATTGTAAGACTAGCCTCCTCTTCCAATCCTACTGATGCACTGGAGGCACTGAAGCTGGAGGATAGGCGAGCGGAGATGGCGCTCCGGCGGGCTCACAACGCTGATGCTTGGGCTATCCGGTCGGCCACGGCCACTTCCTTCTTCACCCGGTCCTCCATCAGGTGGCTCAGACAGCTGAAGCAACATATCCCCCCAGCTGACACCAGAGCCCATCAAGATATCGCAAAAATCATGGCAGCGGCGGAATTTGCAGCCAACGCCACCTTTCATTCGGTTAAGTTCTCATCCCGGGCTATATCTTCCCATGTAACTGCCAGACGATTGCTTTGGCTTCGGCACTGACGGGCTGATATTAAAAATAAGTCTAAGTTGGCTTCAGCCCCCATATCAAAGGGGAAATTGTTCGGGCCCGCTCTCAAGCCATTGCTTCTGGAAACTCGAAATAAGAAAAAGTTTCTGCCTTCGCTTTTTCGTAGGCAGGAAGCCAAGGGTTCCGAGCCCTTTCGGAGGGGCTCCTTTCATCCCCCTTTCCAGTCATCATTCACTCCTAGGTTTCAGGGCTCCCCATCATTCCAGTCATCTTACCAGGACTGGGGTGACTCGGGAGACAGAAGCAGGAGAGGGGGCAGTTACAGAAGGCCCTTTAGGGGTGCCGGGAGTAGGGCGGCCCGCCGACCCAGGTAGGATTGCAGGTTCTCCTCCCATAGGCGGCTCAGGCATTTTGCCGACAAGTGGGAGGAATCCACCTCAGACACTCGGGTCAGAAATTCAGTGCGCTTTGGCTTGACCTTGCAGTTTCACACTCCCCCTCCTGAGCATTTCAGGTTTTCACCCATCTCTAGGAATCCTGCTAAGCGGGCCCTTATGGCCTCCGCCATCAAACATCTGTCTGATATTAGGGCCATTCAACCTGTACCTCCCTCCCAACGGGGAAGGGGTTTCTATTCCCTTTTATTTTTGGTGCCTAAACATTCCGGGGGTTGGAGACCCATTTTAGATCTTAAGAGGTTAAATCACTTTATCGTACGCCATAAGTTCAAAATGCAGACTCTCCAGTTTATTTTACAGGGCATCAGAGAAGGGGACTGGCTTACATCAGTTGACCTTTCCAAGGCTTATCTCCATATCCCCATTCATTCCTCGTATTCCAAATACCTCAGGTTTTGCTATAATAATCAGCATTTCCAGTATGTAGCCCTTCCCTTTGGTCTCGCTTCGGCTCCGAGATCTTTCACTAAGGTGTTGGCAGCTCTCGCGGCTCACCTTAGACAAATTCCTATCCGGATCCACTGTTATCTTGACGATATCCTGGTTGTATCCCCTTCCCAACATCAGGCCGATACTAGCGCTACCCTCTCGGTACTTCAGTCCCACGGGTTCTTAGTGAACTGGGAGAAGAGTCAGCTTATCCCCTCCACTCGTATATCCCATCTGGGGGCTGTGATTGACTCTGTTGAAGGAAAGGTTTTCCTCTCTCAGGAGAGACTTATTAGTATCCGCACCACTTTCAGAGATATCCGGTGAACTGGGAAAACATCTTTGCTCAATTTATCCAAGCTGCTTGGGAAACTAGTTTCTTGTATTTCCATTATTCCATGGGCTCGCTTGCATTCCAGATCTTTGCAATGGTTCCTCCTACCGTATCAGCGTTCAGGAAGGAGCACATCAAGGTTCGTAGTGAAGGTCCCGCCGAAGGTTCTTGCCTCCCTCCTATGGTGGATACGACCATCTGTCAACAGAGGACAGCTATTCAAAGAGCCTCAAAGGGTCACTCTCACGACAGACGCAAGTCTTTCAGGATGGGGGGCCCACCTGCAATCTCTCTCGGCACAGGGAGTTTGGACTCCTGCAGAGCGAGGTCTTTTGGCAGGTGAGTCTTGCAGCAGGTGGTGAGAGATCCTGGGGAAGTTCCAATCCAGACGGACTCCCGCCCGTAGGACAGACTTGCTTTGGTATGTCCCACTCTCTGGATGCTCGCAGCAGTTCTACAGAGAATGGGCGTTGGTTCTTACCTGATATGCCTCTTCTTGTGGAACTGCGTAGAGCATCCAGCCCCACCCTGATTGGTCCGTCTGAGGGGGGGGAATCCTGTTTCGGCCAATGATTTCTAGTGTTGTAGTTCAAGTTGTATAATACTTAAGATTAGAGGGTTGTTGTTGTCCTCTCGTCTTCGTTAAAACTGGGGGAACGCATGGAGGAGTCACGTGGAGGAGGAGGGCATTCCTCAATTTCAGCTCAGCCTGTGAGAAGTGAAGACTGAAGCACCTCCCACTCTCTGGATGCTCTATGCAGTTCCACAAGAAGAGGCGTATCAGGTAAGAACCAAAGCCCATTCTGTGCATTTTCCTGACATACTTGCCAACTCTTGCTTCCTTTGGCAAATGTTAATTTCTTACAACAGACTACCTACCATCCATTGCCTACCATCATTTGAACATTTCTCCATCCATTATCCTACCTTTAGTAAGAAGTGTATCAATGTATGAAAATTGTTATCATTTTCTCCCATTTATGTACAATTAGCCATTTTTTTCACCCAATTTTATTCAGCAAGCCATTATCTTACTTTTTGATACATTAATTTTGAGGACCATATTCCTCTTGAGTCATAGAATCAATCAGCATTTGTTACAAAAGAAGTTGAGTTCTTAGCCAACAATTCAGCATTGTCTATATACAAAAATGCATGCATATTTGTATTCCCAGCCAACATAGCTCATTGTTCCCACAAGCATTCCTTATTTAGCCATAAACACATAAATAACCAAGGGGAAAATATATAATCTTAGCTCCCTTCAAATAAACTATTTGGCAAACATTTATTCTCATGTGTGTTTTGCTTCCATCTACAGCATTCAACAACTGACTCTCAACTCCCATTATTTGTGAAAGCATTCCAAAGTTCAAGCCTATTTATCTTACTCTCTCTCCAAATCAATAAATGAACAATAAACTTGTTTTCTCACATTCATATTTTGCAGTGACCTTGGTTCTATAAGAAAGATGCATAGGAAGATATATTATGTAAGGGAGGATAAAATATATTCTACTTGGGTGGAAGTGGAATAGCCTTGTATTTCTTTAGAAGCAGTTTACTATATTTCTGTATTTCTATACAAATGCACACTATACATATATTCAATACATATATTAACATATGTCTAATGGTTAAGACACTAGACTAGAAACTGGGAGGTTGTGATTCCTAGTCCTGCCTTAGGTATGGAACACCGTCTGGGTGACTTTCAGCCAATCACTCTTTGCCCAATCCACCTCATAGGGTTGTTGCTGTGAGGAAAATAGGAGGAGGAAGGAATATTATGTATTGAGCCAATTTGAGTTACTTATAAAAATAAAAAAGGTGGGATGCAAATGCATAAATAAAAATTATTTGTAGATCATAAAAATTGAGAATAACTGAAAACTCATTTTTTATCACAATATCTACTGCTAATTAATTAAAATACAAGCAACAACTTATGGGATAGCTCCTTAAAAATATCCAATGGCATGGCCATAGTGAGAGCATCAGAAACTAACTATTTATTCTATATATGGATGGCAAAAATCAAAGACAAAGAAAGAAAATTTACAGTAGATAGGAAGAATGCATTATCCATTATCTTCTGGGAAAGAACTGACCACCCTATCAACTAATATCCCTGTAATTTATAAGGTATTTAACTTGTTCTCAAGAATATGAAAGATTATATCATAAACTAATATTATACAGGATCAAGAGCAGGAAACATATGATAAAGACTCCAAGGATCTTCCAAACAAAGAACAGAGGCCATGATGCCACCATGGCCATGTTATAAGAGCAGTCATAGGAGCAATAAGGTCTAAAAACCAAGCACTTTTAATGCCAAGAATCTGCCAATTCTTAGATTTCAGTTTTGAAGTTTGAACCTAATTTGAAAAAGTTCAGTAGACTTAGGTATTGAAGAATCCATAAACACTAAAATCCAGACTGGACATATGATTAGCTACAGAAGAATTCAAGGTTCCAGTGAAGATGCCCTTTTTCCATTTTCCTCAGGTAGAAGAGAGATTTCTTTTTTTGACTCTCTCTGTTCCAGAACATGATATTTATGTGCTGTATTAATTCCTAGATTAAGATGGTTAACTCAGCATAACCCACAAAGTAGCTGTGTTGAGATATTTGTGAAGAGCCAATTAATTGTTCTGCCAAGGGCAGAGGCCTTCAGCTAATGGAAGCCAAAGGAAGGCCAATGGTTGTAAGGTCAAAAAGCACACACTCCGCAGAGTATGTTGGAAGCTGCTGATCATTCATGAGGCTTTCTTCTTCTTCCTCCCTCCAACTGTCTTTTTGCAAAGCACTCCTACAAAATTCTCCAGGGGCATTTTTGGTACACTTTGCAATGCATGCTATTGACCATTTGTCTTCTTCTTTCTGCAAAACATTCCTCCTGCAGAGTACTTTGCCAGAGAGAGGAGGAAACCTCACAAATGGCTAGCAGCTTCCAACATGTACTGCAGAGTGCACACCAGAAGTGCTCTTGGAGGGATTTGCAGAAGTGCTTCTGTAGGAGGAAGAAGACAGCCCAACAACAACCAGCAGCTTTCAATGTGCAGAATGTGCACCAGAAATGTCCACAAGCTCTCTTGAAAGACAGCAAAAGCAGTGAAATAAGGCTCTCCTGTTTCAGTCACCACAGCTGGGCACAAAAAGGCAAAAGGTCAGTGTGGGGAGCTGGGAAAGGTGGCAATTGGGCAAATGAACGCTTGATGAGATTTGTTGGGGCTTCCTGGGCACTGCGGCTTAGTGCCACCTTGCTAGGGTGGGCTGGGGTGCTGAGGCTTGCAGATGCCAATGGGCAGAGATGGGTGTCAGACAGGCAGCTTGGGGGAGCTGGGGACACTCCCTTATCTTTCTTAGGCTTGAGGCTTGGAGGAACCAAGCCCAGAAGGGTTTGGATTTGGATGGGCACTCACTCAGCAACTCATGATTCTTGGTTAACAATGGCAACAGTCACTAATGGATGCAGCCACATGACGTCTCACTTTATGACATTGCTTAGCAACAGAAAGTCCAGTCCTGTTTATGGTTGTAAGTCAAGGACTACCTAGACTGGGAAAAGCAACTAGGAGAAAATCCAATAACAATATGCTTTCTTTTTAGAGTCACCTTAGTTATAGCAAATTGCCAATCAACATAAACCCAGGTCCTGTAAGTTTGATGCACAAAGGATATTTTGCAACCATTTTAAGACAAAAACTTGGAAACATCACTGAAAGATTATGCCCAGGAAACCTGTAAGTGTTAACAGCTGGCAAAAAAATTCAAGTTTATCTCTACCAAGACGTGACTCTCATTGAATCTAACAATCCTAACATCTAAATGCAAGCAACCTTGTAGCTTTTTTCCAACATAGGATGTTTTCATCAACGTAACAGGAGGAAAATTATTATCATCCTCTATCACGTCCCACCTCCAAGCCAAAATTGCACTGGATTAATGTGGCAAGTTTGAAACTGATAAAGCGTCCTTAACCCTACATCCTTAAGTTACAAGCCTTAAGGTAATTTCTAAATACTATGGTAAAATCTTATATTGAAATGAATTCTATATAGCCCAGATAGCTAGTTAAAAATAAGACTAGATAAATTCTTTGAGGATTTCCTTGATTACTATGTAGTCTTGTACTACCAGATGTCCAGATCTGTTGGATTCTTATGGGCCATACTGACTGGGATAGATATTCTGGAAGAATTATTCTGCACACCTTAGAATCTGTCTTTAAGCAGCATTTGGAGGCCCAAACACTCATAAAAGTTTGAGTATTATCATAAGCCATTTGCTTACCTCCATTTTTAAACTGTTTATTTCCTTCTTCTTTTAATGTTGTGCTTTCATTTCTTCTTTTCTAAAACAGAAATGTTTGAATACAATAATTAACATTTGATAGCGCTGTCTGAAATTAAAATAAAATTTCCATGACATATAGCAAACACTACCAAGTTTTTTACTAATATCTTACCTCCCTTCTTTATGGTTATTTTTTAAAATTCATAGGAAGCATACTTCAAAAATTTAGATGGCATCTCCTAACTGGTACTACCAGATTTTATTACTTAAAAGTCTGGAAATGAATAATTTACTACTGATATCTAGAGGTACACTATAACCATATTAATGTTTTAAAAATTTAAGAACCAACTGATATCTAATAATACAAATTGTCCAGACACAATTCAGGCTAGTTCCCAAGCCTAAAGATAGATAATTTTGTACAGGATACTATTAATATGAAAAGCACTTTTATTTTATAAGGCTTTATAAAGGTTTGTAAATAAGATTTTATAAGCCACAATAAACAGTAAAAATAACAAAAGAATCAAAATCATAAACTAAAAACTGTGGAACCCTGGGCTGGCTCATTCAAACCCTGACAACCCCCAGGGCAGTAGGCCAGCATTGGGGGACAGTGTTGCTTGGCCAGCCAGGGGTAGAAATGTGTAACTGAGTATCATTGGCATATTAATACCGTACCTTGCACTGTTGGATTACTCTTCCATATATCTCGTGTAAATATTAAAAATAAGGGATGACACACACAAGCCCTGAGACACCCCATATTGTGGATTTAGTCATGCAACTCCAACCGTTAACCACAAAATCTAGCCACAACCTAAAATATGACTTCATACATATAAACAAGTTTAAAAAAACAATTTTTAGTATTCCTAACTCACTTCTAGCTCTGTGAATAGTAGTCAATCAACGTTTGTACAAAAACAAATGTTATTTGCTACCAGTCTCAAGTACTCTTGATATCAACTCTTGATAAAAATTACATGAATAATTTATGAAACCACCACTTAATCAATAGCTAAACTGAAAAAGAGGTTTGAAGACTGGAAGTTGTACAGTCCCCATTGTGTGTACCTTTTTCTCAATTTTTCACAAGACCTAGCTTATCAGTTCCACTTCCCTTCACCTCCTAATCCCCTCACTCTTTTTATAGCTTAGTTCTAATTAATCTAAACGTATTCTCTATCCCAATTTCTCTCTAGCACACAATCCTCCCAGTGTCCTTTTCTCCTTACATCCATGATTGCCAGACTCCAGTCCTTAATAATATTGGCTATGTTGCAAATTTGTTTCCTTGATCAGGTGTTATGACATCACAAGAACTCAAGTGGTTTCAAGGCAACAGTCTATTCCTTTACCATGGATATAACTAATACATACCTTGGGTCCTGTTTTAATAGAGCACGGTAAGACAACCCACATCTAACACTGCTATCAAAATATTGATAATCATCTATAACATCAAATAGTTAGGCTGATTTTAATTTTAAAAATAGACTGCTTCAAATGCATTCAATTACACTAACTTTCCACATTTCTACATCTGAATTTCTAAGTACATTAATTTTAACAATGCTGCAAACTATATCAACACTGCAAGCTATATCAATGTTTCCTTTTAGAAGCTCAACAGCAAAAATATTTAATTCCACCCTCAAACAATACAGTATCCAATTAATGAAAATTAAGCTAAAGTACATATCAAGAGGGTCAAAATTTAAGAGTCAAGGAAGATATTCAAAGGGTAAAAAATGGAGTTTTGTTCAGTAATACAGTATTATTCATTTCTCCCATTCTTATATTAATTCAGAATTAATACAAATTGAATAAACCCCAGAATAATCTTTCATTTCAAACATACTAAACTACAATTCATATCATTTCCACCTAACATAGCTAATACATCTGGAAGGAAGATGGAGATTATCAGTTCAGGAAATAGCAGATTCAACAGTCAGTTTCAACATTTGCCTAGCTTCTCAGTGACTAACAAAAAGATTAGACAAAACAAATCTCTACAAGGTTTTTACTGTGTATATATTTCATGCGTGTCTTTAGCCTCTTCAGATATAAGTTGTAAGCTGACTGGACAAGCTTAAATGGAAAATTCCAAGCTTATGTACATATTTTGCTGAATCACACATTCTTTTTCCTCACGTGGAAAATTAGCTCTCTGCACACAAGTAGTTCAATTCTATCTGCAGGCAAGAACTTTAAACAATGCTTCGTCTATGCTTTAATTCTTAGAAACTGGATTTCATTAAATAAAAAATAGAAAATAATCTCTCATCAGTGTGGGAATTTAAAACTGTAAGACACTAATATTGCTACTTCTGTTAAATGAGAAACATACTGCAACAAAATGCTTAAATACTATATGTATGGACATTCTTAAAGCTAAACAAAGCTAAAAAAAAAACTGAATCTAGAAAATTTAAGCTGCAAACAGCTTAATTTGGTCCTATTACTTGAAAGCATTATGGTTAGCACTTCAATGAGGCTATTCCCACTTCAAAAGCAGTCCTGTACAATGGACTAGTACAATGAATCCAACCATCAATATCATTTCATATTATTTCATCCAGCTCATTTTTAAAAGTCCATGAACTTGGATTTCTTACATTTGAAATCCAAGAAAAACACAGACTGCATTCAGCTCTGCACACTGCCCATTTCAGATTTAGAGAATGATAAGCAAAATGTAATATATGGAACTGAAATATACAGAAGACAAGCAAAACTAATAAAAATTGTGATAAGAAAAAAAAAACCATGATACAGGACACTTAAACTTATGAAAAAACAATGACAAAGTTTGCAATTATACACAACAGGATCCAAAATAATTACGTATGAACCAGAAAGAAAGGGAGAAGAGACAACAGAGTGCTGATCCAGTATTTATCCCCAAAATGCCACATATTAAAATATTTAATGTTTTTACAAATTAACTAAGAAGCAGATTCCATGAAGCTCTATGGGAACTATTATGAATAAATATGAAAATAGGCTGCAAATTCTATTAAAAATTCATTTTGAAAAATATTTATACTGAACAAGGAACAGTCTAGATATTAGCATTCCAAATAGAAATACAGAAACATTTTTGTTGCAAACTGCAATTATTTCCAAGCAAGTATATACAGTCACAGTAATAGTAAACAGCTATTCACTAGTATTTTTTAAAAAAATATTTGCACCTATAAAACATACCTCTTTTTCTTCTTCTGACATGTTTTTTTCCAGTTCCAGCAATTCTTTTTCATCTAGATCCATCTCATTTTCTAAAGAATCTGTCTCAATGTTGTGATTCTCTTCCACCACTCTTGATTCAAGAGAGTCTTTGCAGTCATGGAAGAGATCATCATCCTCTCTACCCAAGTCAGACAACTGACTCACACCTTCTTCAACAACACTGGGGATATATACATGATGTGTAGGACTGCTCTGTTTTTCTGAGAGATTCAAATCCTCAATTAATTTTTCAGGAGCAACAGCATCTTCAGACTCCATGCCGAATCTGCAATGCAAGACAAAGAAATTACACAAGGCAGTAACTTTCTCAGTATCATTAAAGAAAGATAGAAACATATTTCTTAAAAAAAAGAGATGGAGAATTTTGTAACAACTGATTTTTAATGGTAAACATATTTACCATTTTTTTTTGTTTCATCCAGAAAACCCTATAAGAATATTTATCTATTTCAAGGCATAATTTGGGGGCACGTTAAATGATAAAATGATCTATTCATATTTCAATATTGAAAAAAAGTATAATTATTTTACATGTGGCACTATTAATCGCGATAAATGAACTCAACATTAAATGGCAAAAAGTTAACCAAAGAACAAATTAACTCTATTTTGCTTATGTGTATCTGACAGGAAATTATCACTAACTGCAACTATTTTCAAGAAAAATATTAAACTGTAAAGAACTAGATTGGTTTTATTTGCAATATATCTGTACCACACTTATCCCTATTTAGCAAAGCCTATGCAATACCAATTATACTGTAAGTACATTATTAAATTATGTTGTGCAAAATCAGAAAAGAGATCATTCAGAAGATCATGCTTTAGTTAACCACTGGCAAGCAAGTTGCCTTCAGTCATATCATGCTGGAGCAACCCACTGCTCTAAATGCCATTAGTTTTTTTGCAGTCTCATACAAGACATTTCCAAACCATGTTCTTTACTGTGTAGTACTGTGCAGTACTAAAGATACGAGGAATTTAAAATTTGGCAGTTTTATCATTTAAAGAGTGGCCCTCACCAATTAATTGTTTATTTAACAGAGACATGATTCAAGATTTCCCACCCCCAAAAAGTTTAACCTCACTTTTACCCTCCCCCCAATACACACACGGATATGCTACTCTCTAATCTGAATCCAGTAATTTCTATTTGTAAGTAACAAGCCCGACCTAAACTGCACAGAGTGGGCACCAGAAGTGCAGCATCTTTGCCAGCTGATCCCACCATCTTCTAACCGAGATACAAAACCATGCGACTGGAAATCAAGAAAAGCCAAGCCTCCAGCCCTCTTTCATAGTGCAATTCAATGCACAGAATATTAAACGCCCTGGACATATTCAAAACAGGAACCATGCCCTCCTCCCACAGCATTTTCCAATGCCAGTCTGGAAGGAAAGCATTATCACTAAAAAATATCGAATTCTCTGGCAAGCTGCTCTGGGTCGTACGCTTTTCCAAACCAGACTGGGACACCTCCTCCTCTTCTTCCCTATCCCTCTGCTTGCCTGATCCTACCAGGTCTCTAACTTTTCCCCCTCATCAGCAGCTTCCTCGAGCTCCAACCCCGCGCCCTCCACCTCGCGCCCCCGCCCCGCCGACCTGACTTCTTCCGAACTTCTTCCTGCAACTTGGTCTCCCGAAACCACGCCACTTCCGGTTTCCGGGCCAAGCCGATTAATATACGTAAATAGCCCGGCGGCGCAGAAAGGGGCTCCAGTCAAACGAAGAGCCCGACGGTGACGTCACATGTCAATCATGGGAAGGTCCAATTGCCGCAGGCGAGGCGGGATGTTGGAAACAGGAGCAGAAAACAAAGGCCTTTATTTATTTTTTTGGTCCTGGAATGACTTTCATACTGGTTATTCCAGATTTGATTTGTCTATATTGTTGCATCCTACATTCAGTGATTTATTCAATGGATCAATCAGGAATGATCATTTCGATCACTGCTCCGCCCAGACCAAAGTCATTCAAGGGAAATTTCTGAACGAGAGGCTGAGATTTGTTATTTTTTCTTCTTTTTTTCATTTGCCTGATGTTTCCTCTGCTGGGTTTTGAATTTCTGACCATATGCAGAGTGTTTTTCTCCCCTGCAATCGTCTATTAATAAAATCTTCACTATCAGTCTTCTATTGCCTTTTCTAGCTACTTCTGCTGACTGTGGCTGTCAGCAATTTGGCAGTTGGATTCTCCTCACGCACAAGGTTGACTCAGCCTTCCATCCTTCCGAGGTCGGTAAAAAAGGACGCAGATTGTTGGGGAGTCAATATGCTGACTCTGTAAATGGCTTAGAGAGGGCTGTAAAGCACTGTGAAGTGGTATATAAATCTAATGCTATTGCTAAGGTGCTATTGCTACTTGGCTGGGAATAATTCTGTGATGAAACCAGGCAATTGAATTTCCAGCTACTTTGCCTGTAGGTCTGCCTTCCTACTTTAAGAATAGCTTTACTAGTGGCAGTATGACATAAAACAACACTCTGTGCACTGTCCACATCAAACATTTGGGTGTATTGTACCATCTGATTGAAAAGCAAGATTAATATAAGAAATATTTTTACAAGGCCACTCAGAGTCTTCTTCTGATAAGTAAGCCCTAATCTATCAGGTCACAGCAGGTGGCTGCACTTAGGTGACTTTGGCTAATCAGGATCAACTCTGGCTAGTGTTTAAATGAGAGTCCTTCAGAAAATCTTAGTGCTATAGTTTAGGAAACTTGAAAAATACTTCTGAAAGAAGGTGGCATCAAATGATTTTTGTTGCTGAGCAGACTAGATTAACACAATAGACCTGAAATGCATATATCCAGCTGGCAGCAATGTGATTTAGCACACCTCTAATTTTCTGCAGCCATTTAATGGTCATCCTAGACAGTTGCTACCTGCCTCTGCTAGCCCTATTAGGTAAAATGCTCCTTGACTTGAAAATGAGGGTGGAAGAGTTGCTATTAACAGTTTTGCTTCAAGTCAGAGCAAGTGCTTCTCTGCTTCACAACTTTGCTCAGTAGACTTCAACTCCCAATTCATCCATCTTAAAGTTGCCAAGCTTGAGAAATGGCAGATTAGAGCAGCACTGTCACACTTGCATTCCATAGGCCACATGCATCACGCGCTGGCCACACCCATGCCTGATTTAGTGAAGGGGGGGGGAAATTGTGATGCATCACATGCCGCCGTGACGATGAGAGTTTGACACCCCTGATTTATAGGATAGGAGTAATTTATTCCCCTCTCTCCTTAATATAATTATTCTGAATAGCTTACAGACTATATAAACTAAACTAAAAATAACCACAATGAGGCTCAAAACAACCATAAATAATCATTGTCACATAAGCTCTCACATAAGGACCGAAAAACAACAAAGAATAAAATAAACAGAAAGTAAGATGATAATAGGCATAATGCAGAGACTCAAGGACTCCAGATCAACAGATATCTTGAACTGAGACAGCCTAGGACTTTCTCAATGTATCTTGAGAACATTGATGCCCTTAAAAAAAGAAAGATAAAAAGCAGTAATATGCTAGCCCTTAATCAGAGCAATGTCCACAAATCACTAAGCCGTGGTTTATAAGGTACAGATTAAATCAGATGGACTACAACATTCTAAACCAAAATACATATGTTCATAGATCATGATGGCTGGGTACATACAACATATTAAGCCAAAGCCAACAAACTATGCTTTAACCAAACATTGTTTATCCAGCTCATGTGAAAGTATAACTAGAGAAGATGCTTGTCCTTGCTTTTAAAAGTCAATAGATGTAGGGTTGAAAGGGGCGGTCTAGAATTGGGGATAACCAAATTTAATCCACTGGATTATCTCACTAACAGATGAAGTTGTCTACACTGCTGTTGTGTGAATAAAAGGAGAATGGAAGCCTAAATGTTATTTTGCACCCTAGAGAAGTTGAAGTAGAAATGTGTAATTGCCAAATAAACAGAATAAAACAACATTAAAAGTTGTACTTCCTGGCATCCTCTTGGTAGACAAAAGCCAGACTGTTGCATTTACCCATAAACTATGCTGAGGTACCAAATTTATAGGCAGTGGTGGAGCCAGTGCACACACAGGCTTGCTGAATCTATCTTAAAGCTTTAGAATGACCTAGAAACTGGCCTAAGCTTCTTTAAGCCTTTCCAAAAAAGAGACATCATTCAATATCCTTTTAGGACAGTTGTCATCTGTACAGTTACCATTGGAGGAAATGCATTGAAGATGCAAAGTTGCAATTGAGTAAATGCATACATAAATGTATCATACACCTTAAGACTACATCAGTAACTTATTCTTATATTGTAACATAACATACAGAACAAGAAGCGTGTTTAACTCCTCTATCACGAAGTAAATGATCTGATACTGAGCTGCAAATCTTGGCAATTCACTTAATTTCTCCAAGTAAACAATTTGTTCCTTTTCCTTTAGATATTTGGAACTGCTGTCATGTCATCCATATCTATTTGTTTTCTGTAAAAATGAACAGTCTTTAATTGGGTTTCTTGTGCTTCATGATCTAACTCTTAGTCATCTTTGTTTTTTCTTTTTTGTCTCCCTTTTTTTTAAACTTTGAAATGGTGACAGGCTGCATAAACATTTCAAAGCTTTGCAGAACAATATAGCTTCAATTGGCCTCTTGCCTTCTACAGCCCTCTGCTGACTATGCATGCAATCCTTGGTTCATCTTTGTGCCTCAATTATTACCTGTATGATTTCCTACCCATGTTGATTTTTGGAAAATTCTTAAAAGGAATGCATTTTTTTTTATTGTAAGAACCAGATGTCCAATATCTGTCTTGTTCCAATTAAAAATGCTCACCATCTGCAGTAGACCCAAAAGTACACAAAATATCCTTTTCCTATGAATGAATTTACATATCATAGATCGATAAAATAAATTGTTGATCATTGCAACATGTGGCATATATACATAGACACCATTTTTGACTAAACTCTTCTGTATTTCAGCCACAGATAATTTATATATCTGATTTGTCACTAAGAGATATTTATTCAATCTTACTAAGCTATGATATCATTTGATTTTAGATTAACATGTTTGAATCCAGTTCATTGTGGTAGCCATAAATTTTCAATAAACCCTGGTTACTGGACAATACCTTATTGCAGTATGTGATCCAGCCCATGTATTTCTGGAAACTAAGATAAGGTCAAAGCTGGCTTTTAGATGAATTAAGAGTACAAGTTTCTTAACTTAAAAAAAATAGACAGCCTTCCCAATAAAAATATACTTCATTACAGAGCCCAAGTTATTTAGACATATGTGGTTCATTAGTTCTTAATAGTTTTGAAAATGTAAAGATGATTAAATATGCCAGTACAGATGGATGAATTTTAAAATTCTGAAGTAAAGAAAATAATTTTGACATGCAGTACTGTACGATATTAGCATACTCCCAACCCTCTTAACTGATTGGTCCGGACGGACAGCGACCTGATTGGTCGAAGGCACGGCAGTGATTGGAGCGCTAGGAATCTACCGCGATTGGCTGTGCCGATCGCAGGAGATTCAAAGCGCTGCCATTGGCTGCCAAACCGCGAGCCAGCCCTATATGAAGGGCTACCGCGGCTCGCATTCTTCAGACTATTCTCATCCAAAATAAAGAGCTGAAATCACTGAATGGTCTCGCGTCTCCTTCAAACCGACCCACCCCAGACCTAACACTGGCGACGAAGCTGGGATCGTGAACAAGGAGACAGCACGTGGCGAAGCGACCTGCGAACAGACAGCATGGCCGGCATCAACTCGCCACCCGCACCTTTCAACCCTGCTACCGAGGACTGGGAATCCTATACCAATAGGTTCCAAATGTTCCTCGAGAGTAGCAACCTCAAGGACGCCAACGGCCACAAGAAACGAGCCGTGTTCCTCACACATTGCGGGCCCACAGTATTTAAGATGGCCAAAGCCTTGGCCAAACCGGAGGACATCAAGGCGATGAAGTGGGACGACCTCGAGCCCCTACTGCGAAGTCACGACGCCCCTGCCGTGCCCATCCTTATTCAGTGGCACGATTTCTACAGGCGGGATCAGCACAAGGGTGAGGGGCTGGATGACTTCATGGCGGCACTACGGGACCTGGGCGGTCTGTGCGAGTTCGCCGACCTGGACGAGGCCCTACGAGACCGCGTCGTCCTAGGACTCCGAGACCCCGTCTTCCAGAGCCGCATCATGGCAGAGGGGAACATCTCTCTCGCCGATGCCCTCACCGAAGCTGCTGCAGCAGAAGCGGCCAAGAAATCAGTGGCTCGGATGCGACAATCGAGCATCATGCCGCGATCGACGGCCGGAGAGACAACGTCAACCACTGAGAGGTGACCAGAGGCAGACCACACAACTACACACGGCGAAATGGACTCCTTCTCAGAAACCGAAGACGAGGAGGAGGAGATCCACCGCCTCCAATCAGCATGGGAGCGGCGGGAACCACGCAGTCGTAAGTTGAGGTTCCTGTGTGCCGGCTGCGGTGGCGATCACCCCCGGGCAGACTGCCGTTTTCTTGACGCCCTTTGCAGGCATTGTGAGAAACGGGCACATCGCCAAAGTATGCCAGAATAAAAAACACTACAGCCCACGACGACAAGACGGCAGCCCCCGACGGAGAGAAAGCACCCCATCAGAAACCGCGATCGCTGGACAGAGAACCGCTGGAGCCAAGAAGGTTGGAACAGGCGACTCCAGGAGATGAGACAAAGGGAGGAAACACACCAGACCATCATCATCGGCCACTCCTCCACCAGCGACGCCAAGAAAGTATATGTGACAGTGGGAATAGAAGATCAGCCATGCGACATGGAGGTGGACTCTGGGTCCTTCCTCTCAATGGTCTCCTGGGGCACACTCAAGCGCCTGGTTCCCACCATCCACCACCACGAACTGGAGGACCAAACACTAACGCTCAAAGGCTATCAGGGGAACCGAATCCCTGTAGTCGGCAGAGGCCACTTTAAGGTCACCTTCAAGGGCCACACAGAAGTGCTACCCCTGACGATCGTCGACCAAGATCGCCCGAGCCTATTGGGGCTACAGTGGTTTGGAGTAACCGGAATACACCACATCGGAGAGGCGGACTGGGAAGCGGCACTCGTGAGGGACTTCCCGGAAGTCTTCGATGACAGCCTAGGCAAGTACCCGGGGTCCCCTATCTCTTTTAACATAGACCCGAGCATCACGCCAATCCGCCTTAAGCCAAGGCGAGTGCCGTTTGCACTCAAGCCCAAGATCGATGAGCAGCTTATAAACTCATCGCGCAAGGGGTGTTGGAACCAATTGATCATGCCCGGTGGGAAACCCCAATCATCACCCCCATCAAGCCAGATGGGTCTGTGAGAATTTGTGGTGACCACAAGGCCACCCTAAGCCATGCGCTCCAACAAAGCGCATACCCCGTCCCAGTAGTCCAGCATCTTCTGCACTCACTGGGGAGGCCGAATTTTCACAAAGCTCGACCTGGCATAAGCCTACCAGCAGCTGCCGGTCAACGCCACAACAGCAGAAGCCCAAACCATCGTAATGCACCGAGGGGCTTTCCTCTGCAACCGGCTCCAATTTGGAGTCAGCGTGGCACCTGGGGTCTTCCAAAGCCTTATGGAAAGACTCCTCCAGGGCATAGAAGGGGTTGTGCCCTACTTTGACGATGTCTTGGTGGCTGCGAAAAACAAAAAACAACTAGAAGCCAGGTTGAGGGAGGTACTGCAGAAATTCAGAGACTCGGGACTTAAAGTCAAGAAAGGGAAGTGCCAACTACGGACCGAGAGGGTCGAATTTCTAGGGTACCTCCTAGACAAACAAGGGATCCACCCCACAGAAACGAAACTGAGAGCCATAAGGGAAGCATCTCAACCCAAAAACAAAACGGAATTACAGGCTTTCTTGGGACTGTTAAACTTTTACAATATCTTCCTACCTCAAAAGGCGACCGTGGCAGAACCGCTGCATAAACTGTTAGATAAAGCAGCCACCTGGACCTGGGGAGCATGGGAGGAGAGCGCCTTCAACAACACAAAGAACCTGCTAACATCCGACGCGGTACTAATCCAGTACAGCGGGACCCTGCCATTAACGGTAACTTGTGCTGCGTCAGCATTTGGGATTGGCGCCATCTTCAGCCACCAGCTACCAGACGGGAGGGAAGCACCCATCGCTTTCTCATCAAGGACACTTTCAAAGCCAGAACGGAATTGCAGCCAGCTCGACAAAGAGGCCCTAGCAGTCGTCGCCAGTGTCAAAAAATTTCACGAATACCTTTACGGTAGGACTTTTACAATCATCATGGACCACAAACTGCTGCTAGGAATCCTGGTGGGAAACAGAGCCACACCGAACATTCTATCGCCAAGAATGACAAGGTGGTCCAAATTCCTAGCAGCATACAATTACCAGCTGATATACTGACCCGGCAAGGACATCGCCCATGCAGACGCTCTGAGCCGCTCACCCCTACCTGACCGGGAAGACGACCCAGCACCCACAACGGAGGTACTCCAAATAGAGACAATATCCAACCCACCCTTGACCGCGCCAGACATTGCCAGAGAAACAAATAAAGACAAGCGGCTGGCGCGAGTCTTGAGCTGGGTTGGAAAGGGGTGGCCGGAAGGGGACAATGATGAACTATTCAGACCCTTCCGAAACAGACAAACTGAACTCTTTACCGAGAAGGGCTGCATACTTTGGGGGGACAGAGTGGTAATTCCGGAAACACTACAGGAAAGGGTATTGGGGATGTTGCATGAGGGGCACCCAGGGATGGTCAAAATGAAAAGCCTGGCCAGAAGCTACGCATGGTGGTCAGGAATGGACAAACAGATCGAAACCTGGGTGGCCAAATGCAAACTATGCCAAGAATCCAGACCTAACCCTCCCGCAGCCCCAACCCAAGAATGGGAAACACCCAGAGGGCCGTGGTCTAGGATTCACATAGACTTCGCAGGGCCAACCAAGGGACACATGTACCTTATCACAGTGGATGCTTACTCCAACTGGCTGGAGGTAAGCACCATGAAATCCACCACAACAGAGGCGGTAATCAAAAAACTGAGCAAGCTATTTGCCACGCATGGCCTGCCAGATGTAATAGTATCGGACAACGGGCCCCAATTTACCACCCTAGCGTTCGAACAATTTCTGGCAGGCCAAGGAATACGCCATGGATTAACCGCACCAGCAAATCCAGCAGTGAACGGATGAGCGGAACGCATGGTCCAATACACAAAGAAGGCCATCCAAAAAATAGAAGCAGCCAATATACAGAACAAAATTAATAAAATGCTCCTCATCCAATATATCACACCTAGCACAACCACAAATAGAAGCCCAGCAGAACTGATGATGGATAAGAAACTGCGGTCAACCCTAGATAGAATGCATCCAACATACAACCCGGACAAACCCCTGGGTTCCTCAAGCAAACACAGAACATTTAAAATAGGGGATGCAGTATATGCGAAAAACCTATCGGGAGAACCACTCTGGGTACCAGCAACAATCACCCAGATAACCGGCCCCTTATCATAACGATGAGAGACAAGCGACAGAAAAAGCTGGAAACAACACATCAACCAGCTCAGATCAAGGATAGCTGTCACCAACAACCAAACACCAGAGCAAGAAGCTAGAAGGGGGGGGGGGGGAATCAGCAAGCGAGAAAGAAAGAAATGAAGGGAACCAACTAACACAAACAGAACACCCCCCACCTAGAATAAACAAACCACAAATAAACCGATGCTACTCACCTGTAGATGCAGGACCCATGGAACACGAAACCTCGGAATCTTCACCTGGAAGGAGCAGCCAAACAAGTTCAACCAGCCTGGAAAGATCCGGCGGGAGCAACGGAAGCGGCAGCTCAACCAGCCCAGGTAGACCAGGAGGAAGCTACCAAGAAAGGCCCACCTCAACGTTCCAGGTGGTTCCATCCCAAGGAACCGGAGCGACAGAGAAGGCATCCGAACCGGTCGACGACCACGCCAGAACTGAACCGCGCAGGTCAAGGAGGCAGGTACGAAGCCCCGCCTACCTACATGACTACGTCACGACGCACCGACAGATGAAACCAAGAGGGAAGGGGTGTACGATATTAGCATACTCCAAACCCTCTTAACTGATTGGTCCGGACGGACAGCGACCTGATTGGTCAAAGGCTCAGCGGTTATTGGAGCGCTAGGAATCTACCGCGATTGGCTGTGCCGATCACGGGAGATTCAAAGCGCTGCCATTGGCCGCTGAGCCGCGAGCCAGCCCTATATGAAGGGCTGCCGCGGCTCGCATTCTTCAGACTATTCTCATCCAAAATAAAGAGCTGAAATCACTGAATGGTCTCGTGTCTCCTTCGAACCAACTCACCCCAGATCTAACAAGTACAGTAAGTTATTGTTTAAAGGAGCTCCTAATTTACTTGGCCACCTGGGCTAACTACATTTGGGATATAAATGGTATTTTGACCTCACCACAGTTTTGGCTGAAATCCTTTTAAAATAATTTACATTCTCACAAGGGAGAGGGGGGGAAACTCTTTTTATAGTGTTGGAAGAATTATCCTTCTGGGTTCAGTTCCAAGTGGGGAAAAAGACACTGGAAACATGGAGGCTGTTTGGAAGGTTTAATGGTGGACAGGACCACATGGCCTGGAGCTCCAGAGTGAAAAGGAAGGATGATCACCTGCTTGAAGGTGAAGGAAGAGATCAAGAAAAAGGACTGATATGCTGAGAGTGGCTGGGTTTTATAACCTTTGTTGGGATTTGAATTGGAGCTTGTATTCTGATTGGTTGTCAGACTCCCATGAGGCCATGCAAGGGCAACTCTGTAGGCTGTCCTGAGCTCCAGGCTTGGTTGAGCCTTGCTGGATGGTGATGCACTGAAAAGGGCTTTTGAGCAATTACTATAGCTTTACCTGGAGATCCTTGTTATGTAAAGAATTCTGGCCCAGGCCTTAATGGCCCACCCATTAACAAAGGTAGGGGAGGAGCTTCTACTTCTGAGGTGAGTTTCTGCTTCTGAGTTTTTGCTCTTTTTAGGGGAAATATTCTGCCTTTTTTAATATTTCCTAGGGTATTTCAATTTTCTAGGAAAGGTGTGGGTGCTCATTTCCTACAATAGAAAGGAATAAAATATTAGTAACATAAATTCATTATCTGCATAAAATAACATAATTCTCATACTACATTAAGCCATAATTGGGTTAACTGTGGTTTGCTACATAAACCAAATTTACACAGTATGCTAAATTTTCAGCTCACACATCAGTGGACTAAGATCGTACAATATGGTAACTGAAAATAAGCAAAACATATTATCTCTTAAGAGCTTATGTGACTCACATAAGATGGGGGACCACTAAGGAAGTATGGTATCAGGGTCAAAGCAAAAAGACTTCCCTCAGCTATGGAACCATGTTAGGGATTTTGGAATACTGTAATAATTCTTTAATCGTTCTCTCAGCACCACCACCACCCGCCATTTTCATGGTGGTTTTTCTTGAGGGGACAAATAGGAGGAGAGTGCGCTAAATATGCCCTCTTGAATTTCTGAAGGAATGATAAATAATTAAATAAATATATTTTACTTAATGAACAAACCACAGCTGCCTCTATTCACACACTAGTTTCTTGATTTTGGTTTAAATACATTATGTGAACTCAAACAACTTACAATAGCTTGTCTTAATTTATGAACTTGGCCTTAGGTATTGCACCCACCTAATCTCATATAAGACTAGTTATTCTACATCTATCTGTATAATCATCAGAAGCTGATATTAATTGATGGCTAAATATAGGATAGGAGTCATACATCTTGCTAACCCATGATTTAACAGTAGTATAACAAGCCACAATTAGCTTGATTCACACAGCCAAAAGTCTTTGAAATATTAATTCAAGCCACATCTAGTATGAGACATACCATTTGTAATGTTTTAACCCATTATTAAATAAACCTTAGCTCATCATAGTGTGCAGAACCACTAAGTGTCTTCCCTACTATTGTAAAGGGTTTGTTCAGTTTTGTCTTTGTTACATGAATCTGAACATGAACCACGTCAACTAAAGCATAACGAGTTTGCCTTTGCCATTGCATACATTGGCTCAAGGATGGAAACATTACTTTCAACCTGATCCAGTTAAAAACACTTCAGACATTCTCATCTGTGCGTTAAGGGACCAAATGAAGATTCCTTGTGGATTGGCAGAAAAAAAAATTCTTCTAGGACACATTTGCATCTTGGTTAGGTGCAAAACGAGGGTGGCCCATGTATACTTTGTAATTTATTACATAATTACAAATTCAACATCCCTTTCGTACGTGATCTTGTAAACTGGGTGGGATTTTCTCTTACTTTTTTCTCTTATACAAAGGACTGTACATGTATTTGTAATACATATATTTGTATTGTATTGCTATTAAAGATAATTTTCAGCCCACTTTTCCAATGTTGAAGAACAGTTTCAATATTGATACTATCTTCTGGGGCTGTAAGTTCAATTCAGAAGCCTCCAAAAATGCAAGGGCAAACCATTTTGTATCATGCCAGGAAACCTATATGGATGTGTAAGTCATCAGGGTTTGAGTTTGTCTCAAAGGCAACCAACCTTTTTGACTTCTAAGGTAGTGTAATAAACATTCCCAAAGACAAAGGAGAATCCCCCCTCCCTCTTTGCCTTTTTTTCTTTTAATTTTTATTCCTGGAAATATTAGTCCCCTATGGCGTCCAATTTCTGAAATTACAAAATCTAAAATGTCTGTTACAAATTAAGTTAGACTAAACAATTTAGTTTTCATGGAAGTACTGTTTATTTGTCTATTTGTCATAAATGGTTTATTTGAATTGAATTAAAGTCTGATTTAGCTTTTTATAATTTGTTTCAAATTCTAATGATTATATTTAATTTTTCTTTAATTCTGGAACTATGCTAAACTCATCAGCTGGCTTTGCAAACTTGTTGTTTTGAATATTTCTGTTAGCCTTCAGATAGCTTAAAAGGTCATTTTTAAAAAAAATGTGATTAAAAAGTGAGGTTAGCAATCCCAAAGGTTGTTTGCCATAGTTGCGAGTGTGATTACTTTTCTTCATCTCTGCCATTCAACCCCATGGGAAACCACTATCCTGATTGCTCTTTGTGAGGACCAGCCCTGCGTGTGCGTGATCCCCTGTCCTCTCCTTATCCAGAGAGGTTATGTATGACTGATCTACTAATCTTTGGTTGTGGCTTTGGCGTCATCTTTTCTCATTCAGAGTCATCTGGCTCACCATTCCTCACCCAGACATCCTGGGTGGTTGAATGGTTTCTTGTGGCATGGCTGTCAATGCACCCACCTAGAATCTGACAAAGGAAGGACACTGATGTAATGGCAGCTGTGCTGTTAAATTCCCATTATCTTGACAAACTAAGCAGGGCTGGTGCTGAATGTATAATGTATTTGAATGAGAGACTTAGAGCAAAGCCCAAGGAGGTAGTCTCATAAACATCCCAGAAAAAAATGGCATTTTTTTCAGGTTGGGGCCAAGAAGCATCCATAAATGCATCCATGAAGTCACTAAGAGTCAGTAGGAGTCAAGCCTATTTACTTTAAAGCAGTAAAATTAGCTCTCTACTGCAGACAGTGAAAATAATGTGATTCTTTAAATGGAATTTACTGTTTGTATTTTGCTTTTTAAATGCACTATATTCTTTTTCATTCAGCCCTGTGAACCCTAAGTATTATCATTTATTATGTAGGCAGTAAGAAACATGGTGCTGAATGCCAGACACCTATGCTGAGCTTGGTAGAAGTAAGACATGAGTTAAGGGGCTGTTGGCCACATCTTAAAGACTCATTTTTATTAGGGGTTAAGCTGTTGTGGATAACAGCCCGCTTACACATATGTCTTGTGAAATGGTTTGAACTATATTAGACGTGAGTCCTTATTTATTTATTTTTCAGCTGGATCAGCAACTTAAAAACATGACAGCCTCTGATGATAGCTGAGTCAGAACCCAACAGGGTTCATAAAGCTGAATCTCCTATTTCCAGTAGCTGAACTGCATCAGAATGTGTGATGTTCCCTGCTGGCTCAGACCAAAGGCCAGTCTGGCAGGATTTCTTGCTAGTGAAAGCTGTGCCTCGCATTTTAGAAAGAGGATCATACTGTGAAGGCTCAGAGTTCCAAATTACTGATGGACAAAATAAAAATAGTGGCTCTCTATCTGAAGAGCTGCATAAACCAATTAATTTTATGTGGTTCTGTTGAATGTGCATTGCAAAACACTTAGAACTGTATGATGTGAGAGACAGATAGATGGTAGAAGAGATAGATAGATAGATAGATAGATAGATAGATAGATAGATAGATAGATAGATAGATAGATAGATAGATAGATTGTATAAGTTAATTTCATGCAGTTAATTCTGTTGATCCTCCCATTTTAGTAGCAGAAAGAAACATCTTAAACAGAGATCAAATGCAACCTGCTTATGCAATAAAATAACTTTCTTCTTTCCCGATTACTTCAAGTGAGGCAGTACATCCAAGCCAGCGATTTGTGAGGTCTTTCGGAACGCATTGCCACAAGAAGTCCCGGGGATGGTTAAACCCAATTACTACTTTTTTAAACGTTAGATAACTTCATCTACCGGTGGCTGTTCATTTGAATGGCAAAAGTCATTCCTCCTCCTGCTGAGGATAGAGACTTGCTTTGGGAACAGCGCGTGGCCAGACGCCCTGCCTCGAAAGTCCTCGGCGGAGAAAGTCTTTTCTCCTTTACCCAACCAGGCGCCGCCTTGGGGAACCTGCCCGAGAGCTGACGGGCGGGCGTCTGGCGGCGATTGGGACAGGCGAGTGAGAGCCAGGGGGGTGGAGGGGGGGGCGGGCGGGCGGGCGGGGGAGAGGGTTGGTATATTGCCGCAGCGGCGGTGGCGGCAGTTCGGCTTCTTTGCTTCAAAGCAAAGCGCGGCGAAGAAGAGCAGCAGCGGCGGCGACGCAGCTCCTCCGGATCAGAACCGGGAGATCGGGGGCTCGTTCGGGCGAAGCTCTCGCCCAGGGAAACGAGGCGACAGCCTTCGCGCGGCTTCCAGGTAAGGCGTCCCGCGGAACGGGGTTGCCCTGCCGGATCACAACTGCGAAACCCATCCGGAGTCGAGAACAGGGAGGCTATCGTCGCCCCCGTGTCCTCCCCTCGCATGCAACGTAACCCCACAGATGGCCCAGGAAGGGGGCGCAAGAAAGGGAAGCCTGGAGAAGTGGATGCGGAGCGCGGGGTGGGGAAAGCTACTCGGGATGCGGAGAAGCCAGCTCGGTTTGGATCGTGGGATTGGAGAGGGGGGGGGGGGGTTTGCTGAAAAGTTAACTCTCGATTCTCTGCAGGCACCCCCACCCCACCTCCGCGCCCACCGGAGCCTGGATGGGGTTGCTGAAAGTCGAGGCGCCTGTAAATTAACGTGCGGCTGCAGTGCGGCTTCAAGTCACATCTGAAGGCTACTGAGGAGAGACCTGGGTGCTATTTGCCGAATCGATTTTTCGGAAGGAAAAGAGAGAAAGAGAGAGGGAGAGAAAGGGAGGGAGGGAGGGAGAGAGTGCATCAGCGCACCAACGTGCCTACCATTCCTGTCCTATTGTTTCTTTTTATTTTTCTTATATATATTGTTTCTTTTTATTTTTCTTATATGTATCCATTTCATATATTCATAACTATGTTTATACTTAATACCTGTTATAATCGCCTGACAAAATAAATAAATAAGAGACAAGAGACAGAGAGATTCTTCAGGTATCCATTTTACTTTAGTCTCAAAAGATTTCAGGGCAAATCTTGCTCGGTCTTTCTTCCCTCGCTATGAGGAGGGGTGTGATTTTTCGTACTGACCTAATTTTAATTTAAAATACCTTTGGATGCTTTGGGGGGGGGTGAGGTGGGGGTTGGCATTCGAATGCAATTAAAATCGTGGCATTGCAAAATTATAACCAAGGATAAGAGGGAATCCCTCATTGGCATAACGCATGGAAACCTGCTAGGTTTGTAAAGTATGGGTGTCATATCAAATGCATTCATTCATTCGGTATCGGTGCACCGAGGTATCTAAGATTAAATGTTGGGCTGCAATTTAATTCAGGGGATTCATTATCATAGACTATTGAAAAATTGTTGTTTTTTTAAAAATCCTGAAATATAGGATACTTCTTTAAAAACTCTTAAGAGCAACAAGAGGGGCCATCCACTATTCCAAATTGGAACTGCCCACCTCAACTGAATGGCCATAAAGTTTATCTTTTGTTTATTGAGCTACTAGACATTTTATATGACCACCTGTATATGAACACTGGGCAGCTAAAAACAAACAACAAAGATAATATAAATAAACCTCTGAGGAGATTTGTTCAACTCCAGCAAATGACACCATATCAAAACAGTCATAATACAATCACCAGGCACCATAAACTCTATCACACACACCATGCCTATATTGGGCTGACTCTATATTCTTGCCCAATGCCTAGGAGAAAAAACAAAAACAAAAAAACAGGTCTTCACAACCTTCTGAAAGCCCAGATGGATGGGACCCTCCCGATCTGGGGATTGTGGGGTGTGAGGAGTGTCACTTCACTAGACAGGCTGTGCAACATAGCCTCCCCTCCCTTTCCCCCTTTAAATGGTGCATAATGGAGTTTATGAACAGTTATGAATAAATGAAATTAATCATAATTTTTAAACAGGTCTTTGTTGGCTGAAGTTTTAATATAACCTGCATCCTAAACTAAATATGGAACTCTATGATGGTTATGGAGACTTCTGCAATAGGGTAAACTCAAACCAGAAAAGAGTATTCAATTGGAGTTTATGAATAGTACATCTATGTAGATAAATAAGATTGTACTCAAAAGCACAAGAGTTTGCTTCAATTTTTTAGAAGTATGTGTGTGTGACTCTATATGTGCAAGAGAGAAACAGACAGACAGGCAGACAGACAGATGGGGGCGGGCACCCTATAGGGAGAGAAAGGCACATAGTTTATTAATGAACTATTGTGTTGAACAGCATGAGCCCCAAATAAGCAAAGTTTACTGAATTAATTTCTAATAAATTTTAGATTAAGAGGATTAAGATTAAGAAAGCAGGCAAATATACAAAATGAATAAATAACTTGTTACTTGTTATTTTGTGAAAATTGCTCTAAGGAATAGGGCAGACTTTAAAGTAAGCGCCCACTCTTAATTCATTCTGCATGTTTGCAGACTCTTAAATCAATAGATGGTAGTTTAGTAAGAATGCGAGCATATGCCCAGTGGTTGGGAGAGAAATTCTTTTCCACTTCATGAGACTTCTTTTCAGAAAATGATGCTTATAGTTACAGATTCTAAAGAAAGTTTATTTTTGTGTGTATGTTATTTTCCATGTGCAAATCAGTGTTATCTATAGAATATATTGGCAAAGATTTTTGGGTTCCTGAAATTTGAAAAGTGAGTTGCTACGTACACATGATGTAGGGTTGAATTATAATTTGAGTGAAACCATAAGCATTTATCTTGAGAAGGAGAAAAGCATAACCCCATATCCATCAATTCCTTGCATATATCTGTCTGCTAAAATAAGAAAATTAAAATGCCGGGATTTTTGTCCATAAACCTACTAAAATATTATGGATACATAATCAGGAAAAGCACTTTATGAAATCTTTTCCTCTAATTTAAAACAACCCCTTGCCCCCGCACAAATATACACACTAAATTCCAGAGGTCAGCTTTGATTAAAATAAAATCCCAAATAAGATGCTCTTTTTAAAGCTATATGGATGGAATCCTGTTAATTCTCATCTGACCTGATATGTTTTTGGCTGGTTTCTTGAAGATGTCTTGCAAATCAGACTTGTTCATAAAACAAAAAAATGAGCAAGGAAGCCTAATACCCTTGACACGTGTTCATAGAACATTTTACTTCTAAGGGTTGCCTTCTTGTGCTCCACTGTGACCACTGGAGGAACTGACCACCATAATTGCAGCCACAAGAATGACAGTTGCTCAGCGAAACTTTTCCCTAATCTGTGTTGGGATTGAGGCCATCAGTATTTTCCAGGCTGTGTGCCAGGGAATAAAAGGATGGTTCATAATAAAGCCATGGGAGAGTCACGTTCAATGTCAGCCAAGAAAGGAAGGTTTAATAATGGATGACCCCTTCGTGCTCCTAGGCATAGAGAACCCCTCCATAAAAATTTAGCTATTTAGCTCTAAAGTGGATTTTATCGGGTGCAGAAGCAATGGAGTTGCCTCCAACTCTTAGGATGACAATCGCTTCAAGTTTAAATTCATTCTGGATAGCAATTCAAACTAGTCTTATAAACTAGGATGCCATTATTTATTTCAAACAGTAGGTCTCCTACCTTTCTAGTTTACGGGACTACTGGAGTCACGAAAAATACCACAAGGGAAAGCGAATTATGTTTTGCATAGGATAAAAAAGGAAGCATGCATGTAAAGTGAGGTTAGACAAATATTCCTATTCCAGGTCTTTGAGATTTCAAGAGAGTCTGGAACTGGGATTGCTTGCTGAAGTAGACTCCAAAGAACTGGATTCATAGCCAAATCCATGGCTACTTGGAAAGTTCCTGGCTCAGTTTTCATTATCTGATGCCACATTATAGGTTACTGACAAACCCTTACTGATCTCCCATGAGCAGGCCAGCTAAGGTGGTACAGATGACACCAGTCATGCTTTGTTTAATTTATCATCTGAAATTGGAATTATGGCTTAGTCCCTTTTCAAGCAATCCAGAGGTGGTGGGAGGGGAATAAGGAGGTTTCTGCAGCTAGTCTTGATAACAGGCAAAGGTGGAAACATGCCATACCATCATAATCCAAATTCTGCCTTTTTGTGTAAGTACTAAGAGATGAAATTTGTGCATAACACATTGTATTACTTCTCTTCCCTTTGTATGCACATGACCATGCATGACAAGAAGAACTATCATTCTTCTTTATGGTGACCTGCGTACTGTATATGTGTGTGTTGTATTAAAGGTAATATCTCCTTTGAGTTAAGCTTGACTCCTGGGGATTTATAGACGTGCATTAAATTTCTTGGCAGCATCATGAAAAATGGTTTGCTGTTGCCTTCCTCCGGGATATCTTTTAATTTACAGCCCTGGAATTTTCTGATAGTCTCCCATCCATGTACTAGCCAGGTCTGGCCCTGCTTAGCTTTTGAACCCAGACAAGTTCAATGAAGCGCTGCCACCTTTTGCAGCAGAGAGCATGAAATACTGACAAATACTTCTGAGCATCAAACCAGCCTGTAATTTGTATTTTATGAAATAAGAGTTATGAGACAGGGCTTGACATGGAAGCACACGGTTATTAATGACAGCTGAAACAGAGATGTGACCAAAACTTTGGAGTAATAAATGCAGATAGGATGATTCTGCACTGATGGTTCTCCCGCCCATGGTTTTTCAAAGCAGTGCCATTTTTTTTCCTTTTTCATTTCATTGAATGTCAAAGCTTTATTGATGCATCTGGGAGGAAAAGATCCCCAACATCATGACACAATTCCCATTCCCATTAATCTTGTCCTCCTGGAAAGTTTGGGAGAAACCACAGGAAACACAATTCATTCTCCTTTCCCAGACAGCTAATCAGTTGGGGTTTGGTTGAAATTAGGTATTTATCTCCATAGGCTGCTGTGTTTCTCCAGTTTCATATCCTGCGACGTAGTTTCTTCTGTCTTAGTGCCACCATTAATATTCCACACACTGCATCTATATTCTTTTTCAGTTTTCATGGTATTTAATACTAAAATTGCAAGCGCCCTAACAAAACATGAGACAAATTAGACTACTGACAACATATATACAGGTAGTTCTCGACTTAAAACCACAGTTGAGCCCAAAATTTATGTTGCTAAATGAAACATTTGTTAAGTGAGTTTTGCCTCATTTTACAACCTTTCTTGTCACCATTGTTAAGTGAACCTCTGCAGTTGCTAATTTCGGAACATGGTTGTTAAGTGAATTAGTTTCTCCATTGACTTTGCTCATCAGAAGGTTGTAAAAGAGGATCACATGACTCTGGGATTCTGATCACATGATTATAGGGAGGCGATGTTGTGTGAAAAATGGTCATAAATCTCTTTTTTCAACACCTTTGTAACTCTGAATGGTCACTAAAAGAAGTTGAGGATTAACTGTATTCATGTTTTACTATTAGTAGCACCATAAATGCTATCATAGAACTTTGAATTGGCTGCAGGTACCTATCACTAAAATTTCTTTAATACTAAAAGAGATGTTATGTAGATCCTGCTTGAGCTAAGCTGATGAAAATTAAGCATTCTACTCTTAGCATAATGACCAATTATTTGGGAGTGGGGAAAACCCTTGGTTTTAAAGGTAACATGTAAAATTTAAAAGTAAATAAAATTGAAGTTTGTGAACCATGATTTTTTTATTTAAAGTGCTGGATAAACCCATTATATTGTGTTTTAATCAAAAAGTATATCTGAGAACTCATAGCATACTATAATAAGCAAATCTGCCCAAAAATACTTTTATTGATTTTGGCTTAGCATAGTGCTTAAACTTAACCAATTAGGTTTATTCATCAACTGGTTTAAAAAGCAATAGTTTAATATGAGGGAATCAGACCATTTTGTCTTAGCCATATCTTAGCTAGGAGGCATTAGGAAGCTGATTTTATTCATTATCCATTGCTTTGAAACAAAGATTTCTTGTCAAATTTCTGCATCCTATTACTTAAGGTAACACTGTTTCTAGGGAACTGGAAATCCAGACTCATATTTCATGGGCTGCCTCACCAAAATTTGATATCACAAAAGAAAGGATGGGGTAGAGAGACACCTTTCCTTGAAAATAGTTGCTGTTGTGAGATTTTACCCTCAAGGACCTTACAACAAAAGCTGCAGGAAGTATGGATCAAATGTTTTTCATTCACCAATTTATGTTCCCCTCTGTAGAAAACGAAAATCCTCTGTAAACAATGTTTGGAATTTATAACTTGGAAGTGGGGAGACTTCAGTTTTATTTCTATCATTTTTAACGAAGGCTCATTACTTTTCAGGACCCGCAATTGCAGGAAGTATGTGCGGAATTTCACAGGGGACAGAAGAAAGATAACATGCTAGGAAACAAAATGATTTCTGTATGTGCAAAATGCATAGTGTCGAGGTCCCCAATATTTTGGACTTTATGAACTTGATTACTCATATGACTAATATTTCTAGAGTGGGCAGGGACTGTCAAAGAACTAAGTTGCAACATTGGAAAATTAAGTTGACATTTGGCATGCAACAGTGGAGCATGGATGGATGGATGGATATTTTGTCAAAGTTTACACTGACTTTCTTTGCAATTTCATATTACCATGAATTTTTTTTCTTTTCTAATTGCATATTATGTAGGGTATTTGTAACTGTTATCCTTTAAATATATCATATTTGACATTTATATTTTTGTTGTACTGGTAATATTTTATAAATGCAATAAAACAAAAATAAACAGCCAAATTTTAAAGAGGGTGTGCAAGCTGCATCAGGAAGCAGGCGTTGAGATGTAATGGGCTTTATATTGTCTGTTAAACATCTTATGTCTCTGTTGTTTCTCTGTCTCTGGTGCTATAATCTTCCTTTCCCCATCCCACCCCCCTGCCGCACAATTCTACTGCAATGCTATATTCAGGCTTATCAGAACACTTTGCAAACATCTTTCCACAGATGAGGCTTAGACAGAATTGACAGACACAAGACGTGTTCGTCCATAGGTGGTAATGCACGCTGAGCTTCAGGAGACAGACAGGCTGGCTTAGTGGTGCTGATACACCTCTGCTCTGACACGCCATCAGCTTCAGGTCCCAAAGCTGGTTTTTTCATCACGCCATCAGCTTCAGGCTTTCTGACTGACCATAACTGCCTCCCTTTCATCTGTGTTTCATTTCAATGGGGTTTTTTTCCCCCCATTCCACAAGAGGAAAGAAGAATGATTACTAAGCATCTGAATGAACATTTTTCAACCCAAAGAAGCAAGGAAAATAAAAATGAAAGAGATGTCAGGCGTAGTCTCAAGTGGCCAAGTTTTCAACACTCCCATATTAATATTCTATTCCTCAGATGGATCAAACCTTCCTTGGGTTCTTCTGGTAAAAATTGTCCTTTCTCTCCATATTTAATCTATCCCTGAAGGTGAGGTTTACAGCCAATAGCAAATGCAACCGAGGTGTTCATTTAAGCAAAATATCATTGCAAGGCCAAATGCCCTCTAGTTCAGGAGGCAGATTTATAACAGGGACACCTCTCCACACATTGCTTGTGACATCCCATGTAGTTACATTCCTCAGCAATGACTTTTATGTCATGTCATAAACCAATTGGCACTTTCCACAGCCTGGTAATCCCTGGAAAATTCCTGCAGGCTAAACTGTGGTGAAAACCACAACCCTCTTTTTCTTTGCCCACCTCATTCGTATAAATCTTTCCTGGAAGTGTGTCCTTCCCCGTTGCATGCTTGTTTACATAAATGAGCTATTTGCTTGCACATTTCTTAATTTCTTCATGAAGAGGGAAGCATTCACATTTTTCTTAAGAATATCTTCTCTTAAAGAAGGGAGCTGCTGGTGTTTGTCATGACAGCTAGCCATCATCTGGGTGCTGTAGAATTGCCTACAGTTGGCTGCCTTGAATTACCTAGCAATGAAAGTAGACCACAGCTAGAGATGAACAATAGGAATAATGCAATTGCAGCATCTTAGTAGCTTATCAAGAAAGAAGCAGGATTCAGGGAATTGTTGGGCAGAGATGAAAGTACAATGTATCCAGGGCATTACTGGGCCGTGGGGACCCATCTCCTGTAACCTGATTGGCTGGCTAGCATGTTTGAAAACTGAGGAGAAGTAAGCCTCTCCATAGATTCATTTTTTCCGTTTCCTCAGCCCTTGATATTCTAGTCATGAGAGGTGGTGGCAATACCAATCGGATAATGGTGATGGCTTTGGCACTGACCATGTTTTGGGTCAATGCAAAGGATACAGAAGATCACTGCTTATCTGGAGGGAAGCACAACATCAATCCAAGCGCAAAAGAAGAGTTGGGCATCTGCCAGATTTATGCAGAAAGTAAGTATGGCTTCTCTGTAGAAACTTGTAGAATTATGTAACACAGAGAGAAAATGAGAGTATGGTAGGATGAGGGGGTATAAAATATCCATAATATAGATGATGGTGGTGGTGGTGGTGATTTCAAGGCCCTTCACACCAAAGCAACTGGGTGCCTTACAGTTAAAATCCTGAAAACAAGATAAGTCAAACACACACACACACATATAACTTTTGTCTTGCTGAAAGTCTATAACCAGATTTTGATTGGGTTCATCTGGCATACATCTTCCTTGGTCTGGACTGCAATTGTTGGAGGGGTAGTTTGCAGTAGACTAATACTATAGCTATTCTCAACCCCAAGACATAGAGATAATGACAGAAGATTTCTTTCCGTAGATGCCTGTTGCTCAGCGGAAGTTGCCCAGGAACTTTCCAAAGTCGGTGCTGGATCTTGGAATCATTGTGGAAGCCTCAGCATCAGGTCATCCCCAAGGCTGCTCTTCCGAAAAGAAGGGGACCCCACCTATGTCAGCCCTGGGCCCCTATGGCTTGTGAAGCTGGGTCCTGTCTCATGACCTTTCCTCTGCCAGCCTTTCTGATCACTAAATACCAAGAAAGCGGGGGGATGGAACTGATGCCTGCCTTACTTTTCTCCCCTGGATTTTAGGGTCAAATATTTAAGCTTGCTGTTGTTTCATTCATTTTGGCAGGTGTGAGGAGTACCTTCAGCAATTGGATTGTTTTTACCACTGCTCCCCCATTGCTGCTCAATGGCCTCACCCTGAACAACCCACAGCCCTGATGGCTGTACCTCTCTGCCAGAATTTCTGTGACCAGTGGTAAGTTATCATGTCTTCACATCTAGAAGAAGACCTGCTAGGGAGGAAGAATTAAGTAGAGTACCTGTTGAAGGTAGAAGACACAAGAGAAACTTAACAAATACCTCTGTTGTTGTGATTGAAAGCATACATATGTACATTGGGCTAAATAGAACCATGATCCTTTACCTGTTATCTGAAAAGAAGAGCCCATATTTCTGAAGAGATACATTTATTTAAGGCCATTATTTTTAGAAGTGTTATTAGTATTTATTTAGGCAGTTCGGTGGTTCGAATCCCTAGCACCCCGTAATGGAGTGAGTTCCCGTTACTTGTCCCAGCTTCCGCCAACCTAACAGTTCAAAAGCATGTAAAAATGCAAGTAGAAAAATAGGGGCCATTTTGGTGGGAAGGTAACAGCGTTCCGTGCACCTTCGGCATTTAGTCAGGCTGGCCACATGACCATGGAGACGTCTTCAGATAGTGCTGGCTCTTCGGCTTTGTAATGGAGATGAGCACTGCCCCCTGGAGCTGGAACGATTCGCATGTGTATGCAAGGGGAACCTTTACCTTTACCTATTTAGGAGTACCATGATTGGGGTGCAAAAATCTGGATAAGCACTAGATGGCAGCATAGGCCTTTGCTACCATCTACAAAGCAAACACATACTAATCTGATGTAGTCATTTTAAATTACTGAAAATTTGAGAAAACTAGTGTCCTATTCTCTATTGGTTCAACCTTGCTATTAGGGGAATAATATTTTTAAAATTAACAAATAATTTCCTGACAAGATGAAGTGATTCCATTCAGGAAAATTAACATCAGGCAAAAGGAAGGATTTAGGTTTAGAAATTTGACTTGGGTAGCAAGGGAATACAAATGTTGCTTGGAGAACATTCCCATCCTTTTGCTTTTGTTATTTTGTTAGCCAATGTGATAAAGTATATTATTTTAAAAATGAATAAATTTGCGGGGTAGGGTGTTCAGAGAAGGGCAGAGAAGCTATTAGCAACTAGTGTAAAAATTAACCCAGCAAGTGAAAGAATGTCAGCATTTTTTGGTTGAATATAAAAATCTGAGGTTCTCCCCTAAATTGAAAAGGGTAGGTGCTTACTCTGGGGAGTTTCAAATTCAAATTCCTATCATAAGTCTCACTGAGTGAATTTGGGTCTATTGGTATTAAGTCAAATGCCAATGAGCTGTCTTTCATAGCACTCAAACTTATTGTCCACTCAGGTACGATGCTTGCAGAGAGGATCTGACCTGCCCTGGCAACTGGCCCTGGGGAGCTGATGGACATAACTGTAGTCAGGAATGCTATTCCTTTGGCCAGGTGAGGACACTAAAGGTGCTGCTTAGCCACAAGTAGAACTGTCCTTCTGTTTCTTGCTACAGCATAAAGGTGTCTGTGCCAAGGGCCACTTTGTTGGAGACAACATTCCCAAAAGTAGGCAAAACCAAGGCAAAAGACAAATTGGACCAGAACAAACAGACAAACATACACATATACATACAATCTAATTAAAGCCACTTTGGGTGATTAATCTCTTTCAGCTGAACAGTTTGCCCCTTCGGAGGGGAAGGGGTTAAAAGTACAGATATCTTCACATACGGAGTACAGGAGTTTCAGAAATACAAAAAAAACTAATTTCAGAATTCAGACCAATGTTTTTTAAAATTTGTATGCATTGGATGAGATCATAGTATGTTTATGTGAGGGAACATATGGCATATGTTTGTACAGGGCCTGAAAATGATGCGTAGGCTGTGGCTTCCGAAACTGAAGCATGTTTGAGAAGAGTAACTGGAAAGTGGGGAGAAAAACAGGAACTGCATTTTCCTGAAAGGCATCAATATAAAAACAATCCAGTTTTCAGTGTTAATAACACATGCCCAGAACAATTTGAGTTTAACTCATGTGATTTTTATAGCAAGCCTTGCTTTCCTCAAATCTGAATGATTTCTAACACTCAAGAAAAAAAAAATCAAAGAAAAGTATTGTCAGAGGGTAGGGATAGGAATAGGAAATGGAAAGAAAAAAATGCCAGATATAGCCAAATGTTTATAGATAAATGTTTTCTTCCTTGTAGGCTTTTTGTTTCCTACATCCTGCCATTTCCCAATGGTCTTCATGAACTCATTACATACACTTAGTTTATATAAAATTAGCTTTCTATGAATACTAATGGTGTTTGTGACTGAAAAATCTGCAACTGGCAAATTCAAATGAAAAATATCTGAAAGTTAAAGCTTTTGTAGTAGTAACAACTCCCTTATCATTGCTAACTCCTTGTCACAATTGTGTTTGTTTTCTTGAAATATTGTGGAACTTAGAAAGTTTGATCGTTGGTTATAAACATATATACAGGACTGGAATAGTTACTGATAGACAAGGGTTATTTACCATGAAATATAGTGATTGAAAGAAGCAAGAATTGTCCATTATTTTCTACTAACCTCTCACTAAAAATGATTGGATTGTCTCTTTCAATAACATGTAACTTGTATACTGAAATAGAAATGCAGGCAAAGGATGATGGTGGCTTGTCTTGAAGCTGATAGGAAATATACTTTTGTTAGAAAGTGGTGGTAGCTGATGGCCATTTTATGGACCTGCCACTTTTAACCCTTTTTTTACCATAAAAGTATCTGGGCAACATTAATAAATGAAGTGCCTTTAATATTATGAAGCCTATCATAGTATTCCCACATAGAAATATGAGTTATATTCTACACAAGGAATAGAACAATCACCGTTAGGGACAGGAACATGACTTCCTGAAAAAGTTAAATAGCAATGGTTCTCATTTTTAGAAATCAAATCCTATTAGACTTCTCAGGTTCTTTGCATCATGCCTTTTTGGGGGGAAGACTGCAATACTTTTTATATTCCTAAATTTCTAAACTTCTGTTCTAGTTGCTTTCCAATCTGAATAGGATTTGAGGAGTACCTCCCAAGGAAGACTTTTTTTTTTTGTAACACGGGCCTCTTTTTTTCCCTTAGATGTATAAGGATGGCAAGGAGCTGTGTGAGAACATCTGGGATGATGCTTTCATAGTAAGCACTGACCCTTGCCAGTGCCTGATGCTGGATGGCTCTGACACAGCCTTCTCCACCTCTTATTCTCACCTCAAAGAGAGCAACAGCCTAAAAGAGATAGACATCAACAAGGCAGGCAAAGAAAGAAAAGATCGCGTGAGCCCTTGCAGAGGCAACCTTTTATTTCGACGTCTAAGAAGGAATCTGCAGAAGCATTCTATTTTTGTGGAAGATATGGAGGGAAGTGGAAGTGGATTCTAATCCAAGGTAACCATCCTTCCAGAAGAAAAAAAAGCCCCCTCTCCAGTGATTGCCTGGAGCTTGGGGGGGATCGCTTGTGATCTATGCAATTCTGTCACATCCTATACTACCAGCTTCCTGCCATCTTCTACAACTCTTGTGCATCTCATGGCGTAGGCTGTGAATCTGGCACCTTCCAGGACTCTGAGCCCTATGCCCTAGCAATAGAGGTTACACCATTAGGGCACCTCTTGGGAACTTGCCTGGAACCAAGATTCCCCAAATACCCAGAGTAGAAAAGGTGTTAGAGAACAGTAAGCATTTCCCTCTCTGTCTTTGTGTCCTAAGAGCTGTCTCAAGGAAGAGTCGTCGTAGAACGCAAAACTAATGAGCATTAGTTGAAGGGAAAGCATCCTTCATAAGCAATTAGCTAAAGGATAATATCTGCAAGGGAGAGAATGAACAGGGGCCAGGGGAGGATGGAGTGAAATAATCAGTGCTGGAAAAGTTAGCCTTGGTTGTTGCCAATACAATTGCAAGTAGGACTCAAGTATAATGGAAGGATCTCCCTGAGCTCAAAGAAAAGGAAAAATAGGGGAAGTTAGATTAGAGACCAGGATGGCTGACTTTCCTGTTTCATTTGTATGCTGGAAAGCAATGGTTACTGGAGGACCAGCATTGCTAGGTTACTAAACTGGATTACATCCAAAACAGATTTCTTTTTCAAAGCAACCCAATCTGAGTGGGAGAAGAGGGAGAGATATATTGTGCAAAAGTGCAAGATTACAAAATAAACAACCCATGTCAAGGAAAGGGTTTCAAATCCTTGGATAATATACATAGCATATAAACAGAAGTGGTCAGTGTAGATATATGCCAGTCAAAAAACATCTAATCAATGGTGGCAGTGAGAGTCCAAGAGTTGTTATGCTCATGCTCATATCTTTACATAGTGCTCCTTGAGCTTCTCCCACCAACTATCCTCTCACTCTAAACCTCCCTTATATTATACATCCAAAACAGATCCATCTTTATCTGTCCATCCATCCTCATCTATCAGCTGTATTTCATATTGTTTACCTTGATTACGCTTATTACAAATTTCAAATTATGGATTGATTCAAACCTATTAATATTGTGGGGAAATTTAAAAAAGGAGTGCGTGTTTGTGTTTTATTATGAGAATGTGTGAAAAAAAATCAATGTAGAGGATTGAATGTTAGTGATTATTCTAGAAGGTACGTATACAGCTCTGAAAAGAAAACTCTCTGCCCAATTTACCATACACCAGATAAAGGAGGATTAGTAATATCCTGAAATGTTGCCAATACTTTCCTGCAAGGGCTTAGGAGAAACTAACATTAGTTTGACAAATTGTATATTCCATACTCCCAAAAGTTTGTTACTAGAACAGGTAAGATTTGACTAGGGAAACAGCCAACCCGGTTAAATGCATAATGGCATTATGGACAGTGGTAAATTAAACAGAAATGTGGTAAAATTTCCATTTATAGTTCAAAATATCATTTTTATTTTTCATATATCATAAACCAGTTGTCAAAATATAGTCAAGTGTAGTTACACACTGCATGAAGGCATATTGACATCTGGGCAATTGGCATTGTAGTAAGAACACTTTTTGAATGACACACAGGATATTAAATGTCTTCTTTCCATTGTTGCACTTGGTAACAATCAGAAACCATCCAGATATTGTTGAATTACAACTCTCAATGTATCTCACCATTATCAATGCTACTTGGGAGTTGTTGGGAACAGCATCTGCAGGCCACAAACTATCTATTTATAGACTAAACTAAGCTTTCAAGATTGGATTATATAACCCTGAAATAGGCCATGTTCTATCACTGCCAAGGAGGATACAACAAACATGACTTAGCCTTTGAGGAAAGGGAAAGGAGATGGAAAGCCTGGAAATTAATTTAGACAGATGAGAAGGAAGGATGGATTGTCAAGCGCAAGTACGCCAATATTCTTCTATGTCAAAAGAGGCTTGGTAGAGAAGCAGATCTTGAAGGCTCTTGAAGAGATATGAAAGGAATTTGTTCAAAGAGGGGAAGGGTGTCTTAAAATAGAAAGAAACAGGCTAAGCTTTCATAGAGGAAAGAGATGAGGTGCTGAAGAGATGAGCATGTGAAAACTTGGAAAACAAAATGGAATTATATACATCGAAGGAGTAACAGGGCTGGAGAGATAATGCATTATTAACAAATAAGGGCCTGCAAAATGCAAAAAAGTGACTCTCCTCCACACTGAGACACTGTCATATCATTGCCAAGCAACATCAGTAACAGTATTTTGATGATGCTTCCTTTAAGTGTCTTCTGTAACAATGCTGTAAAGAGGATAAATATGGTGCCTGGAGATGGGTTGGAAAGGTCAGCAAATCAGTTTATGATTTAAGTGAAATTTCAAACAAGGACTTCATTTCAGTTTCATGATCACAAATACTTCTTTCAACCCTTGATCTTTTCCAAGCACTAGCCCATCTTCACTTCAAAGAAATCAAGACTGGACAAAACAAAAAGTTATACAAAAGAAAAGTCTTAATTAATTAAGAAGGATTTCTTGGTGTGCTTTTTATTTCTATCATAAATAAAAGTAATTTTCATTAGTTTCATTATATAACCCAGCTTTATATATATGTGTGTGTGTGTGTGTGTGTGTGTTTTCTTAAGTTTTCGCGGGTACTTATATGTATGTATGTGTGTGTGTATATATGCATATATTCTCTGAGAAGCACAGAGGCGAAGATACAAGCCTGAAGATGATGAATGAGACTTCATCAAAACGTTGCCTAGATACTTCCAATCTTACGCGGGAGAAAACCCGAATAACCAAAGATCCACATACATACATACATACATATACTGTATATATATTCACACACACACACAGTCAAGTTAGTACTGGAATTCAGCCAAACATTACGATCATAAGTTGTGCCAGTTGTTACACATGTCAACATATTACAGTACCTGTTTTTATGGCCTTTGAGGAGTCCTTGGTGCTCTCTGAGCTTGTTTTTTTGCAAACATTTCATTATCCAAACTAGGTAACTTCATCAGTGCTTACTACCTTTTCTGTGGCAATCATTAAGTGAATGCAACAATCACAAATGTCACAAATGTTTTAAGCGAGCTCATTGTTTGCCATCTGCATTTTCCCCAAGACACTAAAAATAAACACTTCTGCATTTTCCCCAAGACACCAAAAATAAACACTTCTGGTAAAAACATTTAAATCATAGTTGGGATGCTAATAGCTGTAAATGTGGTTCGTAGCTGAGGTCACATGACCAAGGAGAGGTGGAGCAGTGGCCGTAACTTTGAATCTGGGTTGTAAGTGCCTTTCTGATGGATCTGTCATAACTTCAAATGGTTGTTTAGTGACTGATTGTAAATTGTATTTTTTTTGTTTCACATTTTTTTTGCCCAATCTTAATGGTATCCTTGAAATGAAGATGGGCCACAATTTTTTAATTCCTCTTGGGAAAGGTCAAGGGTTGGGGTTGAAAGAGCTATTTGTCCTCCTGAGATTGTGTTAGGATAAACTAAATTCAGTTCCAGATCAGCAGCACAAAACAACACCCATTCCACACTGAAGTTCAAAATGACAGTAATTGGCACAGACCAATAATTTTCTTTCAGATAAAAGTCAGGAAACTTTTGCCTTACTCTTTAAGAGAGGTCATTTTAAAATAGTGTGGTCTTTCACTTGCAGCTTTTGCTGGTGTTCATGCATCTCAGTTGGCGTCAGTGCTTATTAATTTACATCAGACAAAAAGTCCCACAATCAGTTTTTGATAATTTATTAACTAAAAAGGAATTAAGTCACAAGGGCAGGAGAGCCTCCAGGAAGAACATTTACCAGATTCTTTCTGTTTAATTTTATATCTTTCAGCTGAACCTTTGAGTTTCATGCTGTTTTGTAGCTATGGTGCAAAGGATTTGGGACTGCCCATTAAATAAAAACTAAATGTCAGTTTTCTGTCATAAGATAATTTTCAACAAGAAGAAAACCACCTGCCACCAACTACAAGCTGGTGACAGTTTCCAGTTTGCGTTCATAAAAGAAGCGATGGGGTGTTCGCTTGGAGGGGGAAACCTTCCGGGTAAAGTAGCTGAGCAAGGACTTTGCACTCTGCTGGGATGGGCCATCTTCAGTATCATCCCTGAAGAAGGAAGCAAAGATAGGGAGAAATGAAGGATTGAGGTCTAACCTACTTTACTATCATGTTCTTCTGTGCTAGTTTGAGAAACATATAGTACTCAGTGAATCTTGCTGCAACCAGTAACCACTGGCAGAACCAACTTTGAAGGGAAACAGGAATTCCTTGCTCAAAAATGATAAATCACTTTGAGGTATAAATTCTGCAGATAGGGAGCTGACCCATTCAGATATCAAATACAACCCAGATTCCTTCTATTTAATCCTCCACACATACCTAATATTCAAATAGAAACCCAAATTCTTCACCTACTCTCTTTTGTCATCTATATTCAACTCATCCTACTTACTTGGTGTCCAATCAATAGCAATATGTCATGCACTTCCTGTTCTCTACCAGTCTGCTGTAGTGTTTAAGGTTCTGGCCTAGAATCTAGAAAACTGTGAGTTCTAGCCCCACTTTAAGGCATGAAAGCCGGCTGGGTGATTTTGCACCACTCACTCTCTCTCAGCCAAACTATCTCAGTGGGTGGTTTTGTGGAGAAAATAGAAGAGAGGAGTATTAAGTATGTTTGCCGCCTTGACATATTTACAAAGTAATAAAAGCAGGATAACAATCTAATAAATAATAAACTCCCCAACCAATTGCTGCCTTTGAGAAAGCGTACTTCCTTCTGCAAGAATTAAACTATGAGAATGAAACTCCTGACACATCACAGTATATAGTAGCAGCAATGAATAGTAAGTTATTTAACTTCTCCTTAACTCTCCATTATAATCTTTATCCATCAGTCCACCTCATAGCTTGTTCCTGCACTTACCAATGAACAGGCACAGCTTTGCTCTCCAGAATGAGCTGAGCTGTGCTCCAGCTAAATCGTACAAACTGTGGATAGCCAAAGATTGGGTCCAGGTTTTGAGCAAGCCATTCTTTAGTTTTGGGATCTGGGGAGAGAAGGGATGACTAAGAGACTTTGCATATTATCAGCAAAGTCCTTTTATCAAACAATATATTTCAGTTCACTACTTCCGTTATAGGAACAGACATTAGGCAAAGTGTGTAACAAACATTAGGATAACTCTGTTCTCTTCCCACTCTGCTCTATAATTGCAACATGTTTAGTTCCACATTACAACCTCACCATAGTCGTAGGGGTTAGAAATCCCATCCCTGCATCAGATACAACCTATGGCATCAGTTTTAACAACAGTGAAGTTTTGGCACCATCACTATCTACCCTAATGGAATAATAAATGATGACATCTCACAGGGGAAAAATCATTTAACTATAATTATGATTCAAATGTAAGACTGGGGGAAAAGAGAACTCAGGAATGCCAAATATAAGGTCTTTGCTTTTCAATGTTCCTGTACAGGAACATAAAGCCCTATTAGGCCATGGCATGAAAACAATACATGGTGGCCCCTACAACTGGCATTCAGGTCACCTCCAGTTTTGAGTGCAGAGCCTTAGATGACTAGAAAGGTATTACAGAAAAATAGCATGCCCATCCAGCTATCATCCTGAATTAGAGTGTCTTCACAAAGCAAACATTTTCTGCTTGTCTAATCTTATTTTAAAGCCACCTGATCTAAACATCACTATCACTTTACACAGCTCCAAATGCACAGAGATGGAACTGAAAGAATAAACTAGAATTTACCATTGGGATAGCCCGAGCCATAATCCATTTCTGCATCTTCCAGGTTTTCCAAGAATTTCCAATTCTTCACAATCCGGTCCCTTGCTACCTAGAGATTGTAAGAGATAACAACACTTCCTGTACCATATGAAAAGTCCATATAATTTGGCATTTTTTCTTCAATAATGGACAAATTATTGCCTAACTTAAGAAAAGCCTGATGATAATTGAGTTGATGGGCCAATCTGCACATCTTGCCAGATAACATAGCCTACATGGATTTGGAGACAAAGGAGTTTCGCATTTACCTTGGCACAAATGCTGGCTGCGCTTACGGTAGGAAAGAGAGAGTCTGCCTTGGCCCTCACTGTAACCTCCAGCTCAGGAAATTGCTGCTTTAGCTTTTCTTGGTATTTCTCTGCTGGTCCCACTGTGTCTACAAGAACCTGAAAACAAAAAGACCCATGAAGGATTTAAGGGGGAGAGGAGGATTCCTTGCTACTTCCTGGCAGTCTAGGGCACTAAGCTAGTTCACCTCTGCAAGTTGCACTCCAGAATCTAGTGCATGCTGGATTAGGCCAATGGCTGTATCGTGGGATAGCGCATTCAAGTTGTACTTTGTCCTGTAAGGAAAAGGAAATCACATTGACTGAGGAGGACAACTGACTATGAAGCTTATCAGAAAAGAGGTGGATAGAAACTGAAATTAGCTGGATAATGCAACTTGTCATTAAGGATTGTAACTAAGATAAGAGGGACCCAGGTTCTAATCTCTACCGGCTAATATGCCAGGGTGATGAGGACTGTCATTTTTAAGTACAGTCTACTTCAATGGATTGTTGTTGTGAGGATAAAATCAGATGTGACGCTGCAATGTTCATACAATAAATACAACAAATATAAATTAATGATTTTCATTCTGGACAAATACAAATAATTAGAAATAGGATGTGCCATTGTATCAATGAAACAAAGAAACAAACTGTTTTATAACCTTGGGTGACATTAAAAATATGGATATATGTCTAATTTATTCTGGACAATTTGGGTTTTTTTAAAAATTACATGAATGTTATACTCTATTACAGCTAAACCATTTTGGATGGTTAGTAATAATTCAACCAACTCTCAAGGTGTATATGTTATATATAGTGACACCACATTATAATTAGATCCATAGGACACATGTTTCAATTCTAGGGAGGGTAGGCCAGGCAAAGAAATAATTTTAGAGAAATGTGTGCATCTTTTAAAACCTAAGATTTAATCCACCTAATAGGGAAACTGCCTTGTCTCTACCACACTCACCGTCTCTGCATACTAGTTGAGATGAAATTGGGGGAGAGGATGTGTAGGGCCCATCCTACATATTCCTTAGCAGCATCTATTTTCTCAAAGATTTCTTCCCGTTGAGCTTCTGTCAGACTTTTAGAATCTGAAAGCAAGTGGAAAAAGATCATTTTCAGGCAACGTGGCATGGAAGAAATAAACACTATTCCTCTACCTTGCTCCCCCAATAAAAATAGAGTATTTTTGTTTTCCTTTTTGTACAGACCCTCTGTCTTGTGACACAGTTGCAAAATTACTGAAGTACAATCAGAACCTGACACTCCTTTTACCTGCTACTTTCAAAGTCTCTAGGTCTTCCTGCCGAGACACAGGACAGAAACAGATTCCATAGACCATGGGACCTGGAAAAAAACCAAAACTCCAAAAAGTTACTCAGTCTCAGCTACTATGATCTCTTTACAAAAAGTATAAAATTAGCTAACTTCCTTGCCAGGAAAGTAGGTAATACAAACGAAATGGCTTGAAAAACTGCTTTCACAGGACTTAAGCTACAACATCATCTCTACAATAGGCAACCCTCCATAACGTTCTCTTACAATAAACTTTAATTACATTGCATTCGTTCAAGCTCCCGGAGATGAGGAATGTGAACATCGTATCGGTGGATTTAAGGATCGGAAGCATATTGGCACAAAATGAGAAAATGGGCTGCAAATCAAGTCTGCATTAATTATGTACTATGTTTACAAGAAGATACTAAAATATGTAAGTTAGCTTCACACCAACAGGCAATTAGACCATCTAGAAATCCATACAATCCAGCGCGTTACCCCGCATTCACCCCGCATGATGCTTTGGGGCCACTACCCCAAAGAAGTATTCCCTCATATATTTGAATCCATACCCAGTACTGGTCCTCTGCCTGCCTCATCGATGCCCAAACTACAGGGCTCAGTCCGGCAAACAGGAGGCACCGCCGAGGCCAACAAACAATTCACCGAATTGTCCCGTTCGAATTTGCCGAGATCCATATTAGTTCGCACGCTGGAAGCAATCGGCTACCAGCGCGCGAACAAATAGAAGAAAGGGAAGTGCAAAGAGTGCAATGTTTTCTGGGAAGCGTAGTTTGTGAAACGAGATGTTTCGCTATGCAGTTCCCAGGGTTGGTCGAAAGGCTGTGGCATCTCCAGATTAAAATAGGAATTTTCATTAACAATCCTAGATGGTGCTCAGTGAGTAAAGCTGCGGAGTAATTTAATGCAGTTTTAACCCCCCCCCCGTCGTTAATGAAAGTATGACACAGGCTGTTGTTTAATTTGGTCTATTGTGTGTTTTTGGCGGAGCCTTTGGCTTTCGGAATCTTGAGCCCGTTTTGTGGATTTCCACATCAGCTGGAAATTCAAAGGAGATCAAAACTGGAATGGGGACACAGAATGCATTGTAGCTTTAAGAAATGCTCTCCTCGTTCCCTAAAAACTTGACTGTACAGCAAGCCATACCCTAAAGAACTTAGCGTGAAGCATTTACGGGAGATAATGAAAAAAATGCCTTTATTCGTTCGGTGCATTTCCTAAAGCATTGTAACATCAATATAAGGCTATTCTGACACTCCCCCCCAAAAAAACAACACTTGCCCAATGTCAAGAATCAATTATTCCAAGTATGGCTTTCTCAGTGTTAGAATTTGCCCTGTTGGCTGACCACCTGGCAGCCATACTATCGGGAAGCCAATTTGGTTTTCAGACAGGGACAGCGAGTGGAAAACCTACATAAACAGAAGCTCGGGGGAGAGGGGCGAGAGAGGTCGCTCTTTTGGTTTCCGCGAATTGCTTTTGTTAGCGTAACGAAGATCGATCTCTTTTTTAAACAGTTCGGACTGCGTTTCAATCGCTGACCGTCGATCGTCGCAAGCAACCTGAGTTTATCAGCAAACGCCCGAACGGAGGGCCAAACGAAAAAAAACAAAAAAAAATCCTAAACCAATGACGGCGTTTCCAAGCTCTGCATGTTAGAATCACGCGCCGACCACCTTTGTTCTCGGCTCCAAAATCCCTCTTTCGGATACGATCACAGGAGCACGTGTGCCGCTCTTGCCGTGCCCCCGCCTTTACGCTGCCGGGCCTGCCCTCTTCCCGTCTCTCAGGGTATAAAACCCTCCGTGGTAGCCGCGGGTTTCTTCTTTTGCTGGTGCCACACCTCCTCTCTCTGCAAGCGGTCCCTTTTCCCTCGTGCTGTTCGCTGAGACTGCGGTAGGTTAGGTGCTTTCACGCTCTTGTCGAGGCTCGTGAAAAAGCCACAGAAAGGGTGCCTTTCAGCCATTTGGGGTCTTGGCAAGGTTTCGGGGGCGGGTGGGCCCGAAGCGCTTTGCCTTCGTTTTCAGCCTTGTGGACGGAGGATTCCGTGGTGGGGCTGGTGTCCTTTCTTCTTTTAGAGGCGTGATATTGGGGAGAAACGCTAATGCTGAATTAAGGGCTCTGCGACGCATAGTCTCTCTCTTATTTTCCCCAAAACTGCCAGGTAGGCGGGCTTTCTTCCAATTAAATTGCAGGCTGCAGGCGAGGAATAGGGTCCTCTTTGTTCAGAGAGAGGATGGAGAAAGAAAGGAAGCTGTCTGCTTCCTTTAATCCTTTCTATATATATCCCCCCCCCATTTACCTTCCAATTGCTAGGGGGTTTTTTCCGCCCCAATCCTTAGGAAAAGGGGGAAGCTTTCTAGGCTGGCCTTAATTTTTGAAGGGAGGTAGAGCAGGTAACCACGATATTTAAGATTTCTAGTAACCTGAAAAAAAAGACAGAAATATAAATAGCTAAAAAGGCATCCCTTCCTCCTCCTTTAGAGTTTACATAGTGTTTTCCCAATTTCTAGAATGCCTAACCATGCTGGCTAGGGATTATACAAAATATATCCCAGCTTTCCTTTAAAAAAAAAAATAGAGGTATGCATATATTAAAAAGAGTACAGAATGGTATAAGGTATCTTCATGCCCCAATTTTCAGTTTTGATCTTGAAAGTGATTGCCTAAGCTTTTCACAGTTAGGGAGTAGCTTTTAAGGTTTAAGAGGAGAGAACCGAAGGTACAGTAATGGCTGTGGGCTGGGATACTTAATGATTTTGTTCTGAATATCATTTTCTTTTAGGCAGCTGCATTGATAAATGCAAAGATTATACAGTTAGGTGTTTTGCATTATGCCTATTAGTGCAAATTTCACTTCTTTGAACTACAAGAGAATTGTGCAAGGCCTAGTTTAGTAATGCCATAGTCTGAGGAATTCTGTGAAGTATTACACCACCTGCCAAAACTGAAAAAAACTTTAAAAGTTAGGGATAGTCAGAGCATTTTCTCTCTGCCACCTACTCATAATCTCCCTAATAAGTAGGACTTAGCTGCCAATAGTCCTGGAAGTTTTTGGTTGCTGGAACTCTTTATGGCAGGAAGTAACAGCATGAAATAGAACTCTCTTATTCTATGTTCTAAACTGCTGAAGAACTGCAGGTCTGGAAATGGTCAAGGTTGGAAGACAAAATGTAGCATTAGAATTGGCTAGGTGCAGCCAGTCCCTTTGCTGGGGCATAACTTCCCAAAGCTTATTTCAAAAGATGGCAGTTACTTAACCTATTGACCAAACCAAATATCTTAAACATTACTGTTCCTTTTGAGTTAAGTTAGTTGATTTTGGCCCTTGTTCTAGCAAGAGCGCGGTGCTTGGCAGTGCTAGGACCAGTTAGTTATACCCTTACATTTTCACAAATGATCTGTACCAACTTGTGGTTGCCACCATTTAGAACTGCAATAGTTTGAAAAGAGAGGGTTAGGTTGGGGTAAGGTGTCTTTTCAAACTACTGGTGCCCAGAGGCAACAGTGAGATCCAATTGAATCCAGTTCTTCATATGCTTACATCTAATGCAGTCTTGCAAGACTTAGGTATAACCTTCAAAGCTAATCTAAGGTGTGGCTATCCTAAAGTTTTTCCTCCTTCCCCCATCCAGTTCAGGACTATACACAATCTCTTAATTCCTTCTCTGGAATGTGCTGTCTCCTTCCTGGGAAGTTGGGTGCTACTGCTGAGTTCATTCCTCCTCTGCCAGTTCAGCTGCACACTATCACAGCAGCCAGTTTGTGAAATGTCATGGGGGGAGGGGGTTTGTCAGTTTATTAATATATAAGGACAACCTCTGCCCCAAGCCTAGAATAAGTTTTTCATATTTTTGTTCTAAGAAAAAAGGATGAAATTGTGCTGTAGTCTTTGATTTTCCACTGAAATTTGAGACGATTTGGGAACTACCTGCCCCAGCCTCGCAAAAGAGACAAGAGTTTTATTTGAATGCAGAGAAAATACAGTAAAAAGAAAATACCAATTGCCTACTTTATACTATACATTTATTATCTATTCTGCTCACACAAGAACTTATAGGGAGGGAAATGTATAAATATTTTGAAAAGAAATGAAATGTAAATTCTTCTGAAGATTGAAAAAGATATATGCTTGTCTTTGGTCATTGTCTTCACGTGTTTATTGAGTTGACCCAAACTATAATATTTCCTATGCTTGAAGTTTAAATCCATTCTGACTTTATTTGGTCTGTTGCTGTTGCTGTTGTTTTTTAGGTTATAAAAAATAAATTGCATTTGTCTTTAGTTTTGGCCACCATCTAAGGCAACCTTTAGATGTTAAAGGTTGGGAAGAGTGTAGATATAAATTCTTTTTGTATACTGGTGATATTTAAGAATTTTGGATCAATATTCTACTTTGTCTAATTTTATAAAGGTTGTAGAATATTTTGGTTCTAACTGGAATAAATCTAGCTTGGCTTTCCTGGATCACAATACATAGTTAGGTAAAGAAATGGGATTTGTGATTTCTACTGACACATTTGGAGCTGTATAAAATCCAAAGGTATTTCTAAATACTAAGAAATATGTTGAACATTATTACTAAGTGGATGTTAATAAATAGCTTAAAATTCCTTTAAGCCTTTGAATTAAAATTATTCTTATGAAATTTTTCCTTTATTTCCTTTATATTTTTTTTTTGAAACAAATTTTATTAATTTTAAAGACAAACAACACATCATTAACCATTAAGTACATAAAACCTCAACATTATAAATTTTTACAAGTCGAATAAAACATTATTTTTATACAACATAATTCTAATTTATCCCATTTCCATACGGACACATAAATATCTTTCAGCAAATTTCTCATTATTTCTCTTTACTCTTATTCAATTTCATTTCTTTTCTATATTTATCCATTTTATAGTCATCATATTCATTTCTTTTTGGCTTGTTTACAATTATTCTCATCTAACATTCCTCCAAGGTTTTATTGATTTTTTTTTTTTTTTAATAAAAAACAAATTTTATTAGTTTTACAAAAAACACAATACACAAACATACAAAACACAAAACATAAACAAAACTAAAAGATCTTTTCTGAAGGTTGTCTGTTCCCGGGTTAAAACTCTTCACACAGACACAAATTCAAACATCATATTCATCCCATATATCCTTCCATATCTTATTATCATTTTCTTTTTTATATATATATATAAAAACCATTTTTATCAGTTTTATAAAAACAATGCACAAAGAATCAAGGCATAACAGCTTATAAATTCTTTTCTAGGAAAAAATAATAATAAAAGACCAATAAAGCATAACAATTCCAAATTATAGTATCAATACTTCATATAGTATTAACTTCATATCTTATCCCTACTTCTCCTTTTCATCCAAATTATTTCTTATTAATTAAAATTTTATTGCCTTTTATCAATATACAAAATCAAAAAAAAAAAAACATATATATCCTTCCATATCTTATTACCATTTTCAACAACATTCTTTGTCTGTTCTATTTCCAATTATCCATTCATCTTTTTTCTTTTACTATCCTTCTCCTATACACCAATTGGAGTAACGTCTATAACTCATTACCCTAACTTAAAAATACTTCGTATAGCAATTTTTCTTGGGATTCTGTTTAAAAGATTCTAAGATTACATAATGAATTTTATACTCTAAATACACATATAAAAACACAAACTTATGTACCCTCCAGAATCCCTCTTTTATCCTAAATTAAATTCACCCATTGTCTCTAAATAAACTTTTTTTCTTTAGGTCTTGCTTCCCCCCATTAAGGCTTCTCCTCCCCCCCTTTCTCTCTTGCTTATTCTTCTCCTTGCCCTTTTTACCCCTTTGTTTTTCCTCCTCCCTTTTCTTACTCCTTTTCCTTTGCTTTCTAACCTTGCCTCCACCTTTTCGCTCATTTTTCTCTCCTTTGGTTGTTTTTACAATTCTTAAAATCCCCTTTTTCTTATCCTTTTTCTCCTCCTCTCCGGAAGGGACCCATTGTTCTTCAAAGATGGCTTCTTCTTCCTCTTCTTCCTTGTCTCAGTCCTTCTGCTGCGTAATCAACTTTTCATAAGTACATAACGCCATTTCTAAGAATTGAAACAAAGTGCCCAAAGTATCTTCTTTTTTATATTTTTGATATTCAATCTCTAGTTCATCCACAAACGATGCCATTATGAAAAGGGAAACTTTTTCCAAAACAACCACAAGTATTTTTAATCAAAGACAATCAAAAACAATTAAAAAAAAGTTACAAAAGTTAATACTTTTCTTCCTTCTTCTCTTTCTCTTTCTGGGGTTAATTTTTAATCAAAGAGGTCCAATTACCATATGTCTTCCTTTGGGATTCTAGGCAATCTCCTCCTTTTTCAGCTTTTTTTTCCCTCTCCCTTCCCACTTGCAATGTCAATTTTAAATAATCAGAAATCCATACCTCCAACAAGGGTTTTCCAATTTCTTAAATTTTTCAATGTCCAAGAATCCTTTTGTCTCTTAGCTTCAACTCTCAAAGCAATTCACTTTCAATGTCCAATATATCCAAATATTTCTGCTGTTTCCATGGGGTGGGAGAGTAAAGAAAAAAAAAAGTTCCCTTTAACAGCTTCTCCGCCGCTTTCGCTCTTCTTAGGGATACAATGTATCGTCCAGCAATTCAAACAGCTCAGTTCCAGGCAGTTTAAAAGATGTTACTTGACCCGGCTCAGACAAAACTTTCACTTTTCACACTTCCTCCAGCACAATCTTACCCGGTTGCTGGCTTCTTCGTGGCGGCCATTGCTGACCGCCGCTCCACCGCCTTGGGAAAAAGGGGTTTTTCCGGAGAAGGGGGGGGTCTGCGACACCCCCACCTCCCTATCCGACTCCCCTCTCTCTTCAGCCGTCCCTACAGGGCAGCCATATCCCCCTGACCCATCTGGATCGGGGGTACCTCGACGGCTAGCACAGCAGGAATCGCGAGCTGTCGCGAATTCCTGCTGCCCCGAAGCCACGCGAAACCGGAAAAACCTATTTCCTTTATATTTTTATAGGTACTTCTATGGTTTAATAAATATATTGAAAACTTATTTAGGGAATATATTTGGGAAAATGGATCACCAAGGTTTTCCTTAGCTAAAATGAGATTATCATTTGAGGAAAGTGGGTTTTTTAATTTATATGTTCTGTAAAAGTACCACTGGACCAATAATTTATCAGCCATCTGCTGGTGTGAAATGAAAATATAATGGAATATTTTCTTTTATGGGCTAAATCGGAAGATTAGTAATTGAGATCATGGCAAATGGTTAGAACAACATAGAGCAAGAAAAGGTTTTATTACCAATATTATTACCAATAGTAGGAATAGTGACGAATCTTTAGACCATATTGGACATAATTTGAGTTTCATAGATTCTAATTTGAAAATTGGTGGTAAATCATTTTATTAGAAAGCTTGGATAAGAACTGGGGTTATTACTTTAAATTGGCTACTGGACTTTTTCATATTTATTCAAATTCAATTTGGTCTTACCCGTTTGCAACAGTGAAAGTATTTTCAAGCTTAAGCATGTTCTAAACTTACCAGATGATTTGGCTGCTTTAAAGGCCAAAAAGTTGCTTTTTTCCCTGATGAAAACTATTGCCAAAATAAAGTAGACATTTCTGGGATATTATAAACATACCTTTTAGGTCAAGATCAGGTTGGAAATAATAAATGGCTTGGTTGGTAGCTCTTTCTTTGCACCATACTTTTTCTTTCTATAGTTAGTAAGATGAAGGAGGCATCTGAACTAGGAAATGCAGCATGTTGCTCCTCAAAACAAAGAATATGAATACCTAATAGCCTCACAGTGCATGCCTCAGGGTTTGCTGTGGATTTAAAATCATTATTAAACCATTTTATTGAACCAGTTCCTGTGACTAGGACTTTGAATAGAGCATTATGCTGGATTGGTAGACTTTGCTCTTTCTCTGAGTTTATAGGCTCTAATTGGGTAAAAGTTGTCAGAAAATGGGGAAAGAGTTAGAGGCCAAAATAGTGCTGCCTCTTTAAATAATCAAAGGTAATTAATATGTACTCTGAATCAACCAATCATTCCTGAGAAGTGGTGCCCTTGCCAACTTAAGGCATATATTATTGTTCTGATATTTTAGGAAATGGCCTCTGGTAAAGCATACATTGGGAAACCAGTTCCAGATTTTCGTGCTACAGCAGTGGTAGATGGCAACATCAAGGATATAAAGTTATCAGACTACAGAGGTAAGGCACTGTAACTTCTATTAAGTTTTTAATTGTGCATCCATTGGATTACTTAGTAATCTAACCTGTCTAGACTTTATGGGAAGGCTAAGATGCATTTTTCAAATAGAATGCTTTATGAATCCACTTTAGCAATGTCGGCATCTTTGGTAATTATAGAAGAAATGCACATGCTTTCATGTTTTATTTTATTAAATTTGTTTGCTGTCCATCCTACTGCAAGGCAACTCTGGATGGCTTACAATATTATATTATAAAATATTGTATAATGTGTGCGATGTATAATTACATTATTTTTGTTAAGCCTGGGTTCCCCAACCAGGGTTAGGGAGACAAGCTAAACAGAATGTGCAGCGTTAGTCAGATAGGCACACAGATAAATGAGTGAGCTAAGCTTGTATGTTTATTAACATACAGTAAAAATAACAGATACGCTTGTGCTATCAAAAATATAGTTTATTCCATTATGAGTTCATAGCATAGTCAAAATAACAGTCCAATAGTCATGTATCATTTAGTCAGTCCATTCAGGGATATTCAGTTAGCAAAGTCCGTGCAGAATATCCTATGTCAGTTCACTTACAAATCAGTCCTTTGTTTCTCTCTCCCGTTCGAGCAATGCAGTCTTGATTCCAAGCAGTAATCAGGGATCATCAAAGCCAGAGAGAGAGCAAGCTGTCGTCTTGCTTCTTTTAAAGTGCTTTCACAACCACTCCCTTAATTACTATCCCACAGTTAAAGTTGCAGACACTTTAACATACAAACTATGATTACTTAGTTATTATTTTACCTAAACCAGTTAGGGTAAACAATGTTATCCCTAACATTCTCCCCTTTTAGGAAATAATAATAAATATAATAATATGTAACTATTTACATCTTTAAATCATATTTGTTACAACTCTCTTTAAACTTAATTACTCCTTGAGCTTTTGTAAATTGGTCTGCAATGTTTTCTTCTGTCATGCAGCCCATGTTAGCCCATTCTTTACAGATTCTCTAACATTTAAGTATCTTAAATCAGTATGCTTTGATCTAGTTTTTACAGCAATACTAGTAGCTAACTTTATAGCTGCCTGGTTGTCCTCGTACACAATAATGGAATCTTTAACAGTTATACCCATGTCTAATAATAACTGTTTGTACAAAATCAAGTCAGTGCATAGTAATGACACATGAAAATTCCGCTTCCATCGTGGACAAGCTAATATGCTGTTGTCTGATTGACCTCCACCCTATTAGTGTCTTACCAAATAATATAGCCATCCCAGATGTTGATTTTCTAGTGTTTATATCAGTTGCAAAACTTGCATCTGCACAGGCACTAAGACTCAAATCACCCTTTGGTTCTATATACAATGCATGGTTCATTGTTCCTTTAAGATATCTTAAAATTCTCTTTAATGATTGCCAATGACATTGATGTGGATCCGAATTAAAACGTGCCAGCTGATTTACACTATAAGCTATATCTGGCCTAGACCAATATATGATAAGCTACCAATCAAAGATTGATATATAGACTTATCAAATTTGGGACTTTGATCATCAGTTTGGTAAACTTCCTGATTCATTGGAGTCTTTGCCGGTTTACAAAGTTCCATTTTAAACATTTTAATTAATTGGCAAATTTTATCTTCTTGAGATATCTTAAAACCATTTTTTGTTTTGTTAATTGTCAATCCTAGATACTTTTTAATTTCACCTAAATGCTTTAATTTTATCTTTTTGGCTAATAATGATATAATCTCATTAGCTTCATTATTAGTCTTAGTTATCAAAGCAATATCATCTGTAAATAATAACAATAATGACACCGTTCCATTATTTTCTCTTTTAAACACACATGGATCTGCTAAACCATGTAGGTTAAAACCTATATTGTTTAACTCTTTCACAATATATTGGTTCCACTCAAACCCAGATTGTTTCAACCCATAAAGACTCTTTTTGAGTTTCCAACAATCATTACTATTTACTTTATTGTCTTTTATACCTACTGGTTTTCTTAAATATATAGTGTGCTGCAATGGTGCATGCAGATAGGCAGTTTCTACATCTAAATGGTTAATGACATAGTTTTTCTTAGCTGCCCACACTAATGCTGCTCTTAAAGATGTTGCTTTAAGACTTGGTGCAAAAACTTCATCGTAATCAGATGCAGTTTGATTAAATCCTTGAGCTACTAACCTAGCCTTATGGGTAACAGTCCCATCATTTCCAGTTTTTACTTTAAATATCCATTTGCACCCAATGGATTTTTCTCCTGGAGGTAATTTAGCATCTTCATAAACTTTCATTACCTTTAATGAATTTAGTTCTTTTTCCATTGCCTTTTGCCAATTCTCCTGATCCTTAGCAGGATACATCCTAAGTTCATCTACACTAGTTGGAACTTTAGTTACTTGGCAAACTATACTTGCTTGATACCTATCAGGTGGTCTAGTTACACGTGTAGTACGTCTAGGTATTACAGGACTTACAGGTAGACTTTCATTTATTAACTCTTCTTGATTATCTAACTCTTCCTGATCAACTGTTTCCTCTTGTTCTGGTCCTATTTGCTCTTCGTGGACTTCTTCTTTAATTGGACTCTTCTTATAACTAATCTGATCTTTCTGCCTTTTGTAGGGTTCAATAATTACTTCATTATTTAAATCTTGCTCTAATCTATTCCATCCTACATGTTCTAGGAATTTAGCACTAGCACTGGTGTAAACTCTAGATGTACCTGGTTCCCAGAATCTATAAGATCTATGATTAGATGTATATCCTACAAAATATAATCTTTTAGCTCTATGCTGTCCTTTGTGTCTAAGTTGTGTAGGGATATGCACCCATGCTGGTGCTCCAAATGTGTGCATGTAACTTAAATCAGGTTTTGTACCATGCCACAATGTGAATGGTAATTCACCTGTTGTTGAATTAACAACATTATTTAATATATGATTACCACACATTATTGCTTCTCCCCACAAATTGTCAGGTAATCCTGAATCAGACATCATAGTTCGTGCCATTGATTGTAATGTTTGGCCTCTTCTCTCTATAAAGGCATTATGTTGTGGCCTATATGGTGCAGACTTTTTATGTTGAATACCTAACATTCTTAGTCTGTTCTGGAATTTATTATTTGTAAATTCCGTACCATTATCTGTTATAAGAGTTACTAATTTCTTTTTAGTTTTCCTTTCAGCAAATTTTATCCAATTAAATAGATTTAGATACGTTTCAGTTTTGCTCTTCATTAAATAGCAAAACCCATATCTAGAATAGTGGTCCATTATACTTAGTATGTAACGAGCTCCTCCTACACTTGGTTTTTTCGGACCTATTAAATCTGCAAATACTACTTCTAAAGGCTCTTTAGTAGTAAATCCATCAACTGTATTAGCCGGTGTGACCCTGGCTTTGCTTTAATGACAGGTATTACATTGCAAATACTTATGACAAGGTTTCAAACTTATTCCCTTAGATAATTCAACAGTTCTCTTAAGCATTTTAAAATTTAAATGCCCTAGCCTTCGATGTAACAAGTGAATACATTCATCATGAGGTTTCTTATTTTCATAAACCGTGTTAGCCACCTTTAAACCATCATCATTTAACACATATAATTCACCTCTTAAAGATGCAGTAATTTTCTTATTTTCTTTCTCATGCAGTTATCTCCTTTAAAAGTAACTACATATCCTAGTTTAACCAAAATTCTAACTGAAATTAAATTAAACTTAAGTTGTGGTACATGTAACATTTTTACATTCTCTTTTATAAAAGAACAATATGCTATACCTTGACCTTTAGCTTTCAGTTTCCAGCCATTGGCTAACGATATCTGTTGTGTACTCTTGGACATTTTAATAAAATTTCTGTTATCATTTGTTATACAGTGGGATGCTCCACTGTCAACCACCCATAAATTATTTTTTACAGCTCCGTTACTATACATGGCTAACTCTAAATTTTTATTTATCTTTTGATGACTTTTAGTATTCTGGCCAGCGTTTTGGTGCTTTGCTTTTTTACAGAATCTTGCCAAATGTCCTCTTCTTCCACAATTAAAACACTTTTTAATTGCATATGCAGTAGGAGATTCATTATCTTCTTTTTGAGGTTGTTCCCTCTTTAATTCATTTCTTTCAAGCCTTCTTCTGGCCTCTTCAATCAATCTGCCAGTTATATCAGTTAAAGTTAAACTTTCCTTTGGCAAAATTTCAAGTGAAGTCACGTAGTTATCATAACTTTCATTTAGTGAAGATAGAATTATGTAGACATGGTGTTGTTCAGAGAAAATAAGCTCTTTCTCGTGCAGTTCTTGAAAAATGCTTTGCATAGTTTTCAAATGACTCAGCATATCACCATTCGTCTGGAGATGCGTACTGAAAAGCTTCTGTGTTAGATTTATGTGAGCACCAACGTTATCTCGAACATAAATCCTCTTCAGCTTCTGCCAACACCCAACAGCCGTTTTCTCTCTGTGGATATAAACAAGCTGTTGGTCAGTTAAGGTTAAAGCAATTATGCAAATAGCGTGTTCATTTTTATGCATAAATTCTTCTATCTTTAGTTTATCTTCATCATCCTCTGGATCCCATTCTTCTACGTTTGGTGGATTTTCAATTATGTTCCACAAACCTTCTCTTCGTAGAAGCAGACTACATTTCATAGACCATGATACATAGTTTGTTCCATCCAGCTTGGATATAAGGGACAAACTTTGTAAATTGACTTGTGCCATGTTTTCTTATATGGATATAAAACTATAATTAATAAAACACAGCTGTCTGTTTACTGTAATGTATAACAACACAAACTCTCACTTTTACATAAATCTGTTTTATCCTAGTTAAACTGACTTTGCAGCCTCTGGGCCCATAACCAGTGTTAGCCTGGGTTCCCCAACCAGGGTTAGGGAGACAAGCTAAACAGAATGTGCAGCGTTAGTCAGATAGGCACACAGATAAATGAGTGAGCTAAGCTTGTATGTTTATTAACATACAGTAAAAATAACAGATACGCTATCAAAAATATAGTTTATTCCATTATGAGTTCATAGCATAGTCAAAATAACAGTCCAATAGTCATGTATCATTTAGTCAGTCCATTCAGGGATATTCAGTTAGCAAAGTCCATGCAGAATATCCTATGTCAGTTCACTTACAAATCAGTCCTTTGTTTCTCTCCCGTTTGAGCAATGCAGTCTTGATTCCAAGCAGTAATCAGGGATCATCAAAGCCAGAGAGAGAGCAAGCTGTCGTCTTGCTTCTTTTAAAGTGCTTTCACAACCACTCCCTTAATTACTACCCCACAGTTAAAGTTGCAGACACTTTAATATACAAACTATGATTACTTAGTTATTATTTTACCTAAACCAGTTAGGGTAAACAATGTTATCCCTAACAATTTTATTTATACATACATTTATAAATGGAATAATTTACATTAAAAATGTATATAATCCCATTAAAATTGCAATAAAATACAAGTTATAGCTAAAGATGGGGAAGAAGGGGCCAGGCGGGGAAGTGGGAACTGCTATTAAATCAGTCAACCACCTCCAGTGTGATATTCCCTCATTGGGCCTCAAGTCAACTGGCAGAGCCAGGTCTTTATGTGCTTGTGGAAAGTCAGGAGGACAGGAGCCAATTTCACCTCAGGGAGTACCATGTTCCAAAGAGCAAGGGCCATGGCAGAGAGGGTTCTTCTCCTGGACACCACCACCCCATCTGGAATTCCTTGGTGGAACTTATAGCATTCCTCCTCTGCCAACATGGGTGTGGCAGGCTTGTCCCATAGAGGTCAGACTGTTCCTCAAGTAAGCTGGACCCATACCATGCAGGGCTTTATAGGTAATAACTAATAGCTTGAATTGTACCTGGAAGCAAACAGGCAGCCAGTGCAGCTCATGGAACAGTGGTGTATCATGGGCCACTGTAAAGGTCTCAAAGACTGCCTATACCATTACACTCCAGTTAAGGCTTTCAAATGCTCTTCAAGGGTAACTTCATATGCACAACCATAATGAAAGCCTCCAGTCCAGGATACATTTGTAGTTTAAGATCTATGTCATCATACTTAGTGTAAGATGTAATATATTATCAGTGAGCTAATTTGGTGTAGTGGTTAAGCATCAGGCTATAAACTAGGGAACCAGCTGGGTGACCTTGGACTTCCCAGTCTATCAGCCATAGGAAGGAGGCAGTGGCAAAGCACGTCTGAAAAACCTTGCCAAGAAAACTGTAGGGAGTTGTCTAGGCAGTTGCCAGGAGTCGAAAACTGACTTGAAGGCACCACCCTCCCCCAAAAGCCAAAGAAGAGGTAGCTGACAGTTCATAGAGTTTGTTTTTAAATTGATGGTGTTATAACTATGAATGAAGAACAGGAACATATTCAGTCTAGGTAGCCATTGCATTAAATAAAAGCTGGTTGGGTCACTTTGGGTGATAGTCGCTTACTGTCAGTACAACTCACTGGGTAAAAATAATAGGAGTATTGTGTGTCTTCACTGTCTTGGGTTATTTATAAAAATAATGACAGTATAATGTGCATAGATGAATGGCATGTTTGTTTTGTAATTGGAAGAAAGGTCCTGATTTGATCTGGATAAGATGCAACCACCTTATGAATGTTCTCTTCTAGTGACTCCAAATTTTATTCCATTTATAAACTTTAACAGGAATACTATCCAAAAGATTATGGGAGTGCAAAGATTCTGGGACTCTTGATTGTGATTGTTTTACTGATGCCCATTTCTTCCATATAGGCAAATATGTGGTTCTGTTCTTCTACCCACTGGATTTTACCTTTGTCTGTCCCACTGAGATAATAGCTTTCAACGATCGAGTTGAGGAGTTCCGCAAGATTAATTGTGAGGTTATTGCTGCTTCTGTCGACTCTCAATTTACCCATTTGGCTTGGTGAGACTCCTAGTATATAATTATTCATAGAAGTTGTTGTGCTGGAAAACTAGTTCCAGAGGTGCACATTAAAAACTGTCTAATAATAGGACACTGACAGAAAGGAATAATTGTGCTTTCTAAGAAGTGTACCCTGGCCTGGATCTTGCTGATATGTGGAGATCTTTTCTCAGGCTTCGTTCTTGCCTAGGAACTGGAAATATTCCAGTCATACTCAGGCAGAAGGTACAACTGATAAACCAGTCACAAGAAATCCTTGCAGTTATAGTGCTGAGAAGCACTTAGGCAGATGTTAACTGACAGATGGGTGTGGAGGTCTCCACCAATTTTATCTAGCAAAACTTGGTTGTTGGTTAGGGGGTTATCAGCTGGCTCACTAGCTGACATAAGCTGGTTGTACAATTAATGCCAGATACCTGAAATGGGTGCAGAGAACTGTATGCACTACTTTGAGCCAGCAAAGTCCACCGTAAATGAAATGGCTCTCCGGAAAATCCATTTTTTTAGTGAGGAGAAAAATGATCTACCCATTTTTCAGACACAGTTACTTTCACAAAGTTGTGTGTTTAGTTAGGAAAATATTTTCTATGTTTAATTTAATAATTTAATAATTTTAATTTAATAATTTTTAAAACCTAAATGGTTTCAGTGTAGTGAATTTCAGGTCATTAAAACAATAGTATTGTGGATATTATTTTTTCCCTGTAGGACAAATACAGCAAGAAAGGATGGTGGCTTGGGTTCAACAAATATCCCACTTGTAGCAGACACCAACCATAACATTTGTAAGGATTATGGCGTGCTCAAGGAAGAGGATGGCATTGCATACAGGTATGAAAAGTTATTTCTAAGTGAATTTGGAAAAACCTGTTGTTAGGTGTTGGATATCTTGGTAGTTTAGCTGATATAATCCCAGTTAGCATATTGTTCCTAGAGATGTAAGCAGAGTGACCAGGGCGTCATAAGATTAACTAATATTCTGTTTATTAGCTATGTCTAACTAATCCATGTTGCTCAAACAACAACATGTTGGTCAAGTAAATATAGGGAAGCTGTAGTAATCCAGTTCTTAGCAAATGCAGACCTGAAGCCTTTACAAGATAAAAGAATATCTGTGGTTCATAGAATTCACTGGATCTCTCTATCCTAGCCTTAACTTTTTTTCTAGCTTAACTCTTAAAATTGAGAAAGTTGCATATGCAAAAATTCAAAATGTCACAGTTCATGGTTGATCTAGCCCTATGTCCTATTGATTGATAGGTAAAAGGTTTTGCACCTTTTCTCCCTCAGAGGCCTGTTCATAATAGACGATAAAGGCATTCTGCGACAGATCACAGTCAATGACCTACCTGTGGGACGTTCTGTGGATGAGACACTGCGCCTGGTTCAAGCCTTCCAATTTACAGACCAGCATGGTGAAGGTGTGTGACAGATCCTGGGATAATGAGGTGGACATAGAAAGATATAGCAGTAGTGCTCTGGGAAAGATGATCAATTTAAGATTGGCTCAAAGTGCCTTGTTTCTCTTTAGGGTGCTATGATGTGTCTGAGTGAGACACAGTTCTAAAACAATTTAGCAGAAAGATAACTTAAATTTGGCTTTACCTTAGCAGATATCTTTCCCAGTCTAAACTCTTACAGATGACTTAGACTTCAGTTTTTATCATCCCTTAGCTAGCATGTTCAACAGCTATGTTATGGGAAAGCTACAATGAGAAGTTGTCATTTAGCAAAGCAGAGACCAAGAATCTTCCCAGCTGCTGCTTATGTTTTGCAAGATTACCAAATTTCAGTATTTGCCCCTAGGTTTTGGTTAAGATGTCAGCCATTTTTATATATTTAGTGTGGATGGGTGGAATTATTTATTAGATTTATGTAGCATCTGCCTCACATATGTGACTCTAAATTAGGTAAAATACATACAGGTAGTATAAAAAAATTGAAGACCTAGCATCCAAGTGTCATTTAAAAAAATCACTAATATAGCAAGGAGATAAGCTCTGTCATGCATCCAAGGCACGAAGTTCAGGCACTAAACTATAAATCAAGTTTTCAGGGCTTTGTGGAAGATCAGCAAGAATGGAGTTAATCTAATCTCAGAGGGAACTGTGTTCAAAAGAGTAGGCACCACTGCAGAAAAGGCTCTCTTTCTGGGCCCCACCAGCTGACACTCCTTAGCTGATGACACCCAGAGCATGCGCCTCCTGAATCAGGGACAGATAAGTCCTGTAAGTAATCAGGTAGACAGATAGTTGCTGACATTGTTTCAGAAAGTCATTAACATTTTATGCCCATGCCAAATAGTGAACCTCTTCAGTAGAGCCTTTTAATGTATTTGGACTTCTTACGATACAGTTCGCAACACTCTTAATAACTTTTGCCTGGAGCATACTGGAACATAAGCTTGGTATCTTTCCATTTCTCATGCTGTGTTTTGAAGACAGTTTCAAGAATGAACATGAAATTGATCTGATGTAACAATCTCAACTTGCACAGCTAGCTTGCATGTAGAGAAATAGCAGTTGCCCTGTTATGTCCTCTAATTTAGGACCATGTATCTAGAGTGTAAATCATTGTCCAAAACATTTCATAAAAGGAACAACTTCTAGTGAAATAACTATTGGTAATTAAGCCAGTAAAGAAGCATGAGGCATTTGCCTTCCCAGGCAAACATGCATATTCTGAAGCAGAGTAGGAGCTTCTAGATCCAAACTGGAAGTAGAGTGTAGAGTCTTAAAAGCGTACATATACAATACACCCTTACCTCAGCAAGAGCATCTTAAATTGCCTTAACTGACTACATTAAATACCATTAAATAAATACTAGAATGTTATGAAGTTGAGTTTGGATATCCTGGCAGTCCTGCTTCCTCCATGGCTTGCTTAACATTGTATGAACCAGGAATATAGATTGAATTCATGGTTTGCCTAAAGTGTAAACAGTTCCCAGATAGCATGAAGCCATCATAGTTTATTTAGCCATTTCTGCCATTACAATTGTTAATTTCTAAAATCTTTTATGATCCTTGCTGATTATATATTCAAATCTACATTATACCCATCTTAAGCCATATTATCCAAGAGGATAAAAAAAAAAAAACCAAAATAACAATTTTTATTTGGGTGGGGGTTGAGAGATAAAATAAGGCTCAACATCACCGTTTTATGCAAATATATTCCAGCAGAAAATACTGAATTTTGGGAAATGTTGTCTTTTGTAGAAATTCTAAATAGTGTGCAAGCACATATACATCCATGTTATGAACTAGCTTGGGTATATTTCTGTTGTTAATTCAACTAACTGGTTTCATCTCTTTATTCATCTTTTTATTTCAACAGAAATAAAGAGGCAGCCTTGTTATTTAGGTTTGCTCCCTTTCTTGTCTTGAAAAATCCCTATTTCAAAATAATTATCTACTCTAACATTTGTTCCTGTTCTTGCTACAGTGTGCCCAGCTGGCTGGCAACCTGGCGGTGACACCATCAAGCCTAATGTGAAAGACAGCAAGATTTTCTTTGCCAAGCATCTGTAGATTTCTCCTTTTGTATGATCTATTAATGAAGTAATCTGGCTTAATGTAAAGGGATTTGCAATAAATTCTCCATAACAAAGAGTTTTGGGAGATAGTTTGTCTATAAAAGTAGGCTGTTATATAAGTAATTGCCCATAGAACTAGTTTAGATGCAAATTTCAGTTGGGCATCTTCATTTCCCAGTAAAATGATCATTAAATGAAGCCTGATGTTACCTTCTAATGTCTATATTGCTGAACTTATTTTAAAATAAGAAAACAGTTCCAAGGTCATAATGCTGAATTTAGCATTTCATGTTATACGAGAGAGGTCAGGAGCAGGAGCATACAAATAGGTCTGATTTTCGAAATGCATAGTATACATTCTTGTTTGTCTTTGCTACTGTGCCTTTGTGATGTAACAGGCACTGATTTTTTTTAAAGTGCTAAAATCAAGAGAAGACTCAACTATTAGCTGACAAGCCACAGATCTGTCCATCCATTAGGTAAGAAAGTAGAACTAAATCTGTTGAGATGGAAATCTTGTGTAGTCCATTGTCATCCAATTCTAGAAATCCCTAGTGCAAGTTGTTGCTATCCTGAAACATTTTATTTATATAAAATAGGTTATTGACTTCTCCACTAGAAAATCCATTCCTGGGGGTTGAAGGAATTTTTGAGGACCATGAGATAATGAGTGGAAAGAGTAGGGAAAAAATTCAGCCCCCTTCTTGTGAATAAGGAGGAACTTAAAAGAACCATATACAATTGTAAATTGAATAGGCTCAAGTTGGCTAACTATAGGCATCTATCTTCTACAATCCTCTATTTAAGATACTGTGTAGTTTTAAAGTTTGCTGGACTGCTGCTGAAAAGTGTATGATATTAACCATTTTGCTTAGTATTTTTGTTTTTTCTTTTGTGTTTAGTTGCTGAATTTCACCATTCATAGCTGTAATGATTTAGATTTTTTAATGATACATTCATCTTCCTAAGAAAAATGTGCAACATAAGAAAAATGGTACTACCGTAGGTAGGTTCCTTAATTCTGCAAAGACACCCTGATTCAGAATTTACAGGTAGCCCTAGACATGTGACCACAATTGGGACTGGAACTTCTGCTCCTAAACAGTACATTTGTTAAGTGAGTCATGCCTGATTTTCTGACCCTTTGTGTCGTGGTTCTTCAGCAAATCACATGGTTGCTAAACAAATCCGGCTACCCCCATTTACTTTAAGGGAAGCCACCTGGGAAGGTAGCAAATGGTGATCATGTGACCCTAGGATGCTGCAACCACAAATACATGAGTCACCAAGCACCCAAATTTTGATCATGTGACTGCGGGGACTGGTCAAACGTCACTTTTTTCAGCTCTGTAGTAACTTGAAGTGGTGATTAAATTAGTCATGGGTCAAGGACTACTGGTGGAAAATTTGCTGCAGACCAGAAGTTTGGTTATATTGCTAATTGCTAGGAAAGCTTAGAGCAAAAGTGTTAGATACCACATGATGCACCATCAGCCCTTTTGTGGTGACCCCCAAAGCAGTCTTCCCCCTAGTTCCTACAGCCAAACTTGCGGGGAGAAAGATTGTTTCTTAAGAAAAAGGCTACAAAGATAGTTATTTTGTACTTTCAGAAAATTACCATTTGCCAAATTTTGGAGTAAACTCCTTCCTATGATACAGTCACATGGTCTTTAGAAGCTAGAAAAATCCTCTAGACCCAGTCATTGAGCACATAAACATGCCCTTCCTTAGCTTAAGGAGGAGGACCTTATTCCATGCTTTCTTAAATGTGCTTAAATGCCCAGTTTTCCCCCTGCCTTTAGAATGTAAACAGCATAACTGGTTTTGGCTGTGGTTATAGTTAATTACTGGTTTACTTACTCTTGGTCTTTTGGGAGGGAAAAATATCACCAAATGAGACCACGCAACATGTTACATAGTAAATAGCCACTTGGCTCAACGTGTTATATTATTTGCATAAACTTTACATGTCATAACTAACCAAATACATCTTGGCACCATTCTGGTGAGTAAGACTACAACCACATTGGGTACTTTGACCAGTTCTGAAAGTTGCAGTCATAATGCCCCGTATTCAATAGAACTGGACTTTCCATATTCTTTCAAAATAAATTACTGAAATTAAAATACCATGTAATAGTTACTTAATATTACTAAGGTATTGACTTTATATAAGCAATATGAGATGTTGTCCTTTAATATTAAATTACATGAGTAGATTTAAGAAGCATTTTATAAATATTAATGTGTTGCTCTATCTTAATAATTTCATCTAGGTTTTTTTGGCAACAAAGCATAAGTGACTTCTTGTTGCTGTCTTCTGTTTTGGTTTTGCTATTTAAACTTTCCAATCTTGTCTACAGCCCTGGTATACCCTGGAAGTTTTTCAGTCAACTACAGTACTAGCTACACTTAAAACTATCATTTTTCTAGATAGCCAGGAATTGTATTTGGATTTGAAAAAGAAAACTTCTGCTGTACCTGTTATGCCACTAGAGGATGCTGTTGCTTCACAGAATGAGTTTCATTTTATTTTTTACTTTTCTCTGATCTCTAATCCTGGTTAATCTAGGAGTTTTAACTTGATTTTTTCCCCTTTAATCAAAATGATTATATAAAACACACCCACAGTGTTTATGTTGGTTTTCCACATCTACTTTAATTTGGCCAATAGAGAACCATCTAAAACAGAACTAGGTATGTAACAGTGAGCTGCTTTCCATCCTATATCACCATGCATTTTCTCTGTATATTGAAAAATATACAGAAAGACAGTTAACTTACAGTATCTTTTGTTGTGAACAGATGTTAGGTTTTTCAACCCAACAAATCGTATCTCACTTATGCCAATTCAGTTTAGTCATAGTTTATTCGCTGTCAAAAACAATGAGAACAAGGGATAGGTAATGCTTTTTAAAATTCTTTGCAGATAGTTCTCATTTAGTGACTTACTTCATTTAGTAACACTTCACAGGTATGACCTAGATTAAAAAGATTTTGCAACCAATCCTTGCATTTACAATCTTCACAGTTCTATAAAGCAAAGAAAAGCTGAAGTAAATCATTTTCACTTAGCAACACTTCATTTAACGACCAAATTGCAGGTCCCAATTGTACTATAAACAAGAGCTACCTGTATTGGCAACTCTCCAAGCTTTGAGCCAGAAGACTCTCCCAAACCTATTAGATGAGAAAATACCTAACTTGGGTCTGCTGGCATATCGCCTTCCTACTCACCCCCAAACAAAAGAGAAAAACCATTCCTCACATTAAAAGGGTAACTGAAGTGAGAGGGGTGATAAAGAAATGTGATGAATGAATGAATTGGGACCTGAGTTTCTGTCACTAACTGGTATGTCCCATGACCCCATCACTTAGCGACAGCAATCTTGTAAGCCCAGGATCATGATTAAGTGGGAAGAGGCGGGTGTCTCAGGAAGCAGTCTGACAGATGTCACTGTTAGGTGAACTGGTCCACAGGGATAGGGTGCCATGGATGGATGAAAAGGAACTGGAACAACTTCAGTTTTCCCACTGGCATTGCTTGTAGGAAGCTGGCAAGGAATGTTGGAAATAGTGATGATGAGGCCATCTCACTGACATAATCATAACCCAGCACCAAGTAACTGGGTTGCAATCACATGACCATGGGGAGACACAAGTTAAATTTTTACATAGAAAATTATAAGTTCTCTCCCTTCAATGCTGTTGTAAGTGAATGGTTGTAACTTGACTCCCTGTATTGTTGCATTATAGTAATAGCACTTAGACTTTTTATACCACTTTATAATGCTTTATAGACCTCTCAAAGCGGTTTACAGAGTCAGCATATTGCTCCCAACAATCTGGGTCTTCATTTTACCCACCTCGGAAGGATGGAAAGCTGAGTCAACCTTGAGCCTGGTAACATTTGAACTGCCAAATTGCAGGCAGCCAGTAGTGAGCAGAAATAGACTGCAGTACTGTACTCTAACCACTGCACCACCGAGAGTTATGCTGGTTGAGCTGTCTATAAAGGGAAATTAAAAATATCTATCATAAAATGGACCAGCTTAGAGAAGACTGCTAGAGAAAGTAAGCATTAATTACCAGGAATACCAGCAGGAAGCCCACTTTGTTACCATAGCTATGGGGATGACGGAATGAACAATTCAGATATTTGCACCATAACAGATTACAAGTGGCCCTCAACTTATGACTGTAAATGAGCCCAAAATTTATGTTAAGTGATTTTTGCCTCATTTTATTACCTTTTTGCCATATTTGTTAAATAAATGGCTGCAGTTGTTAAATTAGTAACACAGTTGTTAAATGAATCTGATTTTCCCGTTGATTTTGCTTGTCAGAAGGTTGCAAAAAGTGTTCACGTGATCCCTGGACGCCAGTGGTGGGTTTCAAAGTAGTTTACCACCAGTTCGGTGGGCATGGCTTGGGCTCACTTTGTGCATGCGCAGAGGCTTTCCTACTCACTTATAATCCTGCACACTCCTTGGGTCTCCCACAGCTGACACATGGCGCTGTGCTGTGCAAAACAGCTGCGCTTCAAAAGCGGGACATAAAGGTGGGAGCCCGGATGGGCCTGACAGCTGAGCATCTTAAGAGAATTGGTTTGGTCTCCGTTGCTGTCAGTGTTACTGGTTCAGCAGAACCAGGGTGAACCGGTAGCATCCCACCTCTGTTGGACACTGTAAATTGTCAAGCATCCAAATGTAAATCACCTGACCGTAGGCATGCTGCAATGGTCATAAATATGAAAAATGGCCATAAGCCATTTTTTCAGTGCTGCTATAACTTCAAATGATTACTAAGCAAATTATTGTAAGTTGAGAACTAGTGTTGTGGCCCAGCGGGTGGCTAATGGAGCTGGCAGTAGAATCAGACACTGAGGAGGTTGGGGAGGAACCTGGGCCAGTCCTGGAGGTTGAGGAAGGCTCAGATAAGGGCTCTGCATCAGAAGCAGAGATGGGGCCAGGGCAAGCTGGCAGTTATTAGCGGCCTTCAGAGTTGGACGGCAGGGGAGCAGCTGGAGCCAGTTCCCAGCCTGCGCATGTGCAGAGCTGCCAAAAGAGAAGAACAATTACAAACTAAGGGTTGACATGGGAAGAATGCCACAGGTGAATGGCTCTCCCATAGGGATTAAAAGGAGCAAAATGGGAGGGGGCTTTTCTAGGAAACAAATTTGAAAATATTTACTTGGCAGCTCTCCAGGCTAGATAAAGTCTATGCTCCTAATTAGACTGTTTGCCAGGCCTTTGGCTGAGTGTAAATGCAAGTAATTCACCTTTGTTTAATAAAAGGGGTTTTGCCAGAGGACAGAAAGTCTGCTTAGTACTTGTTGGGGAAGCCTAGGTCAGAACAACTACCTGTACAAGTAACAGGTAGCAACCTAGCACAGCACTGCAGCACCTCAGACAGTCCTGAACCTTTTTGAAGCTCAAATGCATTTACTTAAACTGTTGTTGAGTACCAGACAGGTAGAGCCCCAAGTTTCCATAGATAGTAGAAATGAGAATGAAAACCCTCTTCTAAAGCTTTATTCTACATATAGTCTAATGAGTTTAACTTTGCTCAGGGCAAGGAAAAATGTTCTCACCCACTCCACCCAGTTACATTCTACAGTACTTATCCTTAGTTAAATTATGTGCTTGCTTTGTGCGGCCCTGTGCCTAGGTTTTGCAAAATAACGAACGAGAATGAAAACCTTGGAGTCATGAGTTATAGCTACATATCTTCCCAAGCATTCTGAATTAAGGAAACAGATGTTAGCAAAAATGAGGGAACTTCCACAGAGTAAGAAATCCTATGCCTTTAAAAAAAAGAAGGAAAATGGGTGTTAGTCTAAATTGTTCTCAGAAGATCTCCCAAAAGGAAATTGTATCATTTCTCTCTGTAAATACTCCCCTGCTAAGGTACTCTTGCTCCAACTCTTGGTATTTAACTTCCCTCTACTGTCCTGTATTGTCTCACCTTGTCTAATCCCCTGAGCACAAGGTTTATCATCATTTACTTTCCTGCTCATAACATTTTAGCATTGGTTTTTGTTTTTATTTTACTTTTCTGATAATTTACTGCATGTGTTACCTATATCTTGCCAATTGCTTATTCCAGTGAGAAAATAGGTGACCTTGTTCATTACTATATGAGCTACTTCCTATTATCTTTGTATTTCTTCCTCAAACTTTCTTATAAGGCTATTTTGCCATGGAGGTACTCAATAATATCCTCAATAAATTATCATGTCAAAATGGATAATTTGACTTAGATTCTGATAAACAATTCAGAAGCTAAATTGATGCTATTCTTTTTTTAAGCAAGTTCTGTTCTCTTTCTGACCTTATATCAAATTGCTTGATTTGTCCCAATAAATCAGGAATGATTTGTCATTCTTTGAATCTTATTTTACTTTATAAAACCCTGGCAAAAGAGATGTACTATCCATTGCTCCTTTTTCCTGTAGATTGTGGATAAAATTCAAGGTTTAAGTTTGATCTTGAAGTCTAATATGCCTTGGGCACTGCACATCTCAGCATTTATCTTCAGTTCTCAGTATAATTGTGTCCGTGGCCACACTATTTTCTTGACTGATTCAAATTTACAAAGAGGAGGTTATGCCTAACAACTGCAGAATGTTTTCCCCCAGATATTCATGGTCCAGTGCCTTCCTGGAAGAAGAGTAAAATTTTCCTCCTTAATTTGCCTAGTAAATGCCAACCAGCCAGCCAGGCATTTGTTTTGTTTTCAGCTTCCCTTACATTTCCTGGGAGTTATCCATTCTAAGTCCTTTGAAGAGTCAAGATAAATGTCAAACAAATCTAGGACCTGGTTTCTGCATATTTATCTTTAAGAAATTTGCCCCGCATCCCTTTTAAGAGACTTGAAGCCACCAAGATTCAGCAACATGAATTCAGATTGCCCAAGTATTTTGAATTGTTATTCTACCTTTTAGCATCTTTGTTTTTGTCAATATTATGTAGCACTGCAATTTCCTTCTTTGCCCAAGAACTGTGTATTGAGTAATTCTGACCTTAAACAAACACAGGCATAGGCACACACGTGCATCTGACCGTCTGCTTGTTTGGAGCCGAGCAACAAATCCACTTCCCCATCCCCAGATTTACTTTGGTTGCTAATAATCTTACGTGTTTGTGTTGTCCCCAGTATCCTTTGTTAGTTACAACTTGTTTTGCAAGTTTGCTGTTCCAGTTTTGTCCCGGGTTATTTATGCTACTTGTTCCTTGATAACCTGTTTTGCTTTTTTACTTCCTTTAAGTTACCTCATGATGTCACAGCATTAAAGGCTTCTTCATGCTTTACTTTTATCTTCCCAGTTTCTTGTGTCCCTTCTGATTTCAATCATTTAGATATGAAATAGAAGAAGACAGGAAAACTTCTTGCCTGCCTCTCTCCCTCTCCTGTCTTCCCACCCTTCATTCAGTTACCCAGAGATATAGTTGAAGACAGGCACAATGTGCTGCCTCATCTTCAGCTGTGCCATAAGTACTGCAGCCACATTCCATTCCAGATCAGCTTGTCCTCTTACCAGGGACACTAGGTTGCTCCATATAACTCCAGGGAGGCCTAGCAAGGATCTTGCCTCGATCCTTTAAGTGATAGCAACAAGTAGTTAAGAACCCAAGAAGACAACGTAGACAGAAAGAATTTGGTAATCTGGTGTTAGCTACCCCTTAATCAAAATCCAGTTTTTATCCTCAGTGATAAATGGCATCTGAGGAGTTTGACTGCTATAATTTCTGTCTGTTCAATAGACCTTCCTCAAAACTCTGACTCAAATGTCCTTGTACCTATTATATACCTATTGTATTCCTAGAATGCTATTGCTTTCCTCATTTGGGATCATAGAGAGGTGTAAAGATACAACTCCTAAATCAAAATCTAATTTCCCATTTGTTAATACATCTCTATTCTGCCTCTCAGCTTATGAAAGTATTTTCTAGCTTGGCTCTTCTGCATAGTCCTTGCAATCTAGTAAAGTTCGGCTTTTCAAAGTTGTTCTTAAGTTATTTTACAAGCTTTAAAAATAACAGTTTTATTTATTTTTTCTGGTGAAACTTGTGTTTCACATCATATATAATCAGAAACTATATATACAAATCAAGAACAGTGGCTGCCAGTTCTTCTTTCCCCAACTTCAGCATCTATACCATGAGAAATAATCATGTCCTCCCCCAATTCAAAACCACTCTTATGTCTCATACATAAACTTCGTGCTGCCTTTATGAACACTTGTCAAGTAATCTTTGAAGATAAATTGCCAGAATGAATTTGGCAGTTCCAGTCCAGGAAAACCCCAATACGCATGTCTTTCTTCAGCCATTGCTATTAGAGGACTATAAATGTTCTCTATGGTCCGACATCCCATTTACTTTTTACTGAGTCACACTGACCTTTTGATCTGTGGCTGAATCATGGACTAGCAATTTTTTTAAGACAAGTAAAGCAGGATACCACATCCTGCTTTTATGAGTAACTTTATTTTAGCCCACTCACAACTTCACTTACAAGTCCAGTTGGAAGCACATGCTGGATTTTGAGCCAGGAGCATATATGAAATATAGGATGTTTGGTGTTCCATTGCCTAAACCACAGGTGTCAAACTCGTGGTGTCACGTTGCTGTCCCGTAACGTATCGTGGCGTTTTTCCCCTTCGCAGAGCTGCAGTGGGTGTGGCCTACTCATGACACATCTGGCCTGCAGGCTGCCGGTTTGACATCTAAACAAAATCACTAAAGTAAAACAAGCTGATACCAAGACTAAAATAGTGACATGCAGCCTGTAATTATTCATTACACTAAGCCATAATTTCTAACTTAGTGTCATTTTAACCCAACAAGTATGATTTGACAAATCATAGTTAAAATAAGCCATGGTTTAATTTGAGTATGGACCTAGCCACAGGGCCATCAATCTGATGACAAAAGAAAAGGATAGTCAAAGTGTGTTTACAAAGTCACAGTATCCTACCAACTTTAATCTGTTGGAAGAAGGAACATCAGCAAAGTCAATAAGCAATCAAAGATCCTTCAGATTTTCACACAACAGAATTCAGAGATAATTATGGCTGAAAGGACAGCTACTTTACAGCATAGTTTGTGCGTTATAGTAAGCCAGAAGTGTAAAGCCCAAAGCATTTCCCCAGAGCTTTTGAATATTGTTACTAAATTGTTAAAACTTTCATATGATCAGAGGGAAAACTTGACTATATGGGGAGTAGCCATATTTATTTATTTAAAATTGAATGGAATCAAAATTAGATTTTATTCTGACTACATCTACTGTTTTTGGGAGTATGCTCCCCTCAAAATCAAGAGCAGCTGTAAACTCAGGAAAACTTTGGCATATGTATTGACCTATAATGGGTAAGTTTTATCATGCTCCCCACACACAAACAAAATGCCTGATAATTTAGCTTTACATGTGAATCACTCAGACTTAGTTAAGCAAGAGATGCAAATACAATACATTTTAAATGGGAAACTAAACTCCTATTTTGTATAGCTCTATTGCTCTTCTTTACAGATGCAGGAATAAAAGCGTGCTTGAAAGTCCCTTAAAATTGTTTGTATGTTGTGCATAGCAAAGATGGCAGTGATGATCTAAACTTGTTTAGATCTGCCACTATATTCTCATTATATAAAACTTAAAGCATTTATTAAGCTGCCTCACATTTCTTCTTGTGTCCTATCAGATGCACTCCCTGAAGTAAAAGGCATCAGGAAGCAAATAGTGCAGCAAAGAAAATGTACAAGGAACATATTCTGAAGCACAGAAACCAATTGTGATGAGCTCAACTTGTGTATTGTAGTTTGCTTCTTTAGCAATTTAGTTAAGATTTACATTGTCTTTCTTTTTGGAGCTCATGGTAGAGTATATAACTTTTCTCTCCTATTTTTCTGCACAACCCCCACCCTATGAGAGAGGTTGGGATGAAAGAGAACTAGCTCCAAATCACTCGGTGATATCCACAACTGGAGGACTTAAACCTGGATTATCCGTGCTACTCCCAACACTTGAACCACTGCACTAGAGTGACTCTAAATACCCAGCCATCTAAAGTTTCCCCCAACTATTATTAGTGAAATAGAGGTCTGGAGCACACAGAATATTAATTTGTATAGTTTGGTTGACTTTGTCTTAGCATGTTGCTTGAGTCCAGGCTATTGTGTTTATTCAGTTCATGCCTTAACAATACCTAAAACAAGTTCCCCCACCACATTAATTCACTAAACAGTTTTTATATGTTGTGTGAAATCAACTATAAACACGTCTCTAGGCCAGTGTGTGAACCCACTCCATTTTACGTAATTCAACAAGTTGTGATTAAATTTAGCTTAGAGAAATTGGTGAATTCAGTCAGTGTCTTCTCTCTCCGGCAAATACTCCTTAGGAAAGCACCAAAATAGAACCTCAAACAAATATGTTTACAAGTCTGACGCATAGCAAAAAAAAACCCATTTCTCTTAGATCCTTCACGAAACAACGCTAATGGTAACGTAAGAACCACTAACAAATTTGAACAGATCTGGGAAAGGTGCTTTGCTTAGCCAGGCAGTAGGAAAGAACCCGAGAGTCAGAATAGCCTCAGTTGCTAGCTCCTCGCTCGAGCTCCTGAACTAGGGATGAAGTAAAACCAGCTAATATCCTCACTGGGCTGTTTTAGGCCTGGCTTAGCATTTTATTTCTAAAAAGGAAACTCGATCACTCCGATTATCTGTGTTTGTATAAGTCCTATATGCTCTCAAGAAACGACTTCTGAAAGGGAGGGGAGCTTGGCGTGCTCTCTCCCCGCCAGCACAAACTCCGTGATATTTACGGAGCAATCGTTGACGCTGACCACACGAAGATTATCGGCAAGAAGACAGTATTACGGGAAAACTAATAAAAGCCGACAATCCACAACCACGACCCCTACGACAGTGTCATTCCCCTGCAGCACGAACGTGTGAACCAAGCATTTGTGTTGCCCCCACGGGTTAAGCGCGCTCCACCCAGCCCGCTCACTGAAAGTTCGTGGCTTTGTGGTGTCTTGGGACATTCCCAGCCCTCAAAACATCGCCCCCTTCCTTCTTTGGCTGGAAATTGGCATAGTCCAGGGGCCTTTGCCTGGCAACGTGGGCGGGGGTTCCCGGAATGGAGCCCGAGCAGCAGAAACGCCACGAGACAGAAACTGCCCAAATATGGGCATCTTCCCCTGCGTCAGCACGACCCCCCCTCCTGCTCAGCCCCGGAAGCTCCACCCACTGGAGCTGAAGTCAGAACTTGCGAGATCAAGGAAGTGAAGCTTAGGCGTGTGGGAGGCCAAGTCCTGGGGCCCTCGGGAGCGCCCCCTCCCTTTCCCGTCCCTGACTCCAACAGCACCGGGGCTTTTAAGCATCAAAGCTGAGATGTTGACATCAAAAGGGAAAGAAATGGGAGGGGAAAGGAAACCGACTCCGAAAAACTCGGGAGAATGACGCGCGGCAGAGCTCCGATTCGGGGCATCACAGAGAAGACACCGGGCGGGGAAGATGAGGAAAGGAAAGAGAGCAAGAGGAAACGCGGTGAATTCCATCAAGCACCTGACGGCCGGTCTAATTAGGTTTCCACTAACAGGCCCATTAGGAAGAACAAACATCCACCGGAAGGGTTAACGACCAGGTACTGCCATCCGGGCGTTCCAGAAATTAAATCTTCCCCCATCTATTTGTGTTTTTACCAGATTAAGTAGGTCGTGTCCATGCCTGTACAGAAATCCACAAAATACTTTAAAAAAAAAAAAAACACGAGTTGGTAAGTTGTGGCACATGAAAAGAGGCACACAGATAAAGTAATTGGAACATGTTTACTTAAATAATTAATAAAAAGTCAAAACACAGACAAATACAATCATGGAGGGTGAATTTGAGGACTCAAAAGTATTAAAAGAGCAAGTAAACAAACCCGCTTCCCCTTCTTGGCCCTTTTGTCCACGCAATGGCCTCTTGGGGGAAGAGAGAGGCTGAGATTCCATCACTTCCCTGACAAACTGTCCTGGTCCCTTTTCTTTCAGTTATAAATTAAATTAAGTCCATTTCTTTTTCTACTGGCATGAAGGAGACCAAAAGGCCAGTTTTCTGGACTCTGTCTCGAGTACCTCCAGTTCCACTGCACCATCCAGCGATGCAGCCGAGAGCGAGAGAAAGGCGTTTCTTTTAAATACACACACACACGAAATCACGCTCACAGACAGCTATAAAAAAAAACCTTGTACACACTCAGCACAGATCGAAGTTCTGGATCCACCAGACTGAGTCACAGACGTAACTAGGAAACACGGACTTGGGAACAGAGACGCCTAACGTCAGTCCGGCTCCATGTAAACTTTTGCGTGACAAGTCCGCTTCCCTTTCTCACGGCGGAAAAAGTCTTTGAGAAGACAGCGATAGGGCCGGTCCCTCATCGCCTCAGAAGGACTGCTGCATCTTGGTTGTCAAGAGGAGCTGGCAGCCGTTGTTCACGTGGTTCATTACTTTCTGCTTCAGCTGCGCGACCTGGTCTCGGAGCGCGCTGGCAGTGTTAGACAGTCCCGCGTTCTCGTTCTTTAAGCTCTTCACCTTGTCCTCCAGCCGAGCGATGCGCTCCAGCTTTCTCTTCCTGCATTTGGTGGCGGCCAGGCGGTTGCGCAGCCGTTTCCTCTCCACCTTGATGCGCTCCTGGTCTTCCATGTTAATGGGAGACACGGGCGGGCTTTGCACATCCGGCACCGTCTGGGGCTCCTCTTTGAAACCCCGCGTGGGGTGGGGCAAAGCTAGGCCGTGAGGCTGCGGCATGTAGCTCAGGTTGGCACTGGGGAAGCTGGAGGTGGTACTCAGGGCGCCGGGAGGGTTATAGCTGGTCAAGTTGGTGTAGACAGGAGGCGGCTCCTGGGGAAGGGAGGCACCGTACCCGCTGCTGGCCGACGAAGCTGCTACCGCCCCCCCGATCGAGACATTGGGGGGTGGCATGTGGTTCATCTTATGGAGATCGTCCAGCGCCTTGACGAAACCGTCAGCGAAGCCTTCCTGCTCTTCGGTGGCTCCCCGCGGATAGTAGTATTGTCCCGTCGGCGTGGGAGTGGTGGTGATCACGCCGTTGCTGTTCTGAACGATAAGGCGCTCCAATTCCGGGGCAGCCAGCTTAAGCGAAGAGCTCGCCGTTTCAGCCGACTGCTGCTGAAGCGAGCCCGGAAAATAGGCAGCGGGGCCGTCTTCTTGGCCGCGGAGGTGATGGGGAAGCTGGGACTTCAGGCCGCGGAACGGCTCGGCCGACAGGTTCAAAGCCATGCCCGATTTCAGCGCCTTGTAGTCCTGACTGTAGCCGGAGAAAAAGGAGTCAGGGTAGAAAAGCTGCTCCATCTTCGTGCACATCAGCCGCGCGCTGGGAGGAGGAAGGGGTGGATACCCGGGCTAGGACCGTCCGAGATGGCTCGGGGCTCACTGGAAAGGCCTTCTCTATCTGCCTGCCTGGGGCGTGGATCGAGTTTTTCTCCCAACGTGAGGAGAGAGCGCTTCCGCCTCCCTCCCAAGCTTCACTTCCAGATTTCAGAGCGAGACAGACACAGAAGGGGGGGGGGAGAAAAGCTGGTCTTTCCGGCGGCTTCTCCAACCTCCCGCCCTGACTAAGCTCCGCTAGCGAGGATGGTTCACGCTTGTCCCCCACAGAAGGCAAAACCCACAGGACGAGCGTGCCGGCTTCAAGCCCTCCCCGAGAAGCAAAAGGAGCAGGTACCGTACCGGCCAAGGGAGAGAGCCTCCAAAGCGCGCTTACACCAACTGTGAATTATCTGGGCTGCAGCGTGCGTTTCCCGGCGTCTTTTATTCTGGCCTTACCCGCGGTGCTGGCGGAAGGGCGCCCTCATTGGCTGGAGAGCGGAGAGCCTCCGCCCACCGGAGCCGCACGCGAAAGGGGAACTGAGCTCATTGCTCGGCAGCTCGTGCTCCAGTAAACAGCCCGCGGGGCGGCGGTGGCGGGGGTTGGAGGACAGCGCGTCAGAGTAACGGGATGGGCGGGAGAGCGAGGAAACCGGGAGCGAAAGCAGAAAAAAAAAAGAAAGAAAGAAAAAAAAGGGTGCAGCCGCGGCGGCCGTGTGAGCAAAGGCACGCAAGAAGCAGAGGCGCGGGGAGAGGTGGCGCGTGACGTCCTCTGCGCTGAGGAATGAGCCTCTCTCTGAATTTAAGCGCTGCTTATTTCTAAGCAAGCGCGGAGCATTGTAACTGAGAGGTAATAGGAGCGGAGGGTGGCTTTCTTTTCTTTTTTGAATACAGTTCCCCAGAGAGCGTCGTGGTGGTGCATTGGCGGTGTGTGTGATCTTTGGCATATCATTCCTTCAGCCTAGCCAACCTCATGGAGCTATGTATAAAGAGAAAAATAAAACAACGATCATAAGGCGGGCAGGCAGGCAGCCTTTCTTGGAAGAAAGGTGACAGATCGGAACTGGGTGTTTTGTTTTGTTTTTAAAATGTATTCAAAGGCAGATCAATTTCATTCCCTAAGCGCCAGAAACCCAATCTGATTTTTCAGGATTGCAAGAGTTTTCAAGGTTAGTAAATATCAGGGAAGCATTTCTTTGTGAGAACTGCCTCTGTGAAGATAACATGGTTTATCAACGCTAGAAAAGCCTTCTGAGTAAATATTTTGTGGTTAAAATACAGACTTAAATGACACTTATACCCAACCTCTGATGCTAAATGTCCTCTTCTCTATGAAAATTTAATGACACAGTGGTGGATTAAGGCTCACTAGTGCCCTAAGCACTGACAAATCTTGGTGCCCCCCTCCGTTGTACAAACTGTACAAATGAAGCCATATTCTCAACTATGTGGTGTCCCCTTTGGGCCTGGTGCCCTAAGCATGTGCTTAGTCTGCTTAATGGTTAATACCCCACTGACTCGACACAAACAGTTCAGCTAGCATACTGAGAAATAAATGTATATTCTGAGATGCATTCAAACAGGGATGTACAAATGCCATAAAAATATGTAGAAATAATCCTATGTCAAATACACACATTGAAATCAGAAACCACAGACAAATACCACTTGGAGGCATAGTTCAGACATAGGTTACACCCTGCCATATTAAAATAAACACAGATGAAGAACTTACTGCCATATTCAAAATAAACACAGATGAAGAACTTAGATCTGCATACCACATTCAGATTCCAGAGAAGGAAAAAAAGAAAACATGCCAAAGATAATGTACACACAAAAGCTTGTTTTGTTACACGTATCTAAAGTGGTCATTAAGATGAAAATGGCTAGGAGTGGATATTAGTAGTTATCTTAACTACTTGCAATAGCAGGGAATAAGAATGGAAGGGTTAAGTTAAAACTTCCACCCATACATTCAAGAATTTTGAGGGAGAGGACACATACAGGAATCTTCAAAATACAGACCTGTATCAGTTCTGATCCAACCTAGTCACAGCTAGATATACAAAATAGAAAGGCAGACTCAATCCTGATATCTAAATACTCAGAGGGGGATCTATTTCTTCTAATCACAACTATGTATAGGTAGTCCACAGTTTATTTAGTGACCATTCAAAGTTATAAGCACAGAAAAAAGTTACTTACAACCATTTTTCATACTCACAACTGTTGCCGCATCCCCATGGTCATGTGATCAAAATTTATATACTTGGCAACTGATTTATATTTAGGACAGTTGCTGTGTCCCAGGGTCATGTGACCACCTTTTGCAACTTTCTCATAAACAAAGTCAATGGAAAAGCGAGATTCACTTAACAACCATGTTAGTAACTTAACAGTTGTGATGACTCACTGAACAACTGTGGCAAGAAAGATCATAAAATGGGGCAAAATTCACTTAGCAGCTGTCTCACTATGCAACAGTAATTTTGGGCTCAATTATGGTCATAAATCAAGGACTATCCGTATTACATATATTTTTTCTCGTAGCCTTTAACATGCTTACTTTTTATATATAGATACATGTCTATGTGTGTATGCATATACATACAGATATAACCACAAGTATTTTGGAGAAACACCATATTAAATATTTTTTCCATTAATATAATAACATATTTGTCTCCAAAGCCATCATATATTAGATTTAGTCCATCTGATGTCTGAAAAGGGAAAAAATGAGCTAAGTAATTATAAATAACATTTGCCCTCAATAACTTTATTAACTATGAAACAGGTACATTAACATTGAAAGATAGTCATGGAACAAGTATTCAGAGTTAAGTTTAGATACATGTATGTGAATAAAACAGGTATATACAATCTATCTAGATATATATCGCATTCATAATTTCACAGCATTTCCCCAGGTAATAACAGAGGCAATTTGAAACAAACTTTTCTTATGCTCTGGCTAAGTGACTGCACCCTAATGGAGACAAACATTTAAAAGGTCCCCAATTATACTGGTTGGTAGAAAGCAACTACTTTGGTGTCTGACACAAAAACTGACCTTTGTAACAAAAAAGCTTTCTCATGCCCTACCTTTCTTCTTCTTGTAAGAAAGAAACAATCATAAAAAAAATTCCTGTATGGAGTATGATTAAAATATACTTGAACTGAGTAGATTGGACTCAACATCTTCAGATACAGAGAGGACAGAACATGTATCCATGTGGACAAGTGTCCTTGTCTATATGGATACATGGTCCAGTAGCAAGAAACAAATGAAAGCTACAGTACAGCACTATGTTTTTTTAAAAACAGCGCTATAAATAGAAAGACAATGACAGATGCAGACAAAATATTAAAGTGCAAAAACAACACATAAATAATAAAGTATCTATTGTTGAGGCTACCTGTGAAATCTGGATCATGTGAAAAGTAGAACATGGAAAAACTGGTGCCTTTGAATTATAGTTGTGGAAAAAATTGTTGAGAGCAACCATGGACCACAAAGAAAAGTCATCCAAAACTAGCTGAAGATTACTCACTGGAAGCACTAATAATGAACATAATGCTTAAATATTTTGGACACATAAAGAAGGCAACAGACACTGGAGAAGACCCCGATGCTTGGAAAAATAAAGATAATAAAAAGAGATAATAAAAAATCCCCCAAACAAAAACAAAGAAACCTAAATTAATGTCAGGCATACCAATTTCTTTTGGGCTAAATAATTAATGTATTAACAAATGGGAGAGAGCGAGAAAGGGAAAGGATAGGAAGAGAAATGATGGATCCACCTACCTGGACTCTGGTTACACCTATTTTTGTATAGAGCTTTCAACAGATTACACCCATAAGAATGAAGCTCTATGCAGAAAAATGATACTGTGCCATGGCCTAAAAGCAATTTGCTTATGTTGAGATAACCCTATTCCTGTCCGAAATTCTTTTTGAAGTGACAGTTGAAATATTTGCAGAACTATTGAAATGCTAGAACATACTGTAAAATGTGTGAAACTAAACAGCATGGGGGCAGAACTGAAAGAAAGGGAAGCAACCTCACAAATCCTATTGCAAAAATGCATAAATCATAAGTGATGAAAGGAGGTGTTCCAGATAGACAAACACTGTAGGCTCTATCAGGCTAGAACAAGACCCAGCCTTAGATTTTGTTCTCTTCTCTAGTACCATAGCAGGAAGTGCCAGCCTCTGGCGTTGCCATTTAATCGTTACCTTTGTTTGCCTGCTTAACCCAGGCATCAGGCAAGAGGGTGAAGGTTAAGGTGCGGCAGGGTGTGGCAGGGAACACTCTTCTATGGCAAGCATCTAAAAGGTACCCAACCTTGCACGATGGGGGAGGGAGGGAGGGAGAAAGAGAGAGAGAGAGAATATACAAAATAACTCTGAAGCAACTTATCAATAAAAGTTGATATATCCAAATGAATTTTGTAAAGCAGTACACATTTCTTTCTTTTGCAAAGAAATGCTGTTATGTACTGATTAGCCTTTCAGTATTTGTCATAATTTAAGTCATTTATCTAGTTCTGTAGCATATAAAAATATGATTGCCCCTATAACATTTCATGTAGAATACATGATGAAGTTTTGAAGCAACACAGAAGTGTGCTTCCCAGAATTACCTTTGGTGAGATGGGCGACTATATAAGTTTGATCAATAAATAAATACAAATGTTAAGGTTAATGAAGCTATTTTTTTAACCATCATTTGAAATGTATAATAAAAAGCAAGCAGGAATATCAATTTGTGGATTCTGATTAAACATTATACATATTTACAAAAATCATTTTATGTCTATTCATTTATTCATTTTATTCATTCATTCATTCAATTTCTATAGCCGCCCATCCCAGTCAATGACACAGGGTTTACAATTAAAAAAATATAGAGACAGTTCTCAACTTATGACAACAATTGAATACAAAATTTTTGTTGCTAAGCAAGAGGTAAGTGAATTTTGCTCCATTTTTGACCTTTCTTGCAATGTTGTTAAGTGAATCATTGCAGTTGTCAAATTAGTAACATGGTTGTTAAGTAAATCTGCCTTCCCCACTGACTTTGCTTGTCAGAAGGTCGCCAAAGGGGATTACATGACCTAGGAACTGCAACTATTGTAAATATGAGTCAGTTGTCAAGCATCTGAATTTTGTTCATATGACCATAGGGATGCTGCAACAGTCATAAGTTTGAAAAATTGTTATCACTCTCTTTTTTTCAGTGCTGTTGTAACTTCAAGCCAACACTAAAGGAACTGCTGTAGATCAAGGACTTTCTGTATTACACTTAAAACACTAAAAACATTTTAAAACAATAAAAATACATTGTTTCAGTTGCTATTTGTCATTTAAAAAACAAAAAAACAAAAAAAAATACAATTTTAGAACAGTGAAGGAAGAAAAATCTTGGATTATGCCATGGGTATTTTAATTTGGGATATGGATAAGGAAGAAGGCAGAAATCAAGAGTTAAAGTATATAGTTTATTGGTAATGCATTTTCGAATGAGTTCATCCACACATTAACTATGCCTATAATGTGTTTTGTTTGACTGTTTGTTTTGGAAAATCAGCCATTTGTGGCGTGTAAGGTATGGTTTGTTTATTTACTATATTTCTATACTAGCATGCTTTGGGCCATATATGAGGTAGTGTACTATATGAGCTCCAATGACTATTTTATTCCATAAACAATGGATTAGCATGTTGTATGAGCCAATGACTTTTTATATTCTACATAGATTGGGCATATCATATTCTATCAGTTAAGGCTGGAATAGAAATAATAAACAGTAAAAACAGTAGTAAAAATTAGAAAATTATTATGAGAAAAGCTCAGACAGAGGTAGAATTACTAGTCCAATCACATATTTAAGTCAAGAATACAACTCTATCTATTGAAATGTTTAAAAACACAGGGATAAACATAATAGTGGAATGTAAGAATTCAGAAAAGCTGGAACCAAAGAAAAATTATCTCTTGGCTGTGGAGAATAAAAATTTCCATATGCAATTTAGAGTAGGATTAACTAGTCCAGAATAGAATAAAATGGAATGAAATGGGGATAGGGACAGGGACAGGGATAGGGATAGGGATAGGATAGAACTGAATTGAATTGTTTATTGGCTCCTTACTAACTGCCAGAAAATGGAATTCAGAATCCCTTGACTTTGCTAGGCCTTGAAGTAGCTTTTATATCCTGAACATTAGCTGCACTTACTGACTCAGATGTGATTTTCCACAGTTTAATGAACAAATCAAAATCAATGTGCAAAAAAGAAATAGCTTGATATATTGTGAGCCAGACTTTAGTATTTGACTGCTTTTCTCTCTGGATCCTAACCTCAGTCCTTGATGCTCCCAGTCCAGACTTAAATCTCCTAAGGACCTTTTGAGGTATATAAGACAATGGCTGAACCAGGAAAAATCCTACAACTTTTGTCAACTGCTTTCTTGGTGTTTTTACAATTGTGATATTGGGGAAAGAATGTCAGTGAATGATTGACACATATTATGATCTATCTATGTTTTATATTATGTATTATTGGGTTGTGTTTGCATCACATAATAATTTATAAACTTTTCTTAGCGAACTTGTATTTCTATCCTACAATGTACAAATCTGATATTTTAGATGTATTGTGTCATTCAGACCCAAAACTACTAATGTCATGGATTATCTTAATTGTTAATATATCTGGGTTAAGATCCAGAATGGCAGTTCTGGATTTGATAGATAACAATGAGCCCCAACTGAAAAAATATGCATTATTTGGAGCTAGTTCATTTATCATACCTTGAAGATTTCCCACAGTTTTGTTCTTCATATATCCAAATAGCACATGAATGTGTTAGAATTGTCAAACTGAATGTGTAATCAATACAGGCAGAAGGGAGCACTATTAAAATGAATAATTGTAGGTGGCTATGAAACAGCTTAGATCTGAGGATATTTGGTTTGTGGTAGCTTTCCAGGCAACACCGCTTGTTATACTGGCTATGTTTCAGGTTTTCAAGGGCACAGTTGTCAGAAATAACCTCACTCCCACACTTTTTTTTCGTTCTTCACTAGAATTGCAGCACATGCATTTGACTAATAAAAACACCAACATTTAGAAATTGTTTTTCTTTATAAGTTTTCTTTTAAAAATCACAATTAATATCCGATTAAAAGCTACTTGCAATCTGTCTGTCTCTGTCATCTTGTGGAGCTGGATAGTGTTTAGTATGTGCATAAGAGTGACTGAATGATTTGCTAGTCAGCTCTGTGCGCTAATCTGACCTGTGGTGAATTGCTAAAATATTCTTCAATAAGATTTCTATCTAACATAGAATAGGATATTCACTTCAATATATACTAGATGACACTTCAGTCTTATAAATAATGCATGATTTAATGCAATTAACTGCTTGCTTCAACAAAACATAAGTTCCAACTAGATGAACTAATTTTCACAAACCTGTGTTTGATTTCTCTGTAATTTATAGAACAATCAAGATAGAGACTGCACAGAAACTTTAAGATATATTAGGGTTTTAGCTTAAAGAGCTGGTATGATAATTAAATAAATAGTTAGGGTTCTTTGGGTTCAATCACATAACTACCTATGTGATTGCAAATCCCAGCTCTTGGACTAAGACTTAAAGGGATAATTAGGTTATTCACCCCTTTTCAAAAACCTGGCCCTGAATTAAGTAGCATTTATTTCAGAATTCTATTTGAATTCCACTTTATTTGATGCTTGCCCTGAATGAAATAATGTAATTGTGTGCAATTAACTAAGAGGCAAGCCTCAATGGCTGAATTTGCATTGATCCACAATGCGTCCTGTGTGAATCCAATCTATGAAAATAGCTCAGTGCAAATCTAGAAACCTGTGTTGAGCAATGTGCTATTAAGCTAAGCATAAGAATGCATGTTGAATGAACATCAGCACAGTATTCAGATGAATGCCCTGTTATTTAGTTGCACATAGGACCAGAGCCGTCAGTAACTTTTTGCCTATGTATTTAAACCACACAAGACTTTTCTGAAAATAGGCATGAAAAGAAAAGGTTTGCCTATAGATTAAAGCAATTCTTGTTATATCCTCTGATAAGGGGATGAGACTGTCTAAGTTTGGGAGGAGTTTGCTGCCAGGGCTCTGAAGTTCTATTCCTGGGCCTCTTACTGATTCAGCATGTAAAGCTGAATGACTCACTTCCCCACTGTGGCCTCAGGTTCCCCATCTGTGGAAAGCTCTTTGGGATCACTGGATAGGAAGCACTAAATATAATATCCATTTCCAACCCCACTAAATTTTCCCAAAGAGGAAGGGGAAATGGCAGGATAGGGGCAGCTGTCCTATCTCAAAAGGCAAGCAGTATCAAAAAAGAGAAAAACTAAAACATTTCCCAATGGTACAGGAAAGCAGTGGGTGACAAAGACACTTTCAGTTTACAGGATACCCTGCTCTGAAATATCACAGTTATTTCCCTCCTAACATTTAGCTTCCATGTTTAACACTTAACAGGTGATAACTTTTATAATATGTTGTTTATTACTTATGACATGGCATTTTTATTTAGCTTTTGCTTGTTCGCTTTATTTTCTCAGATCTTCTACAAAGATTGTTTAATACCTGTTGTATGACAATACTTATCTTTTAAAAGAGAGGTTGTCAAAGTACTCCATAGGAATATGAAGTTGTTGACTCTAAATACAGATAGTCTTTGACTTACGATTAAATTGAGCCCAAAATTTATGTTGTTAAGTGAGACATTTGTTAAATGAGTTTTGCCCTATTTTAGGACTTCTTGCCAAAGTAGTTAAGTGAATCACTGCAGTTGATAAGTTAGTGACCTGGTTGTTAAGGGAATCTAGCTTCCCCATTGACTTTGTTTGTCAGAAGGTCACAAAAGTTGATCACGGAGACTGCAAAGGTCATCAATATGAACCAGTTGCCAAGCACCTGAACTTTGGTCACATGAACATGGGGATGCTGCAAAGGTTGTAACTATGAAAAACGGTCATAATATTTTTCAGTGCTGTTGTAACTTTGAACAGTCACTAAACAAACTGTTGTAAGTTGAGGATTACCTATAATGCAAGGGCTGCCGGCCAAATGGCAGAAATACTCTCTACCTTTACAAGTTTGTATATTTGTATCCTGCCTTTTCATGCAAGAGATCAAGACAGTGCATACAGTTTTCTTTCCTTCCACTTTTCTTTACAATCTTCACCCTATAAATAGATTGGGCTGAGAGGGGACGATTGGTCAAAGTCAGTAAACTTTAGTGGCCTTTCTAATGCAAATTCGTCGTCTTAACTACTGCACCACACTGGTTTTCTCATATATATTTGATTTTATTGTGACAATAAGGGAAATAATAACTAAGCTATTAATAAAATCACACTCAAAAAAGCAACCAAAAAAACACACCACCATTGCTTCTGCTATTTACAGATCCATCCTATATATATATGTTAGAATAGCTGAGTTAGGTACTGGAGGACTGGGCACAAGGCAAGATACACTGATGGAGCATACACAAATGTATCTGCTAGTGAAAACCAATTGGCAGAACATTAAAATATAGAGATTATGATAATGGATGGGTTTGTTGGTTTTAAGACTTTATACAATCTCTATAATTTATGGGGCAAAAATCCCCTATGTTGACAAGGGCAAATAAACATAGATAGCTATAGTCAAAACTCCCAGACACAGACACAGACACAGACACACACACACACACATATACCATTTGAAATATATCTACTTGGATCTACAATCATTCTGTATTTGTTACTGCGATAAGATCACAAAATATAGTCTTACGTGGTTTAAATACATAGGCAAAAAGTTACTGAAGGCTCTGGTCCTATGTGCAGGGACATACCAAAACATGTAATGTCAGCTTCCTAGCATAGCCTATAAACTCTACACTGGGAAGCCATTATTCAGTTAATACACTATTTCCTGAAAATGTATAATGGGGTTTTTCCCTTCCCCTCTCAGAATGAGTTGCTATAGGATAAGACAACCATTTCACCAAATGCAGTTTAAATTCTTAGAACATGGTCTCTCTCCTTTTTGAGCTGTTATTTTTTTTTTCATGTGTATATCCACTGTACAAGTAGTCCTAGACTTATAACCATTTGTTTAGTGATCATTCAAAGTTACCACAGCGCTGAAAAAAGTCACTTATGACCAGTGTTCACATTTACGACCATCGCAGCATCCAACAATCACATGATCACAATCTGGACATGTAGCAACAAGTTTGCACTTACAACATTTACAGTGTCCTGCAGTCATGTGACTGTTATTTGCAACCTTACCTGCCAGCTTCCAACAAGCAAAGTCAATGAGGAAACTGATAGGAAAGATCAAAAGTTGTGGTCAGATGGTCTTCCGGTTTGCAAGGCTTCAGCGGCGGCAGGAATCCACGATTATGTGCGGTTCCTGCTGCGCTTGCCGCTGGAGTGCCCCCGATCCAGCTGGATTTGGGGGCTAATAGTTATCCTGTAGAGGTAACTGAAGGTAGGGGAGATCCAGCAGGGGTCCAGGGGAATTGCAACCCCCCTCCTCAGCTGGCTTAACTCCCTTTTCTGAAAGCAGTGGAGCAGCGGTCAGCAATGGCCGCCACAAAGAAGCTTTCATCCGGATAAGAATGTGCAGGAGGAAGCTGTGAAAGTGAAAGTTTTTGGCCGACTGGGATAAGTAACATTTAAATACCCTGGAATTTTAATTTCATTAATGGTACATCACTCCCAAAGAAGACCAGAAAAAGCAGTGGATGAAAGTTAAAAGGGAAAGTTTTTTTTCTCACTCTCCTTCCTTACGGTGATAGCAGAAGGAAATCGGAAAACCCCGTTTTGGCACCAGCAGGTAATTAAACTTGAAAGTTAAAACCAAGGTGACATTAAAGATTTCTGAACACTGGAAAAAAATATTTTTTTTTGCTATAAGTGGGAAGGGAGAGGAAAAGAATTAATATTAATATTTTGCTGGAGGAGGCTGCTTGGAACTTATAAGACTAGAGTTAAATTGTAACAAGACTTCTAAAACAGGGATTCCCAACCACTGGTCCCTGGACTGGTACCGGTCCAGGGATCATTTTTTACTGGGCCGCAAAGCTTGGGCGCCACGAGGGAGAGAGAGGGAGAAAAGAGCACGACGGTATGCCCAGTGCTAGTTTCCCTTTTCCTCTCCTTCTCCTCTGTCAACCACGCACACGCACACGTGCAGATAAAGCTGTTGCTGCTGCTGCTGCACCACGACCCGGAGGAACAGACTGAGCACAGGCGCTGAAGGAGCGCCATGGCGTCCGTCGCCAGAGCGCAAGGAAGCAGCAGCCACTGTGGTGGCAGCAGCTGCTGCGCCTCCGACTTTCCCAGGGAAGGTCATTCCCTGACCAGTCGCGCTTCCCGGCCCATGCTTGCACCCCTTGCCCCCCCCGCCCACTTCCTCGCAGGCGTAGGTGGGAAGCTGCGAGGAATTCAGGCGTGCTTTCTAGCCGGCTGTGCCAAGTTTTTTTTATTTTTTTGCCCGAGGCTGGAAAGAAGAAGGGCGATGGGTCATTAAGGAAGGTGAGAGAGACTGAGAAGGGAGAGAGAAGCCCAGCTAAAGCAGCTCCGCGCTGCTTTAGGGACTACTAGTAGAAGGCGGTGGTTGGCAGCACTTGCCACCAGGCGATGCTTCCGGGTTTTCGGTTGGAAAGCGGTGTTTGGGTGCTCTCGCCTTAGTTTTGTCGAAAGGGGGGGTAGCTTCGAACCAAGAGCCGTCTTGATGGTGGTGGAGTCTCGCGTTACTCAGGTACTGGTCTGTGGAAGAATAAATAATTGTGAAACTGGTCCCTGGTTCAAAAAAGATTGGGGGCCACTGTTCTAAAAGATATATTTTGGAACTTTGCAATTGAACTGTACCCCAGGAAGAGAAAGTATAAAAAGAAGAAAGTGCTAAATGAAACAGTTTGTGTATTGGATTGCTTGGTGACTTTGGGACCTTTGGAAATTGTTATTTGAAAGACTAAAAACATTTGGGTTGTTTAAAAAACTTTTCATAATGGCATAACTTGTTGATGAACTGAAAATGGAATTTAAAAAGCTAAAAGAAGAGGAACAAGAGGGGAAAGGCTCTTCTGGATCTGTTTTTCTCTTTTTAGAAATGGCGATTTCTACCTATCAGAAATTACAAGAACAAGAAGGTTGGGATGAAGAAGAAGAAGCCATCTTTAATAAACAAACAACTTTAGTTGGGGAAGAAAAGGAAAAGAGGGGAAAGAGAATGGAGAATTTAAGACTTAAAAAAACAACCAAAAAAGGGAAAAATAAGGTGAAAAATCGATACAATGTCAGAAAGCAACAGAAAAGAGGAATACAGAAGAGAGTGGAGATTAAGAGGGTGGAGATCAAGAGACGGGGTGGGGTAAAAAGGCTAGATTGGAGAAGAAAGGAAGAGAAAAAGGGAAGAGAAGTTACAAAGGTTTGAAAGAAGATGTAAAGAAACAGGATTTATTCAGAGATAATGGGTAAAAATATAATTAAAAAAGAGATTCTGCAAAAGTACATAAGACTGTATTGTTGTATTTGTATTTGAAATAGTGTTAGAAAACTGGAACATTATATGATTATAAAATGGGATGAAATATTAAAAGGAACGTGTAAAATGCTTAAGACTTAATGATAGAGTTTAATTTGCTATGGATTATTGTTTTAATTATATTATAAACTTATTATTTTCCTATTTTAAAATATAGTATGTAGCTTTAGAATGTACTAAGCAGAATCAGAATGAAAATTATATATTATTTTAAGTGTTAAATTTAGGAGAAAGATATAAAGGCGTCATACTTCAATCAGTGATTACAGGAGAAATTTTGTTAATGAGAAAAGATAATAGATAATTGAAATAGAACAGACAAAAGATACAAGCATAATGATTTATATCGAGATGAAAGAAATAAAATGGAATTAAGAGAGTGAAAAGAGGGGAGAAGCTATACAGAAAATGTAGAATGGTAAATAAGATATGAAATGGTATATAAAATGAGCATGAATTTGATTTATATCTGTACAAAAAGATATAACCCGGGACTAAGCCGCTTTCCAAAAAAGAAGTTTTATGTTTTCATGTTTTATGTTTTGTTTGTCTATGTTTGTTTATTGAAAATTAATAAAAAAATTATTAAAAAAAAAAAGTTGTGGTCAGATGACACCTCAAGGCTGCACAACTTAATGATGAATTTTCCAGGCCCAATTGTGATTGTAACTTGAAGACTACTTGCAAGTGGCCATTTATATAATGACACTTTAATATACAGTTAAATCCAGTTAGTGAATCATTAAATCTTTCAATTATTTTTAAAATTAAGTAATGGAAGTCAACCCGCTTTAGGAAAGAATGAACATGACTGTAGCAAACAGTTGCAAAGAAGCAGAGAGCCAAAAACTGGTTTCTGAAAGAAAGAGACACACAGGTGTTTTTATCTAAAATGTAAAATGCAAGCATACATAGAATCCCAGCTTGGAATTAAGAAATTAAAAACACTGATTGTGATGCAGCAGTAAAGTGTGATCTTGTAGAGAGAGAACTGGCACAAACGAGCTCAGTGTGCAGTTTCCATTGCCAATCTTGACTGTTTCTCTATTAGTGAATAGTATTACCTTTACATTTATGAATGTGGCTCAAAGGTTACTGTTTTTTTTTCCTATGGCTTGTTGCCATCCCCTTTCAGCAAACCACCAACCTATGGGGAAAACCTCTAGCTACAGCAGGAATGGGGCGGGTCTCACTTCAGGATTCTTCCTGTCTCGCTCCATGTTGGTTTGTCTGGGCCTTTCCACACACCCATTTTGAGTATTTCTCAAAGAAAAGTAATGTGGAATTTTAAAAAGGGGCAGACACCAACGGAGAAATAGCTCAACAGAGAAGCAGGCTGTGCCATAATTGTGCAACTAGCTAAGTCCTTAGAGTAGAAGAAGTGAAACTGACCAAATGGCAGGCAAACCCTTCTCCTTGAGAGAAGAAATAAATAAATGGAATTGACAGATTTAAGAAAAATGCAAAAACACAACAAAAGGCTACTTCAGTATCAATTCTCAGGGGCTTTTGGGGTTTTTTTTTGGACACTGCAATGAAGAAAAGAATGCTGTATCTTAAGACCAAAACATGTTTCAGAATACCATTAAAGTGAGATAGAAAAAAAATCCTACCCCCTTCTTCCCCAAACAGGAAAACTGGAAGCCTGGAGAAAAGTTAGTCTAAAAAAAAGGAGAACAGATAGCTAATAGAATGGAAAAAACTTATAAAACAAGATGGCCAATGGAGGCCAAAGGCTGTTTCACTCATAATCTTGAGATGAAAGGTCTTTCCACATTTGAAACAAACCATGCCACAAACATACTCTGGCAACATGAGGGTTTTTTTTCCTACTATGGCCCCATAATTGTTGCCTTCACCTTATGTCCAGCCTATGCATGAGACAATCCTAAAGCAGCATTTTGCCCGTTAATGTTGCTCAAATGCATCCTTCACAGGAAAAAAATCTGTTAGGCTTTTTCATCCCTTACTTCGAAGGAAGCATAAGTGACTGAGTGATTGAAAACAGGTGATAGAAGCAGGAAAGGGTTTGTCATTGGAGGCATTTCATGCTAATATTTTTTCTATCAACTTAGAAACAGGTTATTTTCAATTGAACTATTTCAAGTAGAGAAAGAGTTAGACAATATTGTACAATCAAATGGAAGACTAGTATTGCTAGAGGATGACTGTTAGTAAACTGGAAGCAGGGTTGGGCAGACAGACACTCAACTCTGGATTAATAAATTACAAAATGATCAACTGTGTTAATGCAAATTGTCTGTCTATCTGTCTATTTGTTTGGCTGATTAGGACAGCTAGCTGCTAATATAGTTAATTAATTTATAGAACAAATAACTCTGGGCAGTGTACAAAAGAATTTAAAAAATAAATATCTAAAATCATTAGCAAATCTTAAAAAGCATTTTAAAAATCTATAATAACAATGAAACAAGTATAATAGATAGAGAAAATTTAGAGGCAATAGCCCTGAATTTTCAAAATCAAACGTGCTACATCAGGGGTGTCAAACACAAAGCCGGGGAGTGGATTTATCCTGTGGAGTGCTTAGATCTGGCCTCTGGGGGCGCCCTGGAAGCAGCAAAGGACTGGCCCATGGTACCTCTGCCAGCAACCACTCTCCCAAGCTCCATTTTCGCTGGCAGAGGGCTGCAGGAGGCTGTCGCAGCCAAAAATGGAGCTCTGGAGTCTGTTTTTGTTGGCAGAGCACTTGGGCCACCACAGACGCCCCTGACACAAGTGACGTGGAGCTGGCCATGCCCACCCTGGTCATACCCATCCCATCCCCCTGAGGTCAAACACAACCCTGATATAGCTCTCAATGAAATCGAGTTTGACATCCCTGTGCTACATGAAGATCCCAGTGGAACAGTCTCAAATAAGGAAAGAGGTCTCTTAATGACCAGATGATCATAAAAACATGGTCAGGCTCTTTCTCATTAGGGACAGGTAACAGAAGACCAGGTAGAGCAGCACAACCTAAATTTTAAAGAAAATACTTCGCAGGTTAATATTGATCGAGAATATGACAACCAATTCTCTATTTTAGGCTATCAAGCCATTAGAAAACATGAAAGATGTATAAGTAAAATTCTAAATGCCTCTTTGGAGTTTAATGGAAATGGCAAAGCTTGAACCAAGCCTGAGTAAGAGTCACAAATGCTGAGATTAGAATATTTCAGAGGCAAAGAAAAGAGGAAGCTCTCCCAAAGTCAAAATGAGAATCTGTCCAGTCCTTAGTATCCTCTTTCCTCCTTAGGGCTTCATCTTGGTTCCAGTGAGTTGCTGCATAAATTGTAAGATAGAATCCATAGTTAAACTGTAGCCATAGTTAACAGAATTTAACCTCATCATTTTTTTCCTGCACTTGATGTATCTTTTTTTAAAAAAAACATGTAGAAGTGATATTTGTGGTTTTTTAAAAAGTATTTCTAAAATTTATTTTCACTAGGAAAGTGCTTCATAATAATAACGTTGTATATATTATTCTTATAGCAGTCTAAAATATGGAACAATTGCAGTTTTACAGCTCCAGCTGTTTGTTTTCTTCCTGCTAAAAAGATGGCAATGGAACAATCTGCAAAGACCAATATAGTTTCATATTTGAGCACATGGGTTCCAGGATCATAATCTTCTCCATCCAAGAAGAAGCCTGGTTTAATCTTTTTCTTGCTGTCTGGGAAAGGAAAAGTCAGTATGGTGATCACATATTAAACCTGAGCAATATTATGAAGCTCTGACATCTTAAATAGCAACCATGACTAGTTGCTTACAAGCATGCATAAAACTATCAAAGTGGAGTTGAGATGAAATAGATAAGCATAAATACACAGAGAAGCACAAGTTTGCCTAGCGATGCAGACAATTATTAGAAAGCTGAAAAGAACAAAGCCTTCCCCGATATGGGGGAAGTTGTATCAGAAACTGAAGTTCCAACTAATTGGGAAAGTAGCAAGTGGGAGAAATACAGGCAGTCTTTGACTTATGAATGTACAAAAAGCCTGCCTGTTATAGTTGTAAGATATACTGGTCATAAAACAGGACATCAGAGAACCAAACTTGACTTTATGACTTTTTTTGCAGCACTTGTTAAGTGAATGTCACAGTTATAGAATGAATGCCATGGTTGCTAAGTGAATGCTGTGGATGTTGTTTGTTCTGGGCTGTTTTTGCCAAAATTCAGAAGTACATTATGGTTTTTGGCAAAAATGTCATAAATTGCGGTCCTGTGATAGTGGGATGTTGCAAATGACTGTAAATGCGGATTGACTGCCAAGCGCCCAAAATGTGCTCATGTTATTGGGAGACATAAGTACCTTTTAGCTGGTCTATCATAACTTCAAACAGTTGGTAAGTGTCCAGTTGTAAGTCAGGGACTACCAGTATATGTGCAGTATATAAATGTTAGTAGAAAATATTATGTATTCCCACCTATGTGCAGTTGGGATTGGCCCAATGTGTTCAGCTGCCTGAACTGAATATAAAGATTACACTCATTTTACCAACTGCGAGGATGCTAGGCAAACCTATCAGCAATTTGGTTAAAAGCCAAGCTACATTTAAAAGCGTGCGGGGGGGGGGAGGGGAGGATTGATGACCTCCCAATAATCAGTGATTCACAAACCAAACTGATCTTAAGACATACAAGATAGTGATATGCATAAAATAACCTCAAAGAAATAATTTAGGTTAAACAACAGGAATTATCAAGGACAGAGGGAAGAAAATATCAATTAAATCATTCCAGATTTACACATTATCTTAAATCATAATATGGTTAGTTCGATTTTGGTTTAGCTGTGTTGTGTGAATGCAACAACAATAGTCTCTAAAGCACCATTATGATTTGATGTAGATACCACATGAAGAACTTGTATTTTCCCCTGCTCCTCTAGAGAATAATTGCTGAAATTCTATAGGAAAGGTGTCATAGCTGGCTGACTTATTTAATTGTTTTAAGGTTTTGGGAAGTTTTAACACTGAGAATTACTACAGTGTGTCATCCAGAGGTCTCTCACTCCTTTTGCTAGCTTTAAAGATGGGAAACTTTTAGCCACTCCTTATGATATCAGATGGCTTTTGTGACCCTCTAGGACTAGAAGCTGAGTTGTGTTCCTTGGCTCCTAATTTTTTCCCTTCAGGTTTAGTGACTTAAATGATAATCTATATATGTTATGAAAAAGCTAAACTGGGCACATTTTCCTGAGCCAAAGGTACATTTTACATTTTGAATTCATGTCCTGAGCATGCAAATAAAATGTCAATGGGGTGGGGGAGAGTAGGAGATCACTATTTCTCAAAGGTGCTACAGTATACATGTCTAGTCATTAAAAAATTAATCTAACAGGAAAAAAAAGCAAATTGGTAATGCTACTCTTGCTGCTTTGTCTTGCTGCGCATTATACTATCAATTTGTCCTTCCCTTCCTCCAGCATCTACACCTTTAAAAAAAAAAATTGGAGTTATAAATTTTGGATACTATGTTTTTTTTTTTTTTGTTTGTTTGTTTCTTCATACCAGGGGTGTCAAATCCGGAGGCCGGATCTGGCCCGTAGGCTGCTTAAATCTGGCCCATAGGGCCATTCTTGAAACAGCAAGGGACTGGCCCGCAGTGCCTCTGCCAGTGAAAACGGAGTTCAGGACAGCTGTGTGTGGCTCTCCCAAACTTTATTTTTGCTGGCAGAAGGTTGCAAGAGGCTGTTGCAGCTGGAAATAGAGTTCAGGAACTCGTTTTTGCTGGCAGAGTGCTTGGGCCAACCCGGCCCCCAGAGGTCAAACACAACCCTGTTGTGACCCTCAATGAAATTGAGTTTGACACTCCTGCACTATACCATCTCCTTTATAATTTTGTTTAAAATGGGCATTGGTAGAAGTTACCGTGAACACCCTTTCTATCTATGGTGCGAGAGAGCCCAGGATGGGTTGACTCCTTCCTATGACGACATAGCTAAGTCTGTACTAAGATATAAAAGCCAGCCCCCGGAAGAGACCCCAGCTTTGGTGAAAATACTTGACAGACTGAAAGGTGTCTCTGAAAGCCCAAAATAAATACAGAAATATGTCTTACCCTCTCTGGACGAATCAAGGGAGGGGCTGGGCTCTCTTGCAGCATAGATAGGAAAGGGCATTCATGGTAACTTCTACCAACGCCCATTCTCCTCCATGCTGCATCAAGAGCCCAGGATGGGACATACCAAAGCTTGCATGTCCACGGGCGGGTCCTCATCTGGCTCATCACACCGACTGTGGAACCACTCGTTGAAGCACCCATCTGCCGAAGATTGCAGTTGCCGAGGCAAAAGCATCCAGACGGTAGTGTCTGATGAAAGGAGACAGGGATGTCCATGTGGCTGCATGACAAATCTTCAAGGATGCTTGGGTCGCCCAGGCAGCAGAAGTGGCTGCGCTTCTGGTAAAGTGTGCCGTCAGACCTCGGGGAACCGGAAGGGCCGCAGCTTTGTAGGCCTGCTCGATGCAAGACCTGACCCACCTGCTAATAGTAGAGAAGAGGCCTTGTGCCCCAAGTGAGAAGGGAAAAAGGAAACAAACATGGCTTCTGACTTCCTGAAGGAGGAAGTGCGCTTAATGTATATTCTAAGCGCCCTTCTTATGTCTAGTGTGTGCCACTGCCGCTCTAAGTCATGGTGTGGGAGAGGACAGAAGTCAGGCAAAACAATGTCCTGGGACCCGTGAAACCAGGTGTTAACCTTTGGAATAAATGAGGGGTCCAGACGAAGAACAACCCTATCATTGTGAAAGGAACAAAGGTCCTGTCTGATGGAAAGAGCAGCAAGCTCGAAAACCCTCCTGGCAGAAGTGATGGCAACAAGGAACACTACCTTCAGAGTCAGGAAATGGAGAGACACTGTTCTAAGGGGTTCAAAGGGGGGCTTTGTAAGGGCATTAAGGACCAAATGAAGGTCCCAAGAAGGATACCTGTGAACCACCGGAGGGTGCAGGTTGGCAGCCCCTTTCAAAAACCTCCTGACTGAAATGTGATGGGATAAGGAAGGAAGTGAACTGCATGAAAGGACTGAGGAGAGGGCCACAACCTGCCTGCGTAAGGTGTTGAGGGCCAAACCTTTCTCCAGCCCATGCTGAAGGAAGCTAAGAACTTCTGCCAACTGGGCTGATGCAGGAGAAAGACCCTCCCTGAGGCACCATCGGGAAAAAGCCTTCCAGGTGGCATCATAGATGCGCCTTGTAGAAGGTTTGTGAGAAGCCAGGATAGTGAGGATGACCCTTTCTGGAAGATCAGCCTCCTCTAGCTGCTGCCGCTCAAGTGCCATACGGTCAGCTTGAACCACTGGGGCTCTGGGTGGAGCAGGGCTCCCTGGTGAAGGGAGATTAGATGGGCAGGGATCCTCCAAGGAGAAGCCACTGATTGGTTGACCAGGTCCGCAAACCAGGGCCTCCTTGGCCAATAGGGTGCCAGGAGGAGGAGCTCCGCACGTTCCTCCAACATCTTCTGAATTACTGCCGGAATGATGGGAAGCGGGGGAAAGGCGTAGAGGAGACCCTTGGGCCATCTGCACTGAAGAGCATTGGTCCCCTCCACTCCCTGGCAAGGAAACCTGGTGAAGAATCTGGTGACTTGGACATTTTGAGGAGTGGAGAAAAGATCCACCTCCGGTGTTCCGAATCTGAGGGAAAGGTGCCTGAACAGAGATGGAGGAATGGACCATTCTGCCTGGCTGACTAGGCTCTTGCTGAGCCAGTCGGCCTGGGAGTTGTCAACCCCGAAGATGTGGTCCGCCGAGACTGACAACAGGTGTTTCTCTGCCCATAACCCCAGCCATAGAGGGCTTTGGACTTTGTCCCCCCTTGCCGGTTGACATGAGCCTTTGCGGCCATGTTGTCCATAAGGACTAGAACATGAGAGCTGGTCACTGATTGCCTGAAATGCTTGAGAGCCAGAAAAATGGCTCTGAGCTCTAGACAATTTATGGGAAGTGTCTGTTCCGATCTGGACCAAATGCCCTGAGCTATCTGGCTCTGCATATGGGAACCCCAACCCAGGAGGCTGGCATCGGTAGTTATCACTAGCCTGTCTGGGTCCCTGAACAGGAGTCCCCTCCAGATAGATGGGGAATGTCACCAATTGAGAGATCTCTGGATTTGCGGTGGGAGTGGGACCTTGATGGATGAGTGGCTGGTTCCTGCTTATTGGTAGGGAAGCAGGAACCATTGGAGGGCTCGGGAGTGGAGCCAAGCCCACGGGACAATGCCTATACAGGAAACCATCTTCCCCAGAAGTTTGGACAGCAGCGACAGGGAGACAATTTGATGTTGCTGGATCTGGCTGATGATCTCTGCAAGGCTCTTTCCACGAGCTGGGGACAAGAAAACCTGGCACAACATGGTATCGATGACTGCTCCCAACTGTTGCAATTTGGTTGTAGGAGAGCTGGCTCTTTTTGGTGTTGATGGAAAATCCGTGGCTCTGGAGACAGGACAGGGTAATTTGCAGATCCCGATGGGCCGCAAGGATGGAAGAGGAAAGAATCAAAATGTTGTCCAAGTAGCATTGGATCCTCACTGGAATAGAATGCAGAGATGCCACCAATGCTGCCAGAACCTTTGTGAAGACCCTTGGAGCCGATGAGAGGCCGAAGGGAAGTGCTCAATACTGGTAATGGGTATTCTGATAACAGAAACAGAAAAACTGGCGATGATGAGGCCAAATTGGGATGTGGAGGTAAGCCTCAGTGAGATCAATGGAAGAGAGGAGGGCGCCTTCCCGAACGCTCTCTAAAATAGAATGCAAAGTCTGCATTTTAAATCGCCTGTATTTTACAAATTGGTTGAGAAATTTTAGATCAAGGATGGCTCGCCACCTCCCTGAGGCTTTGGAACGATGAAAAGGTGAGAGTAAAGCCCACGTCCCTGTTGAGATGGGGGAACAGGTTGAATAACCCTGATTTCAAGAAGGTGCTGAATGGCCTGATTCATGAGGGCTTGCCTGGAAATGTCCTGAGACACAGGACAGATCAAAAAAAATTTTGGGGGTGGGGTTAGGAAGTCCAATTGTAACCCTGACCTAATAGTGCTGAGCACCCAGGTGTTCGTCATTGACTCCTCCCATTTGGAGGCAAAGAAGGCTGTGACCTCCGATGGATGGGGAGAACGAGGGATTACTTAGAGCGACGGAAGGAACGACCCCCTCCAAAAGGGCCGTTTACCAGTAGAAGGTTGTTGCCTACCAGATGTTTCCACCCGTTGGTCTTGGTGTTGGGAGTATGGCCTGTGAGAGCAGGGGAAGCAAGATGAGGTCTCTGCTCGGAAGGCAGAAGGGCGATAAGGAGCAGGGCAATAGTCAGCTTTCTTCCCAGAGGAAGAGAGAATTTTACGTTTATCTCTGGTTTCGATGAGATAAGGTTCCAGAGCATCGCCAAAAAGCTTATCACCTGCAAAAGGAACTGAAGCCAGCTTCCATTTTCAGCGTGACTCCGCCTGCCAATTTCGGAGCCATAAAAGTCTTCTTGCTGCTACAGAAGATGCCATGGACTTGGATGCAAATCTGGCGGAATTGAGAGTGGCATCTGCAGTGAATTCCGCTGCTACAATAATCTTATTAAGGTCTTGGTGAAACCAAAGGTCAGAAGTAGGCAATCTATTCTGGAGTTGGTGCAGCCACTGTATGGATGCCCTGATGAAGAAGAATGCTGCTGTTGAAGCCTGAACAGCCCAAGCAGCAGCCTGGTGATTGCACTTGAGGGTCTGTTCGGAACATTTATCATCCGGTTTCAGGATATCTTCTGGCTCCATGAGAGTGCCAGAAGATGAGAATGAGGCCAGAACCAGAATGTCAACAGAAGGCACTGCCAGGGCATTGTCCAGAGCTGCGCTGACATTGTAGAAACACTTATCTAGAGAAGATGGACGAGGACCTGCCGAAGGAGAAGCACACTGTTCCTTGACCATGTCCAGGAACAAAATGGGAGAAGGCAAAACCTCTCCATGCACTACAGGCTTGGAGAAGAGCGAATCCCCTTGGCTAGAGGGATTTCCTTGTGGCTTGGGAGCCACTTCCTCTGGCGACAGCTTGGTAGTGACCAAGGCCTTGCTGAGTAATGGTCTGAAGACAGTAGGTTTGAAGACCAATGCAGAGGATGTCTGCTCTGGGCGAGAATCCTCTTCCTCTGAAAGATTTTGGTCAAAAATCTCACCCTCTTCACACTCTGAGAATGAGAAGGGTAACTGTGTTCAGATGGTGAAGGCCTTCCTTCCTCATCAACCTCCTCCCATTCTGGTAGAGAAGAATGGACCCTGAAGTCCTGAGGCCTGTGTAAATCAGGATGATGAGGCAAGGAACTTATAGATTGAGAAGAGAGAAGGCCTGAACCCATTCCAGAGGTTGAAGAATTTGCTTGAAGCCTTCAGCCAATCCTTGCCTAATGGCTGATGAGACTACATCTTGGATATCCCTTGGTCTATGCTCAAAAGTAGAGGCAGAAGGCAGAAGGCCCACTAGCCTTCAGGCCTAGATTGAGAAGAGGTTCGAGGCTTGGAGGGAGGGGGAGGAGCATAGGGCACAGAAGCCTGTTGGAAATAAGGCCCAGATCTGCTTAAATCCTGAGGATCTGACTGGACAGCAAGAGTCTCAGGAGACCAGGATGGAGGATGGAAAGGCTCATAGATAACTTCTCCTCCCCTGGGAGGGCTTGGTTGGGGCCCACGAGTATCACCTGAAACATGCTGTCGTTGCACTCCCTTCTGTTGAATAGTTCTGTTGAACTGCCTCTCTAGAGCTGCATGTCTGCGCTTCTCTGCCCTCAATTCAGCCTGAGTTGCCTTCTTAGGGGCTAGAGCCTTCGCTTTGATTTTAGCAGCCACCTCCCTCTGGACTGATTGGGTGCGTTGCCTACATCTTTTTCTCCTATTGGGCTTAAGAGACTGTTCCACTGGGGGGGGGGGGGGGGGAGCTCTGCCAGAGCCTTATCTTGCTCCATTTGTAAAACAAAGGCTCTTGCGTTGGAAAGAAGCTGTTTAGAAATTTTTCTATTAGGCCCCTTAAAGTATAAATGGCCCCTGGGCTTACAAAATGGCCGCTCACCTCATAATGGAAGGCTTGAATCCAAGATGGACGCTGACTACAGGAAAACAGGCTCCAAGATTGAAGAATCACTCCTTAGGCTATACAGAGCCCCAAGAGAAGTCAGCAAGGGAAAACCATAGCAACCAGCTACACTGGCTTGAGCTCTTATCAGTTTGCTGATTATGTTTACGATCCCTCCAAACTGCAGGCATGGGGGAGGTCTGCAGATGCTGCCCAGCTTGTTGTACAGAGCTCTGTAAAGCTGCTCCCAACATTGCAGGAGAGAGAGAGAGAGAGCCCTGCTCTCCTGGAAGAGCAGCTGCCCAGAGAGAGGAAAAGCAATCACCAGATCGCTGGTGATTGCTATCTAATAGAAAGCTTTCAGACACAGCTACTGACTGAAAGGAGCTGAGTCAAAAGCTGGGGTCTCTCCCGGGAGCTGGCTTTTATATCTTAGTACAGACTCAGCTATGACATCATAGGAAGAAGTCAACCCATCCTGGGCTCTCGATGCAGCATGGAGGAGAATGAAAATAATCTCTAACAGAACAGTGCAGAGGGGGCACTATGTTGGGGAACCAAGAATTTTAAGCAACCATGCCTTAATATGATGTGTGAACTAGGGCAGTTATTTAAACATATGATATATTTTGTTTTTGCACTTTAAAGAAGGCTGAAGTTCAGAAATTCATTTCCAAGCAGCGTTATGTAGAGGAGGGGGAAAGCACATTGCTATTGAATTGAAGACCCAAGACCTCTCTGCTTATGGTATCTGCTGGCAAATCAAGCATCATCCCTTGGATAGTGTCCCTCAGGGTTGTTAATTAGGGCCAAACAGAACAAGTCATCAGACTTCATTCCCTGGGAGGCTACTCAGTCTGCAAAGTGCTGAGAGAAGCCACTGGGTTTGTCAACATCTTTGTGGAGGAGGATCCATTTCACCAGAACTCCATCTCAGCCTCACTCTACGCAGGCATGTTCCACCCTGGAGAAACCTGCCCCTGCAGGAGCATCTGGGCCAGGGACACCTCCCTGCCAGCCAGGGCTGGGCAGGATATGGCGCCAGGTTGGCGTCGTCTCCAGACTTTGCTACATTCTGAGGCCTGGCACCCAGACTGGCCATACCAGTGCATCTCAAGGACAGAAACAGGGAAACAGGCAGCAAAGCCTGAGTCAGCATTTAAAATCCTTTAAATGGCCACACCTAGAGCTTTCCTAAGGCACAAGGATTGGCTAATTACAAATGATATCCCTCCAGCCTGAACTGAATTTCAAACAGTGTTGTCTATCCAGTCCCCTTCCTTTCTATTGTTCCCCTCTAGTACTGACTTACAGAATTTCTTATGTTCTTCTTGCCAGGAGATTCTCCATTGCAATTTGCCATTCACTCTGAAGGCCCTGTGAATAAGGCTAGTACAGCACCCCCCAAAGAACAACAGAATTATAAGTCAGCTTAGGAGAAAGCTTCACTGAATTCTGTAGAACCTTCTTCCAGTTGATTGCATAGGGGACTCCAGTTTTAGATAATGAAATACTAGAGATATGTCTGGAATTTCTTTTCTTTATGCATATCCTGTGAGAGCAGAAAATGAAAAAAGTTCCTACAACTGGGAATTAAGCAGTTGTTTGAATTATATCAAATCCTTCAAAATCATACTGAAGATTCCTGCTTCCCATAACATTTTCAATTTGGAATCCAGCTCAACAAAGTTACATAGATGTCTCTAAATTCTAACTACAACTGCTTATAATTAGCTTTCTTCATTATGTCTCTCAGCCTCAGTAGGTATCATGATGCCAGCGCTGGAAAACACAAGTTCTTGAAAATGTCACAGAAGGCTCAAGGATTTATAACTTCTAAGGATCAATTCAAACATCAAAAGACAAAAAGGAGCTGTAAACCACTGATGGCAAGTAATCATCACAATTGATTTCAATAGCCTTCTGATATAAGTCCAAGTATGTGAATATTATGTTTAAAGACGTAAAACCAGTGCTGTTTGCATAATGCACCCATAATTAATACTGACTTTGGTATAACTCTTAACTATATAGACTTCCATCAAGATGATCTGTCCCCAATCTACCCCTTCAGTTCCTCTAACAAGGCACCCATCATTCTTGTAATCAAGTCCATCCACTTGCCTATTCTCTTCTATTTTCTTTTTGGGTTTTTTTCAGCATGAACTTCAAATAATGTATCCAAAATACAGTAGCTTGAGCCTGGTCATTTGTGCTTCAAGAATACTTAATTGATTTATTTCATGAACTGTTGTTTTTCAGTCTGTTGTATTCTCAAGTGTCCCCTTCAATAGCAAAATCTGAAAGCATTAATAATCCATCTTGCTTTTTCCAAGTTCAACTTTCATTTCCAAACAGTATTGCGAGGAAAAACCTTGCCTGCACAACTCTGATCTTTGTAGGTATCCATCATGGCATCCAAGTATCTTTTCCAAGATCTTTATTGCTAACATTGAAAAGATGGTGTGTTTCTTGAATTCTGCTTTTCTTTACTCTTGAAAGTTGATCCTAGTATCTACCACTGCAGTATCAATTTAAAACTGATTGTTGTAATTCTTGTCATTAGTTTGCTTTTCCTTTTATTTAATCATAGTCCTATTTTTAAAAATATTTGATTTTCATTACTAGAGCTTGCAGATTGTTTACATTTTATTAATGTATGTTTTATTCAATTAGCCCAGTTTAATGAGTCTCTAGAAAGCTATTGAACTATAAACTAACTACACAGGCTGGGGTCTCATAACATGCTACATTAAAATGTGAATGGCTTTATGAACATAGTGTTGTTTGTGAACATAGCCATTAATGAATTTAGTCCAGCTACTGAAATAAACATAGTTCCTATCATTAGTTTTTTTGAACCCCCAGTATATCTCCCAACACTCTTTGCTTAATACTTGAATATTAAAATTGTAGTAGTTGAGTAAATACTATTATTTTATATGTCATTCACCCTAATACAGTTTGTTTGGGGCTTAATGTAACATGTTAATACAGCCATTTCAGCTTAATATGGCATTTGATCAAGACATTGTGAAAAGTTCAAAAACAGCATTTACTCTTTACTGTGCTTAGAATTTATTTAAATAGTTTTCCAAGTGGTTTCAACTACAACAACATAATCTCCAAGCTGTAAGTAAATGGGGGAACTAGCTGTTAATTGATACAAAAGTCTTAATCAGAATTTGTGTGTGTGTGTGTGTGTTGGAAATTTGTCCTCAGTATCAATGTACTCATATTAACTATCCACACTATTTAACCGGTGCTAAAAGGGTGTCATTAAGAGTAAAGATGTAAATATTATTTTCACAAATATATGCCTTATAGTGCAATGAATATAGTTCAATAATTTAAAAACCAGGATCTAGAAATTGAGCTATCCCAGTGCCTTCAACAATGCATGTTGTATACAAATAAAGTAAATTCAACTTAATAGTAAATAAATAATTAATAACGGCAGAGTTTTGCATGCATTTATAGAATACAATCAATTGTGAGGCAAGGAAAACAACTACAAGTAGATTCTTGTCACACAAACAATTCCAGGTGTAAATTTTATTTTCTTCCTCTTCTTTTTTTCTTCCCTTACTTGACCACACCCATGACTTTCAAGAACTCCACTTTCAAGATCCATGATCCACCAGCTTCTAATTCGTAAGTATGTAGATACATATGTATCTACTGATTGAAGTGCTTAGTTTCATATATGGTAGAAAAGATATTTGGGAAATAAAATTTAAGCAAATTATGAAAATCAAATAGTTCTGTTTTGCAAAGAAGTTTTTCACTATACACACATAAATTAAAGCAAACAACCAGAAAGAATAGATTTCCTCAGTAAATTCCCTCTCTTTCTAAGAAAATCCAATACTAATATTTTACTATGGTTTGAAGTGTGAGACACTAATTCTTACTCATTTGTTGGAAGGAAAAGAAGTAGCACTAGTCTCATTGATCAAGTTTACCCTAGAATCCTGCTACAGACCTACTTCTGGGCTGCAGAAATCCAGAGGACCACTAGATAGCAGCACAAACTATTCAGAAAGTACTAGCTCTTTTCTCCATTTAGTGGTCTTCCAGATGTATGCAGTTCAGATATAATGATGGCTGGGCTTTTTTAAAAAACAGTAATTTGTGTTGAATTTTTCAATTGACACAATACACAGCACAAGTAACAAAATAATAACAGTTAAAATCAAAATAAATTTCATTTCTAATAATTGTTGTTAAACAAATTTAATAAACAAAGTAGATACATTAGTTTAGGCATGGCACTGCTATTGATTCATTACCATTTCTAATGACAAAACCAGTCACACTTCTCAACCCTAAACATGTAATGCAAGCACCATACATGAGAAGAAAAAAGGCTAGGGAGTGGCAGGGATTTTCCTAAAGAATCAAGGATGAAGCAAGGACAGAATTTTAACTTCCAACCTTCTGGCTCGTTTCTAGGAGTGGGAGAAGAAAAGAAGGAATAAGAGATTTCAGAATGTCTAATGAAACAACATCATAAACAATCCTGTCTTTCTATGTAAAAGACCAGGGGGGATGTGCAGCAATACTACCCCACAGTTCTCTTGCTGTGTGCCTGCAAATATATATTGTCTAAAAAAGAATGAGTTGGTACTCAGGATGTGGTTAAGAGTGAGAGGAAATGTTTCATGTCAGAGGCAGAGGCTATTTCCTCAGCATTGCCAACCTCCTCCTATTTTACATGAGAACAAAACAGTTCTGATAAATCAGGCCACCAGTCCCAATATTGGCTAACTACATGCCCTTCAAAAGTTCACAAGAACGATAGTAAGACTGCAGCTTCCATCCATCATCATTCTTCAGCCATTTGTATGTAATATGTGCTGCTTATGATTTAAGATGTACTATACACATTCATAAAATCTAACAGCTAATGCTCTTAGCATTAAATAGCAGAGCTTTTAAATGTTCTTAAATTTGGGAAATGTCCCTTATTTTTATTTTAAAGTTCTCCCACTATGCAACATTTGGTCTTTAAGAAATGGTGCCCACAGGGCTGTCAACAGAATAACAGGTGTGATCAAAGCCCCATTCTCTTTTAACATGCAATATATGCATTTTATTCAAGCAAAAAGGGACAGGCTTTCAATTGCTCTAGTTGCACCTGTCATGTTGACATCATTGATAGCCCCTGTGGATACCTATCATGGACTGGTTTCATACACTGCATTAAGCCATATTTTCTTTAGCTATGGATTGACACCACCACTGGGTGAATTCATGCAATATGCTGATCCATGAACAATTATTAATAAACCACAATACCAGGGATTATCTAGCCCAATTTACCTCACGGAAAAATCAGGAAGAAGTGCTATGGGTGCTGCCTGAACTCCTGAATGAAAGACAAGTAATAAAAGCAGCAACAAGCAAATATTAGAACAATGTGTGTAACCATAGAATTTGTGGCTTAATCAACAGATGGTCATTTTAAAAAACAGTGGCTCTGTCTAATGGACTGTTTTCCAGATTGACTGAGTATCCTAATATAGAATATCTTTTTAAAAAGAAATACTAGATCTAAGCCTATTTCTTCCCATCATATTCTCTCTTCCACAATTCCAATTTAGTTATATCCATGAGGTAATCCAAGATCTAGAATGGGCTGGGGCTGTCTGGTGTAGTGTGTGTACCTTTTCCCATTTTGTACTACTGATGAGCCGTCAGATCTTTAACAGGGTAATCTAAGAATATTGTTAGTGATCATATAATTATATATGCTTGTTCAGTTATTAATTTGCAATCTAGTAAAAAATAAGGACTCTATGCTTTTAGCTTGGTGAGTTTGATAAATCCCGTTTTAAAGCCAAGTATCATCAACATTTCTACATCTGCTTTTTGTGAGATGTAGGCAGTAGCATTAAAAAGGGCTTCCTATTATATGGAGGTTTTGTTCATATAATCCTCCTGCTGGTTGCAGACATAATCCTCTGATACATAATAGATTTTTGGGTGCCTTGTATGCCACTCTGTAATGTATTATTTGAGTAAACCAAGATATGTTCACCATACATAAGCCATGCGTGTAAACACTGCCTGCAGATGCCCATCTTATCAAACCTACCATTGCCAACCATCCTGGGTGGCACGAGGCAAGGTCAACTGGGAAAAGACTGTGGCTCCTGGGCACAGCTCAACGCTATGGAATGAGGTTCCGGGGCCTGGAGGCATCTACCGGCCCAGCGGGTTTAACCTCATTCCCTCAGCCCAGCTCACATCCTGGAGGGGAGGTAAGGGCGAGGAGCACGCAGGGCGAATGAACTTGCTGCCCTTTTTGCGGGGGCAGGAGTTCCGAGCAAGCAGCTCCCAGCGGGCTGGTCGAGGAAGAGAAGGCACCTCCTGAAGCTCCAGTCAGCAGCCAGGAAATGCTGAGTCAGCGGCGGGGCGGGTAGGGCATGAACAGGCCCGTTTGAAAGCCTGGCGATCTCTTGTCGACCACCCCCTCCCCGCTCCCAAATCTTTTCCTTTCCAAGCAGTTGCCGCAGGAAATACTGCTCTTGGTTCAAAGGTCCAGCCCCGGCCCCCCCCGAAAGGAGGCCTTAAAAGGCTGGGGGGGGGGAGGGGGATGGGCAGCCCAAGAGGAGAGGGATCGAAGGCAACTCTCCTTCTCCCCCTTCCCGCCTCCCTCCAGCATCCGTATTTCCCCCAGACTAGCTTTCGCCTGAATCACGGGCTGAATGCGGAGCAGTCTCGATAGCCCCCTCCCCCAGTCGATCGATTTTCCCTCTCCCCTTCACCACCCCCAACGACCCCGGCAGTCTAGCCCTGGCGTGGAAAGGCTCTAGGATCCATTAAGCGCCTCTTACAGCTCCCAGCCGAGATGGAGAAATCATTTGAAACGGGATGGAGCAGCTTTGTGTTATCGTTTATCTACCGCCGGCTACGACTCGTCTCTTCAAAAGCAGCATTTAACCCCCTGGAACCTGTTTCCGAATCTTTTGTGCGCGTGCAGAGTGCTTTTGCACCGAAAATGGCCTTAGGTTAATCGCATGCGGCAGAAATCTATAATTTCCACGGAAGAAAGGGGATGTGTGTGCCTGCTCTCTATTCATTCCTATATGTATGCCTGAACTGTAAATTTAATAATGAAAGCAAAGGACATTGAGGCCAGCTTGGCTCATAAAAAGGGAGGATACATCAGGGAAACAATATATTTTGTGGAGTAGCATAGTTACTTTTACACAAATGTGCATGCAAAAGGAAATGTGGGGAGAGAGGTCCTACAGTTGTCAGGTACAGGAAATCAGGAGCCAGGATAGAATTCCAAACCACTAGTAGTTTATTCCATTTAAAATACACACAAGAAGCAATCTAACAGTCAATGCAAATTGGTGCCAGATAACAGTCCATGGACTTCAAGAAGGGGGGGAGCTGGACTTAGTCTCTTATAAGGCGTATGGACTATACTGATGATGCATTTGACCCAGTCCTCAGGCTCATCCTGGTCATTTCTTACAATAGTGTTCCAAGACCAAACAGTTGACATTCACAAAACAAAAATCCAAATCCAAATCCTGTTTGAATAAACTGTTAAACAAGAAAACCCTATGAATGGAAACTATGTTATATTATAACATATACCACATATGTTGAAAGTTTTCCTTCCCTTTTATTGCAAAAGTAATCTCTGTGTCTGAGTTTTATCACCTCGGGCCGTGATTGTGGAGTATTGTTTGTGACAGCTCCAGGATTTAGTCTTTATTAAAATGTGGCCTGGCCTGCAATGGGAAGAAAGCAAGCTGGCAAAAATGCCCTTATTAGTTTGCTCAATCAATCAATCAATTGCTTTAGTTTAGCTTGTCATGTGTAAAGCAAAGAAAACATGTTGACTGGGAAGACCAACAAAATTACAATGTGTGGTTAAATTGGAATAATAGTACCAAAGCAAGAATTGGTTACTACTGACTCTTCAAGTACATATGGCTCCTGGCTTTCCTCTTTACAGCCCATGGAAATCACCATGACTATAAGGGTTGATCCATGACAATCAAAAGCACAACTATCCATGATTTTGAGATAGAAAAGTTGAAAAGTCCCCAAATATAGGTAATCCTTGACTTAGTGACTGTTCAAAGTTATGACTGATCTGAAAAAGCGGTCATATGAGCCAGATTCAAAGTTTTGACACTCATTTCCTGCAATTATATGATCAAATTTCTGGTGCTTGGTAGCATGGCTGCATTTATGGCTGTTTGTAGCATTCCATGGTCACATAACTGTGTTTTGCAAAGGTTTTGCTGGAAACCGGCACTTACAGTTTTCAACAAAAATGCACTCACAGCAAACCACTGGTTGGCTTCACAACTGCCCTGTTCGCTTCATGACTGCCACAAAAAATGTAAAACTGTCAAAATATACAACCTTAATGGGCAAGCTCTATAACGGACATATATCAAGGACTACTGTAAGTACAGCATAGTTAAGAAAATGGAAAAACGTGACCTTTACTACTTGTGTGATATAGCCCCACCCACTTTGTGACCCCTTTCCCAATTATTAAAGGCAGCCTTTGGGTGCCAAAAGTTTGCCCCCGCTTTATGCTGAAGACAATTCATTTAGATGGGCTTGCCTAAATGACAGACAAAAGAATTCCAAAAGAACATCTAGAACACCTGAATTTTATGTCAATCTCTCAGTCTTGCTTGCTCTGAATATCAAATCCCAATTTCAAAAAGCAACCAGTGGTCCGCAAAGCTGTATTCCTAGTCCCAAATCATCATTAGTTGTGAAAACTTTTTTTAAAATTTAGCCTGGATACACACAGCTCCATATGTGTACAGATGTTAGTGTATTTATTTTATTTACTGAATTTATTTACTGGATTCCCCCATGGCGACTCGAGGTGGCTTACAGAATGTAAAACCATATTTAAAACAAAAATACAATAAAAACTAATAAAAAGAATCAAATAAATTAATAAAGTACAATAGAATAAAATCTGGAAAAAAAATCACCCACCCCAACTCCCACCCGCTGCCCTGACAACAGCAGATCACACGAGCCATTTGATGGGCTCTATCCTGCTCTGGGTTCCCCAGGCCCGCTGGCAGAACCAGGTCTTCAGTGCCTTCCGGAAGAGTATCAGAGAAGGGGCCATTCTAATCTCTGGGGGAATGATGTTCCAGAAAGAGGGAGCCATCACGGAGAAGGTCCTTCTTCTGGGTCCCACCAGGTGTATCTCCCTCAGGGATGCCCCACCCCCCAACATTCCCTGTCTCCCACTCTAATGGGTCAGGTAGATGTGACCGGCAAGAGACATTCCCTCATAACCTGATCCCAAGCCATGAAGGGCTTTAAAAGTGACAACCAGCACCTTGAATTGCACTGGAAGAAAATCCACAACCAATGCAAACTCTCCCAGGAGAGGTGAAACATATGCACACCAGGGTCTGGACAAAGCCATGGGGGCCGCTGCATTTTGCACCAACTGGAGTTTCCGAATGCTCTTCAAGGTTAGCCCCATGTATTCATATAGCATAGAAAATAGAAAATACTGTATATTAAAGCTGAATGAATATTTTAGCTGCTGGGTATTTGCTATACAAGTAATCCTTGACTTAACACCCACCCATATGTTTAGTGACCTTTCGAGGTTACAAAGGCACTGAAAAAACTGACATGACCCATCCTTACATTCACAACCATCACATCATTCCCACAATTATGTGATCAAAATTAGGGCACTCGGCAACCAGTATGTATTTACAACAGCTGCTGTGTCTATCCCAAGGTCATGTGATCAGCATTCACAACTTTCCCAGCCAGCTTCCAACAAAGTCAATGGGAGAAGATGGATTTGCTTAGCAACCACTTGATTCACTTAACAACTGCAGCGATTCACTTAACTATGGCAAAAAATGGTTGTAAAATTGGGCTCACTTAACAAGACCCTTGATTAGCAATGGAAATTATGGTCCAATTTGTGATCATAAATTGAGGATTACCTGTAGATACAGAGAATATAAAAAACTGATTTTTGGGAAAGCTTTTTTATAAGTACACTATAATAATAGTGTTGTACATGGTACAGACTTTATCAATGTGTATGAAAGAAAGCCCCATCATTTCAAACAGGAACATAATGAAACAAAGACATCTATCAGCTTGTGGGTTGAGTGTCTGTATTACTTTTGCCTGTTTTAGAATTTTTAAAAAAATGAACCACAGCTTCCAATGTGCCTGTATTCATATAATATACTAACCCCAAAACTTGAGCATGGAATGTTTCTTTACAACACTGTAGTTCCCTGCTGTTTTTCAAACAAAGTTGAAAAATCACCAGATCATCCATTCTTTGGACAAACATTCACCATTTCCTGCTCAGATTATAAACAGAATGCCTAAAACTATGGTTTTAATTCATTGTTCAATTACATATGCATAATGTGAACATTCTTTAACCAAGTTATTGGCTTGTACAAACAGAACTGTGACAATCTGTAAATCACTTATAGCTTAGCATGTTTTGTGAACTCAGCCACTTCCAATTTACTCAATTCAATTAAGCAAACTATGGTTTAGCACAGGGGTCTTCAAACTTGACATCTTTAAGACTTGTGACTTCAATTCCCAGAATTCCTTCTCCAGTCATGTTAGCTCAGGAATTCTGGGAGTTGAAATCCACAAGTCTTAAATTTGCCAAGTTTGAAGACCCTTGGTTTAGCATAATGCATGAAGGATGAAACTTAAGACTCACAATGATGTTTAAGGAGAAGGGCAGGGCTAACTAAGAAAGGAAAATAAAGTATTTGAAGGCAATTCTGTTTGAACTCAGATCAGATACTAAAAAGCAGAGTATTTACCATGCTGTCTGCTATAAAACACTGAATTAAAATTATTGTTGCTTGTCCAAAGAGCTGAATATAGTTCTCTGTATGGTACAGGCAGTTGTTAATATAAGAAACACCTGCATGAAAATGCAGCTGTTTTGGGGATGGAGAACATTGCGTTCTTTAATTGCCACCCAACAGCCCTGTAGGGCAATTTAGGAATGGAAATTAAGGAGGTGGCTGAAATTATTCAACTGAATAGTTGCAAATGGCTGCCTGTCAGTGTTGTCAAAAACAGGCATCTCCTACTGCAGCCCAGCAATATATACCCATATTAGTGGGCTAGGGTAGATGGTGTTATAGTGATGGTGATGATAAGGAAGAGGAGGAGGAGATCACAAGAAGAAGCTTCTCTTGAGCCTGCTCTTACTCAGCATTACCTCCAAAATCACAGCACTTCCTGGCACTGGAATGGCAGGATGGAGAAGGCTCTGATGCTAAAAGGAGTACTCTGGCAACACCTTACTCTTTTCTTAGGGTTGTCATCCACATTTTCCCCTGATCTGACCTTGCTTAACTTGCAAAATCTACATGGCTTCAAGCCGGAGGCTACACAGCTGCAAAGGGTGGAGGAAGGGCCCTGGCAGGGAAGGACATGCTGAGCCAGATAGGGCATATGAGGCTGGATCAACTCAGTGGGAATTTTTCCCCTCCCCCCTCCACAATCCGTCTGGAAAATCTGCATTCATGCTCAGTAACACTTTCTGTGAGGACTGTTTTACATCTTACATGTGCCTACATGAGTATGTTTGACATGAATAAGAAAAACTATGTAAGAGCATTGGCTTAGGTTTTCCGATATGGTACAATGTAGTGGTCACCATGAATATGCTAATATACAATAAATTAATACAGAAAAAATGTTGAGAATTCAGCTAATTTTATCAGCCTAACCACATTTTCTCCAAAAATTATGACCTTCCATCCGGAGGATCCTGATTTACTATTTGAAACCCTCTGGCTTACAGAAATGAATGTTTTACCCCAAGGGAATATATCTATAAAAATGCGGGACACAGCAAAATACATACCTGTTCTTCACATCACATACCCTCTGATTCACTTTTGTAATCTGGTCACAGCAATTATTAAAAGATGAAAAAGAAACAGTCCCTGCCACAATTCTGCTAAGAGACCAATATGTTTTATATCGTCCTCTCCCTGAACTGATTTTCATCCCATTCTATTTTAACACCCCCCCCCCCCCCAATCATTTCCTTTTTATTACAACTGTCACTTGTATTACATCTATCCCATATTACATGCTAAGTACAAGGTCATGAATTGAACCAATATTAGTTCAGGAGAACTTTCACATGAATATTTTTTTTAAAGTTGTATATCATTTTTTGAAGTTTGATACTCTAGAAGTTTGGAAAATACAGGCTAAATGTTCTTTGAGCAATTTGCAACTAATTTATACTAGGCCTGATAAGTGAGAATATGGAATGTGTGAAGTTTTCTCCATTTTGAGAGCAATGTACCATATAGTTCCAATGACAAATTTTATTTCGCTGCTGCAAATGGCTTGTCTTTGACAGAGTCTTCTCCTCTGCCTCACCCCCCCCCTCCCCAATTTCCATGATCTATACAGTGAAGACATACAGCTGGGCTTTAGATAGGTAGGAGGGTATGAATCTCTATCCTGTATGAATTACTATAATTTACCCACAGCACTGGAAGGATGTGCTGCTTTCCCCAAAGACTGGCATATCCTGTACAGATGCCCAGGGAAGGGTTAATTTAATTTGGGAGGCACTCCAAAGCCTGGGAGCTGCTCCCCACACCCCATCCCTGCGTCAGCTCTACTCCACTCCTTTTCCCAGCAGCTGCACTAGGCCAAGCCCAGAAAAGGGAGGGAAGCTGGGGGCGTTCTCAGATATCAAGCCCCACACTGGCATCAAGCCTGCAGAGAAATGATTTGTAAGGCAGAAGAGATCTGGCTGGATCTAAGGAGCTATCCAGACCAGCAGAGAATTCTAAGCTATGTTTATTAGACTGGAAATCAGGTGAGATTATGGTGTGTGTGTTATTAGCCCAGTGGCTAATAACCCAGTGGCTATGTCAGTTGGGTGGATGTTGTGCTACTTTGGTTTGACATGTGACCTAGAGGGCTGCTGAACCCAATGCCCTGCAAGTAGGAAAGTCTCAGGTTCCATGCCCCAGCAGCCAGCTCTGCCTACTCTTTTTCTATCCCCAGCTAGGGTGTGCTTTCCCTTCTCCGACAGGAAGTTCATTGTTGAGGCCTTGGAATCTGCCAGACGATACAGGAAGCAGCTGCTACCATGGTAATGACGTGGGACAGAAGCAAACCTTGCGCCATAATGGGTGTGGGGATATGTCCCAATTCACAGTTTTCTTGCTGTCATGGGAACTGGAATATATGCTACCAGGCTGCTTTCCTTGATCTCCTCCCATTGCAAGTCTTGACTGCTTCCCTTTGTACTCCACACAGCAGAGGGTGAAGTAAACAAGGTCACCAGGTTCACCACTTGCCTTTACCCATAGTAAAGGTGCACATCCCTTGGGCTGCACGACAGCCACAGGCATACATGCATATAAACCACTTCTCAAAAGACACAAGGCATAGAATATGTGTGACATCGTGCCCTACAATAAATAAAATCAATATATAAAATAAGTTTGTCATGGTAAAAATAGATAGCCAAAGAGGCAGCCAAAAGATTTCCATTCAAGCATATTGCATAGAATTGCAGTAAGTTGAGCACGAACAGTAGCCTGGGTGTGTATGAGTATACATACCCAGGGAGAACTCAGATATCAATTGCCACACTGCAGGAGGATTAATGTTGAAGTAATACACAATATATTATACTTCTGCCTTTCTCATTTTTTCTGCCTGTGAGATTAAGGAAGTTGTAGGCCAAAACCATCTGGACACCATCATCCTGGGGAAAATTAGTTTTTACCATAGCCACAATCCATAACAAGTATGCATTTATCACCATATTGCCTGTACAAATAGCACAAACCTATAGACTTTGATTAAAATAATGCATCTGTGTTTATGAAAAACTCACTTCTGGCACTACATATATGTACTCAATGACAAATTTCCCTAATATAAAGATAAATACTTGTGTGTGAGAGAGAGAGGGAGGGAGGGAGGGAGGAAGAGAGACAGAGAGAGAGAAAGAGAGAGAGAGAGAGAGAGAGATGGCATGCTATGTTGCATTTCCCTCCTTACTGTTATCTGGACTTGAGTCTTGTGGTGACTGCGGTCTTGAAAGGAGGGGGTTGCCTCGCCCAGCGTATGAGTCATAGAGAGCAGACTTCCCTTCCCAGCAGGGCCAAGGGCTCAGCCACTTGCCTGCCGGGAAAAGCTCACTTCGCTTGCTAGGGTCAAAGCCATGGCTGCTCTGAAGTGGCCAATGGCAAGGGTGGGAAAGAAGTCTCTAGAGAAAACAATGCCTAGAAGGGAAGGAGACCATGTACAAATCAATCTTCCAGTTCATACATAATCTATTCTATAGTCTGAGAGCATAATAGGCTTTCTTTCCCTATATCTATATTCACCAGTATGCTTCTCCAGCTGATAAGGGCTAAATATCAGATTTTTGGCTCAGAGGAAGTAGCAAATTAGCTAACCATCATTGCCACAAACATGGCCCTGGAAGCCATCCTAGATCAAGGGTGTGAAACTGGTGGCAGGATACATCACGCACAGGCCACATCCACCCCAACTCTGCAAAGACAAAAAACATTGTGATGTGTCATGTGATGTCACATTACATGATCAGTTTGACACCCATGTCCTAGATCATGCATGATTGGTTGGAGGGATCTTAACTGTTCAATGGAAAGACCCTCTTCAGGATGTGTGTCATTCTTAACCTAGCCCAGGGATATCAAATGGATCAGACATGCAAAAATACATATTAAAGGAGTATTTCTGTAATTATCTGTTCTGATCTTTCGGGGCAGCCCCACAGAGCTTGCCTGTCCCTATTGACAGTTGGGAAATTCCAATAAGGGACAGAAGCAGAAGTCTATATTCATTTAATTGGCTACATCGAAGCAGGTCCCCAAAGGGATTCAATAATGTGGCTCCCAGTTACATCAGCTCTACCTTTTTACTGTTCATGTCCATCCTTCTTAACATGCTCTCCTGCCCATAAATATAATTTGGAGTTGTCTGATCTTCTGGACACCAGCACCTGCCTGGTTCCTCCCTAGCCTAAACTGTAATTACCAGTTATTAAGGGTCATTAACAAACTGGGAGTTAATGACTAGGTAGGAACAATTTGGCCACAGCATTTGGGGTGTTGGCTTCTTTACCTGCCTGTTTACATCATTGACAAATAATAGAATACCATCAAAAAGCACAGATGGATAGCCAGTGCTTCCACTAAGATGGAGGCAAATAGAACAGACTTCAGTTTCCTTAAATTCTACTAGAATTATGTAGACCTTGGGGAACGGTAGATATTTACTATGAATGAGCATGGAATCAGGTTTTTCCTAATCCTATAACCCTAGAATCACCTCCTTATCTCCTGTGTATTAATTAAATGTGTTTGACAGAAGCTGGGGAGCAAACCAGAGAATTCTGATTCAATGCCAACTTACTGTTTGCCTTATCACTAAAATTCCCAGGTTGGAATTAATCATGTCCTGCTTCAGACCTGGGTGTTATCCCCATACTGTTTGACTGGGTAGTAAGTACACTTCATTCTAGACACTGAAGGTAATATATTGTGTAACTAAATATGCCCAGTTCCTAATTCCTAGTGTTACTATCAACCCATTCTATATTTTTACTCCAAAATAGAGAAAATCAGCAACAAAATACTCTTTCCCTGACCTCTCCTTCCCATTCCTAAATATCCTCCCCTTGTCTCCTCTGTTTGCTTTTCTGTGAAATCATGTTTTTAACTGTGGGCGGCTTCTCCAACCAGGACGTGCCTAGAGCAGAACAGCTGCCCAACAACCGCACGCCAGAGACAGGGTGTGTACGTGCAACAAGAGGCTGGATATATGTGGTACAGAATTTGTGATAGGATACATTGTGCAGAGACTAAATGGGTGTGTGCAGGGATATACAGGATCATGTGAGAGAGGATGATGAAGAGTCCAAATGAGGTATTTGTTGGATTGAATCAAGTGTTGTATGATTTGCTTACATTGTACAAATTTGTGGAGAGCAGAAGCATGGTTCAAGCAAGTGATGGAGAAGGCATTTTAACTGGACAACATATGTGGAAAAGTGTGTAAGAATACACTTTTCCATATATGCTGTTCAATTAAAATACGTTCAAACTTTATAATGATATAAAACCCAGCATACTGGAAACTATTACAAAGCATGTGTGTTTACATAGCCCATAAAGAAGTTTTAGATGAAAAGTATAGGCACAATTTTGTCCGAATATATGTGTGTTTGAGGAGGGAACAGTTATATAGTAGTATCTCATGCCAACGTGTAAATTCCCATTCACCCAGTTGCTTGCAATAAGAATCACTTATAAGAATCCAGTATGGAGTATTTACTGAAATTATCTTTTTCTATGCCACAATTCATCTACATCAAGTGACAAATGGGATCATAACACAAACCTTATTGAACAATATCATTCTAGTATTGTTTGAAAAGTTGAATAGATTGCTTTGCATAAGAAATGCCATTCAGTTTCACTCTTCCATATGTAGGAAGAGACTGCCAGAAAACCCAATTTTAAACTCTATCTCCACTTTGTTTCAAAGCAGATTTTTTTTTTTATCAACAAAAAGTCCTAAAGATGACAGAGGGAATCTTAATAGTAATATATTCAGCATAATTAGACAAAAGAAATTAGATCACCAGCTTTAAAAGATGCTATATTAGAAAGGCCAGCTTTTAAATGCTGATCCTTAAAAACCATATTGGTCAGATAACAATCCTACTAAGAATTAAGGTTATCATCAAAGCTGATGGGCTATCAAGGAAGAGAAGTCAAAAATTGAATCAACAACTGCTATGAAGAGATATGTACCTAATAATCTGTGGTACTTTTCTTGTTTATTAAGCGTGCTTCACATACACATTGTCACAGATGGAAGGTTTAAAGAATACTAACTATAATGCTGCCTAATGTTAATGACTGAAATTCAATCAGGAATCTTCTATGCCAGGGGTGTCAAATTCACATCGTCACAATGTCGTCCCATGACGTACCACAACTTTTCCCTTCGCTAAACTGGGCATGGGCATGGCCAGCGCATGACGCATCTGGCCTGTGGGCTGCAAGTTTGACAGCCCTACTCTATGCTGTATTCCTAGGTTGCCTTCCAGATGAATAGGTATTGCAATTCCCAGAATTCTCAGCCAATCCAGCCAAAGCAATTCATTACACTAGCTAGGAATTATGGGATTTCTAATCCCAACATATCAGGTGGGTAATCAGATCAATCACAGCTGATCTGGAGTACGTGGCTTATTAGAAAAATTAAAAAATATCATCAGTATAATAAACTGTTCAGCATAATCTGCAAAACAGAGATGGAGTAATAGGGGTAGCAGTGATGGCAGTGACAGAAAATCATCCCATAATCAGTAAAAACACAAAAAGAATATACTTCTTTTTTTATGTACACATCATTTGGAACAAATATGAAAAACTAATATACGGGTTAATACTAGACTGTCCTAGGAAGGGAAGCTGGGAGCAGACAGTGTCTGAGTTGCTCCTGAGTCACAGAGACCAATAACACGTTTCCACCTAAGGTAGCCAAAATAACCCTGCTGGGAACTTTCCCACATGGAGTTTGTTTTCCATCTCAGTGGTTACAAGAAGCAGGGGACATGAGAAAATAAAACACATTGCTCTCTAGTGGGATATATATTTGCCAAAAGCTGCTAAGTAGTTAGCGTGGCACAACAGAGATTGGGTTGGGCTTAAAGGCAAAAAATAAAGATTCTAATCGTTATTCTGAAACAGGATGGGCCATTGTCGAAAAGCTTCTACCATTAGCTTCACCTATGTAGCAGGGTGTTTGAGACTAAACGTATTTTTGCATACCTTGAAAACTTTCTCTAACCGGGGGTCAACAAAATATTTTGGGACCACAATCCTCAGAATTCCCAGAGGTACCAAAAACATCTGGTTGAAATCTTCTTAGGAATTATAAAAGGAAAGATTCTACATACATGTCATAAAGAAATATATAACTTACTCAAAATTATGGGCTTCTCTGGTTTAAGAATGTTCTTTTAAAAGTACATTTAACAGTAATCTAATAAGATTAAAGTTGATGTCTGCCATGCTTATCACTTAAATTATAAGATTTTTAGATGTCTAGACATGTCAGTTCTATATGACTTTGAGAGCCAGTTTGGTGTAGTGGTTAAGATACTGGCCTAGAAACCAGAGATTCTGAACTGATGCCTCCCTTAGGCATGAAAGCTGGTTGGGTGAGGTTGGGCCAGTCATACTCTCTCAACCCAACCCACCTTACATGATTGTTGTGGGAAAAATAGAAGCAAGGAGTATTAGATACTGTATGTTCACCGCATTGAATTATACATAAAAAGATGGGATGAAAATAGAATAATAATGATAATGTCAACATATATCTAGTTATGTTCAATAAGATATTTTGCTAAGTAAATATCTACCACTGCACCCCTAAATAATCCACTTCTGTGGATTGGAGCTAAAAACTATAAGAGATAACTTCTACAACAGAGTGATATTGTTGGAAGAGTGTGGCTTTGGAAACTAAAACAAACATAACAATCACGGGACTGGGTGGCGGCTAAGGAACAGAATGAGATGAAGGTAGAGGTTCACAAATTGTGCTAAGGCATAGTTTAGGTATTTCATATTTGGTTGGATTCACATGGTTTACAAAAAGATGGTTTACAAGTCGCAATGCCTGTGGTCATATACCATTGTTAAGGCCTTTTGTTCTTAGTTGCTGCCATAATTTCCAACTACTACAGTAATGTGTAACAATTTCAAGTTGTTTACAGTCATTTAGGCTGTCTTTAATAGTTTCAACATAAGAGATAAAATATTAAGATAATATCAGTGTAGCTAACTACTCAACTAAGGTTCTTTCTTGTGAGCCTGTGGTGGGAGGGTGAAATAAATGTAAGGTATGAGCTAGAGCAGTGATTGCCAACCAGAGGGCCAGGGACCACTGGTGGTCCATGAGAAAATTTTGGTGGCCCGCAGAGAAATGTCACCCCCAAAGCAATTAATCCAGGCTGTGCAGGAACACAATGCTGCACTGCCCACATGGCCCACGGGAACACAAGGGTTGTGTTGCTTGCATTGCGAACATGAGGTAGTGAGGGGGGAAAGGCAGAGGGGGGGAACTTACCCCACTCGCCCCATGCACCTGGCCTGGCTACCTGTCTGCTTTTTTCTGCTTCTTTCTTCTGCTTTTGGCTGCACACAAGGAAAGCAGCAAAAATCTTTCTTTCTCTCCCCCAAACTCCGCCGGAAATTAGTCTTTGGGATCCTGCAAGGCATCCTGCTCCAAGAGGCTGTGCCATTCTGGTGGAGTTTGAGGGAGAAAAAGAAAGATTTCAACTGCTTCTGCTGCTTTCTTTGCATGAAGCCAAAAGTCTCTCTCTCTCTCTCTCTCCTCCCCCCCCGAGAACAGAGCTGGAAACGGTATTGTGCGATCCCAAATAAAGAATGATCAATTGGTAGGAAAATGGGGTGGGGAATTTTCCTGCAGACTTTTTGGGGGATTTTCCCAAGGTCTCTGATCTGCGGGATTTAAAATTATAGTTTGGTGGTCCCTGAGGTCCAAAAGGTTGGCGACCCCTGGATTAGAAGGTAAGTCTGTACACAACTTCAAAATCACCTCTGAAAAATACATTTGTATCTGTGTGTGTATGTGTATGTATATACACACACACACACACACAGGGGACACGGTGGCTCAGTGGCTAAGACACTGAGCTTGTCGATCAGAAAGGTCAGCAGCTTGGTGGTTCGAATCCCTAGCGCTGCGTCACAGAGCAAGCTCCCATTCCTTGTCCCAGCTTCTGCCAACCTAGCAGTTTGAAAGCACGTAAAAATGCAAATAGAAAAATAGGGACCACTTTGGTGGGAAGGAAACAGCATTCAGTGCGCCTTTGGTGTTTAGCCATGCCAGCCACATGACCATGGTGACGTCTTGGGACAGCGCTGGCTCTTCTTTGGCTTTGTAATAGAGATGAGCACACTGTCCCCTAGAGCCAAGAACGACTAGCACGGATGTGCGAAGGGAACCTTTACCTTTACCTATACATACATACATATGGTACATATCCCCACCAGAGCAACCCTGTGAGGTGGGCTGGGCTGAGAGGGAGAGACTGGCCCAAAGGCACCCAGTTTACACCACTTGTTTTGAGAAAACCTCTCTCCCTCCCCTTCCTTAAGCGACTTCTGCCTCCTTTCCAGCCATGAGGTCCAAGTTCTCCACAATGGCCAGCGTGCACGTCTACAGCATCCAGAAAGCCCAGCTCAGGGACAGCAGCCCCCTCTTCAACACCAACTACGACATCCTCAAAGTGAATCTTGAGAACTGCAGCAAGTGAGTGGGCAAGGCAACTGTCGTCGTCATGGTGGCTGCTCCACTGAGCTACGCACTGCAAGCTGCTAACCTATCAGTAACGGGGGGAAGGAAGCACTGGGGCTGGGAAGGCAGGGAGGGATCTTACAGGAATCAAACCCAAGACGTACCATCCCTAGCTGCCAGCGAGTGCACGAAGAGAAGGCTTTTAAACCATTTGTTAACACCTGACTAGACCTTGTCTGATAACTAGGGGTGATTGTCCAGGACCAAAGGAAAATTAACTATATTTTGTACACGGAAATGTCTGAGCCAGCTTTGCCTCTTCTGTAACCACTTTGGCTTTACTAAAGTACAGTTAGTCCTTGACTTACAATCACAATTTTCCATTGCTAAGTGAAACGTGTTTTAAGTGGATTTTGCCCCATTTTACAACCTTTCTTCCAGAGTGATTAAGCGCATCACGGCAGTTGTTAGTAACATGGTTAAGTGAATCTGGCTTCCCTCATTGACTTTGCTTGTCAGAAGGTCGCAAAAGGGATCATGTGACCCCCAAAACACTGCGACCATCGTAAATATGAGTCAGTTGCCAAGTGTCTGAATTTGGATCACATGATCATGGGGATGCTGCAGCGGTTGTAAGTGTGAAAAAACTGTCTTAAGTCACTTTTTTCAGTACTGTTGTAACTTTGAACGATCACTAAATGAACTGTTGTAAGTCGAGGACCACCTTTTGGCTAATCATGGGCCAGGAGTCTTCCTTTCCTAATTGACCCAAGTTAGGACAGTTGACAAACGGATCTCAGCGAGCTGGGTGGGACTTTGCTGAACACTGAAATTGTTTCCAGATCTTTGACAATTTTACTTAACAATTTCCTCACTCAACAATATACATTTTTGGGCTCAACTGTGGTCATAAATTGAAGACTGCCTGTATTTAGTTCCGCTGCCAACTTTCATTTGCCTATATCAGATGAAACGCTAGTTGGGACACTGAAGTCATTCCTTAGAGACTCATCACTCCTCAAAATCTAATTCTTTCTCAGAGCAACACAAAAGCGAGGCATGATGCTACCCCCTAGTGGGGACTCTCCTACCTGAATCTATCCAACTCCGCTTCTCCTTTCCAGACTTCATTCCTCGGCATTTTAACGTACCCCGTGGCGAATCGGTTTATTGCTAACGCGTTACTGTTGAGGGTTTTGATGAGGCGGCTAGGCGGCCAACACACTGACATCCACAACAACCCTTACCAATGGTTTTCCGTACTACGGGAACATACGTGAAATAAAATATGCCTCTGAGCATGTACAGAGCGTATCTTTTACTACACAACCGCAAAGATCCTTCTCCCATAGGAGGCTTCGAGGCGCGCAACCCCCTCCCCCCGCCCTCTTACAGTTAAAAAAAGGACACCGAGCCAAACTCCGCTTCCAAGCGCCTTCCTTCGCCGAATGGAATAACAATTGCCTAGACTCCTAGAGCGTCTCCAGAGGAGGTTTTCTTTTTTTTTTTTCCTTCAGTTTCCACCCCCCCCCCGCCGCCTTAATTGCACGCCGGTGACGTCAGACGGGGCGCGAGGGCCGCTCTAGGAGGCGTGGCTCTTGGAAGAGAGCTCCTGCGAGCGGCGGAGCCATGGGCGAAGTGGGCTCCGGCGAGCGATGCGGGGCGCTTCTCACTTGGGTAAGCCGCCGATGGGGCGCGGGAGGAGGCGGGCTCTCAAGGCAGGGCGCTGCTTTCGCCGTATTTCTCGCGCCGTCTCCCGCAGCGCTGCCTCGCTCAACGCGGCGTTTTCCTCCAGCGCCGGAGCCGCCCGCCGCCTTTGCAAGCGGTTTCAACAGGTGTCCTTTTCCTGGGTCTGCCCCGCGCTCGGCTTTTGCCTCTGGAATTGTCCCGGGAGGGAGAAGGTGGCGTTGGCCGTTCCTAAATGCTCCTCCATTCTGAAGGCACCTGCTGCTCGCATCTTTGCATCTGCGGCGGTTTCCTGCGCCCACTTGGCAATTGCTGGCCTGCTTCGGTCAAAAAATAGGGAGAGGGAAATAATCCATGTTGGGCGGGGCGGGCTTCCTAAAGCCATCTGTTTTGGAGATGGCAAAACGAGGTGCGTGAGGAGCAATGCTGGCTTGGAGGTGCAGATGCTTGTATAGACCTCCTGCTGCAGAAGTTTCAACTCTCCTGTTGACAACACCAAACATTTCTTGAAGGTCTCTCGATGCCACTAGGCTTCGTGTAAGCATCGATCGCGCTTTTTTTGTAGCCTCTGCTTGGCTCAGAGGGACATTTTATATAGTAGTTACTTTTCCTCTCTCTGTGGTTTGTTGGTTTTTTTCTTTGCCCGCCTTTTTAAACTGTGAATATCTGGCCTTTTCAGGATTCTTGGTTTTTTCTTACACACACATATAATGTCCCACTAGCTTTTCTGTGAGGATGGATGGCAACTGTCGGTTAAAAGCCAACAGTAATATATGTGCTGCTAAACCATGTCATAGCTCTGTATAACACAAAAGACATCTCCTTAAACCTGCTTAAATATTCAAGGTCAGGTCTAATGGAATTGAACTCCTGGTGAGACATACCTGTGTTTTTTTCTTAACCATGTTGTTACGGAAGTGCTTTGCCATTGCTTCCTTTTCAGGATGTATTTTTAAACTGGCCTGTAACATTTCTTGGTTATGAGTCTACAAAAGATTGACCAGATACTGCCACCTACTGAGACTTGCACAATAAAGGCTTAAATAACATGTCATGGGGTCAGATTACCAGGTGAATCCATGTTCTGTTAAAGAGCTGATATCTGAGATTACTAGAGGAAGGCTTGTTGGCTGTACCTGCAGACTGTCACCTGGTACTAACAAGCTTCAGTGACAGGCTTGGCTTGTAATGATGCTCAGGTGCTTCACTGTCCCCATGTATTCAGACAAGGTTCAACTGTGACGTGTTTTGTATTCCTATTAAAATCTTAAGTTACAAACTTTTATTAGTTTATCAAAATATAAAATATAGAAATATAAAGAAAAATGAGAATAATGGGGAAGGGGGAAGAAGAAAGGAATGAGGAAAATGTCTAGGATAAAAGGGAAAAGAAAAACAAAAGCATTGACTTCCAACTCTTTGGCACAGTAGAATAAGGTAATAACATACAATTTCAACTTTTTATATGTACATAATTATACAGTATATTCTAGCCATTTGTATAATAGCAGACTTATGTAATCAGCAAAACCCAAAATCAAAGTTTATTTTTTTTCCACCTAAAGCACAAAGTCCAGAAGCGGTTTCCAAATAGAGTGTTCCTTCTTTCTCTCAGGCTTCTTTTGGTTTGATATTATAGAGGATTACAATTATTTTTGTTCTAAGTGATCACTTAAATTTTATAATTTGTTATATTGTTTCTGATTGTTAATGCTCCATTTTGTTTTTAATTGTGCACTGGTTCTAGAATTCTTTTGTTATGGCAAGCAAAATATGTTAGTGAAATACATATAGAACTGTCATCTGTCAAGGTAACAGACTGCATTGTTGCTCAAAGACAAATTAAGTTTTAACAACACTTTTTTAAAAACTGAGATTAATCTTACCATCCACCAAGAGGGAAAGTTTATATGATTAAAAGTATTTTTATAACGTTAATAGTTTGTGAGGGAAGATTTTGTTTTTGATTTTTAATGTTGTTGATTAGGCAAGCAAAAGTTATAATGAAATGAAAAATGTTTTTAAAGTAGAACTTTTTCTTTTTAATCTTTTCAATGTAAAAAAGTTTTAACATAAAAAATAATGGTTTCATATACATCTAAAAATTATAACCATTGTCAATTAATGATTTTTATTTATCACATATATACATTGTTGCAATCCCAAAGACTTCTCAGCAGTTTACAGGAATAAAAGACACAATTATAACTTAGACATCCACAATTGGAATAAATTTAAAATAGAAAATACAGAAATGTGTAAGGACAAAACCCCAATGAATTTTTCATGATATCCAGTGGTGAGATAAGTTACAAATCAATATATTTTAAATTTTAAGCTTATACTTTTTAAAATACATTTTCACTTTGTATATTGTCCCTGTGCTGCTCTCTAGATGTGCATTCTGGTAGCAGGATTGTTCTCCACATTCATTTTATTCTCATTAAATACATGTCTCCCCTATAGTTAACCAATTTTTGTCACCCATTGAGGTAATTGCCTCTCCTCATTTGTTACATTTAATGGCATCTGAATAGCCAAAAACCAGGCATGTTGTGACTGCTGGAAATGTAGCTTTTGTCAATATAGGGAACGTGCACACACCTTTCAGTAAGATGCTAACCTCTTAGGGATTGAGGACAAGCAAATAAATTATATTGAGTGACAAGACAGCACTCTAATAACCTGTAAAGAACAGAGGAAATGCCTTTGAGGAACAGGAGGAAAAGTCACTACCACAGCAATGGTCAAATAAAAGGGCCTGAAGTCTGGCCAAGAAATTAACATGAATAAACTGACAAAGTCCCTCCCTAGTCCACAAGAAAATAAAGGAAGGGAGGAAGCCATTCAGATCTGCAAGGTTCTGTTACTACAACTTTATGATATAAATAGTATTGACCTACATGGTTTTGGTTTTCTATCCTGGTCTTTCTGGAAGTGCTTTTAATTTTACTGGGCATAATACCATATAGCCAAATTTTGTTTGAGCACTCTCACATGCTCATTGGAATCCCTCCAAGCAACTAATCAAGAAGCTTCTGGACTGGTCTGGTTTCAAACTGGGTCACCTCACTGCTCTTTCCATATCCAAAGATTGCTTAGATTGCTTTGTTCTTTATTTGGTTGCTTATTCTGTGTACAGTGCTGCTTCCCCCTGCCCCCCAAATCAGGTCCTGTCAGGCATAATTCTGTTGTAATGTTATGAATTCTAACTCCTACAATTATCCAGTGCGTTTAACATTAGTCCTGGCTATAGTCGTCAGGCCTGGGCCTCACACTTCTGTCCTGTTTTCTGCTGCCTCTGCTTCAACTCCCCCAACTGTATATCCCTGCCTGCTCTTGATGATGTGTACCCAGCCTGGCCTTTCATAAGGTAACTGCTGGCCTTGCAAGAACTTCCCTAGGGCAACAGGGGCAGCTGAGGGCAGAAGAGTCAAAAGGGCAGAGCTGGGAAGGAGATAGGTGGTGGAGGGAGTTGAAGCATAAATTGAGATTAGGGGAGGAGCTGCCAAGTGCCAGAATTTTGCTCATGAAACCATGGGGACTCTTTAATGGCCATAACTTTGAAGACTGGTCATAAATACTGCTTGTTCATTGTCACTGTAACTTCAAACAATTGCTCACTGACTGTTCCTTGGCAAGATCTGTACTAAAATTCATCTAAAGCTGTTTTCTATCTTGACTTTTGATTTCCCGCTGACTTTCCCATTGAATTTCTTTGAAGGAAGCTGGCAGGGAGCATTGGAAATGGGTCACATGACCATGGCTGACCATAGCAGCACTGAAGCAGCCACAACTTTGTCAAATTTCAATCCCAGAGGAGTTATGGGGTCCTGGATTTTGGATGCATTTTTTAAGTTAGTTCATTTAATAGTTTTGTTGCCCTAGGATGCATTGTTTTGGCCAGTTGTAGGTTATAAACAATCAAACAGACATGAGAGTTTTAGTAGTAGTATTAAAATATTTACATATTATTAGTAGTATATATTGTGAAATAAATTTAAAATATTCTTTTATCTTAAAATCTACATTGACACATTTCAAGGTTAAGTATGTTGTGTGCATAACATTTCAAGATAGTTTTGCTGGCTATGCAGCTCCCCAATGGGCGTTTTCAGAATGGCTTGTGCAGATACTGTTTCCTTTACCTTGTGATGCATCATTGTCTAAAATGCCAGCTATTAGGCTTATCCCTGGAAAGAAAATATTACAGTTTCTTGTTGCTAGATTTGGATTGACAGTTGTATGATGAGGAAGGGCAACTTTTTCTCCCACTGCAATAATGAGAAACAAGAGGCTGCATTTTCCAAACGTCTTTTTTTTTGCAAATACATTAAAGGAACAGAGTTTATCTTCTATAAAAATCTGGCAAATCAAAAGCTGTTGGAAGCTTCCTACTTATCAGAAATAATATTTTTATGTGAAACCCAGGTAGGTAATTAGTTGCAAAATTACTAGTACTTCTGCCACATTAAGACTGGAATGGTCACCCACATCTTCCTACTATTCTGCCTGTCCTGCACAAATACTGTACAAAGGCAGATATATAACTCCACAAAGCATCCATACAAAGTCTTTTTTATTGGTTTATCAGGCATCCTGTCAACTCACATTTATTATGAAGTTCTTCTTAATGTCCAATCCTTTGCCTATCTGAATTGTGGTGTAGGAAGATAATAAAGCCTCAACCCCATGATGATTGAAGCGGCTGCATGGTATGATGGTTTCAGGCAAGAGTGAGGGAGACCTCCCCCAACCCACCAAGGGTCAATTTAGCAACCAATCTGGATTACAGATGTGACCACATGACATGGACTACATTTCCCAGGATACCTTAACTACATTTACCATAATGCTCACAATTCCTAACTAACTATCCAAATTCCATTAACTCTAAACTGTATGGACAGCACACACATAGTGTTTACATCAAGAATGAGCCATCTTTTGTATGAGAAGACTGAAAGTGATTGTCATATTATTAGTGAAAGAAAAAGCAGCTGTCCACATCCTGTTACATTATTAGCAAGATTCATCAGGAGCTCTCAATAGTAAACTATTAGTTTCAGTTAACAAATCTAGATACCCTACTCCTAAGGGGACCTCATGCAGTCTGATATCAAAGGCTTAAACCAGGGGTATCAAACTGGCAGCCCATGGGCAGGAGGCATCACATGCAGGTCACGCCCACCCCAGCTGCACAAATGGGAAAAATGTCACAAAACGTCACATGACGGCAACATGACGCAGGGAGTTTGACACCTGTGGCTTAGACTGTAAAATCTACAGAGCATTAGAGAATGCCATTTGATCTAGTAGTTAAGGCACCAGGCTGGAATCCAGGAGATTGTGAATTCTGGTCCGTCCTTAGGCATGACAATCATCTGGGTGCCTTTGAGCTAGTCACTCATTTTCAGCCCATGATGACAGGTTTAGTGACAAACCGGTTGTCATTTTCTATGGCAGGTAATGGATCAACACTCAGTAAATCTGAAAAAATCAGAACCCTAGACTTGCAGGAAAACATTATGAGGGTCTTGAGTTTGACACCCCTGCATTATACCATATAATGCCATGTATGTCTTATCAATTTAATTTTTAATATGGGCCAAGGTGGCTCACGTGGTAAGATGCCAGGCTTGCGGCCTGCTGAGGCGGTTCAATTTCCATGAGTGAATAAGCCACACAAGGACAAGAAAGGAGCCTCCCCCGAATGCCTACCAGCATTCAGCCATCCTGGGGTAACACCGCCCGAAAAAAATCCTTTCACAGAGGCAGCTAACCACCTCCATGATCCTTGGCTAACACGTACTAAATAAATGCTAAATAAATAAATTTTTAATACAGTATGCGGCAGAGATTGCTAAATTGGCCATTTTGATCAAAGAAAAGAATATAAGTACTTTTGTTACTTCATGGCGACTGCTTCTGGATTTTGCCCTTGAGATGGAAATAAATGAAGCTTTGATTTTGGATTAGATTAATTTTACTAATTAGATTGATTTGTTGGTACAGAAATGGCTAGTTTATAATATGGAAAAGTAAAAAATTGAGTTTCTATTTTAATGCCTTATTCTACCACAGGGGTGTCAAACTCATATCACAGTGACATCACGTGACATATCAGGACTTTTTCCCCCTTTGCTAAACCAGGCGTGGGTGTGGTCAGTGTGTGACACATCAGGCCCATAGGCCGGGAGTTTGACAGCTCTGTTCTACTGCAACAGTCGAAAATCAACCCTTCTTTCCCCCTTTTCTCCCTCCCCTCCTCACTTTTCTTTCCCCTTCTCCCCACTGTGTCTTACTGTTTGCTTTTGTATTTTTGTATTTTATTCTATAATCTAATAAAATGTTTTAAATTCCAATAAAAAATTAATGCAGTATGCGAAATATTGAAAAATGTAACCCATATGAGCAAAGCAGTCTTGGAATGATTCATAATTTTTAAAAGTGGGAAGGAATTCTGAAAGCAAATGTGTAAGAAACACTGATACAGTCTAAATAAGGTGAAATATTGAAAAAGTGGGGATATATAAAACTGATATGCTGAGATGTGAGAATAGTTGCATTTTGCTCATTGTATAATGGGATACTATTGTCTTGCTACCTGTTGATATATAGGCATAGCATTTAAGATCTGAAAAGGGATTTGAGAAAATGTAACGATTTTATATTGGTCTTAAGCAGATCATTGGTCCTAAGTACATCAATTTCTCCATAGCAGTTTTCTCCAACCAGACGATCTTTGCTGTCCTAGGCTGAGAATTCCTATCACTGAAGTGTACACATCTGAAAAGCACCCAGATGTGGAAAGGATGCTGCATAAAATTTTACTTGATCAAAAGTAACATTATGTGTAATAACAGAGTTCTTTCCTTTTGTATCTCCTGATAAAATGGAAATTATAAGAAAGTGACAAAATATTTTCTATTGTCACCATATCTAATAGAATCAAGTTGGGACACTTGAGGATGATTTATAATCCAAGTTTGGTTTATGTTTCATAATAGACCAGGCCTGTCAAACTGGCAGTCCATGGGCCGGTTGTGTCATGCACAGGCCACACACATCCCGGCTCTGCAAAGGCAAAAACTGTCAAATACATCACGTGACATGACTGAGTTTGACACTCAGTCTAAATAGAGGAAATTGCCTTTTGTCTACACTTGACAAGTGATTTTATTTTTTCCAGATGCAAACTTTCCATGTTCCATCACCATGTATCAAGATGGAAGATTTGACCAGTGGAGTCACAATTGCCCAGGTGTTACACAAGATGTGAGTTTCATGGAGAACCTAGTGGAAGAGGGAAGTGTCTTAAAGCAATTCTCACAAAACAAATGATGGGGAAGTCTAACAGGAAATCCTCAACTAGCCCCTCAATGTCTATTCTCTGTTCCTATGTCTTCAAACTGCTAACGTGAAAGCACTCAATGAGAGTTCTGAATGCCAATATCAAAATATTTTGATTATTGACGAGCCTTAAGAAACATAAATAGATAAAGGTTTCCCTGTCCAGTCACGTCCAACTCTAGGGGGCGGTGCTCATCTCCATTTCTTAGCTGAGGGAGCCGGCTTTGTCTGAAAACACTGCTGTGATCATGTGGCCAACATGACTATACGCTGAAGTGCACTGTGTGCATAATATAGAAAAAAAATATGATAAAAGATAAACTCAAACTGAAATAAAAAGATAAATTGAACATGTCCAGTAAGGTATAGCTTTCTTAATAAAGATAAATCACTTTAAACCCTGATATTTTTAACTCATTTCAGTGGGGAAAAAGCCTTTGTAAATATAGCTAGAAATAGATAAACCAGATTAACAGATTATTTACTAAATGTGTAAACAATAATAGATCTGTTACTAAATGTAGAGCAGGGCAAATATAGTCAAATTTTATTTGTTAAACTTTGATGATTTAAGAATACATCTCTCTGGTTAAGTAAAAGATAATTGTGATTAAAAAGAAGCAGTATGATCTGGGTATTGAGCTAATGAAGGTGTGATAAATGATCCATCTATTTTAGAATTGATAGTAAAGAAGCCTCTGGACTATTGTATTAGAGTGTCAAAGGTGTTCATTATCTGTAATGTTCTGGAATCTCCCTTTGAGAATCACACTTTGCTAGGCATTATAGTATAAGAGTGTCATAGTTCTTTGGAATATTCATATAATTATCAGATACAAATACAGTAGCAAATTATGATTTATAATTTGGTTGCTACATTTCAAATTCAGAATTAGTTGACTTGAGATTTTTCCCAGCTGAGACATACTCCATTATTATTTGTACATGAGAAGTCATAATAATGCATCTTCTATTCCAACCCATTTTTCCATATTGATATAAAGGAGTCAGCTAAGATATCTTCCAAAAAAATTAAACGCTCTCAATACAAATTTCCTTTTGCACAATTTATAGCTGGATAGTTTACTGCTAGGTTAGATCAGATCAGTAAAGTCAACAGCTTGGAAAACAAAAGTTCCCATGGTAATTATCTTCTTTGTCATGATGGGATAATGAGAAAAATATCTTGTTTTAGGTGTGAAAAGCAGGCAGAGCATATGTCTAAGTAACTACTATAAAACCTATCATCTGGATTTTCTATTGCTTCTAGATTACTGAATATTTGTGATCTGCTGTAAAAAGTTTATTTCCTTTTTTTAAAAAATAAAATTTATTTGGGTTTTCACACACACAAAATACAAGTAAAACATCTTTTTTGAAAATAGCATGGTCCCGGGTTGCACTTCTTTATACAGACACAAGCTCAATTTCATGTTCATTTTTGTGTTCTATTCCATATCTTACTACTATTCTGCATTTTCTATATAGTTTTTCCCCTCTTAATTTTCTCAATTTTATTTTGATTATCTCATCTCAATTCAAATCATTATATTTATACTTTTGTCTGTTCTGTTTCAATTTCATATTATCTTTTCTCCTGTAGTAACTAATTGGAGTATGACACCTTTATATCTTTTATTTTTATCTATTCAACTCTTATTTAAACTTGGATATATACCTTAAGGTTATGACATTCAATATAATGCATAATACATAACTTCCATTCGAATTCTGCTTGGTACATTCTATAATACACATTATATTCTTAAAAAAAGGATTGTAAATATATGTAATTAAAATCTTCATTCCATTCCAATTCAGTTCTATCATTAATATTAATTAAGGTCTTAACATCTTTAACATTTCTTTTCAATTAAATATCATACTTCCTTAAAGACATGTATAATCTCCATACTTAATTTTTCCCTTATTTCTCTTCACATATGTTTTGTAAATCATTAAATATTCATTTTGTTGCATTTATTTATTGACAAGCATTCCACTAAGTTACAATAACTATTTTATCAAACATTTTAATCATACATTGTTTCATATTTTCTGAAATTATTTCTATTTCTAATATAACAATACTGTCTTATCTACATTTGCAGAATCCCTTTTTCCATTAGATTTTCACCCATTATCTCTAAATAGGCCCTATTTCTCTATATTTTGTTTCTGTCCTTTATAACTTCTTTTCCTTTCTTCCCTCTCTTTTTCTCCCTCCCCTTTTTACCCCCTTGTCTCTCTACTTCTAATTCTCTCTTCTGCATTTCCCTCTTCTGTTGCTTTCTGATTTTATACTTATTTTTCAGTCTATTCTTTTTTTGGGTTGTCTTTCCCAGTCTTAAACTTTCCATTCTCTTTCTGCCCTTTCCTTTTTTTCCCCCACCTAAGATTACTTGTTCATTAAAGATGGCTTCTTCTTTGTCCCAATCTTCTTGTTCTGCAGGCATTTGTTGTTTCTTATAGTTCCAAATCTCCATTTCCAAGAACTGAAATACGAAGCCAAAAGAGTCTCTCCCTTCTTCTGCATCTTCTTTGTACTTTTTAAGTTCCATTTTCAATTCTTCTAAAAGTGGAGCCATTTTAAACAGTTTTAAACAACCACCCGATTGATTTTAGTCATTCAGATGCAGTAACCAAGAATCCAGAGATCACCAAATAATCCAAATAGTTCCAAGCTGTTTCTTCTTATTTCTTTTTTCACTTTTTCTTCCTGGGGTTTTACTATTTTGTTGCGATGTTTCAGTTAAGATGTATCTTTTGAAAGTCTTGTTGAGATTTTACTGTAAGTTCTTTTTAATACCAGACAGTCTCATCCCTTCCAGATCCTGCCCTTTTATTCTTTTTCTCTCCTTTCCTGTTTTCAAAAGCTTTTAATTATCCAGAAATCTTTATTATCCCTTTGACTTTTTATTTTCAGCATTAAATGCCTATTAATGTCAAAGTGGATTTTTTTTCCAATTCCTTGCTTAAGTCTCTTAGTTGTCAGTATAGGAAGAGGAGAAAAAAACCCAAATCCTTTCCCTTTTCTCTCTCCTTCGCTGCTCAGAAATCTTCTTTGGGAACAGTGTTATTATTATTTTTTAATAGTTTCAATTCCAGGGTACCTTATTTGTTGCTTTTGCTGTTTGACCCAGACAACCAAAACTTTCTCTTCTTATCTTCCTCCTGCACAGTCTTTTCCGGACGAGTTCTTCTTTGTGGTGGCCATTTCTGACCACTGCTGCAACTGCCTTCGGGAAAGGGAGTAATGGCCAGCTGAGGAGGAGAGATGTGGCTCTCCTCAACCCTGCAGGCAGTCTCCCCCTTCTTCACCTCTACGGGGTGGCTTAGCCTCGAAACCAGCCGGCTCGGGGCACTCCAGCGCCAAAGAAGCTCAAACCAGAAGTCCGTTTATTTCCTATCTCATATAAACACAAACAACTTTGCATTTTTCTTTCCCAGAGATCCATCTTGGTTCAATGAAACATGGCTCCTTCGGATTAAAGATGACACTGGTGACAATTGGAGACTGAAGGTATATATTGTGATTCAGTGAACTGATGTCCCAAAAGCATTTTGTCTCAGATATTCTTACCTCTTCTTTGGTGTTTGTATTTCTAACTGTTTTGATAGACTATTTCTCAGTGTTCGGTACACTCTGCAATTCTTGAACATGACTAATAAAGAGGTTTACAATAAATATATAACAAGGAAATTAACCATTATTCAATCCTGGCTTTATCTTGCTGTGGTATACTTCTGCCTGGTAAAGCAAGTTTCAAGTCAGCATTGTTAATCTTCAAATACAGAGAGCCAAATGCACATAATTTGGATTGTTAAATGAATGAAGTCCAATGTCTTAAATACTCATAGAGAAATGGGAAGGGGGTAAATAGAAAAGAAACTTTTATTTAAAGATCATTAACATGGCAATGAGGTTTCCAGAAATGAGTTGATAGTATGATCAGGCAATACAGCTTCAGCCTTATAGAAAGTGGAGCCAAGGACAAAATTCACTGGGGCCAGAAGAGTGGAAGGTACTGTAGAAAGATCATAATCCATCTTTTTTTAAGGCCCAGTCTGCATTTAGAAGAAAGGAACAGTGATTACCTGTGTGCTTGACTACTAGTTGGGAGGCCTCAAACTCAGAAGCAGAAATGAGAACTTAAGAAAAAAATTCAACAGCAGGCAGAGGCAGTTAAAAATTTGGAGGTTTCAGTGTTCTAAACCAGTTATATACTGGCTTCATAACACATTTGAGATACAAAAAAGGAGCTAGTTCTAAAAGGCAGAGGATTCTTGAATCTGATTATCCTAAACGTGGAATTCAAGTTACTAGGTTGCTGTATATATTGGGTAGTGTTACTTACTTTTCCATACTCTCAATACTGCCAGTTCAAAATATGTACCTTGAATCTGATTATAACAAGAAGAAATCTGTGTTTATAATCTTTTAAGAGAACCTGCATCTGCTGAATTAATAAATAAAACTGCTCCCTTATTTGTGCCAATAGTGATTGAGATCTTAGCAAAAAATGTCAGCTTCATTACCTTGACTCATCACTTTAGCTCCATAAAATTCCAAGGTACTTTTTGAAGGAATACATGAAATAGACAGCCAAAATTTGCACTCCAAACAGAATCAGCTGTCTAGATTGAAAATGAAGGTGGCATTTAGCAGTGAGCCATCTTCAGCAAGCAGTGGCAATTGACCTGGCTTGTATCATGCTCTCTTACCCACTAGATCATCACAACTCTTCTTCCTATCAAGATAGCATTGAAGCCTGTAAAGTAGCACGATTGCCTATCTCATTATTAGGGATATTGGATTTCATTTAATGGCTTCTTGAAGATGAAAACAGGAACACTCGAGGAAATCTACACAAATATTGTCATCTTTGCCCATTTTTCCCCAGGTGAGCAACCTGAAGAAGATTTTGCAAAGTGTGGTTGAATACTCCCAGGATGTGAGTATATTTTGTAGACTGAGTTGCTGAGACATTAAATAAGCAAGCATATGCTTTCAAATGAAGAATCTCAGGTTTTCCGTTTCATTTAACATTAAAGGCAATGTTAAAAAGTAACTGTTTGTAGCTTCAATCTGCATCCCTTGTCTTGTATCTATAGATTTTATTATTTAGCATTACTTCAGATATGTTGAATATGATATTTAATTTTCTATGGATATACAGGTTTGTTCGTTTGTTTCCCACTTCCTATTCTCTTGAGACTCAGGATGGGCTTAAGCTAGGGAGATCTGGGTCCAAATCCTTCTTTAGCAGGCTGATCCAGGGTCATTTGATGTAGAGGGTTTGTACAGGAATGAAAGTGGGAGGGGTTAGGGAACATACATCAATCTGAGTTGTCACTGCTTGTAATACTTGCTGGGCAATGGCTTTTTAAAAATATATATGATATTCTTAAAATGTAACTTTCCAACTTCTGCATACATTGCCTCAGTTCTGTTTGATAAGAATTGTGCTTCCAGCAGGTAAACCAAGTTAAATAAATAGTGGTAGCTGGAATGCTAGAATGCCCATGGGTGGCTAGTAGGTATTTTTACTGCTATCTACATGTCCCTAAGGTGCTGGGCCACCAAGTCCCAGAGCAGCTGTTGCCTGATGTAGCCTTAGTTGGAGAGCTGTCTGACCTGGCTGAGCTTGGGAAATTACTACAGTTGGTACTAGGCTGTGCCATCAGCTGTGAGAAGAAGCAAGGTATGTATGTGCAATTTGATAGTACAAGGGAGGGGATAATAAGGCTGCATAGACATTTATGCTAGGAGAACATCTTAGTAGTGAATACTTTAAATGCTGGTATGGAGAGTCTAGCAAGCAGCTGACCAAAATGTGGTGTTGCTTTCCTATTTACAGTAAATTCTTAACTTGTTTGGAATTTCATCAGCACTAAGTTTAGAAGTTAGAGAATCTGCTGATCCCTCTTTTCTCTTCTTTTAGTTTTCTTTTTCCCTTTCTTCCCCCCTCTGATTCCATAGGGATGTCTCCTGCTTAAAATTGAGACAAGCTCTTTAAGCTAACAACTGATACTCTGCCCTACCCACTACTCTGTCTAGTTCTGTCCTCTAATGTAATGCTGTTCAACTATCATAGCATCATGATTTAAATAGAAGGGTGGTCTGGGGAGTTGAGTAAAGAAAGAAACTAACAAATTAGACCTTATTTTGAGCCCCTAACTTAATCTGTTTGTAGATTACATCCAGCAAATCATGACCTTGGAAGAATCTGTTCAGCATGTCGTTATGACAGCTATTCAGGAGGTAAGTATGCTTTTGGACTGCCATCTGGCATGAAAATAATTCAGTCTGGAACTGGAAGCCTTGTGTTGACTGCCCTTCATTCTCAAACCACAATCACACCACTTCCCAACCAGTTGTTTTACTACAGTTTTAATTAAAACGAATAGTGGTCAGATGCCAGAATAGTTTTGGTCTTCTCCAGGATGACCTTACAAAGTCTCTTAGTTAATTTATGTCTGTTGAAAAATAATGTGTACATGTAAGTAGATTCTACACTGATGCTCTTTTCTCTTGCAGCTGTTGACCAAAGATTCATCAGACACATTAAGTTCAGAGACATACGGGAATTTCGACAGTCAGGTATCCCAATGAATTACATAACTGGGCAAACTAATGCATATTACTTACTCGGGAATGGAGAGCTCTGCCTTTTTCTGTGTGATGAGACAGAGGAGGCAAAACATGCAATGGACAGAGTTACCTGAGTGTGTTTATGATCATGCAGTTCTTCCCTGATTCATTCCTCTGCTTGATTTACAGTCCCGAAAGTATTACTTCCTCAGTGATGACCTAGAGGAGACAGATGACATGCGGCAACATTGTCATGACTTGGAGCATCAGGTGGGTTCCTTTTGGAGGTCAGGGATGTTAACATTTCTACTTTTGCTTTCCAGATATAATTCCAAAATGTGCATCAGGTGTTTACAATGAGGTGCCATTGATCTTATGTAAGTTGAGCAGTTCTCAGTCTGACGGAAAATCTCAATGGCTTGCAGGGTCTGATAGTTTAGCAGGCCTTGTCCATACTTGGTGCATTGTGGGAATAATTATTGATGGCTTGGGAAAGTTTTGATTAATATATCCCTAAATCATGGGTTTTGGCACCTCCCCTGCTCTAGGGACTTGAGTAATTGGTTCTGCCTTGGAGAAGGTAAAATGTCTCTCCCTCCCAAGCACCAGTTACTATCCTACATCTTGGGTTGAAGTGCAAATGTTTTGTTAATCATGTGACTTGCTAAGCTGCATGGTACCAACTGGGTGTGGCTGCAGTGTGGTGGTGTATCCCTCCTCCTACCCTTCCCTCTTAGTGCTCAGCTGTTCTCTTTCTCCACTCTTTGTATAGAGAGCAAATCCAGCATGGAAGCTTTGAGGCTACCCTGAGCTTGGTAACTTTGTCAGGTGACCTGTAACCCAGGTTTGTTACTATGTAACGGAATCCATACATCACATTAAACCCTAATTTGTTTTAACAAGCTGTTGTGATCTGGTTCATTCAAAGGGCCAATCCATAGACCATGGTAAGACCCATGGTAGAACACAGCCCCACAGTCAGGAGTTTAATCCTGATCAGCTCAAGTTTGACTCAGCCTTCCATCATTCCAAGATTGGTAAAATGTGGACCCAGATTGTTGGGGGCGGGGGGGGGGGGCAATATGCTGACTCTCTGTAAACAGCCCTTAGAGAAGGCTGTAAAGCCCTGTAAAGCGGTATATAAGTCTAAGTGCTATTGCTATAGAAGCCATAATGATTAGATTTATAAAAACAAACTATGTTATGTCCCAGCGTAGTCTGTGGCCACAGCCTGTACCTCTCACACTCATCCAATAGCAGAAATAAGTTCATCTTCTATAGAGCTACACTGTGACACTTGCTGTAATTGAGAAGTTATTTGAATTATGTAGCCCGGAGCATAGCAATGGGTGGTGAGGGATCTGGAAAAAGGTAGGTTGATTTCTCTCCCTTAAACCCCCTCCCACTTTACTCCTCCAAGGTGCTAAAGTGCCCCTGGGGATGCAGTCCCTTTCCAGGAGGTAAGTGCCCTCCCTTTCTCCAAGCTCTGGCTTATGATAATTGAAATGCTTATCCAACAGCAAAGCCCCATGCCTGGTGGGCCTGCCTAACCTCCTTGCATGAGCATGTACAATGCTGACCAGTTAACAGGTGCTTGGGATTGACTTGGGAGGCACACAGAATCGGGGGTGGGTGGGTTGGGGTGGCAGAGATTTCTGACCTCATAACAATTTAGTTTTGACCACACAATTTCTTTAAGCGTCATACTTGCCTCTAAAGATTCTTGACATATTTCAGTTTGAGGGGAAGTAATGATTGCAGCCTCTTCAGCCAGTGGTATTTAATCTTTGTAAAAGCCAAGGATGGTTGTCACAGGTAAATTAATGGCTAGGTTTCATACTGCTGTTGCTTAGACAACACATAACTTTTTAGCAAGATTTCCCTAGATTTTCTGAAGGAGAAAAACGGCCCTTCTTGCTTGCCTTATGCTATTGCTTACAAGCTAGAAGTTCTAGCGTGAATAATAGAAGCCTTCCCAGAAGGTGGTGCAAGAGGGATGGTGTTGTTTTTGGGTATGGGATAGGAGATCTTGTGCATAGCACAGTTGTCTTTTGATCCTGTTTTGATTCCCAGCTGTGGACTTTCCCAATGCACACAATTCAAGAATGCAGAAGCAAGTAACTATCTATAGCTTCACGGATGGGTGTGACTAAGGAGAAGTTTGAGTTTTCCAATTTTGAGCCTGGGCAGAGGGGTAATAGCAAACCTTGCCTGTCTCTAGTGCACTTACAGGAAGAGCTTAAATGGCTCAGACTTTGAGCCATTAAATCCCCTTTGACTTTAGCTGTAAACTTTGATAACCACAGTATTAGACCTTTGGGGCCTCATTTTTCCAAGCTGGTTGATACTTGCTCTCTTCCCCACCTCTAGATCTCCATTTTAATGGAGGAAAAAAACTTACTGGTGCTGGAGAATAAGACCCTGCGGGAGCAAAAGTGTTCTCTGGAGTCAGATGCTGCTGGACTCACTGGCAAGAAGTTGCTTTTGCTTCAGTCACAGATAGAACAGCTGCAAGAGGAGAACTTCCGGTAGGGCAGGTACTTGTGGGGAGGGATGGGAGGGGGAGTTGGTACTCTTTACTAAACCACCAGGGCCCAGGAAACTAGGTTTGTTTAACTGGGCATCTTTGGGCCAGGCTGGAAAATGGTAGAGATGATGTTCGAGTTCGCTGCGAAGATCTGGAGAAGGAGGTGCAGGAGCTGCAACACCGTAACGAGGAGCTGACTAGCCTGGCAGAGGAAGCCCAATCCCTCAAAGATGAAATGGATGTACTTCGGTGAGTCTTTGGACACCTGAAAGCCATCACTCTGCTAAACAAATAATTCCCTCAACACTGTTCAACTATTACAAAGTCTGCACTACTATTACTGTTAATCTTCTCATCACTCCTTATCACCCATCCCCTCCCACTTGTGACTGTATGACTAACTTTGTCGCTTGTATCCTTACAATTTATACTGACTGTTTCCTAGTATGATTTGATTGCTTATTGTACCCTATGACTATCATTAAGTGTTGTACCTTTTGACTCTTGATGAATGTACCTTTTCTTTTATGTATACTGAGAGCATTTGCACCAAGACAAATTCCTTGTGTGTCCAACCACACTTGGCCAATAAAGAATTCTACTTTATTCTATTCTACCTTGGCTATAAGACAGAAAAATATTATTTCTGTAGGGGTATTTGGGGTCTGGGAAACAAGCCATGTTCTGGGATAGGTTGTAGATCAAACCTGCACCTGGGTATTGGGCGCTACATATTTTTAGAATTTTCTGATTTTGGAAAATAAAAAACAGCTTGGTAATTTAAAAGGCATTTTGGAATTGTGTAAGAAATACATTGTAAACAAAAATCCAGATGCTTTGTGACCTATATGTGCCCACAAACTGACAATGGCACATGAAGCTCTGGAATATAGTGCTTTGGATTAGCTGCAACTTGAATTTTAAGGAACTGCATATGAGAATATGGAATAAGCTTCTTATATAGAATCCACCTTGGGATGACCTGTTAATGTATTTCTGTCAGCATTTATTGTGGCTGTATATATTTCTAGGCGTCCTTCTCCCATGTTTGAATTTTAACTCGGCACAAAGTATGCCATAAAATACCTGTTGCAAATCTTGTGTTCCAAACTCTAGAAACCAAGTTTGTTTTTTAAGCTAAGTTGTCAGATGATCTTGTGGAGAACATTTTGGGTTTTCTTTTAATTCTTAAAACGCAGCATAGAAATCAGTTTTTCGGAGACTGTATATAAAATACATTTTTGTTAAATGCTGACTTTTGATCCATTCAGACTTTGATTCCTATGCCTATAAATGCATTGGTTGGGGGCCTTTCAGACAAAACCAAATTGGGAGATAGAACATAGAAACATTAGGAACAATATGAATGAGACAATTGTTTCCCATTGTTATTGTTTCAGTCTGTGGTACATACCAACCTTGTGCAGCAATATCATTGTTTTACACCGATGCTTCCAATAGCCAAGAGTGTTACTTTTCTGCATAAAAAGCAGGCAATTAAAGAACTGAAACTGGATTGTTGTTAAAAGTGTTACACTGCCTGTTGTTGCTTTTTGCTACAGCCATTCATCAGACAGGGTGGGACGGCTGGAGGCCATGGTAGATTCTTACAAAAAGAAACTGGAAGACCTGGGGGACTTGCGTCGGCAGGTTCGCCTGCTAGAAGAGCGAAACACAGTTTATATGCAGCGCACCTGTGAGCTGGAGGAAGAGCTGCGGCGGGCCAATGCTGTACGTGCACAACTAGAAGCCCATAAAAGACAGGTATGGTGGTCCTATTTGATCAGCTGGCAGCCTTGCGTTGGTAAGGCCAGCAAGCTGCTACGGCAGGGCTGCTGAGAAGCAAAAATGTTTGTTTGTTTGTTTGTTTTGAGGAGAAGTCATTTGACTAGAACTAAACCAATTATTGTATCCGTGCTGGACCTTTAACTGTATCTTTGCTACTGCTTTGGGGACAGAATAGTTATCACAATTGCAGCAGTATAATTTTTGGCATATGAAAGCATTTAACATAGACATACTCACAATTGGGAAGAACGGGCAGATCCTGCAAAACAGAAAAGAGGAGAAAGCCGAAACCCCAAGCAGATCTCCATTCTTCTCTTACTCAGGTGCAAGAGCTCCACAGCAAACGTGGAGAGGAAGCCTTGAAGGCGGAGAAGTGGCAATTTGAGTATAAAAATCTGAAGGAGAAGTTTGAGGCGCTGGTAAAAGAAAAGGAGGTAATGCAGAATTGGTATTCAGGCTGTTCCTCCCCTTGGCAGGGTGGCAAGGATAGAGAAATCTGGAAGGAAGGAGATGTCTTGGCAGGCTGGTTTTGTTGCTTCTTCAGGAAGTAATTAAGGGGCTGATGTTTTAAGTAGTTTTGAGGGGAGTGTAACGTTAAGAGTGTTTCCACAGAGACTGATTGAAGAGCGGGAAGCCCTTCGGGAGGCTAATGAGGAACTGCGATGTGCTCAGGTGCAGCAGAAATTCCTAAACCAAGCAGGTGAGTTGGGAGAAAACCTTCCTCTGATCTCCTTATTACTCCGTATTACTTCGGGAGAAAAGTGGAGCTCTGATCTCTTGAACCAGTTCCTAATCACGGTGAGCAGCCACAGTGAAGGAAGGGAATCTGCCCTCATGTTGGCTTGATGTCCAGAATCAGTAGCTCATAAAATTGGCTTGTTCAGTTTCAGCTTTGTTTTATAAATCAGCAATTATGGTCTATAAAGTATATAATTAATGGCTTAGCTTGTATAATTCAACCAGTAATGGTTTATTCAGTAAATTTAGTAAATTGTAATCTATTTACTATGTCACTCAAGTATTCAAAGAGATAATCCTGTTGTATCTGCAGTGAAGAAGATGGGATATTTACGATATGAGGTGTCTTAAGAATGAGATTTCCCCTTCTCATGACATTAGTATTTAGGGGCATTTAGAGAAGTATGAACACATATGCTTGATCTGGTTACTGAATTAATCCATTTTTTTTCTGGATATGTACAATATTGTAGCATCAATTAAGACCCATGGTGGCACAGTGGTTAGAATGCAGTACTGCAGGCTAACTCACTGCTCGCTCCAGGAGTTCAATCTTGACCCGCTCAAGGTTGACTCAGCTTTCCAAAGTTAGTAAAATGAGGAGCCAGATTGTTGGGGGCAATATACTGACTCTGTAAACCGCTTAGCTGTAAAACATTGTGAAGTGGTATGTAAGTCTGAGTGCTATTGCTATCAATTAACCACACCAAAGACTCAATTCACTAAACACCAAAACTAAGCTAGCTAACCAAGTTTTGCTGTCATGTAAATGGGACAATTTAGTTCTTTGCATGTTGGGGAAGATGACCAATTTAGTCATCTAAACTTAAGTAAACCTTTTCCCAACTTGCATTTCTTCCTCGTTCATTCTGAGAAATATTTCCTACATTAGAGCGTTCTTAATATTGCTATACCATATAATTGCACAGATATAGATGTAGTGCAAGGTTGTTAAATTCATGGCCCATGGGCCGGATGTATCATGCGGTGGCCATGCCATGCCCGGTTTAGTGAAGGGGAAAAAGTCCCTATACATCACTTGACAACACTGTGACAATGCAAGTTTGACACCCCTGATATAGTGTATTTTAGTCAAGTGTCAGGATTCCAGCAATCGCTCTAATTAAATCATGATTCTCAAGCCAAACTTCAAAAAAAACCTCAAAGGGTTCATTAGAGATGACATACAGGGCAGTGCCAGGATGTCGCCTCTAATTAATCCTTTGAAGTTTTTTGAAGTTTGGTTTGAGAATCATTTAATTAGAGTGATTGCTGGAATCCTGACAGCAAGCCAATTCTGGCATACATAATTTACAGTCACTTGTGACCCTGTTTCCCCCCTCCCCCCTGGTGTCTCATAAACCAGATTCTCCAATTGAGCACATTCACAAGCTGGGTGTCATCATTCACATTCTCCAATTAAATATATTTGCGGGCAAAAATTCTGGTATTTTAGTTACAGTCTTTTAAGAATTGGAATGTATTTTTGCTTTCAACTATACTTCCAGATTTTGTTCCTCCTCCCTTCCTTTTTTATGGCAACTACTAAAACAGGCATAGGAATGTTTTATGAGTTGACTTTCGGCTCCTCTCACTTCTTGAAGGTGATTTTTATAAAGCAAAACAAATTGAGTGCAGATATAGAATTTAGGCAGGGGTGGGATTAAAATTTTTTAACAACCGGTTCTGTGGGTGTGGCTTAGTTGGTGGGCATGGCTTGGTGGTCATGTGACTGGGTGGATGTGGCTTGGTGGTCATGTTATTAGCTGGGTGTGGCCAACTCAATATCACAGACATCGAGGCACACATCTCTTTGCCTGGCCTCTCATGACTGTGGGGATGCTGCAACAGTCGTAAGTGTGAAAAATGGTCATAAGTCACTTTTTTCAGTGCCGTTGTAACTTTGAATGATCACTCCACACAAGCAAAGTACCAGCAAAGGAGGGAAAAATAACTCCAGAGACATTCCTGAGACAGGAAGTCTAGTCCTGCCAAGAATGTAATAAGGGTTAACGGAGAGGTAGTTTCTGTAAGCCACACCAGAATGTTTTCTTTCTCCCTTCCTTACAGGATTAGGCCAGTAATTTCTTCTAACAACCGGTTCTCCGAACTGCTTAAATTGTTAACAACCGGTTCTAGCGAATAGATGCAAATTGGTAAAAACCCACCCCTGAATTTAGGGTTGCAAAAAACCCCAGGCTTGGTTGGATTTTCTGCATGGAATCTTGCTATAAAGCGATTGGCCTGGACGTTTCTACTCTTTACCCATGATACCTCTAATAATGGGTAGCCCTTCCACTTGATTAAGTATTGGAGTTGTCTCCTGTGCCACTTCGAATCAAGGGTTCTCTGCACCTCATAATGGGTTTGGCCTCCTATGACCACAGAAACTTGGGGCTCACGAGGTAGGGGCCTCAGGGTCGATCTGACCACAGGTTTTAAGAGGCTACTATGGAATACTAGGTGTATCTTCCCTAGCAATCGAGGCAATTTCAACTGCACCATGACTGGGTTAGTAATCTTTACTATGGGGAATGGTCCCAAAAGCCCCAGTTTCTTGCTAGGGAGTTAAACCCGGTATTCCATAATAGCACTGCCCTGTATGTTGCCTCTAATTAATCCTTTGAAGTTTTTTGAAGTTTGGCTCGAGAATCATGGTTTGTATAAGGTTGAACTTTTACCTGGTAATTGATAATGCTCCTCCCCAATACTCCTTTTTAAAAACAAAAAACAAAAAACTAATGTTTGTTCCCTTCCTAATTGCAGATGCTATATTGGAGGACATTTCTTCTCCAATGGATAATTTAGCAGCTGAAATCATGCCAGCAGAATTAAAGTAAAGTACTGGGGGTTTTTTATTATGTAAAATATGATTATTTAGTCCGTCCTGATATCTTTTGATAATGATGGTTTTAATAATTATTATCAATAAGGATAATACTAAAACTTTATCAAATTGGGGGGCTTTTCTTTTAAATAAGGGCACATGCCTCCAGATTCTAGTAAGGATAAGAGGTTTAACATTATTAATTCATTATAATTGGCTTTTTTCATCAGCCAAAGAGCCAGAGAGAAGATCCACGCTGGGAAGTATGCCAGATGAATTGATTTTATTCTTCCTGGTGCAGTGAATAAGAAGCAGATGCTCTCTGGCTTGCTTTCCAAACTAGTACAGGTAGTCCTTGTCTAGCGACCACAGTTGAAACCAGCAACTTTTTTTTTTAAGTGAAGCAGTCACTAAGTGAAATCCCAACTATGCTTATGATCCTACTTCAGCTTTCCTTTACTTTGCAGACCTGTGAAGGTTGCAAATAACAAATATTGGCTGTAAAACTACTTTTTCACCACAGCTATAAATGGCCCCTAAACAAGGCAGTCACTAAGTGAAGACTATGGTACCTGATGATCCTAAGGATGTCACTAATTCCTTGGTCATCATTCATGGCCATCTGTCACAGTAAGGATTTTTGCCAATTCCTCATGCATTTAAATGCATTTTAGAAGCAGTACAGGTAGTCCTCAACTTACGACTACAAATGAGCCCAACATTTCTGCTGTTAAATGAGACATTTGTGAAGCGAGTTTTGCCCTGTTTTACAACAATTGTGAAGTGAATCACTGAAGTTGATAAGTTAGTAAACTGGTTGTTAAGTGAATCTGGCTTCTCCATTGACTTTGCTTGTCAGAAGGTCGCAAATGGTGATCACGTGATCTTGGGAGACACAGCAACGGTCATAAATATGACCCAGTTGCCCAATATCTGGAGTTTGATTATATGATCATGGGGGTGCTGCAAAGGTCATAACTGAAAAATGATCATAACTCACTTTTTTCAGTGCTCTTGTAACTTTGGTCACTAAATGAACAGCTGTAAATTGAGGATTATTTGTAATCTATTTTGTTTTCTGCTGTCATCGGGTCATGAAGAATTGAAAGCAGATGAAGCCCTGAAAGCAATAATCTGGAATAAGAGGGTTGAATAAGGATTGTACTGAAACAAAACATTTTCCCCATGAGCCAGAATTCCAGATAAATCTGGTCTTCCTTCTTCAGCAATCCTGAAACTGGGTTTTTTGTCCCCCAGGGAGACCATTGTACGGCTGCAGCATGAGAATAAGATGTTATGTGCTCAGGAGGTATCATACCGGCAGCAACAGGCTGAATTACAAGGACTTCTGGAAGAATCAAACCGCAGTAAAAACCAGTTAGAGGCACAGCAAAGGTATGCAGGACAGCTGGAAAGTTTCTCATTTCCTGCAAGGAAATCTATTTTTTTATTTATTTAATCCTGGTCAGAGATTGAAGAAATTTTCACACTTTATTATTGAAAGAGAAGCCATCAGGCCATGTAGGGCAGGGGTGTGAAAACTCGCATCATCATGTGATGTGTCACAACTTTTTCCCCCTTCACTAAACCAGGCATGGGCGTGGCCAGCGCATAGCGCATCTGGCCTGCAGCGTGTGAGCTTGACAGCCCTGATGTATACCCCTTGGGGTATGTAAAACTTCTCAAATTGGCAGTTTTAACATAGGGCTTGATCTTCCTTTGTCCTGGTTAGTGTTTTGAAGCTCATTGATATTGGTTTATTATTTCAATCCTGAGGAGCAACATTTTAGCTTTTGTATTTAAATAAGGGGTGAGGGTCTTGAGCTTGAAGCATCCTGTGCCTGATGCAGTATGAAGATAATGTTAGTGAATTGTCCTATACTTCATCCATTTTTAAATAGCAATGGCGATTTTCTTTGTTTGCACTGGAGTCCCTCAGAAATGGAAAATAGCCTTGGCTATTAGTTTCTTTAATTCACCCCACTCCCATCCATATACTACAAACTGAAAAATAATATGCAACTGGCAGGGGTGGGATCCGACAGGGTTAACTACCAGTTCAGTCATTTACAAGGTTCGGTGATTTATGATGTGCTTCCCTGCCCGCTGAGAGCCGCGCACCTGAAAATCATCATCAGCAGGCTGCGTGCAGAGAAGCAGCCTTTCAAAAAGCCCTTTTTTTTCCTGCTTTTTTTGACCGCAGCTGTGCCTCGCACAACAGCTGAAGTTGAAAAAATCAGGAAATAAAGATCCGGTAAGATCCGGTTCTATGTCTGCTGCTCTTCAGAGCTACCAATTCTACAGAGGTGGACAGAACCGGTAGAAATCCACCCTGGCAACTGGAAATTACAGAGAATTATAAGGCCTTATAACTCAAGATTTCAAAAGATTTCTTCTAAGCAGTGGAGCAGTGCTTTTATAATTTAAGAAAGTGAATGTTTATGATTGGAGATTAAGCTGTGGAGAAACTATAGTCCCAAGTTGCACAGGGCTGTTTTGGTAGTTTTCTGCAGCTGGGGGAGGACTTAGTAGTTTCAGAAACAGCCATGAATCATAAAAGTTTGAAAGCTCCACTGTTTTATGATAGTAAATTCTTCCTGGGTAAAAAAGGGCTCAGGCAATCTTCTGGTTGTACAAAACTGCCATTTTGAGAATTAGGAATTGGATGGAGTTTTTTTCAAGTTTAACATTTAATCAGTTATAGGATCTTGTGGGGTTCAATCTTCTTCCCATGATTTGTTTGGTTTTGGGCTATTATGTTGTACAAAGCAATTTGTTCAATATGGTATTTATTTATTTTTTATTTATTTTATTTGGTTTGTCAATTGCTTACAAGATAATAGGTATAAGTAAAAACATAGTTATGAATACATGGATACATATAAGAAAAATAAACAATAGGACAGGGACGGTAGGCACGTTGGTGTGCTAATGCATGCCCCTTATTAATTATTATTAATATTGATTAATTATTAATTAATATTAATTAATCATTATTAATTAATGATTAAGTGAGCCATGGCTTTGCATAATGTGTGAAAATTTCATCTGAATTTGATAAAAAGATATATTGCCTTTGGAAATATAGTCATAGTGAGAAATAAAGCCCGAAGTATGCAAGGCAGCTTCTTTCTGGGAAAGTGAGCACAGAACCAAAATCTTAAAATGCAAAAGAAAGTAGTTTTGAACAATCTGCTTTTACATTATTGGGCTTTCTCAGTGTTATATCTTGATTTCTTTGTCTAGGCTGAGCCAGCAACAAATCTCTGAGCTTAAAGCACAAGTTGACGAGCTCCAGCGTACTCTCCAAGAACAAGGAAGCAAAGCAGAAGATGTGAGTTTCTCTGAAAATGGGCTTAGAACATCTTAAGTGAACCTTGCACAAGGCTGTTCAAGAAAAGTTTCATAGAAGCTGATATCCCACCCACTCCCTGCTTCAGTGCTGAATTCCTTACCAAAATAGCAGTAATGGGATTGGCATCATCCATCTACCAGCTGTGTGGAGCTGCTTTAAAAAGAAGTTGGTCCCATAATCCACCATCTAATTCGGGATTGAATTTTAAATATAAGTTTGGGGCAACTGTGTGTTTCCTGTTTAGCTCTGCCATTTGCCAAATGGAAACAAATGGAAATCTAAATCTTAAAATAGTGGGTGTTTTCCATGTGTTTTTTTTTTTTAATGGATGGCATTGTATTTTTTCTCCTAATTATATACCGCCATATACAAGGCTGACTTATAAAATGTTAATGTTATTTAAACTATGGTTTGAAGTGGCCATATTGAACAAAGAGTGCTATTTAGCTAGAATAATACATGCTGGATATTATGTTGATATCCTTGATGTCCTTTCTCCATGTCTTGTCTTGAAATCCAGCATGATCCCTTAGCCCAGGGGTGTCAAACTCACGTCATCAAGGCGGCGTCACATGACGTAACAGGACTTTCCCCTTCGCTAAACCGGGCATGGGTGTGGCCAGTGCATGACAACATCCGGCCCATAGGCCAGGAGTTTGACAGCCCTGCCTTAGGCAAATCTATATTTTTCTCCTGAGTCCCCACATACCCAAACCATTTTACTAATAGCCCTCTCTTTCTCCTCTCTGACTTGCTGGCTGTGCTGCCTAGGCCATTGTAAGTACTTACATATTCTCTGCTCCCACAATCTGTGCTTCATTCCTAAAATGCACTGTTATTTTTCTTCTGCCAGAGGGCTGGTTGTTAGTTTTGGAGAGCCTTAACAAGAGGTAGTTATTTGGGTTTCCATACCAAGCACTTATACGGTCTGCTTAGAGTTATTAGTGGCTTAAAGTTTGGAATGGGATTAGAAAGATATTTGCCTTGTTTGCTCCTTACACATCTTTGAACTCAGCCTAATCTTAACTACATAATCATGGCATTATGAATGTGAAAGGAGACTGCAGTAAGTGCTACCTTGGACTTCCAAAAGAAAGACAAAATCTAAATGTGTTGATCAATAAATATAAATTAATTATTCCAGTTTATACACTGATAAATTAAAAGGTGCCAATATATTGCTATGTGTATTATAGGATATCTTGGAGGAGTTGCAACTTCCCTTACCGAGTCAGTAACTGTTTCAGATACATACAGGATTCTGTGTTGAATACTAACTCACATTACAAATTATGTCTGTTGGCTTTTGTACTGCCCACTAGAGGAACTGGTCTCTATGAAACTGAATGGAACTCTTCAGTAACTCTTCAATTATGTGTCTTCAGTAACATAATTGAATTCAGGAGCATCCCATCCTATCTTTTTTAGTTTGGATCACAAATCTGTACTTAACATCTAGTCTCATCAACATCCAGCCAAAGTAAAGCTTTCAAAGGCAGTGAATATATACAAGAGGTTTCCAGGACTTTATGTGCTGAATGCTATGAAAGTACATAGATTTTAACATCTGGAGTAGAGCACTACTCCTTCTAATCATGGGCAACGGGAAAATGGTAAATTGTTCCAGTCTGGCTTTCTCAGCATGAACACAAATCTGAACACTCGTTTCCTTTTTTTCTCTTTAGTCTTCCTTATTGAAGAAGAAACTGGAAGAGCACCTGTAAGTGATTCTATTCAGTGTTTTAAGGTGGAGTTGGAAAAAGAATTCTATGTAAAGCTTAAGAGACTTGCTGTAGTACCCAGAAGACTGTATTTGTCAGCCCGTTAAAGCCTGTAGCAAGACATATTGGTTGTAATACATTTCCAAACCAGAGTCTTTGACCTGCTGTTCTCAAAACCAGTTGTGTAACAAATTCCCATTTGTTTCACCTTCTGACCAGAGAGAAATTGCATGAGGCTCATGCAGAGCTTCAGAAGAAGAAGGAATGCCTTGATGAACTGGAACCCAAAGTAGACAGCAACAGTAAGTGATTGAAACTTGGTCTTATTGCTTTAGATGCATAACAGATAGGCTTAATCTTTCTTGACCATGGAAAGAGAAGAGGTGCTCTGTAACCAGGATGAAATTCTCAGATGAAATACCCAGGGACTCTGAAATTCCTGAGATTTGGAACAAAATTTCTTTCTTCCTACCTCACCACAAACTTCCAAACTGGAAACTATAGATAATCACGTCTCTTCCCTTTTCCAACAGCTGCCAGGAAAATTGATGAACTTCAGCAGACATTGAAGAAAAAGGATGAAGATATGAGAGCTATGGAGGAACGGTATAAACGCTACATGGATAAAGCCTGCACAGTAAGCAAGGTCATTTTATTTGCACTGCTACATATGAACACAACAAACACTGTGTTTATTAAATCCCGTGGACTTGCTGGCTTCATCTTTATTGCCAAAGCAAGATATATTTCAGTCAAGATTTGTTGAAGTCATAAGAGGCTGTCTTTTATTTAAGCAGTTATGAATTGTCTGACTAATTCTTGGTTTTGTCATTATCTTAATGATATCTCCACTGTTTTAAGAGCAGTAAAACAACTTTGTAGCGTTTTTTTGAAGGCACTTGAGAGTTTTTATCTCTTTCACCCATGTGCATTTTTCTGAGGAGGAAATAAGACTTCTCCATTTGTCTTGTACTCATTAAAGAGTTAAGGAAAATTATATGATTGCTAGGGATAATGAGAAAAAGTGAGAAAATGCAGTAAGGTGCTCTGTTTTCAGGCTGCTCTGATCTTAGACATCCGTGAGTTAGAAAAAAAAAAACTTGGTCAAGTAATAGTATATCAGGATTCTAAGTCAAACAAAAATATCTGCTAATCATGATTTAGCACTTATGTGAACTAGACCAATAACTTTGTGAATATTCTGTTTAGTAATGAGGGTGATTCAGATCAAGTATATTGTTTCTGACCTTTTCTAGTATCTAGTAGTCCATGTTCTCAGAGGCTTAGTTATGATGGCAGCAGCTTCACTTCTTCCACAGGTCATCAAGAAGCTAGACCCCAAGCAACAACCTCACGTAGTTCCCTTGGAGATTCAGGCATTGAAGAACCAGCTGCAAGAAAAAGAAAAGAAAATAAGCCACCTAGAGGTGAGGTCCTCTTCCTTTGGTAAGCAACTTTTCCTTGGCTGGGACCCCATTTAAATATTTTTGGATGGGTGGTGTGGTGGATGATATAAAATCAGTGGGACCAAGACTTACTGGGATTGTTTCCCAAATTTGAGAGAAAGTTATGGAGGAATCTTTAATTTTTTCAAGGTACATCATACTTACTGATCTGTAGTTAGTGGTGTGAAGTAGTCTTTACTGATTTTTCTTCAAATTGGAAGCCGGCTATATAACTAGCTTTACTGGAAAATGGTGGTAAATGGTGGCCTCAAACTTCACAAAGGAAGGACTTGAGGGCTCGTGCCTTCTGGCCTCAGGTTTCCAGCCCTGGTTAAGGACAATAATTGCAGCCTTCCTTATGCGTTGACTAGATTCATAGTTTGCACTAAATGTTATTTATTTTTTTCAGGCTTGGCTTAGAATGACATGTGAATAAATAAGCCATGGTTTACTTGAGTACTACCAATCTCATGTTTCATATTGCATGGAAAGAGTGTCTTGCTCAGAGAACTGCATCAGATTGCATATTTAAATTATCTGAATATTTTAGACATTGCATGGCTTTTTTTCCCCCTGGCCTCCTGAGGTAATTTATAGTGATAATTACCCATACACTTTGTAGTAATGGACAGTATAATACTTGAGCTTTCCATACATGAAGTTATTTTGTCCATCCCATTTGACTCCATCTGGGCATGTGTATAGCACACAGTGACTCCTGTTAACTTTGGAGTCTTGCTTCCTTGAAGCAGTGAGCCTGACGTGACTAATGAAACTAGCAAAGGTCTGTTGCAGATGCTTCCTCAGGCTGTTTATTCTTTCAAATCTCTGTCTCTCTCTGTCTTCTTTACAGTTCATGAAACTTCTTTTTCTTGCAAGCTTCTTTTTTAATTGGCAGACTAGGAATCTGCAACAAAACTGAAGAAATGCGCTTTCCACCTCACCTGTTATTAAAATACCAGCTACAGTTACACAGTTATGTCTTAGTATAGCAACAGATCAGTGTATATGATATATACTAAGGACTTTTTCTTTAGAAACTAGTTGGGCCAGGCCAAATAGCACTGTCTGGAATGATCAAACCATTCTGATTAAGACTTTTTAAAATGCAGGCAAGGATCTGTTGAAAGCTCTGCTAACATTCTGTTAGTAAATCAGGGTGTTGTTTTTTTACTGTGAATATTCATTTTCTCAAATTCATTTGTGTTCAGGAATAAATGTAGGTTGATCAGAGTTTTTGATTGATGGGATTTTTGGAAAGCATTCTGAATAGCCCGCATTCTTTGAGGCAATCTCCAATCACAAAGGTTGGGACTGCTTTCCCCCAAAAAACACACTTGTGATCAAGTGGAGCGTATAATCCCTTCTCAGTCTGCTTTGCTGGTTCTTTTGTTTTTTTCTGTTTCTCATAGGGGTGTTTTTTTATCCTCCCCATCCTGCTGTTTTCAGAAGCCCACTTTGTATTATAGCCATCCTTCTGTTGCCTTGGTATAGCCTTTCCCAATCATCTTCAGCATTTTTCTGGCATGGAGGAATCGTTTTTCTTTCCTTTTCTCCCCTTCCTGAATTGGGCTTGATAGAATATTGTGAGAGAAAGTAACTACCGAAACTGAAGGCCACGGTTGTGCTTTAAAGCAGGGTTTTTCAAACTTATCTTCCTTTGGATCCCTAAGCATCTGCAAAAATTTAAGGGTTCCATGAGAGGCTAAGGGGAAAAAGAAATTCATTTGGATGCAGTCAGTTTTCTATCATTTTCCTTTTGATCAGGGATTTGGGGAAATGTTTTTTAACTGATTAAAGAATAAGCTTGAAAAACCCTGCTTTGAAGGGAATATTCTTAAACTCGAAGATCTAATGGAATTGAATCCCTCTGCAGTTGCTGAAGAAGGAGAGATATGTAGGTGGCCTTCACCCTGTGAGTCTCACTTGGTTTTACCAGAGAGTTAAAAGAGTTTCCATCTGTTTAGGGCACACCATTGGGAAAGTGTTTCATAACATTTGAAGGATTCTTTGGTACTGAAGGGATTATATTCTATTCTCTTTCTCTCACTGGATTAGTCTGATTTTGAGAAGACAAAATCACAGCAGGAGCATGAAGAAAAACTCATCATCACTGCCTGGTATAATATGGTGAGTTTGACCTGGATTTAAGAAACAGCAAGATCCTGAATGATATCTAGTATCAGCAACAGACACAAAATGGTCTCTGCATAGAAGCAGTTTATCTTGGCTATAGATGGAAGCTCATGTTTTCATTGATACTCAGTTTAGTATCCCAGAATTTTTAGTGATCTTCTGGCCAATACAGAATTTGCTCTTGCTGAAAAATGTAAAGGAAGAGAGCTTTTTGACACTGTGGGGGCATGCAGGATATTATTAACTTGAAAGAGACATTTAGTAAGATCAAGAGTTCTCCTAACCTCTCAACATTTCTAATAGTGTAAATTTTATAGTACATGAATAGCAGGGGGAGGGGGAGGAAAAGGGAGCAAAAAAATGACAGTGTTAATTTGCAAGCAACAGGCAATTCTGAGAGATGAATCTTAAAATCAATGGGAACTTGTATGATTTTCCATTTTGGAGATTTGAGCTTATGAGAAAGATAAGTTTGTTTGTCTTGGTGTAAAGTGAGGACTCAAGATTGTTGGGGGCAATCTGCTGAGACTGTAAACTGCTTAGAGAGGGCTATAAAGCACTATGAAGCGATATCTAAGTGTAAGTGCTATTGCTATTTAAGATACTAGATGCCACTTGAACACTTAATATTTTATCGGCCCTTCTGCAGTGTAGGAGGCTTAAGACATTGTTACATGCTGATTCAGGTCTAAATTCAGTTCTAAATACTATTAAATACCTTTAACAAAATTAACATTTTCTTCACTTCAAAAGAATATTAGAGAATTGTTATCCAGATGCCTGACAGTGCAAGTCAATTCTTTCCCCCTATTACAGGGCCTAACACTGCACCAACGAGCTACAGAAAAGCGATCGTCCAATTCTTCGACAGTCCAATCGTTCTTGGCCCAGCAAAGATTGGCTACCAATACTCGTCGGGGTCACCTGAACCGAACTCAGCCCTTGTTGCTTTGATACAGAGGAGTTTCTTGTGGATTGTGATCGGGAAAAACTTTAGTGCATGTGTGCTTTGAGTTTAGCCAAAAGGGAGGGTTCATTTCGAGCTCTTACTCTGTGCAGTGGTGTCTGTTTGGGAATTCCAGCCTCCGTCCTTATTGCTGAAAGTAATTTTCCTGCTGCTCAAGAGTCTTCCTTCACTGAGCTTTTGCCTCTGAAACCAGACGAATGGGGTATGGGGCAGCCAAAGATTAACTTTTCTCCAGCAAACCTAAACTTAACCTGACTTTTCTTTCACGACACACTGCTGGTCACCACTCCTCTTGCATTTTACATGACGTGTCGCATTTGTATAGCCTTTTAAGTGTGCCATGTTATAAGCTAATTTCATGCTTATAGGAAGGATACTTTAAATTTCTAGTAGATTGGCTCTCTCTTGCTACAATGAGAATACAGGCTCACTCTGCCCATCTTGAGAATTGAATGTACAGTACAAGGGTGAGGTGAGGTAATAGCTTTGAATTTGGACTTTTGATTAAGGCTTGAGTCCTAGGACAAGTAGTAACAGCTTCCCCTTCCATTGTTGCAGCACCTAAAGCTCATCAGACATAGCTTTGGATAATGGTTACCTTCCAAGAAGGGATTAGTGCAGAAAAAACACAAGTTGAATCTCTATAAATACTACCTAGGTACAGACTTAAAGAAAAGGGAAAGCTTGCTATCCTGCCCATGAACTATTTGAGTGTATTCCTATAACTATACTGTTTTCACATCAATATTTAGAGTCTGGTGCTTTTTCTTTAAAAAAAAAAAGTTATTCTGTTTTATTCTGTTAGTATGCCTTGTCTAATTTTGGATCATCCTTCTATCCTGGAAGTTGTAAGAAGCTGTTTCCTTTTAAAATCTGTTCTTTAAACTTTGTTTTTATTTTTTAGTAAATATAGGTTTACTGCTGTAAATTACACATTTTGTAAAGCAATTTGTTCATCTAGGCAGGTGTCTGCCTTTTTATTTTTCTATTGGACAGAAATCTGGCATGCAGTGATGGTAGGGGGAAAAGGGGAGAATATGTCTGTAGAATCTCTTCATTATAAATAAAGGCTCTAAAATGTTCTTTGTCATATTATTCCTCTAGTAGTGCTGATGTTCCAAAGGCTAACTTCTTATATCGGTGGTGCAATGGTTAGAATGCAGTACTGCAGGCTACTTCTGCTGATTGCGTGCAATTTGGCAGATTGAATCTCACCAGGCTCAAAGTTGACTCAGCCTTCCATCCTTCTGAAGTCGGTAAAATGAGGACTCAGATTGTTGGTGGCAATATGCTGACTCTGTAAACCGCTTAGAGCAGGGGGTATCAAACTTGATTTCATTGAGGCGACATCAGGGTTGTGTTTGTCCCCAGGGGCCAGGGTGAGCATGATCAGCTCAACATCATTTGTGTTGGGGGCTCCTGTGGTGGCCCTTTGCTGTTTCCGGTGGGCCAGATCTAAGCATCCCATGGGCCTTGAGTTTGACACCATTGGCTTAGAGAGGGCTGTAAAGCACTGTGAAGTGATATATAAGTCTAAGTGCTAATGCTAAGTGCTATCATGCCTTAGGCATCATTTTAAAATTAAACTTTTGCCTTCCTATGTAAAATAAACAATATATAACCCTTTGGTCTGGAAAGGGCATCTTTGGGGGGATGGGAATCTGAATTTTAGGATCTAAGATCATGTATTAACATCAAATACATTCCAAGATAGGATCCTTTTTTGTTTTTATTGCCATTTACTCAACCATTATTATTGCCACATAGGCACTAATTTTTTTGTTCTGAGTATAGTATTTTCAACTGAGAAGCAACAAGAAATATCTCCTAAAAAACTTCATGAACTATCTTTAGAAGCAGAGTGACTTTCCAAGGCCTCCAGTGTTGAAAAAACCCTTCTGTTGACATTAACTCTTCATCAAGAGAATGCTAACTCTCTCGATAAGAAGAATGACCATAAAATCATAACAGTAGTACTGCCTGCTGCAGAATATTTGACTTAAATATTGGATAGAGCAGAGTTATCCAACTTTTCCAGCTTTGCAGCCCAGGGGTGGTGGTGGATGGTTCCAAGTGAATCGTGGTCAAGCGCGCACACATGGCCAGGGACCCCTGTGACAGAGTACTGAATATTTTGAGGTGTTTCTGAAATTATGTAAAAAAAAATCTGTTTCAATATAGTAAATTAGTGACATAATAAAGAAAATGAGAATTCTTCCTGCCTTTCACACAGGATTTGAATAAAGACACCTGTCTGTTTTAAGGCAAACAGGGTCCTGAAGAATTCTATCTACTCTCTAGAACACCGCAGCACTCAGTCAACTCTAGACAGCTCAGAGGATACATGAAAGATTACAACAAGCACAGTATGTTAACCTAGAAGTCTCTAAAATCTTTATCATCGTATAATTGGACTCAGTTTTATTTCTTTCAAACAAGAAATTTGGTATGTTGCATCCCTTAGCCTAATCTGACAAGTAAGATCGCTTTAATAAGCTTGATAATATTTATATAGTCTGTTTTTCAAGCTTTCTAGCTTATGTACCATACAAATCACAATATTTTACAAAATTGTCTAGCTTTGAAATGAAAAGTGCAACTAGTGTTAACAATCTTCATCTTTTATATCAAGTTTGGTTATAAAGATTATAGTCTATAGTTTTGTATTTGAAACACACCCTGCCCCAAACGTAGAACATCTGTTCTGGCCAAACTGGAAGAGCACCAAATTGGCATTTTGACAACTCAACAGTGCCATTCAAATGTTTCCAGCGATATATATCAGATATATATCAAATTTGAAATGTTTTCCTTAGTAGTTAATACTTGTTTAGATGTATAGTACATGGCATAAGATTAATAGTACTTTTATTTCTTTCTATCATGGAACTAACAGTCTAGTGTTGGTTTTAGCAAGGTTACTGAATGATGTCCCTTTACTTCTTTGACTACAATAGGCAAATCAAATCAGTGTGTTCTTGCTCTTGTTTGCACCAATAGAAATCAAATCCATTTTTAGCTTTGTGCTAAATTAAGCTATCCTTAGTTGCATAATTAATCACCACAGTGCCCCATTATTAAAAGTGTGCAGGTTCAGTGTTCATATGCTATATAGCTCAGGAGTCTCCAACCGCTGGTCCACAGACTGGCACAGGTCTGTGGCCCTTTGGGAACGAGGCTGCACAAGCAATGTGTGCACACACGAAACAATCCCCTTTCCCCGCAGTCACTGCTAGACCACAGAGTTGAAAAGGTTGGGGACAGCTGCTACAGCTGACATGAGTATGTCAGAATATTTATGAACTGCCAGAGACATAGTTAACAAGGTCAGCCAATGGGAGCTCAATTGGAGGTTGAAACTTAGAGAGTCTGGGCGTGGTTTAGCTCTGTACTCTCTGCTCTAAAGTGAAACAGAAACTGATTTATGAGCTCCTGAACTGCTGCTTGTGTTTTTGCTTGTAACATTGGAAGAAACCACAGGTATTGTAAACTTTACTTCATATGTTATTATATATACAAAAAAGTTAATGAATCCTGCTGAATCAGTCATCTGTGTGTGCTTTCTGGATTTGAATTTCTGCTGCAAAATCTAACAGAATATAAATGACATACTCCAGTATGAGGATATAGTTTTAAAATTCAAGGGTTCTTAAAATAAATTATTGTACTTGCTATTCCAGAGTTTAATCAAATATAGAGTTTGATCATGCCTAAACATTTATCTCTTAAAAAAACAATGCTAAATTTGTGAAAATAGGAAAAGCATCAGTGCCTGATGAGTATACTTATACTTTTGAATAAGGCATCTATTGACAATTGTATTGTCCCAGGACTACTAGAGCAGGGATCCCCAACAACCAACCATGGACTGGCACTGGTCCACGGCATGCCAGCAACTGGGCTGCACAAACAAGTGATGCCCCAGCCATGGGATGTAGGCAGCATACAAAACCACAGTCACCCCAGTACACAGAAAAACCTTTCTCCATGGAACCGGGCCCTGGTCCTTGGGCCACTGTATTAGAGGTTTATAATGAGACCCTTTAAAGTCTATTTTTCCCTGCCTCCTTCAGTAAATTTTACATAAATCTTCTAAAGGCTGGTAGAGACCCTGCTAATGATGCAGGTTATGACCTGGTGCTAAAGTAATGAAAGTGCCTCTGGCATGAACAATACAAACACTACATCCCTGCCATTCTTCCTGTGCTTTCCAGAGGCCAGTATAACATTTAAAAACAGCAAACTTTTGGCAGAATAAAGTTACTACTTTGTTAAAGGTGCAAAGAATGAAAGTAGGATTTAAAGTATTCAAAAGTCTCAATGTTTTACAAACAAACATTTAATAAAACATAAAAGCATAATCTTTAAATCAGTTGACTCTAGTACAGGGTTGTAAAAGAAAAAGGTGTCATAGAATTAATTTACACCTCATGGCTTTTTCCTTCTCAGTTCATCTGAATGAGAAAAAAGGATAAGAAACATTTCGCCAACTCTGCAAAGCAGCATGATCCTCATATCTACTCTATGTTCATATGTAGTCTATTAAGTTAAAAGCAAGGTTTAAAACTAGCATGTTCTTTGGTAGGAACAGAGTATTTGCTAATGAAACTAACTGTCTGAATAACAATCTCTTAAAATTCCCCCAAGTTCCCTGCTACAAAGGTGTGGTTTTTACAAAAGTGTGTTCAGTTCTACTGGTCCCTCCTTTCAGGGTCTTCCAATAACATCACCATAACAAGATGTTCCTGGCAATAAGTCCACCTCACCTGTGGATACGTCATAACTGGCTCATGCTGTATTTTCTTCCTCAATGGGGCTCTGCAGCCATGGAGGATAGCTGCTCCCCTTGCTGGGCACTTCCTTTGGGTTGTGAAGGAAGGAAGTATCTGAAGAGTCATGTTCTAGGAGTGGCCAGGACAAAACATTTGTATTAACTAATGTATCCGCAAGGGGCTCTGGATCATAGGGGGCAGCTGTATCATTCTCCTGGCCCAAAACGTTCTGAGGAAGTTCACCCAGCTCAACAATGTGAGACTCAGGAAGAACACTGTAGGCTTCCTTTCCTGGGCTGCTGGTATCGTGGTCAGAGTCTCCTTCAGAGATGAAAGGAATGCTGTTACTGCGCATCTGCTGGCTGGCGGATGGGGTACACGTGCAGCCAATGGCCTGCGTATCCTGACAAAGGCAGCTGTAGGTGGCTGATGGTTCTGAAACACAGCTGTTCTTGCGCTTCAGCAGAGAGAGACGGCGTCCAAAACCTCCTGAGGTAGGAGCGGTAGAGAGCAGTCGGTTCAAGAGGTGGGCAGGCACATGGCGGCTCTGTTCAAGGCCCTCAGCGATCTCCTCCAGAGGCTGGAACTGCATATCCTCTTTGGCCAGTCTGGAAAGTGAGGACAAGCAGTTGAAGGAATTTGCACCGCCATTCTGCACTATCCATAGATACTTCCCTTGCTAGAAAGTCACAGGGCTTTCCCTCAAATGGGAAATGCAGAATCACAATGCTTGCAATTACAGTCTCACCAATGGGGAGCTTCATGCACACTGGGAAAAGATTATGGATTTATCCCAAATAAGGAAAACCCCAAAGGTTAATTCTCTTGTGATCCCCCTTGTTCCTTTACCAGTTAAACATTTATTATTACTAATTTTTGCGCTGCACAAAGAAAAAAAAATCCTTACGTCACATCAAAAGTGGAGCCTTGGAATGATGGTTGTTGCAACAGAAAAACTGTAGCTGCCGTATAGGGGGCTCGTGGGTTTGAGGCATCCCAATATCTATCCTTCTCCAGGAGAGGCAGATCCCCATACATTTCATCCACAGCCATCATGGAAACCTTCAGAAGAAAACCGAATGTGAAGAATCCCTTTTGCAATCAGACAGTACCGGTGTTTGCTTGTCTGTTGGTCAATGTGTATGTAGGATATGTATGTACTGGGGTAGGGAGGGATGAGAATCTCAGCTGTAGGGCAGGGGAGAGGTTTACAACTATTGGATCTTGGAAAAATTCATCTTCCCTGAATTTGCTTTGCTTCACTCAATTGCTTTGCCAGTCCTTAGTAGAAGAGGAGCAGTTGGGGGTTACCTGGAAGTTCCTGTCGATCAATAAATTGGTTTCAAAATCATCATCATCCTCTCCAAAAGGGTTGATGAGTTGCTCAGCCACCTGCAAAGATCCACAATGAGGAAAGATTAATCGTCTGACTGTCTCTGTTTCTAACCTTGTACAGAGCCTCCCAATCTTCTGCCAATTATACAAATAGGTGGAGGAAGAAAGCTAAATCTCTTAGCTGTTTTTACTCTGCCCCAAATCAGATTCCCTGGCCTAGCCCTGAGCAATTCTTTCCAGCAGCTTTCCAAGGTAAGGGATTCCAGTCATTCCCTCCTAAGATTACCATTAACCATATGGACTCTCAATACAGTGGTCAATAGTGAAACGACTGGTTGGGAGCCACAGTAGTTGGAGATAATGAGAACTGTTGTCCCAGAGGAGCTTTTTACAAAAGGCAACTGAACTTTGTTTTTGTTTTTTTTCCTTTCACTTCTCATCCAAGAAACATCCAAGAATTGAAGAAGCTTCTTGGATGAGAAGCAAAATGTTTTCCAAGAAAAATAACCAAGAAAGTCCAAGTGCCTTTGGAGAAAAAGCATCTTTGGAACAACCATGACCTGGATGATTGAGAATCTCCGTAGACAAGAATTTCTCCTTTGACACATCAGGGCAAGATCTGCTTGAGGAAAGCAGTATAGGAAATGTTCCAGCAACCACTGCAAATTAACCAGCTCCATTCTGTCCTACCTTGAGCCATCCAAAGTAGAAGAAAAACTGAAGCAGGGTGAAAACAGGAATCCACAGGTCTAGGTCATGTCCTTCATATTTTTGGGCTGGATCGAGGAACTGTCTTCCAATTAGACAAGAAAAGAAGAAGCTATATACAGCAATGGTAACCACCTATCAGAGCAAAGAGAAAGTGAAAATGAAAAGGTGGAGAGCTTCTTTGCTCAGATGAAAGGGTTTTTTTTAATTACAATAATTCCTTAGGATGCAACTTGGAGTACAGTTTAATCCTTGCTTAATCATCTTTCATTCAGAGAATTAGGACTGCTAAGAAATAGAACATATTTCAGTCTCTTTTTAAGTCAATGCTAATATAAGAAATTATGATGATTCTAATTTTCAGATTATGCACTTAATTCCATGATAATTTTAAAACTCTAAGATAATTTACTATTCCCTATTTAGTAACCAGTGGAAATTAGGAATATATCTCACGTAACACTGAAAAATAAAACAGTAAAGTTTTTCCCACTTGTTATTCATCAATAATGTATGCAGAAAGGCACTGATAACTAATTTAAATACCATTAATTATACCATCCTGAGTATGTTTCTTAAGGTAAGGATTGCAAATAAACAGTTAGTACAGCTATTCTAGAGTAAGCTAAATATCCTGGATTGCTAGGTTGTAAAGGACAGCATTGTAACTCTGTAGATAAGATGTTGCTGGATGTAATTAATCAGTAATGAGATCAAAATTAAATGTCCCAATAAACATACCAGAGAGAGAATTGTCAGTCCTAAGGGAACTTCTGCTCTGGTAGAGTTATTGTGCACCCAAGTACTCAGATGGAGAGTATATATATTATCCATAGAATTCATGACATGCTTCTTGTTTCAGATCTTAAAGTATGAGAGTTTTAAAATGTTCTAAAATAAATGTCCCAACTCTGCTTTAGCTGTGGCTTTAATGGCTTACTGGTCAAGGCAAAAACTTACTAAGGCAGTTAAATAAAATAAATAAACATCAAATAAAATAAAATAAAAATATACTACGTTACATATGTAATCAATGTGTCAATAATCCACAATTCAAAATTGACTAAATTTAAAGCGTTCGATATTTAAAATAACAGCAACGTACTAATTATGCTTGAAATAATGGTAATGGTTTTGGCTACCCAAGAATAAGCTATTTGAACTAATAAAATCAAGGCCAGAACTGAAAAATGGTCAAAATGATTTGAAGTGCAGATTGTACAAAGAAGAAGAAACAGTGGATCATATATTTAGCTCATACAAGATCACACAAACTGATTATAAATACAATATAACATATCCATGAAAATGATTCCTGGAGCTTCTATAAAAATTACCATGTACCAATAATGAAAAATGGGTGGGAACATAGAGTTGAAATAGTAGTAAAAATGGGCAGGTTAAAATACTGTGGGATTTCCAAATTCAGAATCTCAGCTCATAACACACCAGATATAACTATGGTTGAAAAGAAGAAAAGAATGTGTGGATAACTGATATGGCAATATCATGGGGTAGTAGAATGGAAGAAAAAGAATTGGAAAAGATCCCAAAGAATCAAGATCTGAACATTAAAATTGAAACCGACTTTGATGATCCCAGTGGTTATCAGCATACCAAAAATTCTTGGAGAATGTGTGTGTTGACAACATTTCCATTAGTCAATTGCGCATTGCTTGGATTTACACATATATTACATCATATGTTACAAGATCCTAGATTTTTGGGGAAAACTTAATGCATATGAAAACCAACACAGCTAAAGAATCAGCAGCTGTGATTTGACATTGATGTGAACATACAGTAATATAATAAACAATAATAATACTATCATCATAGGATGTATGAGTTAGAAGGGTCCTTGCAGGTTGTCAACCTGATGCCATCTTGGCCAAAGCCATCTTGGAGCTTCAGTGCTGCCACACTAGAGCTGGAGGACGGTGCGGGGATTAGAGATAGCTGGCGCTGCATAGGCAAAATAAAAGACTTCCTCTTGGGAACCAAGGACATTCTCACACCTGGTGGGAGGAAGGAGAAGTATGTCCCCAGACCAGCAGATGCTGCCTTGATTGGGCCATGTGACCGTTTGGGATTGGGGGGGGACTTTCACTTTTAATTAGGTGAAAACTGAGGGACCCTTCAGAGTCAGTTTTTAACAGATATGTGCCAATATACTATTTCCAATAAAGCTATATCTGCCTCAGAATTTTTGCTTGCAATAGATCTATTACTTGGAACCTGACATAGGTTCATCCCTGTTCATCCCTCTGTTGCAACCAAGACTCCAGACTCCCCTAGGCATTCTCCCCATTCATTCATTCCTCTGTTCCAACCAGGATTCCCCCAATTATTCCAATTAGCTCCCCTTGAGCTTCTCTTTTACAAGCTGACTATTCCTGGCTCCAATAACTATTGTTCATGGGATTTGCTTTCTAGACATTTTATCATCCAGGTAACTTCCTTCTGAATATGCTTCAGATTATCCATATCCCTTTTAACGTACACAGTATCAGCTCTTAATACAGAACAAATGCAATCTAAGCATCACAGGTACAAGAGAACTATGATTTGGGCATAGCACATTGGTTTTTTAGCTGCTATATAAAAATTACCTGCTCATGCTGACACATTGGCGTATCTTATAGCTAAATTCTTCTTTCTGTCAATTTGACTTTCTCCAGTCCTATATCCAAAATATAGTTTTCCCTACCCTCCTTATCACAGTTGTGCATCACTCTTGTCTGTTGATGTCATTTTTGTCATTTTGTACTGTAAGATATTAGCCAATCGTTTTAGCTTGTTGTCATTTGCAAGATTTACAAGCATCCTTTCTACCGTATTCTTCAAATCACGTTTTTGCTGATGACAGAGTTTTGGGGATGCCACTTAATACTTCCCTTCAGAATCATACAGAATCATTTACAAACACTTTTGGGTATAGCCGTTGGCTATAATTAAACCTCAATGCTATGTACAAAATCTATTTGTGTGGAACAATTCTGCAGAACAATTCTATTGTTCATTAATCTGATGGTAAGCTTTGATAGTATACATTGCTGAAGATAGCCTGATGCTGTTTTCCCAGATATAGACTACAATTCCCAGAATTTCCAACCGATGACCATATATAATGGGAATTCTCACCATTCTGGTCCAAATATATCATGAGAGCATTAGGAAAGAGGGAGTAGAAGATAAGCTTAATTATTTTTCTGCCATCCACTGATTTTTCATAAAAATACAATCCCTTGCATTTACTCTATAAGAAAGTTCTTTCTAACTGCTCTCTGAAACCTGGATAAATAACTGGTTGCATAAGGTACAGATGTGTGATAATTTAGAGAGCCCAAAACAGAATTGCTAGATGTAAGAGATGATAAACCTTCCATCGCCAATTTTCTGTTAAGTCTGATCATAATCCTTTAATCTGCCTTAAACAAGAGAAAAAGAACACACAAACTAGAAAAGCCAACAATAGGATATGCTGAAACATTCACCAGTGAAATAACATTTGTGTATTCAGAGTCTGGCAGCTTACCTGAGTGTATACTAATGGTACACTGATCCAGTCATAGTGGTAAAGCATGCTGCAGTTGCCACGAAAGTGATTCAGTTCCTGGAGGGAGAATGTTAGGAATATGAGTCACCTAACAGCTATTTGGGTTAGAAATATATAAACCAGGATAAACATTTTAAAACTGTATCCTTAAGAAAATGCAAAACCATCGTTGGGTGTGGTTTCTTAAAAAGCCCTAAGATGGAGCCAGAAACCTGGGTTGTTTTAGTCTTAATCTCAGAGTGTGTCTCTGTCTCGATTTCCTTCTGTTGGAAAGTATTGCCATTCCTCCATTTCTTCTAATTGACTGATATTACTGGATTTAATGTAAGTCTGTTACTGAACTGTTTTTTGGCACTGGACTTTGATATTTGGATTATCCCTGGATTGAAAACTGACTGATGACCATATATAATGGGAATTGTGAATGACTTTGGATTGCCTGTTTTGGACTTTGCTTAATCCTTTTTGGAAGTAAAAACCTACATTTACTGTACAGTGTATCTGTGTGCTCTGTGTGTATTATTCCAACACTACTCTCTATACGTCTCCCTGTATGCACTGCTAACGGGGAATTACCTCAACAGATAATGCAATTGTCATTGCTTGTGTGAGGCATGAGATCTTTCTACAGTTACATATGGCTTTCCACAATGCCTTCAAGTATATGAATAGTTTTACTCAAATCAGTCAGTGAAAGTGACTTGTTCTGGATTGAGGCAGAGAAATGTCTTTGTTCTGATTCTCCTGGACTTCTCATAAAATTGGCCATATATAGTATCTTCCAACTTGGATATATGGTGCTTCAATAGTTGTATCACCTAGCTCTGGAAAGTAGTGTTAAGGTACTGTTCAGTAGTCTCATGAGTTACATCGTAGATGTTGGGAAATTGCCAGCAAGGATGGAAGGAGGGTCAAGAGAGAACCTAGCTTTGAGTCCTTATTCAAATACTTATTTGGATATTTATATGGATATAAGCAAATTATATCCATAGCATTATCACAATCCAATAAGAAAGATGTAATAAAGATTAAATATTACAGGAGTAATTTTAACAAATTCATAATTTCTGCTAATTAGTGCATTGTTTTCAAGGTTGTTACATAGTTACCTTTTTATAATCTATAGTTTTCCTAAGTACTAAGATCATATAGCCTTGGAATTTACAATAAATAGTCTTCCTAGCTTTTGGTTCATTTAAAAACTAATTGGAATCTGGATACAAAATCCAATATTTGTTCCACACAAACCTTTATATTTTACTTTGGCTATCACTCTCCCCATTTGAGACAAAACAAATGATGGCTAGGATGAGAGGTGGTGATCATGGCTCAATGATAGGTATTCATGCATCTCAAAGAAAAGCTCTCCTGACCCAGTTTTGCAACACTAAATTTATAGAACAGAATCAGACAGCCTGGTGCTCTCTAGATGTTTTGGGACTACAATTCCAACAATTCTTTGCTGCTGGTCATCTTGAAAGGAACTGCTGCAATTCTTCTAAAATGCCAGGTCTCTACTGTTATAGATTTTTAAGCATTATGGATGGCTGAGAAAGTGCTCAGAAATGTTGAAACATCAGAAACTAGAAGTTTCTGGGAAGTGGAAATAACTATTAAACTAGTTTAAGTTTATAATTCAAATGCTAGGATTTCCAACCTCACCTCCATGAGCAACTTGAGAGCACAGTTGTCACGTATGCGGCCTTCTTTACGTGCCTGTGCAGCCAAGTTGGTAAACCAAATGCAAGGGACCCAGTATCGATTGTAGGAAGAGTTGAGATTTTCAAATTTCTTGCGTTCTTCACGAGTCATGAATCCTTGAAGCAGATGCAAAGAAGCAGGTGTTTAGAATACAATGCCACTCATGCAATTGGTGGAATTCATTAGGAGACACAATAGCACATTCTTATGCAGACTTTCATAGCCTAAGGTATTCAGGGTGTGTTGGTCTATAATATTATTGTCTCCATTGGCTCTACCGATTATGGTTACTGGCCATGTAGCCCAATATATCTGGATTGTACCAGACTGGGTAAAGCTGAAAACAGTTCATCACAATGGCATTTTCAGGCAGCACCTTCCAAATTAAAGGATGTCCTAAATAGTGCTTACTTTGACTTTCTACATTCTTTTTTTAGAATGTTCCCATGTAATCACTTCAAAAGTCAACAAAATGATGGCCCTCTAGCGCTACATTTACCTGCTTCCACCACATGGTCCATGGTGGGAAAGCGCTTGAATACAGCAATGCTGACTGAGCGCAAGATCAAGACTGCTGACAGACTGCAATAGCGCATGAGTGTCCGTCGATAAAGCCGTCCCTTCTCATCTACACCATGGACATTTCCAGAGATGGCACACATCAAGCGATCTGGCATTGGCATGCTGGTGTACTGGCTCCACCAGCGGTTTACTACCAGCGTTACATAGAAGCCTGAGTGAATCCAAGAGAGAAAAAGTTATTTATTCGTTTATTAAAACTATATTCTGCCTTTCTTCCCAAACTACATTAGAATGTGACTTCCACAATCCAAATATCATTGGAGGTAGGATTATTTTGTTATAAAACCCAAAACAGGTCCTGAAAGCCAAAACTCAGCCATGAGTAAACATGTAAACAGTGGATGATAACAAATGTGTATAAACAAAATGTATGAAGTGTTTTTATTCAGTTTTTTAATCACTGCATTTTATTTGTATTCCATATTGCTTATTTTTCTTTTCAATAGTCAGTTCAGCATTTCATGCCCACTTACCATTCTCAGCTTTTACTTCTAGATCCCATCCCTTTCCAAGTTTTTATTTCTATTTTTTTTTTTACCCCTGTTGCTCATTAGGAAGCCAATTATAATATTATAATTCCACAAGAACCCATATTCGTCATTGCTAATGTCTGACGTCCTGTGTTTTTCTCTGAATATTGAGCAAAGGCCAAGATTTTGGAATTAAGGAAATTCCAATATCTTGGCTTCCAGCTTTTACTTTTTGCTTTTTTGGAAACAATTGACAATTTGTAATTTGTTTTGTAACCAGCATCCTTTATTTGTGCCATTCCCTTCACAGAATGGGGAAATGAAGGAGGGAGGTTCATATCTGAGCCAAAAACAAGAGAGTTGGAGAGATTCATATGTTTTTTTAAAAAAATCACTGCATTTTGCCCATTATCCTTGAGGGCAGATGAGAAGTAGGGAAAGGTTTGGAATGGAAATAGCAAGAAGGGGGAGGTTGGGAAATCAAGAATCTCACCCAAAACAAAGGAGATAGGGATGAGATTGGCATACTTGTTGCAATAAATGACCACCTTTTCGAAGACCCTTTTCTGATCTTCTTTTAAGAAATACCTAGAAACAGAAAGAAGAAAAGCAAGATTAAACAAAATTATTATTTGGCAGTGGCTGGCTTCCATGGGTGGATTGAAAATTATTTGGCAGTGGCTGGATTGAAAATTGGGATAATTGAAGGAACCATGCATCCACTGTAAGATGTCAAGAGAGACTGCTTTCACACATTAATTATCTACATTTGGCTTGTTCACATTTCAACCTCAATACAGCTCAACCAGGAAGAGAAATACAGACATATTCACCCAGTGCCCCAAATAGGAGAAAGTGAAATCTCTCTGCTTAAATAGGCTATAACCGACACAAGTAATTATATGAACCAAGTAATTATATGAACACTGTTGTTGAAAACACCTTATTTAGATGTAGCCTCATTACTTATTTTATTTTACAATTGGGCCAGTAACTGAGCCAAAGTTATATAGCAAAGTTATACGAGAATTATTTTAACAATATATGTCCTCATGCCAAAATACGCTTTCCGAAGCAACAATGTCCTTGTAAATTTAGTATATATATGATATGATATACAGGTAGTCCTCAACTTACAACACTTCATTTAGTGACTGTTTGAAGTTACAATGGCACTGAAAAAGGTGACTTAGGACCATTTTTCACACAACCATTGCAGCCTCCCCTTGGTCATGTGATCAAAATTTGGATGATTTGATAACCTGGTTCAACTGACAGTTGCAGTGTCCCAGGGTCCTGTGATCCCCTTTTGTGACCTTCTGACAAGGAAAGTCAATAGGGGGAAGCAGACTCACTTAACAACCAGGTTATTAACTTAACAGCTGCAATGATTCCAGTGGGTGGTATTCAACCAGTTTGGCGCGGTTCTGCCGAGCCGGTAGAGGCGATCGATGAGCAATGGAGACCAAACTGGTTCTCCCCACTACACTGCTATTGGGTCCCACCCACCTGCCCAGGCTCCCATACTTTCCTTTATCCTGTTTTTGAAGCGCATCTGCTTTGTGTAGCACAGAAGAGTGCCGCGTGGCAGCTGCTGAAGCAACCGGGAGAGTGCAGGCTTGCAGGTGGTGAGTTGGAACGCCTCTGCACCTGCGCAAATGCCTCTATAACTGCACAAAGTGCGCATTTGGCACACGCATGCATGCGAAGTGTGTGCGTGTGTGCCAAGCACACCCACCAAGTTAGGCCCACCACCATCGTGCCTCCCGTCCCTGTCCTATCGTCCCCATTTATTCGTACCTATTTCCTGTATTCTTACTCATGTTTATACACATATCTATTATCTTGTAAGCGATTGACAAATCAAACAAACAAACAAATAAATAAATAAAACATTTTGAATCCCGCCACTGAATGAATCCCTTAATAACTATGGCAAGAAAAGTCGTAAAATGGGGCAAAACTCACTGAACAAATGTCTCGCTTAGCAGCATAAATTTCGGGCTCAATTGTAGTCATAAGTTGAGGACCACCTGTAGTAATTCTTCCAATTGAAAAAGGAATTTCATAAAACCTGGGCATGTAGGTGGAATATTAATGACAGCCCAAGATTCTTGGGCTGTTCTGAGACAAGAGGAGGGAAAGGATGCCTACTGATATCCTGATTTACCGATATGTAAGGCTTAGTCCCAAATAGGAAATCGAGAAGACCAGGAACTCCTTGTACAGCAGCTTATAGATGCTCCCACGCCATAGGCTCAGCAGCTTGTAGAAGCCTCCAAAGCGGGCATTGGCCACCCGAGCTGTATATGTAACAGTCATGCTAGGCTGACAAGAGGCTCAGTGTACCTGCAATTGAAGGAGATGCAAAATTAGACCTTTGTCCCTGCAAACTTCTCATGTAGATGACCTTCTCTGTTTCTCACAACAGGGCTTTCGGTGAAGAAGAAAATGTTAGGTTCTTTCAGAGCCTAGTTTCATTCATTTTGGACAGCCTTAGCCTTACCTTTGGGAATTTAAGTTGCCTTCCCCAGCCTGATGCCCTCCAGATTTTGCCTCGCACTTTCCCATAGCAAGGAGAAAACCCTGCAGGAATTCCTTTCAAGTCCTACTGAAAAACTCTTGAGGATATTCTGGTGAGATCACTCCCTTGATTTCCAAGTGGGTGTGTTTGTAAAAGAGCTTTTCTTGCCTCAGCCACTGTCAAAAGTGTTTTTCCTTTGGAAAAAAAGTGATAGTTATGGAACAGGGAGTAGCATCACTGAGGAGGAGTTATTACAACATCCAAACTGCTAACTGTTATGGAATGAAAAATACTTTTTACAAAAGGGAGATTAAAAAAAAACCCATCCCTTTTATAAAACTGCTGATTTTAACTGGGTAGGAGAGTCAGACCCTAAAGCCTTATTTCCATGGTAATTCAGCTATCAGCTAAAAAGAATAGCCCCGATTTACATCTTCCTTTCTTCCTTTATGTTCTCTATAATGGCACAGAGAAATCAGTTCCTTCCTTGACCTATTCCTAGGGCAATATCTAGCAAATAAAAAGACGGGACAATTCTAATTTTCTCCTCTTTTAAGACTAAACATTAAAAGTGGCAGGAAAAGACAAGATTGCAAGTGGAAGATAACATTATCTGGACACTGAAATGATCATGTAAAGTTGTACCAGCATTTACAGAAGATTGTATAATACAGGGTACACAGAACAGCTTAGGCTAAAATGTGGTTGGGTACTTTATGGTTCAGGGTTAATTCAGTAAACTGCTGTTGGATTAATCCCTTGTGTGAGCACATCCTAGAAAATGAGGATTGTCATTCCAGCATTAAACTGGTATATTTGCTATAACAGACAAAAGCAGAAAAGGCTTTATGTTCATCTTAAAGACTTTTAAAAAACATATTTAAAAATGTTTTTTTACATAAATTTATATGTTGATCAAATTTTGCTGTGTGTAAAGTTGGTGTTAATAAGGTTACATGTTCAAGTGGGCATCATTTAACAAGCACATTTGGGGTAGATAACACCACTGCTAATTCACGTGCACATCATCAGGGAAGGAAAAAGTTTTAAATAAAATTGAAGGTAGAATTGTGAGAGAAATAAAGCAGCGCTTCCTTTGCCAAGTTAAATTTGTTGTGAATTAATAAAAGTACCTGAATAAAGATTATTAAGAGCTTGAAGTAAAGTGCAGGGTTCTGGCCCTGCACTTCTGATTGGCCAATAATAGCGACATCGGATTGGTCTGTTCAGGAGAATCTGATTGGCTATTAACGAGCCTCTCCCATTGGTTAACAGAGCCAGCGCTCCCTGTGTTTTCATTGGTTAAATACTCAAGAGCTTGCCTATATAAAGGGGGCCGTTGCGGCCATTGAGCTGAGCTGTTACACATGTAAATAAAGAGTTTGAAGTTCACTGTTCACCGGCTCGTCTCCTCCTTAGCGCCCATGCACAGAACATAACACTGGCGACGAAGGTGGGATGTGGAGATGTCAGAGCTGACTGAACGACGAAGAACGATAAAAGAGCACGTGGCTGAAACGCACCAATGGCGGAACCATGTCCGGCGGCGTCATACCACCCGCTCCATTCGACCCGGCACAAGAAGACTGTGACTCATATATGGATCATTTCCAGATGTTTCTGGAAACCAACAATTTGAAGGATGCCACTACCGGAAAGAAACGGGCGGTATTCCTAACTCATTGCGGGCTGACCGTATTCAAGATGGCCAAGGCACTAGCGAAACGGGCAGAAGTAAAGTCTATGGACTGGGACGTCCTCGAACCCCTGCTGAGGGCTCACTATGCACCGACTGTGCCAACGCTCGTTAGAAGGCATGAATTTTACCAGACAAGTCAGCGGAAGGGCGAAAGTGTTGCTGATTTCATAGCGGATCTCCAGAATCTGGGAGGCCTATGCGAGTTTGCCGACCTAGAAGAAGCCCTAAGAGACCGAATAGTTCTGGGATTAGATGCTCCAGGCACACAGAGTAAGCTGATGGCGAAAGGTGACATTAGCCTTAAAGATGCCATCGCTGAAGCTACTGCAGCAGAAGCAACCAGGAAGTCGGCTGCCCAAATGCACTGCACCCACACCCCGCTTTGCCAACTCGCCCGCGAAATTTCACCTCAGTCAGAAGGACAGCTTATGACAGCCCACCACGAGGACCTCGAATCGTCATCAGAAAGCGATGAAGAAGAGGTCCACCGACTTCGGTCCGAACGATACCAACGCCAGAGATCGCAGTACCAATGCGCTGGTTGTGGAGCAAGCCACCCCCGGTCAGAATGCACATTCCTTGACACGCTCTGCCATGTGTGAGGGAAAAGAGGCCATATCGGACGGATTTGGAGAAGCAAGCTAGGACCCAGCCAGCCCTCAAGGGGGGCTAACTATTGCCAACCGACAGGAAGCTGTCCTGTAAAGTGAGAACCCGTGAACCACCAATGGAACAACCACTCCTACAGAAACAAAACCCTAAACCACTCAACGAAACGAGAAGAGGCTCACCAAACTATCATGATCAGTCACGCCTCATCTCTTGATGCCAAGAAGATCCGAGTGAAAGTGCCCATCGAAAACCAGCCCTGCCTGATGGAAGTCGATTCAGGATCGTCCCTCTCGATGGTTTCCTGGAAGACCCTCAAGCAGCTTATCCCTACTATCCGGCGGCAAGACCTCAGATTCCAAAGACTCATACTCAAAGACTATCAAGGAAATCGAATTCCGGTCGTTGGATCCAGCCGAGTCCTGGTATTGTTTAAGAACCATTCAGCACTTCTACCCCTGACTGTAATTGACAGGGATCGGCCTAGTTTGTTAGGCCTCCAATGGTTTGCTCCACTCGGAATTGAAGCAGCCGGCATTCACCGAACTTGCAGCAGCAACTGGGAAGAGGACCTCATCCAAGAATTCCAGGACGTCTTTGCAGAAAAACTAGGCAAGTACAAAGGGACCCCGATATCATTTAACCTCAATCCTGAAATAGCTCCCATCCGCCTTAAGCCTCGTCGAGTTCCATTTGCCCTTAAACCAAAGATTGACGAGCAGCTTGATAAATTAATAGCCCAGGGTGTGTTAGAACCAACCGATCACTCTCCCTGGGAAACCCCAATCGTGACACCCATCAAGCCGGATGGATCGATAAGAATTTGTGGGGACTACCGAACTACCCTGAACCACGCCCTTCAACAAAACTCTTACCCAGTACCACTGGTGCAACACCTCCTCCATTCCCTAGGGGGCGGAAAAGTCTTCGCTAAATTAGACTTAGCCCAGGCATACCAACAACTGCCTGTAGACAAAAAAACGGCAGAGGCCCAAACAATCGTTACGCACCGAGGTGCGTTTAAATGTAACCGACTCCAGTTCGGAGTAAGCGTAGCCCCGGGAATCTTTCAAAGGTTGATGGAAAGACTATTACAAGGGATAAAAGGCGTTGTCCCATATTTTGATGATGTGTTAATCGCTGCCCCAACTCGGAAAATAGTAAAGGATCGCCTGGGGTTGGTTCTTCAGAGATTTAAAGACTCAGGTCTCAAAGTTAAGAAAAACAAGTGTCAACCATGTATGGATCGTGTAGAATTTTTGGGATATTTAATTGATAGTCAAGGCATTCACCCCACTGATAGCAAACTTAGGGCAATCAAAAATGACCCAAACCCCCGAAATAAGGCCGACCTCTAGGCTTTTCTAGGCCTTATCAATTTTTATAATGTTTTCCTGCCTCACAAAGCAACCGTAGCCGAACCCCTACATCGTTTGTTGGACAAAAAAGCAACCTGGGTATGGGGACACAGAGAGGAGCAGGCGTTTCGACATGTGAAAAATTTATTGATTTCTGATGCTGTTTTGATGCAGTATAACGAGACTTTGCCTTTAACGATCATGAGTGATGCATCACCATTTGGAGTGGGCGCCATTTTGAGCCACGTTTTGCCAAACGGTAGTGAAGCCCCTGTTGCCTATTTCTCAAAGATGTTATCAAAAGCAGAACGCAATTACAGTCAAATTGATAAAGAGGCCCTCGCTATTGTGTCTGCTGTTAAGAGATTTCATGAATATGTGTATGGCCGAGCCTTTACTATGGTGACTGACCACAAACCTTTGCTGGGAATAATAGCGGGAGATAGGCCAACACCTTATATATTATCTCCCAGAATGACTCGCTGGTCAGAATTCTTGGCTGCATATAATTACAAGTTGCAACACTGCCCGGGGAAGGCCGATGTATTGAGCCGTGCACCACTTCCGGAGACCATTGATGACCTCGCTCCGACAGTTACAACACTGCAGATCGAGACACTTTGAACACCGCCACTAACAGCCTGAGATATCGCGATTGAAATGAAACGCGACCCCATTTTAGCACGAGTCCTCAGTTGTGTCGAGCACGGATGGCCATTGGACCAGATACCTGACGACTACGTCCCATTCAAGAATCGACAAACGGAACTATTTTCCCAGAAGGGCTGCATTATCTGGGGTGATAGAGTCGTTGTCCCAGAGCGGTTACGACGAGCGATACTAAGAACCTTGCATGATGGCCACCCCGGCATCGTGCGCATGAACGCCCTTGCACAAAGCTACGCATGGTGGCTGGGTATTAACAAGCAGATCGGGACATGGGTAAAAGCTTGTCACAATTGCCAGGAAGTAAGCAATGCCCCTCCGAAAGCAACCCCGACTGAATGGGAAACACCGAGGGGACCATGGTCTCATATTCATCTGGACTTTGCGGGACCTACCAAGGGACACACATTTTTATTAATGGTGGATGCCTACTCGAACTGGCTTGAAATCCATGAGATGAGAAATACAACAACCGAATCAGTCATCAAGAAACTAGACAGACTCTTTGCAACACACGGATTTCCAGACATTCTGGTATCCGACAACGGGCCCCAATTTACCGTGCTGTCCTTTGAACAGTACCTGGCGGACCGCGGTATTCGCCATGCACTGACTTCGCCGGTGCATCCTGCGGCCAATGGAAGGGCCGAGCGCATGGTACAATTCGTCAAGAAAACCTTGCATAAAATGGACTATGGTGATATAGAAGACAAGATTAACTGGATACTCCTTTTGCAGCATATCACTCCGCACAGCATCACCAACAAAACTCCCGCCGAGTTATTGATGGGGCGGAAACTCCGCTCCCACCTCGACCATCTGCACCCATCATATGAACCTGAAAAACCACATGGATCCAGCGGGAAATGCCATAACTTCCAGGTAGGCGACTTGGTTTTTGCTAGAAACTTTTCGGGCGATCCGTTGTGGGTCGAGGCAACTAAAGTCCAAGTAACCGGCCCCAGATCGTACCGCGTGAGATGTTGCGACGATAGAATATGGAAGCGCCATATTGATCAGCTGCATTCAAGGCTACAGTCGGGGATCTCCGAGTCCCCTGACTTCCAAACCGAGGGGGGAGGAGATACCGAGGAAGCTGAATTTGAAATGGCAGAAAGCTTAAGCAGAAGTAATGACCGCTCAGAGGCAACATGTGAAGAAGGATCGGGGATGGGGGTGAGCTCGCCTCAAGGAGATGCCGAGAACATTAGCGGCAACAAAAATTTGAATCCAGAACTGGAGGCACCCTCTTCACCAGATAACGTCCTACCCCAACAAGACTGTAGCCAAATACCGGGAGAACAACGTAAATCAAATAGACAATCAAAGCAACCTGCCTACCTCAAAGACTACGTGACCGCACCCCTTAAATGGAACCCAGGGGGAAGGGATGTTGTGAATTAATAAAAGTACTTGAATAAAGATTATTAAGAGCTTGAAGTAAAGTGCAGGGTTCTGGCCCTGCACTTCTGATTGGCCGATAATAGCGACATCGGATTGGTCCGTTCAGGAGAATCTGATTGGCTATTAACGAGCCTCTCCCATTGGCTAACGGAGCCAGCTCTCCCTGTGTTTTCATTGGTTAAATACTCAAGAGCTTGCCTATATAAAGGGGGCTGTTGCGGCCATTGAGCTTAGCTGTTACACAAGTAAATAAAGAGTTTGAAGTTCACTGTTCACCGGCTCATCTCCTCCTTAGCGCCCATGCACAGAACATTACAAAATTACTCACTTCTAACATCGCTTTACATTTAGTATGAGTTACAATAATGTAAATAAACATCCGACGTTAGCAGGTGGTACCTTTTGACCTACTAAAGATTCTACAAAGAACAGCAGGCATATCAATCCTGCTCAACCAATTTAATGCTGGAATGACAATCCTCACTGAAATAGCTTAGAAGATTTCAACATCAGTCATTACTGTTAAACAGAATAAGAATATCTAATGAAGTATTGCTCATTTTCTATGCATCAAATGTGGGTCTGTTTTAGTTTTAAAGTTTGCATGATTATTCTAAGGTTGATAGTTTTTGATGCCTTAGTAGGTGCAATTGTCAACAATCTTATATTGCTGCTTAACATGCCACCTTCTCTTACATATTCTTTGTGGTTTTCTCTGTATCAAATACTGCATGCTATGCTTCCCAAGGCAGAAGCACCTCTTCTTGTACCACCATGCGTATTGCTGGTGCTATACACATCATAAATCATACTATAAAGAAGATGTAGAGACTCTGGAAAAAGTGCAGAGAGGAGCAATGAAGATGATTATGGGGCTGGAGGCAAAAACACGTGAAAAACAGTTGCAGGTCTAGGGCAGGGGTGTCCAACCTTGGCAACTTTAAGACTTGTGGACTTCAACTCCCAGAATTCCTCAGCCAGCAAAGCCACAAGTCTTAAAGTTGCCAAGGTTGGACACCCCTGGTCTAAGGAGTGACATGACAGCAGTTCCAATATGTGAGGGGCTAACACAAAGAAGAGGGGGTCAACCTGATTTCCAAAGCCCCAGATGGCAAGACAAGCAAAATGGATAGAAACTAATTGAGAAGTAACCTAGAACTAAGGAGAAACAATTAACCAGTGGAACAGCGTACCTTCAGAAGTTGTGGATGTTCCATCCCTGGAGGTTTTTAAGAAGAGACTGGACAGCCACTTGTCTGGAATGGTATAGGGTCTCCTGTTTGAGCAGGGGCTTGGACTAGCCTTTTAGAAGGTCAGAAGTCCAAGTTCCCTCCCAACTCTGTTATTCTGTTATAAACAAAATATCTGTGTGCCCATTTGAATATGATATTGCTTTATTTATGGTAATTTGGAATCAAATGATGCTATGAGGGGTTGCTTTCTGCACTGTCCTTGTGTTGGAATAGGTTGTCATATTTATTTCATTTTAAAATAAACCTTCCTTTACCTAGAAGTGATTGCCTCTTTACCCCCTTTTCTTCCTAACCATCCTATTCAGTCGGCACGTTAGGCTGAGAAACAATGACTGACCCAATGACCATCACTTCTTGAATCTGGTTCCACTTCTCTACAGTGCTAAGCTTGGCCCTCCCACAACTGAACAACAGGTGTTGTTAGCCTAGCGTTTCCTATTGGCATCCTTCTTGTGTGCAAGAGAAAGAAGAGTGGCCATTCCCAGCAGAAAAAATTGGATCATGGATAAATATGACAGCAAGTACAGTGATTCAAATACAATAATTTTAACAAGTATTACAATCAAACCACAACCAAATAAAGATCCTGTGATGGAAAAATATTAAGTTTTCCCACAATTAGTACATAAATATTCAAAAGAATCAAAAGCAGTCCTTTGCAAGTTATAAGCTATATATACAAAAGCAAGAAGAGAAGTAAAACAAAACCTGCAAGGATTCCCACAACACTCCTTCGTTGGACTGGGATAACCTTGCCATTACCTCAGCTTTTTGTTTAAAGCAGACAGTAGATCAAAGTGCTAGATACCTAAGTTGTACCAATCATTCCTTCCAAGCCCAACCAAACTCCAAGGCTGTTGTAGGAAGAAAAACAGGATGTAGGATTCCAAGATATGCTACTTTATGATCCTCAAGGAAAAATGCAGACTATAAATCTAATAAAAGATCTTCCATCATACTACAGCAATTCAGCTGGATTATTGAAATTTTTGTTGATAGTTCTGCATTTGGCAAAATATGTAGCGTTCAGCAGAAGATCTCTTACAACCTTGGGGCACAGCTGTCGCCCTTTCCCTTTTTATTTTGATGAATTAGTTGCTCCTTCAAGTCAATAGAGCAACCCTTGAACTCTTACTATAGGTCTGATTTAATCTTTCACACACACACTCTTACCTTGTCCATATCCAGCAATGCTTCTCTCATCTGGTACATTCTTTTCAGAGATTTTCCCTCCCCACTTGTTATTCCAAGAAGAATTGAAAAATCAGATGCCTTCCCCTGGGGGGACAACAATCAAACTTCCTTGGATTAACAATGGAAGGTAAAGCCTTTGAAGGAGGGCAACTTCCCAGACTATCTAAATAAGTTCTTCATTAATGAGTAAATACTGAGCCATTTTTTTCCCCCTTAACTAAAGTCTGGCTGTTGTACAACTGACCACTGACTGAGATTCAACCCATAAACAAATATCAAAAGACCCTGAGTGTTTTCTTTCTTTCTTTCCTTCCTTCCTTCCCCCAGGAGCAGTTGGGAGATGGAAGAAAGGAAAATATGAATGAGAGAAGACTGATCTTCAAACCAAAACATTGCTCTTAGGTGAGATGAGTCTTAATATCTTGCAAAAGGAAATAATGTGATAAGCATCTTGGTTAGCAAGTTTGGTCTGCATGCAACTATGTTAGAGCCTATATAAAACTTGCAGAAAGTCAGAGTCAGAAAGTCTAGAATGATCCTCATGTGTGGAATCCAACTGATCACCTTAGGCACAGGTAAGTTTTCCACATGCTGATCAATTAATGGGAGAACTCAGTAAATAGAAACATTTAATTCTTTAAGATTTATATTGTCTAAGTCCTACATGAAATCACCAAGATTCTCATGGCAGTTGATAGACCAAGGGATACAGCATAACCTTTACTGAATCTGCTATAATGTACAGTAGTTTTCCCTTGGAAAATGGCCTCAAGAGAAAGATTCAACACAGTTTCTACCAATTCCAGGAAACAATTCAGGGAATAAGTACTGTCATCAGCCTATAATTGCAAATGCAGCACCGGATTCTGAAGGTAACATTAAAGGATTGCAAATGTAATTTTAGAATGAATTTAAGTATATTGTCATGCTAGATATGTATAGATTACACTACAAATAGCCTTATTTCATTCATACTTATTGTTCAGCAATTAAATAATACACAGCATATAATACAATACATTGCTTAAATACATTGCTTATTTTTAGAATGGGTATCAATATTCAATGCATTGCCTATAAAACTTTCAGGGTCTCAGGCTGGGCTAAAGCAGTTTTTCTCTTTCTTGGCAAGCATGATGCCTGGGGAATACTGGGAACTGAATTCTAAACCTCTTCAAGTTGCAAAGGTTGAAAAACACTGAGCTAGAGAAATGGATCGACTCCAAACTAATTAACAATAAAGAAGAGACAGGATTTTCCTCCAGATTTCAGCCCAAAATTCAATACAGGAATAAATATAAATGCCTCCAAGGAGAAGTCTTTCTAAGTTTATCGCTCTGATTCTGTACTGATGAAGGAGGAGAAGGCAAGCATTTGAACCTTACCACCTCCAATCCCAAACCACATGCAGGCCAACTAGAAACATCTGTAAGTAAATTTTATTAATGATCTCAGCATGCAATAGCTTTTAAAGAAGCCATAAGCTTGTAACAACATTTACAGGATTCAAAATTTTACAAAGCAAAGAAAAAGAACCAGCTCCTTGAAGGAACAGACTATTTCAACAAACTATTTTAACACTAACCTGTGCAAAATATGTTTTGCTGTCTTGCAGTTGCCTTCAACCAGGATACCTGCAGGAGCAGACTGGTTTGCAAAATTCTCTGACAATGGTTTTCAAATCCAAACTTCACTTGGGATGCAAGTGTTGGAGATAAGGTGCTAAAAAAGGGAACAGCTGAAGCAGCCCCTACAGGTTTTTAAATACTTACATATGCAAGCCTTTGAAATCTGAACTGACTTTTTACAACCCCCCCACAGGTAAACTCTTTGATTGCTGAGCATCTGAATCTGGATTGAGAGGGGAGAGGTAAGCGATGGAACTGAAAGGCTGCAAGAATTGTTGCAAGCACAAAAAGGCAGGTTATTTTTTGAGTCAGTTTTAAGAGGAACGGGGAAGAACTGCAGAATGGTGGAAGCTTTTGAACAAGAGAAAAGAGACAGTTCTTAGGAAACAATATGGGTATTATAATATGTAACATGAAATATGCATTTAAACCGATGCATTTAAACTGATGTAAAAACAGAGGCCTGAACAGCAAAAAAAAAAAAAGCATGATAATTCAGTATACTAAGCAGTGTACAGTAAAACCAAGAAATCTATAAAGAAATCTATTTCAGTCAAAATCTCAGTATGACACACACAAAAATACCATCTGTAACACAAACACTTGAAAGATGAAAGCCAAGTCCCAAGAAAGGGAATTCCAGAACCCACACTGCTACTTAAGAAGTATCAGTTGCAACTCTAAAGACAGCTACAGGATGAGTATAAGATGAAAGACCAACTCTTAAATATCCTGAACCCATCCCCACTACATGCAATTTCTCACATTCTGCTCAGAAATAAATGTTATAGTAGTCTGAAAATTATCTGGAAAAAGTTTAACTGGAAGAAGGAAAATGACCTTGAATCCTTACCACTGAGTTTTCTAACCTCAGAGGTTACAGCGTTTTAAAATGATTTTCTGCATTGATGATTCAGTATGAGAATTATCTGTTTATGGAAGTTGGATCTTTATATACAATCTCAGGCTGTTCTCAAACCAGCCAATAATAGGCTTGTGAAGGAATTTATAATCCTTTTTTTTTTCTGCTTGAAACCTGATGGAATCATTCTCCCCTTTAGGCCTTTTTCTCCTTCAGTGTTTAACAAGTCAACACCTTCAGGATTTGGTTTGTAAAACAAAGATGAACCAAGCAAACAGCTATATTGCCATGGAAACTATGACAGAAAAATGAAGAGGAGAGGCAAAATAATTAGTTTTTCACAAGCACATTTAAGTGCTTGCATTTACATGTACAAAAGTATAACACTCCCATCTCTTTTGCAAGTTCAGCTCTTTATTGGATCCCAAGATCGGCTCAGGATTCAAGGGGAAAAACAGCGGCTTTTATTTTCTGGCCGCGGCGGCCGCGGCCAATGGCATCACTTTGAATCTCCCGCGATTAAGTTTCCACCAATCGCGGGGGATTCGCAGCGGGCCAATCAGTGCGGCTTGCTCAGCCAATCAGATCGCCTTGCACTTTGGCCAATCACAGTGTGGCGCTTGCAAGTATGCTAATGACTGTACAGAACAGCAAGTTTTCCCCATCTTTAGGGATAGGACTTAGATATTGAGTAGGAAGATGGAAATTATCATTCCTGTGTTTTCTCAAAACATTTCTAGTGATAGAGCTGTAATGATTCTGCTGATGTGTTATCTCCTTGATGATTGAAACTGCTATGCAAATCATATTTCTTATATCTGTGTGGCTGGCTTTGCCCTTTCCACCTGATACTATTAAACAGCTCATTAGAGTTACATTTTGCTGCTCATGAGGTTGTTGAGTTTATTCACTAGATTCACACCAGACTTTTCTTCCAGGAAAAACACTGATAGAAGAATCTTCCTTACTTTTGTCATCACAACATATTTATGAAATAAGCAAGGCTGAGAGTCAGTGACAGGTCAAAGTCAGCAAGTCAGTTTTCATGGCAGAGAGTAGGTTCTCGCAAGTCCTAGTCTTACCTTAATCACCATAGCATACTGGCTTCCTTAGGTAGTCCTTTGGAGAAGCAGATTGCCATAGACATATGGTTTGTGACTCTGATAGAAGAATGCAAACACAACAAAACCAGTGTGTCCTAACTTTGTTTCTTGGAGGGCATGCGAACCCTTTAAAAAGATCATTAGAATCTAAACCAGAAGTCTCCAAACTTGGCAACTTTAAGACTTGTGGACTTTAACTCCCAGAATTCTCCAGCCAGCATAGCTGGTCTAGACTCTAGAGTAGGGCTGTCAAACTCCTGGCCTGTGGGCCGGATGTGCCACACTGGCCATGCCCACACCCAGTTTAGCGAATGGGGGAAAAGTCCTGATACGTCAAGTGACACTGCTATAATGACTTGAATTTGACACCCCTGCTCCAGAGCCTATCAGAATGAGACTGTTCTCAGTCTTTTATAGCAAAATAGACAGCATTTGAGTCAGCCAAGAAGCCTTACTCATAGAATTTGCATAATTTATTAGGCTAAGCTATGATGTAGTACGTCATTCAATATATTGTGCAAGCCCAACTAGTATGGCTTGTTTAATAGTTCAGTATATTGTGAGAACTAGACAATTGTGTTAATTCAAAAATACATGTTTTTGTTAAATATAAGTTTAAAGCTAAAAGCTACTTGTTTTTAATTAGCTGAACAGATAATCCAACTACATTTTCTTGGTTTGTTACAGATTTTTTTTTCATCATCCCCAAATTCAGGGATCAATTTTAATGTAAATTAGTAACAAACACTACAGTAGAAGTACTTTAAGCTCCATGTAAAAAATAAAATCATATACTCAACTACATATTTTTAAAAAGTAAAAGTTTCCCCTGTCCAGTTGTGTCCGACTCTAGGGTCAAGCTAACAATTAAAATATTAATCTCTCAACCCTTAGCTTTAAATCACAATTCATTGTATGTTATAAATGTGGAACTGAGTTTTCAAATAAATCATTTCTAAACTCTGTCACTGAGGTGGAATTTGTGCTGTATATATATCCCAAATAAAGCCTTTTTGGTCAAGTATCAATTACATGATTTTTTTTCTAGAAGTGACACAAACTCTCATCTTACAGCTACAAGGGCATTTTCTCCAGAGATGCCCACTAGATACATCAGACTTCAGGGTTCTACTGCCTGAGAGTTAGAGAAGTCAAAGGCAAAACTTATCTGAACTGATTTATATAAACCAATAGACAGAGGGAAAAAAATAGCATTCTTTACCCAGCAAGGAGACAATAAGAAGAAGCAAGCCCTGCTTTGCCAGCCATTCACAGTCTATGGCCTAATCCGTGCCCAACGCCCATTACAAACCTTACAGAAATTTCCAGAGATGCATCATCTGCATTCAACAGCTCCTTGTATTCAGTGTGGTATGGGAAGCTTAGCTGGTTGTAAAATAAACTGGGCAGGTACCTGCTAAAGCCCAACCCTAGCAATTGAATGGATGCAATCTCCAGATAAATACTCTTAAGTGATCAAACTAGGATGGCAACCTTTAATTTCAAAGCCACACACTAGGATATCACTCTTTTTAGGCACTTAAGGTAGGAATATGCAATACGTTCTGCAATTATGATAGTCTATCACATTATTTATTGCAAAGAAATTCTTTCTCATAGCAAGATAAAATCTATATTGAAGGCATCTAATGAAAAAAAAAAGTGGTTGAATAAAATTTACAAGTTGGGAAAGAAGGAAATGAGTAACATCCAATTGTGTAATCCAGACAATTTATTTTTCTTATCTAGTGTATCACTAATATCTAGACTATACATGATTTAACTGGTTTAAGAGAAATTAGACTGCACTGCTTAGCATTTTTCCTAGCGTATACGGGCCTTACCAGTAAACAAGAGCACTGTTCATCAGGATTGTGCCAAATTCTAAGATTGGCTGTGGACTGGAGCAATCTCTAAATATCTGTTAGGAGAGCTGAATCAAATAATTTGATTTATTGGACCTTCAACAAAGCTACTATTTTATTTTGATTTCTGCAGACCTGGTCATAGTCCATTTTTCCATTGGCCAGGAACATTTGCTTCATCCATCCTTCCACATACTGGAGTCTTTCTCCAAACACAAGTTTGCCTGTGTGCTTTGTTGTTAATTTCTCTCTTTCTTCCCAATTGCTGCAGCGATAGGCAAACATGGCCACAGTGATTAAGAAAAGCACCCAATTGCAAATTGCCAAATGTTTGAATTATTGCATCTTTCCAATTCAGGCACTTACAAACGCAACAAAGACAATCTTTGGGAGATTTTGCATATGTTTTTTATACTCCACTGTCTCCTCTACAGTTATAGATTGCTACCATAGCAACTAAACGAATGCTTTTTGTAAACTATTAGATAAACATTAATGTACAGGTAGTCCTTGATTTACAACCACAACTGAGCTCAAAATTTTTGTTGCTAAGTGAGACATTTGTTAAGTGAATTTTGCTACATTTTACAATCTTCCTGGCCACAGTCGTTAAGTGAATCACTGCCATTGCTAAATTAGTAACATGGTTGTTAAGTGAATCTGGTTTCCCCATTGATTTTTCTTGTCAGAAGTTCACAAAAGGTGATCACATGACCCCCCCCAGGACATTGCAACGGTCATAAATGTGAGTCAGTTGCCAAGCATCTGAATTTTGATCACATGACCTCGGTCGTGTGAAAAATAGCCATAAGTCATTTTTTCAGTGTCATCACTAAATGAACTGTTGTAAGTCAAGGACTACCTGTAGTAAAAAATGTGGAAGAAACAGCATGGTATTTCAGGTGGCAGGAAAAAGATTGTGCAATATTTGTTCCACCCTCCTATTGGTCATATACATATATATAGTGAAGATATTAAGGAACTGATTTTAAACTGCTTTGTGTGTGTGTGAGAGAGAGAGAGAGAGAGAGAAAACAGTGATGAGGAAAATCCCTATATCCGTGATGGCGAACCAGGTGGCATGCAGAGCCATTTGTATGGGCACACAAGCCCCAGCCAAACTTACCTGCACTACACTTGTGTGCACCTCCCAGCTGATTTTTGGCCTGTTTGAGGCTGTTTTCGCCCTCCGGAGGCTTGAGGGAAGCCTCTGCAGCCTCGGGAGGTCAAAAAACAGGCCTTCTGGAAATACCAGAAGTGCCGAAACGGGCCCATTTTTTCAGCCTCCCGAGGCTGCAGAGGCTTCTCTTGAGCTTCCAGGGGTGTGTGAAAATGGCCTAAAACGAGCCAAAAATCAGCTGGGAGGTATGCGCATGCGCAATGCAGGTAAGGGGGGGGGTGTTGCGCATGCATGCGCAGGGGAGGCAGGGCACATTGCATTGTGAGTGCCGGCACACATGCGCTTTCAGCAAACCACAACAAAAAGGTTCACCATCACTGCCCTATATTATACAATTACTGGTATGACTATACATTCAACGACTCTTCAAAGTTACTATGGTGCTAAACAACTAGTCCTTAAACTCCCAGCCATCCCAGTACCCCCTCCCAGTCATGTGATCATGATCAGATTACTTGGAAACTGGATTGCACTTATGTTGCTTCCTCTCATGGTCATTGGATTGCCATCTGCGACCGTCCCTGCCAGCTTCCCACAAGTAGAGTCAATGGGAAAGCTACAGGAGATTGCAAGTCACTTCCAATACTTTTTTTTGCACCTGCCATTCTGCAGACCTTAGCACCTGATGGTGGTGGCTTCTGTGGTGCCTTCCTGCCCACCTGCTTGTCTGAGACTCTCACCTCTTCCTATATCACTCTCAGGTGAGGTCCTTGTTAAACCAGTCATGAGGTCCTGGGATTACAATGGAAACTGGGAGTGCTGGAACTGCTGTCGGTAAACAATGTGGTCATGTGACATCACATTTTAAGACTGTATTGCCCAGTGACAGAAATTCCAGTCCCAGTTACCATTGTAATTGAGCATTACTTGTATCAATGCATGATAGAACCCACTCTTAAATAACTTGTATTAAATCTGGGGGAAGCTTCACATACTGCAGCAAGCCATAATATGTCTTATTATTGGCTTAACGTGGCATGAAAATAGCCACTTTGGTTATAAATCATAGTTTATACTCATCACATCAAATTATGTTTACTATTAACAAATTATGTTAAAAGGTTATATGTTAATACTCTTCAAATTTTATAAAACTCTGGCTTATAATTTCTGGCTGTGCTAGAATAGCTGCTAAACCTCTCTTCCTTCATTGGATGCTTTCTAGATATTTTGGACAGGTAGGAATTCTGGAGCTTGTTGTTTGTTTGCATTGGGGAAGTTTGGTTACCAGCTCCAATCTATCCTTAACATTGGTTTTCATACAATGTTTGCCTTTGAGCACAACAACCTTGGCCTCTGCTTATGTAAGCTTTTCTGCCCACTGTTCTGCAACAAACATTCTTCTTTCAGTGCCAGAGCTTTCTGTTTCACAATATGATGCTCCTAATCTGCCATTACTAGCTACACTTGAATCTTTTTTGTGATTTGTACTTGTCTCAAAACTAAGCAACGTCACACAATATCAACAATGAATATTTGTTTCTAGTTATATGACTAAACATATGTGGAAATGTCCATGGGTGTGTATGTTTCTAAGCAGTGTTATTGTTGAATATAAAATATAATTTGATGTTATCATTTGACTTATTTTCTAAATGAATGTTGCCAGTTTTTATTCTTCTGTTGAAATAGTGTTTATATGCACAAATACAATTCATATACCCAGACCCTTACTGTAACTGGTTCTTGCTTTGTATGTTACACTGAAACGTGCATTCCATCCTGTATCTGGGTTCTTATCTATTATATTTTAGGTACCTGAACAGAATAATGGGAGACAATAATGGCAGAATCATTATGTTCTTGCAAACCATGCATAAAGATACCCACCTTTATCCTTTTTCCTTTAAAGGTATAAACTTAATAAAAGTCTGCTGACAGTTAAGGGTGGCTGAAGCTTCGGAGGGAAGTGATCTTCCACCAGGATTACTGGATTGAAAATACCCACCTGCTTTGCAGAATCACACTGTTGCAGAGAGAATGAATGAATGCAAGAATGAATGGAATTTGGGTTTGTTTGCATTTGAGATTACCTGACTTCAGTGGATTCAGCCAGGAATTTAGCTAACCCTATGAAATCCCAGAGGCTCAAGAACTGCTTTCAGATCTCATGCTGAAATGCCCAGACATACCACTCTCTACTAGCATATATCAAATTAGTATGGAAAATGTACACTGTATACTGCTGTCATTCCAAATCTACTTTAAAAAAAACAACTATGCCTTTAATATGTTCTAGGAATGTTATCAAGCATGTTTTAAGTTCTAAAGTTTTTTCAAGCTCATAATCTAGTGTGTGTGTTTTGTACAACACAGGCACATTTTTGGTAGCAAACATATTTATAAGCAATTGACTGTAAACCTTCAGAAAGAATGTTTCAAACAGGATTATAATGGTCATTCCTCAAGCAGTAACTCAGAGTGGTGGCAGAGGGGCATTCCAGAATTAATGCCAAATGACTCTCTGGAAACGCATGGAAATCACAACTTTGTATCTTTTACCCTTTTCACTTTCCTTCAAATCTTGCAAATCCTGCAAATCTTCTGAATCTGTACTTTAAAATCAGTATCTCTAGGTAACATTCAATAGTGATTCCATTCTATTAAAGAGGACTTATAATTGAATGACCACAGAAGCCCCAGCACCACACAAGAGAGATTAGGTGCAATAACTGTTACATAGAGGTATTTACATATGTCCCAAAGGTGCTATTTCAAGAGGCAACTGGACTGTCTGGTTTTTCTTTGAAGACTTTTCGCTTCTCATCCAAGAAGCTTCTTCTCTGAATATATCATTTACATATGGCATATTCTAATAAATTCTAAACTTTTTGCATTCAGTTTAGGATGACTTCCATTTTATCTTAGAACGAATATCTCTAGAAGTTTGAGGTGAATTAGTTTTCGCACAGCAGTGAAATTAACTTCACAGCTAAGGAAGTATCTATGCTAACATTTCGACTATCTGAATCTAATATAATTGAGCTCAGCACAAGAAGGGACTCTGAAGGTATCGTTACTTTAAGGGACAAAGAAACATTCCACCTTTTGGCAATCTTGAAGGCCCAGAAACCTATCCATATTATTCTACAAGGTTTTTCACCTGTACTATGTAAAGGTAGTCCTCGACCTACAACAGTTTGCTTAGTGACCATTCGAAATTACAACGGTACTAAAAGAAGTAACTTATGACCATATTTCACACTTATGACCATTGCAGCATCCTCATGGTCATGCGATGTACATTCGGATGCTTGACAACTGACTCTTTTGTTCTGACCCAAGCCCTTTTCCAACAAATCAAACACAATCCAAAGGAAAAGAAACCTTGTAATGCTTTTGCAAAATAATTAGCTGTGATAAGCACAAGCCTTGCCAAACTTGCCAAAAGATAACAGACAAGAAATAATTTGCAATACAAGAATCTTCAAATACAAACTCAGAATACTGGAATGTCCACAAGGATGGAGTTTCAAAATGTCTTTGCCTTCTGCAAAGTACGTCCCTTTCACAGCTGGCTTTTATCTTCTTGAAGGAGGGGCAGCCTTACTCCTGAGTCGCCCATGCTGTTGTGGCTGCTCTTTCCTACAAGCAATCCTGCGCGCATGCACACTTGGCACAGACTCCTCGGGAACCTCCTCATCGCTGCTGCCAGCCCCCACAATCTCTGAAGGCAGCAGTCCACTCCCTAATGGTCCTGGCCCCTCATCTGAGTCCTCGCTCTCCTCAACCATCCGCACCTGCTGCTGGCTAACCACAACACATTTATGATGGTTGCAGTGTCCTGGGAGTCACACTGTTGCAGTGTGCAGTGGGGGTCAACTTTCTGACAAGCAAAGTCAGTGGGAAAACCAGATTCACTTAACAAACATGCTATTCACTTAACAACTGCTGTGATTCACTTAACAAAGGTGGCAAAAAAAATTGTAAAACAGGGCAAAACTCACTTAAATTTCTCAGCAACATAAACATTGGGTTAAATTGTGGTTGTAAGTCGAGGACTACCTGTGTTTTTAAAAAAATTCCTCTCAGTATACATATCTAAAGCATTATTTACAGTTACGGTATTTGCAGCTCAGTGAAAGCTTCCATATAATCATCACATTGCATGAGAACATTTTGGAAGTGGCAGCTGCAGGATTAGTAGGACATGTTTGGACCATAGAAGCCAAAAACTTTCTCACACAAAAAAACACCCACCCATCCCAACTTTGTTCTTATTAAATCTCTGGAGCTGCTGTAGCATGCAGCTGCAGTCATGCCAGACTGGTTTCAGATGCTTGGCTGAGCGGCTGCTAATGAGTTCAGCAGCCTCTGGTTGAGGCAGAGTGTTCCAGACATCGCCTGTGTGCCACTTACATAACAGCACAGCTGCTGCTGCTGCCACCACCCTAGGCACCTGTCTGAGCCAAACAACAGACAAAGCAGCCACAACACCCACAGGATGCCGTTTCATAACCGTGTGGCTTGTAAGCTAATGGCAGTTCTGGAAGAAAAAGGCCTAAGCTGACATTCTGCATGGAAGGGGAAAAAGAAATGAAGTGGTAGCCAGACACTTAAACCATCTGTGAAGGGAGGGAAGTTTTCCCCTCGATAGGAAGCCTGAAAAACAACCCTTGAAACCCGTTCACCAAGCAAGAATAAAAAAAATAAGCAGAGTTGGTTTAACAAATGTGAGGTAATAGTAAATTAAAAGCATTTGCCAAGGAAACAAATTGTCATTAAACACCTTTCTCTTCCCCGATTATCTGCTTTTAAGATTCCCCTATGTAAGTAGTGACATTTTTCAACATTAAGTGGGTGTGGGCGTGGAAATCTTCCTCAGTATAGTTTCAAAATTTGCTAGATGCCAGTTAGCAGATTTGAAGAGAATCCATCAGAATGGTACACACAGTCCAGCTTAAGCTGTCATGGAGAAAAGATACATTTAATGATCTTACATTATGTCATTGTGTGCTGGAGATAGAACAATGGTGATTTTTTTTTTTTATCAGCCCAACAGTGTCCTACAAAAAAAATTATAAAGTGAAAATTTAGCATTGTTTGGAATGGGAATGCAAATACTGTACTTCTCTTACTATGGAAAACCAATGTTGTCTTCTAGCATTTTGGCCTCTTTGTCTTTTGGGATGTGTTTTGAAGTTTATAAAATAAGTTGGAAGAGCTGGGGCTTTTCAGCAATTTCTCTAATAAGATCCTAAAAGCACAGTATTCAAGGAAAGGAAGAGCAGCACTGCACCTTCAAGCAAACTCAATCTGTAAACTTCAAAAAAACTAACCCTACTTTTAAAGGCAACCCACAGTCTGGTTCTCAGCCGATATTCTTTACTCCCATTAATCTAATATCTCATTAAAAAGCTAGAAAATGGTTGATCAAACTTTTTGGATCATTTGGAAAAAGAGTGATTAATCATGATTGTTGATTCTCATTCACAATACTGTGATGAAAATAGGATGTGTCTGTTCACAAAAAGGCTGCAGTGCTGGTATGGTCTTTCCAGAAATCAAATGTCAAAGCTATCTGAAATCTCACTATTATGCAAAGAATATGGATCGAAGCCCCCAATATTATATTAAATCACATTTGCCCCTTCAACCATAACATTATGGTCATGGAAATTAAGTGAGTAATGATGCACAGAGAAATAAAGAATAAAGAAATGACAGTAACAAAGAACATCCGACAAGTGAGTTAGGAGTCGACCAAGCAAGAAGTATTCCACAAAGGAGGTTAATTTAAAAATCAAGATGGGTGTTGGCAGCCATGAGGCACGCACACAAAACAGAAATGAGCTTCAGCTGCATGGCTGTGACCACCATGATTTTTGCCTTCTCTGGAGACAACCCTGCTGGCAAACCTCAGAGTTGTCTACAGACATAGAAGTACTGAAAGATCCACTATCAGAGATCCTGGTATTAGCTTCTAACTCTTTCTCCTGCTGCTATTTCAACAGGAAAATAGATTCAACTATAAATATTGTGTGGAGAAATTATCTTGACAGGTGCTCTAAAATTCCCATTGATTCAAAACAGAAATAGCAACAAAGTACATAATTGTGTTGCTTTAGATCATTTAGCTTTTTCTGAGCCATTAATTACATTTGAGCTTTAAGTGGGATGTTGGACTCTACTTTCCAAGACATATTAAAGAAAGTAGTTAAAATGAGATTTTGGTGATGGATTTCATGATTTCTGATAGCAGTCACATTATAAATTACAAAATTCACCCTGACACAACATAGTTTTTGTTTAAAGCACCAAACAGAAATCCAGTCAGGAATAACTAGTCACAACAACAAAAAAATTGATAAGCAAGTTACGGGCAAGGTATTCCAATTTTTTTCTTAATATGTTGAAACTCAAACTAAGGATTTGAAGGGCTGTGGGTTCTAAAGAATCTTAGCTGGAACTAAACAAGCTAGCTGGTCTTTCATGTATGTTTCAGCCAGGTGTCTTCACTATAAATCAGATCCTATTTTATTCTTTCTTGATTAGAATGCACAGAATAGACACTGATCAATAGCTATTTGATAATTCTTAATAATTACTTAGTAGTAAGAAATCAAAGTAATTCAGTCAGAATACTCCATAAGGAAAAACAACTGAATTAGTTTCACATCCTGATTTTGTTGTTGTTAAAACATTTTTAAAAACTTAATTTTCTGAAATAAGTAAATTTTTACTCTGTTTAAATACTCTACTATAAGAAGTCCCAGCTGCAATGACATATTTTGCTATTAAGATATATTACTTTGTTAAATAAGGAAAAATACCATGGAAGTTTATCTAGATATTGGTGGTGAGAGAAAACCTGTGAATCATTTAGAACTATTCATGATCCTACATACCATTACATTATGATCAGAACTCCATCCAAAGAGATTTTTCTTAAACAATCATTATCCAAAACATTTTATTGTTTCGTATCTTTATTAATTGAACTTAGATTCTGCAGTAATCTGCTGAGACAGCTAGTGGTTAACAAAATAACACACTCATATCAAAGTATTCACAGTAACCATAGTTTAAATTAGGAAAAAATAACATTAAATAACAACCAACCACTGGCAAATACAACCTTAAAATCCATTAACAACATTCAAAATTAGATGCAGTCTTCATGAACTTTGGAGGAGCTTATTTTTTTAGCACCAACTGAAATGAAACCAAAGAAACAACCAGGATCTCAACAGCACTTTGAATTGTGCCTGAAAGTTTAGAGTTAGCATAATGCAAAGCCTGTATCAAATATTTAACATGCTTTTGACATTTAGACCTCCAAATGGTGCTCTTTCTTGGATAATGCTTCCCCATCAAGGGACACAGAGGCCAAGAGAGAATCTCAACGCACAAACAGCAACTTCATCTTCCTTGAGTTCACCTTAAGTCTGTTTTGTCTCATCCAGACTCTTACAGCTTCCAGTAAACACAGCAAAGCTTCAACTGCATATCTAGCACAGCTTGGGGGGAGGTTGCTATAAAGCTAAATATCATCAGCATATTGAAGATGTCTTGCCCCAAACCGATGAGCTTTCCCAGCAGCTACATGTAAAATATTTCAGGCAAGAAGACTGAATCCAGAAGAGCCCCAAAATGAATACCAGCTTGACCTCTTTTTCCCTCTATAGAACTGACTGGGTTGCTATCTAAAGTAATGAAACCATTGAACACTGCTTCCAACCTCCAACCCTTGCAGATAGTCTAGAATACTATGTTTGATGATATCCACTGGAAGGTCTAAAAGGACCAGGAGGGGCATGCCTTCCCAATGGAAGATCTTACAAACTGGGTACTAGAGTAACCAGTTGTCACCTCTATCCCAAGCTCAGGTTTGAACTGTGATGAAAACGCGTCCAGATAATCTGCTTCATCATAGGAACGATGTAGTTGTCTTCTGATAAATAGGTCACAATAACCTTGTTCCAGAAGGGAAACAGTATTATTGTCCAAAACAACTAGATTTACATTGGGCTTCTTCATCTAGAGTAAGGCCACCAGAACTTCTTTCAAGGCTGTCAAGCATCATATTCTCTCAAAGTGTGATTCTGATGATTCTCCAGATTGCCCTGAGCCCACCTCCACTAAAAGTACTAGGAAAGGCATGGATGAAGTCTGTGAAGAACAGAACTCATTCCAGAGAGTACTCTATGTCTATTTCACTAAGGTTCACCAATCAAAAGACATCTTTGGATGATACATGCAGGTATTACCACAATCACATCCCTCTGCCCATAAAGTCATCTTTGGGAAATCTGAGTAATATGATCAGCAAAATCCTGGGCAAAGTGGTCATCATGGAAAGCAGATTTACATGTCATTCCTTTGCTAAAATGGAATTTCCTCTTCTTATTAAGCAAGCTGGGAAATATCTTGCTCACTCAATGAAAAGAATTGAAGAAACTTTGACTTCCTTGTTCCCAGAGCGTAGGCCTGAATTTGGTTTGTACTTGTGTCTAGTCAGATTCATTTCAGACCAATGCTCCAGGGATTTTTACTGCTACCTTCTCCTGGAGTTCCTTAGTAAAGGTGTCTTCCAAGATCAGCCAATAGAAAAAGTCTGGTTGAGAGCAATTAAAGTGCCAAGGGAGCCTCTTACTGCCAGTGGCCAAACAGACAAAAATAAAATTGCCCAGCAGACGACTGAGAGGCTGTGCAAGCATCTGCTAAAAACATTTGGATCCATTAGACATCAGAGAGTATCTGAATGAGCTCTTTCATCTTAAAGACTTGGTAGACAGAGGTGGTATCCAGCAGGTTCTGACCAATTTTGGAGAACTGGTAGTGGAAATTTTGAGTTCGGAAAACTGGCAAATACTACTTCTGACTGGAGATTTTGCCGTATCCTTCCCTCTGCCACGCCCACCAAGCCACGCCCACAGAACCGGTAGTAAAACATTTTGAATTCCACCACTGGTCCCAATCAACTGGACCAGGAAGTAATAAGACCATTGAAAGGGCTGATACCCTTCATATGCCTTTCATGAAACTGCTCCAAGGGAAATACAAAGTCTAACATGTATATTCTTATGTGTGACAAACTTAAGACTGATCTATGATTTTTAAGTAAGTCATGAATTCCTGAGCTCTCCTAGCCAACAGTGCATGTAGACTGAAACCTCCCAGCCCCACTGTTGAGCAAAACCTAACACCAACCCAGACCCCAAGTCCAGAAAGGCAGGTAGAAACTCTGTTGGGCAGGATGGTTACACCAATAAGTTTCCTGCCTTATTCTTACGGCACAAACATTTGTACTCCATCATTTCAGAAGCAAAATCCCTAGTCAAGTTGAAGTATCTTTAAAGATCAATAGCCTTCTCACCCAGCCCCACTAGATCTTTACTCTGAGGCTTTGAAATTAAGGGCAAATCTCTGAGAATATTGCCACCTCTGCCCACCCAAGATCTGCCAATGGGTATCGTGTCTGCCTATTTGTCCATGAAACACTCAGAAAATGACCAAAATCTATAGCAAATGAATATTTGTGATCAGCAATTTGAAGGTCACTAGAGTGAAAATGAGATTATCAATGAAATGGTTTCCTTTATTCTGAAATGGACTGTAGGGTACTCCTCTCAACTCTATCTCAATCTAACACAAACAAGAACCGGTTTCCCTGTAGCTCCAGGCCCTTTCCATCATTAACCCATCATGACTTCTGCCCAACTTCGCCACCAACCAACTCAAACTAACAGCATTCTCACTGAAAATGGTCCTCCCACTTTGCCTGACTTCCAAAGTGGTTGACCACAAATAGCCCTGCAGCTGGAATCTCCTCTGGACTTCCTGAACGCGTTGAATTAGCAGCATTGGTTACCCCTAACATCACTGAAGTTTCTCAGTTTAACCTATGACAGGATAGGTTGTAACATATCAGACCACTAGAGTTGGCTTTATATCTCAGAGCATAAAAAGAAATAGGTTGTAAAAAGGAATGGGTTGAGCTATTGCAGGACTGGTCAAGAGAAACCAGAACATTTATTTGAAGTTACTAACAGTAAATGAGATGCCATAAATTATTATATCTAAAGCTTCACATACCATCCCCCCAAAAAGTGAATGGTCCAAAAAACATGACACATGAGAAATTTATGTATTATTTTACCAGAACCTCTTTATCTACTAATATAGATGAAGCTCAAATCACTTATAAGCCACAATATTGCAGGGTTATGGATATTTTCAAAGGTTTCACAAACTTTTGACAGGTTCACAAACTTTCACCACTGTATTCTGCTATTAACTGGGGAAATATAGAACCCTGAAATATCAAAAACAAGCACAAATATGACAGATTAAATATCTTCAGTGAAACTCCTGACAAGCTGAAATTCTATGGCTTCCATCAATAAGATTCATGTAGCTACTTCAGACTATAGAATTGAGCAATGAATGGAGTTACTCTACATCCAGAAACGTGTGTAACATTTAACATTAGACTTATTCGAACTTTAGATACTATTTTAAGAGGCTCAACCTCACTTTTTGATATACCTGTACAATGTTTAATATCTATATTGGCAAAAATAAGTAAACTGTGTTTTGAAAACAAAAATTGTGGGAATTTATATCCATTAATTCCAAAAGATTTGTATGTAGATGAAAAAATAAATGAGCTAAAACTCTGGCTTGCCCAAGTCAGACTTTTAGCTCGTTGGAATGAAAACAATCAATTTCCATTTGACAAGGTCTCAAGAGGTCTTTCATTCACCATCTACTTAATTCTTCTAAGTAGGAATGCTAGGGAGAGAATTTCGGAACTTCAAAGCTTTGGTCCACCCCCAAAGAAAACCTCTGAGTTTTGGTCCATGAAAAAGCAATTATTTCCTCCCATGAGAAAAATGTTTATATACAACAAATTGCAGCTGACACACTTCTGGCAATGCTTTTCACAGCTGCATTAACTCTAAAAAACTTTTCTGATACAGATTTGAGCACAAATATTGCTTAAGATTCTTTTTTCCCATAATATTATAAAACTGTTAAAGGAGAGAGAAAAAAAAGATTTATTAGGAAGGCTTTTAAAATTACAGTAGTTGACCTGTCTCTATCTATTAACTGAAGTTAGTAATGTTATTCTACAGATATCTTCTCCTGAAGTACTATTTATCCATCCATTTGTTGTACAGCGTTTTATATATATTTAAAGCTGCAACTTAAAAATAAAAGTACCATCACATTTGTTTCTGCCACAGAAGGGGATCCAGTCTTTTTCAGCGAGAAAATTCAGACTTTGCCACACACATTTTCACATTAATTCACCCATTCTTCTGAAAAAAGCCAGAAAAAGATCCCACAACTCCTTGCTTTCAAAAGGTGAAGCTTATTATTGAAGAAAATACCATATACTTAAAAGATCTAAGTTCGTAAATTCCACGTCTTTTGAAAATCAGCATACTGTGGGAGCAAACACACACCCTCCTTTGTCTAAAAATGAATGACGTCTTCAAAAGAACCTACTTTATTTTATAAAAGGAAATTTCCATAGGATTCAGAGTTGCAAAGTCCTCAACTTATGACTACAATTGAGCCCAGAATTTGTTGTTTATAATTTAGAAATTTATTAAGAGAGTTTTATTACTTTTCTTGCCACATTTGTTAAGTGAATCACTGCAGTTGTTAAATTAGTAACATGGATAAGTGAATTTAGCTTCTCCATTGACTTTTGTCAGAAAATCGCAAAACATGATCACATGACTCCAGGACACTGCAATTGTCATAAATATGAACCAGTTGTCAAGCAACCAAATGTAAATCACGTGACCATGGGGATGCTGCAACAGTCTTAAGTAAGAAAGGGTCATGTCATTTTTTCAGTGCCATTTTAACTTCGAATGGTCACTAAATGAAGTGTTCTAAGTTGAGGACTATCTATACTGGCAACTCATGCTTAACTCAGTCATCAAGACCACTTCCCAAATGTCCAAGTGAAGGGATGTGCTTTCAAAGTATTAAAATAGCCTATTAAAGCCATTAACTAATATCTAGTCTTTCCCGCCTCCCCTGGGATAAAACTCCCTCATCCCAGTTTTACATTGTACCCAGTGAAAGATTCAAAAGTGACGTGGTAATTTCCTTTCTAATTTTCTTAGAATTAAATTACTCTGCAAATACAATATCAGAACACTTCTGAACTCTAGAAGAGCTCAATTATAACTAATAGCAATAAATCCAGCTCTACCGTGAACTGCTTTGTTCCAATTTACACTTTTTCCTTTTATATTCCAGCACACAAACACATATGAACTTCATAAATAGTGCATACATTGACATTTTAATACCAAGAGTTTTCTTTGAGTGAAAGAACTGGGGACTAGAAAATGACCTGTACATATACCCAAATATTTTAAACACCAATAATTTGTTAAACTCCAAACCACTCTATTCCCTTGCCCATTTTTAAAATCATTTTCCGCACTTATGATTTCCAGTCAGAAAGCTGATAAAACCACCTCATCATTAATTCGTTAACCTTAAGGAAACAAATAATTTAAGCTCAGTGGCTTTATGCTCCCCTAAAGTAAGCATCCCCTCCTCAAATATCTTCCATGTTTTGCCTCCAGTTCTTCTGACACTACCCAATGAAAATCAGACAGTTTGAGTGACAAGAAGCACTGAAATTATTTCCCTTACAATTTATTTACATACTTCCCATCAGCACTGGTGACCCTGATGTTGTAAATGAACTGACAGCTTCTGTATCATCATCATAACACCTGGCTGGCACTGCAATAATTAATCCCAGGAGACATGATCCAAAGAGAAACCAAGTGACAGAGAAATAAACAAAAAAGTGACACACATTTAACTTAGGTAATTGGTCCAGGAAGAGAATGGATTCAACAATGGAGTTGGTTTTGAGGTGTCCCAAGGAGTTACATAATAAGTGTATTAGAACAGAAGTTACGTGAGAGTGCCAATTCTGCTTCTTCTTCACCACAAAACTGTCAGTTGTACAATTTCAATAGATGAGAAGTCAATGGAAAAGATGGAATTCCATCGGGAAAAAAGTAGGGAAGAGCAGGCATGGAATGGTAGAGGGGGCAATTAGGGGAAATCAGTCTATTGGGGTTCATTTTGCACTGGGTGGTTTATAGGGCTCCAGTAGAAGACTTGAAAAGGTATTGACTTTATCAGCTCCTCGCACTTCATGGGGTAAAAGTGGCAACTTTACAATATGAAAGTCTTCATAAAGGTCTTCCATCTGGATAAAAGAAAAGAAATTGAACAGTCAAACAGTCCTAAAACCTAGGAATCAGGATTAAGAATTACAGCATTTTCTATTTCAATTTATCCTGTTATGGTAGAAAGTTTCACTATGTTTATTCTTTATAATCCTTCTTGGACCATCTTAATTCAATGATAGGTTTAAATTCTAAATATAATTTGCATTTCAATACATTAAGTATGCTAAATTTGAGGTTTGCTACATTTTTATAGCAAATCATTTTTTTGGTGGTTATTTTATGGAACTAACGTTATATTCTAGTGCAATTCCACTTATACAATTAACTCACTAAATGATCCTTTGTATTATTATCTGTTCACAACAATATGAAGTCACAGCTGCTACTTGTTTTGCTGATTAGGTCTTCATATACACTAAATTCTTCTCAAGAACCCAGGATATAATAATTATAAGGGTAATATATATGTGGATCCAAATAGTGTGGCCTTTTGGAATTGATTGATGAAAATTTTTGGCAATGTGCAACTTTCCTAAGTGCTGTCCAATAGGTTTTGGTATATCATCCACTATACATCAATTTCGATTTACAGATGTTGATAGTTCATGATTTTCTCCGATTCTTTATGTTCTATTCTATTATCCCCAGGATTTGCCTAATCAGATTATTAGGTCAGCCAGAAGTTTAGACGATTATTATTATACCTTCCGAGTAACACTGGGCTTTAAATGCTGGGCTCAAGGAAATTCTATCTGAGGTCAGTCATCCTCAGAGCAAAATGTAGTGAAATAAAAGTCATATAAAGTCATATAAAGGGAGAGGAAGGAAATTATGACAGAAATTTTTAAATTAGAGAAACACTTGAAAGGAAAAGGGTCTGGGACTAAAAAACAGAAAACATTCCTTGAAAGCTGTGAAGAAATTAAAGAATAAAAAGGGAAATTAGAAAATGCTGATGCTAAGTTTAGAAAGAAAGACAGAAAGGTTGAGAACTTTAAAAGAAAAAACAAAAGAGAAGGCAAGGGAAATATTTTTTAAAAAGAAACAGCAGAAAAAATAGAAATAGGCGACACGTTGAAAATAAAGGGAATTGGACCCTAATTTATTATTTAAATATGACAAAAACTACCATCCAAATTAGTTATTATATACATCCTTTATATTATCTAAAATGTTTATAATCATAAGGGGTTACAGAAAAGAATAATCTGCATACCCCACAGGCATATAAAAACAAGACAACAGCATGACAACCTAAAGAACAACAAATCCAGAAAAATAGCTGAAATGTTTTGTATCCTCTTCAGTCACCTGTGATCAGTCAAATTTTAAGTGCTAATAAGTAACGGACAATTGGATTTTATATACCTTCAAAAAGGCTAAACGTTCACTGTGAAACAAATGCTGAGAATGTTCTAAAGCACGGCTGAAATAGAATTCTGGCTATTCAATCTTTCCTAATATAAAGCAAACCCCTATTATTCAGATCAGGCCTACACAACTTGTAGTGGGAAAGGGCTATACTGACACATTAAAAATCACTGCAGGCTGCACAGAGATACCTGGAGTGACACAGCTGGCCAAGCAGCAGCAGCACTAGAACAGGTGCTAGCCTAGAAAACCGGGAGTGCTTGGCAGTGTCTTTTGGCACAGAGACAGCAAATTTATTATCACATAAGGTTGCTTGGAAGACTATGCAGGCCTAATATGGATCAATATGTTCCCAGATTATCAGGAATTTGCAGAGCTTCTAATCATACCTGGTCAAGATATTTAGACTGGATTTTATGCCGAGCCTCACACATCTTGCAAGGTTTGTCAGGGTCAGGAAAGACCAATTGATTGACTATGATATTGTGGGTATCAATTTTGCATTTGGCCAACTCCTGGATAAGCCGTTCTGTTTCATACAGTGATAGGAATTCCGCAATGCAAACACAGATGAAAGTGGTTTGTTCCTGTAACACAGACAAAATTAGTTCAGTGATGTGCACAGAAGTGCATGGTGTAGTTTTAACTCATTTGTTCTCCCCAGAACCCATCATCAATGCAGCTGCCTCTTTCTCCATTCCTTCTCAAGTCTTATGTCATGTTTTAGAAAATAAGAGTTAGTGCCAGAAATCAAATCTGAAGAACAGAAACAGAACAGAAACAACTTTCCCTAAGCACCTTGTTTAATTGACCTTTTAATAAACATAGAAAAAACTAATGCAAAAGAAAAAAGTTCAGAAAAAAAGAAAAGTTCAGAAAAAAAGTTCAGAAAAAAAAAACAAAATTACAAATAAAATACAAATAAAAAATGTTTATCTCTATAACCTAATTGTCATCTTTTCAGTATTGTTTCAGCAAAAAATCCATTAAGAGTTGCAAGAAATATTGAACAAGCAATTTATCCCTGATCAAATGGTCCAACTTCTTTTTGCTCTTCACAATCTTAACATTTAAGTCATTCCAGTGGCATTGAAGGATTTGATCTTTCATCAATCTCTGCTATTCAAGAAGTCTTCCAATCTTTCATTCAGCTTTATAAATAGCTTTACTCAGCTTTATAAATCCCATAAAGAAACATTATCCAGAATTTGTCACAGCTATTCCATGTCTAGATCCTTTTCTTGATTTGTCTTCTGTATTCTCGGGTTGGTTATCTCAATGTTGTCTTCCATGCCTTCAAACTCTATATCTATTTTTTCTCATCATTTTCTAAAAAATAATCCACTGACATCTGTAACCTTTTTGAGATATTATATGTTAATACTTCAATCTAATTATTTAAAAAACCCTTCAAGATTATAGCTTGCTTAGCCATTTTAACGCTTTTCTGCCTAGTTCTTTACTCCCTCTATAGTGTCCATTTGCAACCTTTCAGCCTCAGTTCTTAATATCAATTCAATTCCAGCCATTTTCTACTAGTATATTATTTAATTAAATATTCAAATCTTACAGAAAAATTAACCAATATGTCAAATATCTTTAGTATTCCCTTCCAGGTAAATTAACACTATTAGTACAGTAAGCATGAAGACAAGCCACAAAATTTGTACAATGTACAATCTCAGAAAATGTCTGGAAAAGACAGCTTGTGGGATAGTTCTTTTGTTAGTCATTTTTGACCTATCTCTAACAACCCATTTTTAAAATATTCTGCCTGAGGACTCTTCTTGGCAACACATCAGATTGATATTTTAATTGGAATATTTTGTTTTCAACTTGTTCAGCTACAATTGGAAAGATCAAATACATTATTCAAATTAAATGATGCATATGAAAAACAGATAAACTGCATTTAAGTATAACTGGCTAATTAATATCTCTCCCCATTATTAGAGGGATGGGGAGGGAACATGTACAACTTTTTTAAAAAATCAGAGACTGTAACCATATAAACTAGGCTTGATGGCTAAGCACCAGTACTTTTGCTCAGTTTGTATGCTGTACAACCCAAATGCTTTCCATGCATGATTTTTTTAAATAATTTTATTCTGTTTTTATAGAGATAAAAAACAAATACAGAAATATATATAGAAAATGGTGCAGAAAATTTAAAAAGTGACTTCTACCCTTCTTCACAGAATTACAAACTCTATCCCTCTCCCTCCTAACATTACAATAATCCCTTCAACCCATTCTTCAAATCCAAAGATCATTATTTTTTTTTCTATTTTCAGCAAAAAGTCTATAAACTTTCCAATCTTTACATTTCATATATAAAAACTTGACTCCAGTCTTATATACATTAATGACACCAGTTATAACCAATGCCCTGAAATTTTACCTAACATTTACTGAAACTGTGCCTGAAAACTACTCAAAATAGATTGTTTCTGGGAAGAGCATACAAATCACGTAACTCTATGCCACTTCTACTAGTTGCAGGTCTATTTTCAAATGCATTTTAGGATGCTGGCTATCACTCTTAAAGCTCTGAGTGGGTTAGGATTTGCATACTTCCATGTCAGCTGGCATGGCATGTCCCTCCTGATGAATTCAATAACATGGGTGACAACATATGATAGTAGTGGCACTGCTTATGTGTAGAATTAAGAAAAGATTGGACAGCCCATTTGTCTGGAATGGTATAAAGTCTCCTGTTTGAGCTGGGGGGTTGAACCAGAAGACCTCCAAGACTCCTGCCAACTCTGGTAATCTGCATTCGGTATTTAACCTAGTGAAAACATCTTTGAATAAAAATGATTCTAGTTTACAGTAAAAAGTTATTCGTTGAGAAACTAAATGCAGAAAGAATCGTCCATCTTCCTTCACTACCACTAAAATGAATGTTTCTCCAATTTCCAGGGAAAAAGTGAATCTCTTTCAGATCTGCTAATGTCTGGAGATTCATCCTCATTATTCCCCTCTGTTTTTGCCATATACTTACTGGATCTTTGAACTGTTCACTGACAGAGCGGATGACTGGAAGTGTTTCTTCCAGTTTGGAAGCCAGCTGATCAGCATTCATGTCTCCTAGGCCAAGCATGTTACACATCTAGTGAAGAACAAAAAGTTGCAATGATGGGCAACATCCAACAGAAGGCAAATCATAATTGTAGTATAAGGCAAATAAAAGAGAACTTGAAATAGGATAACCAACTCAGGGCAGAATCATTAAGCATAGCAATATACTTTAGTGCTATTGCATCTTGCTGGTTGTCGAGAAGAATAAATAATGTTTTGATTTCTACTCCATCCTAGAAACCATATCACATACCAGAGCTGATAATTATACATTGTTCCCTAAGGCTGTACTGGAAGTAATACTGGAGTTCAGGTCAGAACAGAGAACAGGTAGAATTCAAGTCAGATACTAGCTTAATATTTTTAACAATAAAATCTTATGCTTTTAGGTTGTTGATTATTCTCCTTTACCTGGGATATGAAGGGACTGATTTGGTTCTTTATTTGCATCAGTCGACCTAGCCCCCGCTCCACGATTGTAGGGAAATTAAGCAGCCGTAACGTGTGTCCTGTAGGTGCTGTGTCAAACACCACCACAGAAAAATTCATTCCTTTCACCAACCTGTTCAGGCCAGAGAGAAAACACTATCAACGTACTGCAAAACAGTATTATTCCCAGATTGCTAATTTCTATTGTACTATTATATAGTACAATTAAAATGTACTACAAATCTTTCTCCTACAAATCAAAGGAAATACATAAATATGAATTTTAGTTTTTCATCCCATCAATGGAAATGTGTTAAGGTTGCAGCAGAATCTTGGTCACTAGACAAACACAAGATACGTACAAAAATCAATAGTATATTTTATAAGGTTCTTGTGTACTTTGTATAATATGGTATTGGTTTGTGTTCATTTTGCAACATCCAGGTAGTTCTTATTGTCCACAAATTCAGCGAATGTTCAGTTATCCCCGAGCTGAAGGACCAAAATTTCCATTGCTAGTAGGAGGCCACAATGGTAATTATGTGACTATAGGACACTGTGATCGTGCAGAATTCACCCAATGACAGCAATGGGACTGCTAGAACTGCTGCTGTAAGGTGGTGTGGTCATATGAAATAACATCTTATGAGCATCGCTTCAGAGTTCCCAGTCCTAATTACCATCAGTAAGCAAGGACTATCTGTAGATATTGTCAGGCTCACAGTATGCAACATATAATGACCATTCAGTTACTAGTGACTTTTTTTTTTGCTCTGTGAGAGAACTGTTTATTCACAGTAGGCCATAGTCTGTAAACATAAATGAAATCAATATCACAAATAAGATCACTTTGGACATACTGCTAAAGCAAACTGTATTACATGTTACATTGCTAAATGCAGGCAAAAACGTTCATCCTTTGCTTCCAAAGTGAAGTTTTAAATACATAGCAGGGTAAATGATAAGCCCGATTCTTCAGTTCACAAATCTCACCTCATAACTTCAGCGTAACTCATTGCTTCATCGATACCAGGAAAGGCACTCATTGCCTCTTGCATCATCTTCTTGCCCATACTTAGCATATTATCTTCCTCAAAAAATTCATCAGGAAGCTCTGCCACACCCAAGCTAGGATCAATCTCCTAATAATAAATTATGAACAGAATAATTCAACACCACTATGTAGAAGCTGCTTCATTAAGCTACTCAATACAAATGGTTTGAGTGAAACAAAAGGATTTAAGATATGAAAATAAACTATACATAATCCTCGACTTTGTTAAATTCTGCCCCATTTTATGACCTTTCTTGTCACAGTTGTTTTACTGAATCACTGCCATTGTTACATTAGTAACATGGCTATTAGGTAAATCTGGCTTCCTTGCTGACTTTGCTTGTCAGAAGGTCGCAAAATGTGATTACATGAACCATGGATATTAGAGCCATCATAAATACATGCCTCAAGCACTCTCTGGTATATGAAGAATTCACACTGGATTCTATGATAGTGAACTACCCAAACTCTGATGCAGCAAAGCAGCTCCAAACCATAACATTTCCATTATCATGCTTTACAACTGATAACAGGTTATTCTGTTGAAATGCTGTCTTTGCCAAACATGTCCCTTGGTATTATGGACAAATAACTATCTTTGCCCTCATTGTCCAGAGCACAATGTTGCAGAAGTTTTGGTCTTTGTATACAGGTTCTGAAGTAAAATTTAATATTGCCCCAATGTTCTTTCTAGAAAGCAAATGTCTCCTCTTAGCACATCTCCCATGAAGATCTAATTTGTGCAGGTTCTTCCTAATGATATTCACACTCTTTCACATATCTAGAAGCAAAATCTACCTGTAGGCCATATGATGAAACTTTGGGGTACTTAGAAACTCTTTTCAGCCACTTACATTTTGTTCTTAGGCTAAATTTGTAGGCTCTCCTGGCCAGAACAAGCTGGCAGTTATTTGAAGTCTTCTCCACTTGGAAATTATCTTCTTGAACTGATGATTGATGGTCTAATCATTTGCAGCTGATTCTCATTTTAGGCATTGAGGTTGCAATAAAGATGTGCACTTACTTTTTCCGTATAAATTTGCATTTATAGTTATTTAAATTACAGAATGGACTATACAATGTAAACAGTGCATCACATGTTAGATTTCCTTTATCAATATTGTTGAAACAAGGATCAAATCTGGGCTGAAATATGTTGAAAAGTAAAAAATGTCAAAGGAGTGCACTTACTGTTTCATATGACTGAATAGAAATCATATATCCACTATTGAGGTTGGAGGTACTTATTCTTTGTTTGAGATTTGTATATACCGTATATACTTGAGTATAAGCTGAGTTTTTCAGCACATTTTTTGTGCTGAAAAAAAAACCCCTCGGCTTATACTCGAGTCAGATTCCCCTCTGAAAAAAAAATGGTGTGGAGCTCCGAAGCTGGGCAGCCGCTTCCGTGTTTCCTTTGCAACTTTTAAGCATGGGAGGGGGAGGCTTTTCTGAGCTCTAGGCTGAAAAAGCAACGCGAGCCGAGGTCGCTCCACTCAGTTTCATTTCCTCAGCTCCAGCTGCTTTTAGTCCACTCAGGAGGAGGGGGAGGAGGGGGAGAGAGAGAGAGAGAGATATCATAAGAACTGCTCTTGATTTTTTCTTGCAAGGGAGAGAGTGACTCCTGCCTCCCACTGTCATCATCATCATCTTTTGGGTTAGTGAATCAATCAAACCTTTCATGATAGTGAGATCGTTTCCCAAATTTCCCTAAAATCAGGGAAGAAATCAGAAACAAACCTTTGGGCTGAGAATAAGCTTGTTCCTATGATGCCATTTTTGTTCACTTCAGTGTGAAAAAACACACTTCTTTTTCTTCATCTTCTTGTTCCCTATTTACTGGTCTTTTTCAAAGAGGAAATTGTGAACATCAAACTTATTCTCAACTGTCCTAGTGAAAGTTTTTATTGGCATCTATTTTTATTTTTGAAATTTACCAGTAGCTGCTGCATTTCCCACCCTCGACTTATACTCGAGTCAATAAGTTTTCCCAGTTTTTTGTGGTTAAATTAGGTGCCTCGGCTTATATTCGGGTCGACTTATACTCGAGTATATACGGTATTTCAGTTTTAATTATGTTTAACATTGATATTTATATTTTTTAATTCCTTTTATTGCTTACTGTACACTGTCCAGAGTAATGTTTTGTGATTAATAAAATAAATGCAAGAAGGCAATCCATTTTTTATAAGAATGGCCAAATATTTACAAAATTTTTAGGAAGAAAAGCCTTTACTAATAAGGAGACAAGTAACTGGAATAGCATTTTCTTCAATTTCTGAGTATTACTGTACTACTTAAGATAAAAGAACTAAAATAAATTTTGTCCAGATCTTTCTTTCTATGCAACATTTACACAATTTTAACACATGAAAACATGTTAGTTATTTATCTTCTCAGTAGTACACTCACCATGGCAAAAAGATTATCATAACCCTTTACTTTGGTGGGAACCTTGGAAAATTTCTGGTCAAACGCATCTGAGATGTTATGAGCAGGATCAGTAGAGATGATGAGGACACTCTCACGTACCTTGGAGAGTTGTACAGCTAAGCTACAACTAGACCACAAAAGAGAAGCAAGAAGCAGTTATTAATACAAGCACGTAAACTACAAATAGGATAAGCTCCTAAAATTCAGATCTGCCTGTACTGAAGGACTACATGCAGAACTTTTAAGATTTGTCCAAACTATTTAGTAAATACAAATGTAAACTAACAAATTGCAAATGATTACTGCATGCTTTTCTAATGAAGAAACTAATCTGAAAGAAAAAGACATTGGAATAGAGATTATGCTGGTGAACTATTGTATTTAAGACTAAAACAGTTGAGATTTTGAACAAGGCAATTTGTAAAAATAGGATTATATTTAGGATAAATAGAATTAGAAATAGAGGATTTCCAGCTGGGCACTGCGTTGATGCGGAGCTGAGGAGCAGATCACCGCTCTGAAAGGATCCAATTTTCGCTGTTTGGTGGCTTCCAGGAGAGTGTCAGACCTCGGAGGGGTAAACAGATGAAAGGGGAAGACCTGGAGATCTCGGGGAGGTGCAGTGATCCTGGAGATGAGAACAGAATTCCCCGAAAACCAGCAGCAAAAGAGGGAGATCATACAGATCGGAACCAAAGACGTGGCAGCCCAGCAGCTTAAAGAAGAAAGAAGGAAGCAAAGAGTGGAGAACAGCCAAACTGAGTCGTGGAAAGGTGAACTTAAAGAAGATTTCCAGAATACTGATTTATACTACAAAGGGAAATTGAAAATTGAAACTCTAAACTGAACAGTGTAGCGAAGCGGCAGAAATATTGGAAGGAGTACTAAGTAAACGGCAGTAATTTGTTTTGATTAATGGAGTGCTGAAAATGGAGGAGCTTAAGCCAAAACAGAAAGGAGAAACGAAACGGTGGAAGTGACTGTGCAAATTTAAAGAGGACATTTTGAACTCGAACTAAGAACTGTAATAAGGTATTCATCAAAAGAAGGAGGAGGAGGAGGAGGAAAAGATCATCATCATCATCATCATCCATGGACATCATTCAACTAGTCAAACATAGATATAACTAAATAATATTGGTAAAACATAATCTTAACACACACACATACACACACACATATAGAGAGAGACTTTTTTGATAGGCTTCACCATAAGATAATAGAATACTGAATTAAGCATACTGGTTAATAATTTTTGAATAACTGGACAATTGAAAGTGTGTTGTATAAATATAGAACTCAGACCTTTAAATAATAATCATATAGTAAGAAATTGAGGTATTTTTATTCTGAGGTAAGCATATAACTAAGAACTCTAAAGAAATAGATTAATTGATATTTATATATAGATAAGAATTTAATTACTTTAATGAATTGGCTGCTTTAAATTAATTAGTTAAGCATATAAGACTGTTAATTTTGTGAGTAAATATATCTGTATTTGATTAATATTGAATTCTCTTAAGTATTGTAATAGTTGAATAAGTTCAATAAGAAAAAATAGAAATAAGAGCCGATTGTGATTTTCCATAATAGAATTTTGGTAATTAATAAAATAATATATGTATTAATATTACTATTGAACTGAAAAGGAGAGGAAAATGGTGCTCTACTGGGGATAGTTGATAGTAGATTGGAAAGAGCTGCTACAGATAGTTAAAATGGTGACAACATCAATTACAAATGTAAAATCAGGAAAGAAAACTACAACAACGATGTCTTCACCTATGGGTCAGAGATCTATAAATGCAATGCTATTGGCAGAAAAAATTAGTTCAGCTCAAAGGCTGCAGACAGTACAGGCAACGCTCACTATGATGCAGGAAATGATGGCAAAAACCCACAAATTGATAGCGAGGAACCATGAAGACACGAAAACAGAGATGAGAACTGAAATAGGACAAATGAAAAACGAAATACAAAATTTGAATAGTAAGATTGGAAAGATGCAGGAAGAAGTGATAAAAAATGAAGAGAGATTAAATTTAGTAGGGGCAAGAATGGAGATGGTGGAGAAGAAATTAGAGGATTTAGAACAAAATTGGAAAGTGCTCTACTGCGAACTCCGGGATTCAATGGTATACATGGAATTAGAGAAGGCATCATTTCATCTTAGGTTCCAAAATGTGGTGGAGGACAAAAAGGAAGGTTTACGTGCAATTACGTAGAATCTGATAGCGGCGGCTTTACAGAAACCCAAACTGGAAATTGAAAATGATGTAGACGAGGTCTACAGAGTATATACACACTATGCGAGGAGACATAGACTACCCAGAGAGGTTCATATTCGCAAGGAAGACAACACAAGACCTGCTCTATAGTAAGACCAGAGATGAACCACTTGTATACAAAGATCATGAAGTGGTTACACTGAAACAAATATCCAGGAGAGTCAGAGACGAGAAGGGGATACCAATTTTTATCAACTCAACTTATTAGAAATGGTATTCCATTTAGATGGCTCACCTCAGAGGGGCTTTTAGTTTCGTGGCAGGACAAAAAATACAAAATTGATACAATTGAAAAAGCACAGGAATTTTGTGAACGACACCCAGGACCCGAGGAAGAACAAGAAAGTAGAGACGACCTAAATACAAGAAGCCAAGAGGAACAACTCTCCGGAGAAAAAGAATCTGATTCACACTCTGAACCCCAAAATCTTAGAGAAGAGGAGAAGGCAACAGACTAAGAAAAAGAGAGCCTAGAACAAGGAATGGAATGAGAAATGCCTCACACACTGATAGAGAAATCACTTTATTTTCAGTCAATATCAATGGTTTAAATTTATCATCAAAAAGAAAACAGATATTTGAGAAACTCAAAAAACAAAATTCTAGACATAACTTGTATCCAAGAAGTGCATATTCCAGACAATCAAGCAGACCTCTTAAAGAATATAAATTTGGGTAAAATGTACTCGGCACTTGCAAACAAAAAGGGGGTATTGTAGTATATGTAAAGGATTGGTTGCAACATTAACAAATATACAAAGATCAAGAAGGGAGAATGCTCTTTATAGAAATAAATGTAAATCAGAAAAAGATGTTATTAGTCACAATATATGACCCGAATACAAACCAAAAAGACTTTTATAATAGTCTTCACCATAATAGAATTTGAGCATACTAATGTATGCATTGTAGGAGACAATAACACAGTCCCAGACAAAGATAAAGATTATAAAAATCTCCCCCCCCCCCCAAAAAAAAGGAAAGGAGAATATTCCCTTCGTCTTTTAATAATATGGTAAGAGAATTTAACTTGAAAGATGTGTGGAGAGAATTAAATCCAAATAAAGAACAATATACTTTTTTTTTTTCAAACCCCCACCACTCTTGGTCCAGAATAGATCAGATATGGATGGACCCTGGCTTAATGGAGAATATTGAAAGGATTGAGATTTTGCCAAATCTATGGCCTGACCATAATCCCATTTCAAATTAAATGGAAAGGAAAGAGAAAAATTGGAAGATGGACATTTAACAATACCATATTAAGAGATAAAGAATATATTGAAATGATAAAGAAATAATTGAACGTATTTTTTGAAATAAACAAAAGAGAACATACTTCTCTACAGAATCTTTGGGATATGGCCAAAGCCTATGTGAGAGGTCTAACTATTGCTTACAGTATTAAAAAGAATAAAGAAAAAAGACAGCAACAAAACATATGGAGGGAGAAACTGAAAGATTTGGAAACAAGTAGACAAAAGGACCCAAACAATTCAAACATTAAGAAAGAAATAGATCTGGTAAAACATAAGATAAATCTAAATGTACAGGAAGATTTGGCCCAAAAAATTAAATTAGCAAAACAAAATGATTTTGAAAATGCAAATAAGCTGGGAGGTGGTTAGCCCATAAAATTAAAAAAGAACAAGACAACAATTGTAGCTCTCCAAGATCAGGAAGGGAAATTATGCACACAGACCCAAGAAAAGAAAGAAATTGCTAAGGAGTTTTTATGAAATTGTATAAACAGGAAGAAATACCAGAAGAAGTTATTGATCAATATTTGAATGAAAAGAACTTGCCTGAAATTACTGATGAAGAAAAACAAAATTTGAATAATAAAATATCTATAGAAGAAATCAGGAAGGCAACTGGAACACAAAAAGCAAATAAGATCCCTGGCCCAGATGGAATTCCTTCGGAATTCTATAAAAAATTCCAAGAAATAATAGAGATATTGGTGGACTTGTACAATGAAGCCCTAGAGAATGCTAACATGCCTAAATCATGGTTGGAAGCATATATTACCCTTATTTATAAAGAACAATCAGACCCACAAAAAATTTAAAACTATGGACCAATATCACTTTTAAATGTAGATTACAAAATAATGGCTACAAAAGAGAGTATTAAGTAGAATTATCCACACTGATCAGAATGGCTTCCTCCCCCATAGGCAAATAAAAACAAATACAAGAACCATTATGGATATATTAGAATATTATGAAGTATACTCAACCAAGACATGGCATTGATATTTTTAGACGCCCAGAAGGCATTTGACAACTGATAGGCATGAAATTTGGTAAAAAATTTATAGGATTTATTAAGACAATTTATAACATGCAAACTGCAAAAATATTAATAAATGGGGAAAATACAGATACCATAAAGATAAATAAGGGAGTAAGACAAGGCTGCCCCCTAGCTCCTCTATTGTATATATTGGCAGAAGAGACTCTCTTAGTACAAATTAGCCAAAAACAAGAGATTGGAGGACTACAAATTAAAAAAGAGGAATATAAACTCAGGAATTTGCCGATGATATATGGCATTTATATTAGAAGAACCTTTAAAAGTGAGCCCTATATTACTAAGAGAAATAGAAGAATACAGAAAGGTGGCAGGGTTAAAAATTAACAAAGAAAAAAACAAAAGTGTTAACAAAAAACTGTACAAAGGAGCAGAAGGAAGAACTAGCAAATAAATTAGGTATGCAGGTGGTAAATAAAGTAAAATACCTAGGGATCTGGTTGACTGCTAGATGTTCGTCGATTAAAAAAAGATAACTATAAGTTAATAATGCAAATAATTAAAGATTTAGATAACTGGGCCAAATTGCAGTTATCGCTATTGGGACATATTTCAATAGTAAAAATGAATATTTTGCCAAAATTATTGTTCTTATTTCAGACAGTGCCAGTCAAGTTGGAAAAGGATTTTTTTGTAGAATTAAACAAATGTGTATCTAAATGTATATGGCAGAGGAAAAAACCCAGAGTGAAATATAAATTATTACAGGATGCCAAGAAAAAAAGGAGGATTTGGCCTTCCAGATTTTGAATTATATTATGATGCTGCTATAGTAAACTGGCTTAAGGATTAGGTTAAATTAGAAAATAGAAGGTTATTAGTATTAGAAGGTTTTGATCTCCAACTTGGCTGGCACACCTTCATGTGGGATGGAAAATCTAAACATTCATATTTCCAAAGGCACCATGTAAGAAATGTGTTGTTTAATATCTGAGGAAAGATTAAAAAAAAAACACTACCCAAATATTCCATTGTGGCTATCTACATTGGAAGCAGTCACACATCCAAATCTACTGGATTATGAAAATATTGTCAGGTATAAAGATTTATTATATGATACTGGAGAGCTTAAAATAGGAACCAAATACAAATTCAAGGAAAGGAGATAGCATGGTGGTCCTTTGCACAAATACAAACCCATTATAAAAAAGATAGAGAACAATTTGGCTTTAATATGATCCCACAAGAATGAGATAAAATATGGCTAGGAGAGGAAAAGAAAACAATTAGTAAAACATATAAATATCTTTTGGACTACAAATTAAAAGAAAAAACAGTCACAGAATCTATGATAATTTGGGCTAAAAATGTGGGTCATAGTATTGAATTAGATAAGTGGGAACACATCTGGCAAACAAATTACAAATTAACCATGTCAGTCTCGTATAAAGAAAACTTATATAAAATGGTTCATCGCTGGCATCTACCTCTTGCAAGACTGGCTTAGATGTTCCCCAACCTACCACCCAACTGTTGGAAATGTAGCTACAAGGAACATATTTTTATATGTGGTGGACTTGCCCATGTGCTCAGAAGAGAAATATTGGAGAAATATTAGAAACTGGATTTTAAATATAAAACAAAATTTAAAACTTGAATCCAAAACCTTTCTGCTAATTATAATAGATTTAAACATGGAGAAAAATATATCAATATTTAATTTTGCACATCATAACTGCAGCCAGAATAACCTACGCAGAAAACTGGAAACTGTCTTCCATTCCTTCAGAGGATATGGTAATTAAAAAAATACATGAATGTGCTGAGATGGATAGCCTAACCAAATTGTTAAAAAATAAACAAGATAGTGACTACTGTGTTTCTCCAACAATATGGCCTCCATCAATAGAAAGCACCAGCATGATTTATTGGCATAAAATCAAATTATGCCCCTCCTCCCAAATTAAGACCCATATTAAACATGAGAAATGGGAGGGAATGGTGGGGGGGAGACCCTTGCTGTTAAGAAGTACTTTGTTGCATGCCCGGATATGGTGCTCCGGCGCGGCCCTGATGGGATGAGCGGAGGTTTTTAAAATAATTCGCTTTACCTTTGAAGGCAAAGGGAAAGCAGCCACAGGAGCGCCTGAAGCCAAATGTCTCCTCAGGGCTCTGGTTGCAGGGAGAAGCCCTGACTGGCTGCACGTGGCTGCGCCAAACACCGCAGTGTTGCTGTAATGCCACGGCAGCAAGGGAGAAGGAAAAGCAACGGTGATGGAAGGTCTCCCGAACATCCAAGCTGTTGCCGCCCGCCTGAGGATGCAACCGGGGGGGGGGGAGAATTAAGGCACCCCCGAAAAGACAGCCTAGCCGGTTTTTCGGGGGTCAAAAAAAATAAGGCCCGGCCTTATTACGTGAGAAACACAGTATTATGAAATATGGGACATTTGGTATGAGTGGTTAAAGAAAAAGTAATATTTGATATTTGGATAAGTTATGGAAATGACAGAAGACGTGCATTTAATCATAAACTTTATAGAGAAATTAAAACATTAAAAGAACGAAGGAGTTACTGTAACAAGGCAGATCACATCAATGATAAAGAAAAAAAAATTAACCATTGCTCAATATATGCTGTAAAATGTATATATGTATGTATGTATGTATATGTATGTATGTATGTATATATATGTGTGTATATATATGTGTGTGTGTGTGTGTGTTGATTTGTCTGTTTTAAATGTATGTCAAATAAATGTTTTTTCTAGAAAAAGCAATTAGAAATAATCTGAGATATTTTATTATGCTTCATAGAAGTTCAAATTTAAACTTTTTTCTGCTACAAAAGACAGCTGTGGATGTTTCTATATAATACAGTACTATAGTTCAGAACATAAATGCTAAGTGACATGGTCTCAAGTCATCATGCAACCAGACCTGATTTTATGACCATTTTATCCCAATCATTAAGCAAATCACATGATCGCTAAATAGATGAATTCTACTTGCCCAGTTAATTTTCTTGTCAGAAGCCAGCTGAAAGGAAGGCTGGCCCATTTGAGTAGTTAAGAAGCATTCCATTTTGGATTCCACAGATAGGGGAAGAAAGAATATGAGGTCAGACAGTAAGGTATATTTCTGGCTTTTCCAGGGGAAAGCAGACAGTCGGGCATGATTCTTATGTACAGCTGAGTCAATAAAGAAACCTAAGCCTGAGAGCATTTTGTTTGCACCTGACAGCTAGAAAGATCACAAATCATGATCACATGACAATGCAACCATCAAAAATGTGAAGCTGCTGCAAAGTGCCCAAATTATAATTAATTGCATGATTGTGGAGGTGGTGCAATGTTATAACTTCAAGGATGGGTCATAAGTCACTGTTTCTGAGGACACTGTAATTTCAAATCAACATTAAATCAAGGGCTACCTGTACTGTAATTGTAAAACATGTTTATCTTTGATGGCACTTTGACTTCAATTAAAATTTATTATCCTGTGGACACTTTTTTTATAGTGTAAAATAATCTTACATTAAGTCAAAATAGCGCTTTGGCAAATTCACCAGAAAACTTTGTGTTGAAAGAATGCAACATTTAAGATAAAAGCAGCTCTCTTAAACTCACTTCCAAACATCACATATATAGTGCTATACTTTCTCTTATCACATCCCTATCTCAGGATAAACTAATCACAAGATGACACCACATAATTATAAATTAACACTTTAAAATTAGACTAATTAAAAACCCATGTTTAAATCTAACACTACAAGCCAATGCCTTTCAATGTTTCTATCACAAATTATGTTTTATGATTCCAAGACAACCTGGAACAGAAATATTTCACAAGGGCAAATATATCACAAATCACACCGCTTTTGTCCCTGAAAGTACAAAAACTCTGTTGGTAGAGTTCAACAAATGGGATGGGGAATCAAAGAGATCTTTAACTTCATTAATCCAGGATTTTAAAAAAAATCAGGCATTTTCTAACTGACAGTTTGAAAACTTTTATATAAGTGTCAGAAAACATTTTCAATCTGCTCGAACAGAAATTTCCAATCAAGAGCCGCGAAACATTCAAGGAAGGAAACCTTATAGAGCTTACTGAGACCTAAACAAGAATACTTTAAACCAGGGGTGTCCAACCTTGGCAACTTTAAGACTTGTGGACTTTAACTCCCAGAATTCCTGAGCCAGCAAAGCTGGCTGAGGAATTCTGGGAGTTGAAGTCCACAAATCTTAAAGTTGCCAAGGTTGGACACCCCTGGTTTAAACCTTGACTATAAAAATTAATTTCAATCTTTAATTTTATTTCAGATTTCAAATGCAGCCAATGGTCCTTTGGGAGGAAATGACGCCACCCTGAGACCCGGCATACATTAGCGAGCCCCTTGTTTTCTTACCCCTTCAAGTTTCTTCACAATAATTTTACATTTTCATTTATTGCAAGGTCCCACCACTCACCGCCGTCGGGTTGTCAGCTGAACACGAGGCAGCAATTCCAGAGGTGGGATTCTCAACAGCACTCCCCCCCACCCGCGCATCTTGACCCTTCAATAACTCACGAAGGCAGAAAACAGCCGCCATCCACCCGGTTAAAAGAGAAAAGCGGCGCCCGCCATCATCTCACTCCTCCTTGACTCCGTCCGACTCACCTGCAGGTGGTTTTGCCCACACCGCCTTTCCCGCCCACGAAAATCCACTTCAGGCTCCGTTGCTCGATGATGTTGCTCAGCGTCGGCTCTAACGGCTCCACATCAGGCGCGTCCTCGAACTCTTCCGCTTCAGCCGACAGTCCAGACGCCACCGCTGCCATCTTGGAACAAAATCACGTGACAAGATGCTCGGCTACACCATTTCAAAGCGGGGCTCTAATGTTAACAACCGGCGCATCAACATTTAACAGGGAGAGAAACGGCACGTCTTGTGGCCTCCTCTTGGACTTAAATCCTTAACGTCATCGTGTTAAATCACCGCGTCACAAACACATCTGACGCCAGAATAAACTACACCCCATACCTCTGAATGGTTGGTATATTCCTGTGTAAATATTTTCAACTGGATTGGTCGCTTAAGTAGTTCTCCCGATTGGCCTCAGCATAAGCGGAAGACGACTCAAATACCTCCCCTCCTTTTCTCCGATTGGTAAAGGTAGGTTCATCTTAACCGGTGATTTAAGCGTCTGTTTTGATTGGCCAAAAGAGCTGTCGATTCTTGGGCCATCAGAGCGCCGTGCGCCTCAATCTGCAAAAAAAAAAAAAAAAAAAATCAGTTCGACGTGCGCGTGGCCGGACCTTAACGACAGAGGCTTTCCCGGGATGCTTTGCGGCGGACTGGCTTCGTAATCGTTTCCCGTCATCCTCCGGGCGCGCGCAAGCTGGGTCAGGGAAGGGCTCGAGAGATGGCCGCGGCGCCAGGCGGAGAAGGCCCGGCTTCCGAGGCGGCAGGACCGGGCGGCGTCAACGTGTTCGCCAACGACGGTTCTTTTCTCGAACTGTTCAAGCGGCGCATGGAGGAAGCCTCTGCGTCGGGAGGAAAGAGTGGACGAGAAATGCCGATCGCCGGAGCCGAGAAGCGGAAAGAGAGCGAACCGCGACCAGAGCCTCCCGGGGACCCAGAGCCACCGGGAAAGAAGCGGAGCGGGAGCGCCCTCAGCTTCGTAAGGGATCTGGGCACTGACCTTTTCTCTTCTTCCCCTTTTATCCAACCCCCGCCCCTCCCTTGGCCTTCCTCGAAGGACCGAGGAGCAAGAACCCTTTTTGTCAGTTTGCTTTCTCTCAACATTAGGATCTCTTGAATAAACGCAGGCAGTAATTCTCCAGGTGCCGCCTCTCTACGCTATTCGCTTCCACCAACCACCATCCCGTCCAGTATTCCCTCCTCCCCTATAAAATATTACTTTCTATTAAAGCAATATGATGTTAGCAGGAGCAATGTTGCATTGTATTCTTCCTCCCCTCACACCCACCCCCGGTCTGTTTTGAAAAGGCATCATATTGGACCCATCTTTCTAAGCATATTTTGGGTATTTGTGGCTATTTAGTAGATCCCCCCCCCTCCACTTCCTGACTGTATTAGTTCCCCTTCCCCGCCCGAAATCCGAGTAGAAACATGAACAGATCCACAGTTTTTTACAGGACTGTGATGCTCCATGCTCAACACCATTCATTCCTGCCAGGTTTATATGGTTTGCTGGGCTTCATAATATTGGCTGAATAATTATTACTCTATGCCATAACCCTAACCTTGATTTGATAAGGGTCTATGGCAGAGGTCTCCAAACTTGACTGCTTTAAGACTTATTGACATCAACTCCCAGAATTCTTCCTCCAGTCATCTTGGCTCAGGAATTCTGGGAGTTGAAGTCCACAAGTCTTAAACCTGCCAAGTTTGAAGATCCTTGGTCGATGGTGACAGATGTCCCAACTGAGTTTTCCTTTTGTGAATGTGAAGCTGCCATTCTTGACATGCATATAATGCAGATTTTTTTTTTTGAAAATGGAAGCAATAGAGATGGGAACGCTTTGGTCTGTTAATACGTAATGCAATGTGCTTTGCTCTTAGTTGTCTTTGGGAAAACTTCATATTAGGCTGATTCAGCCTTTATTAAAGCACACGTAAAATAGTGGAATGCGTTAAAAAGTTTATCAAAATGTTTTTGAAATGAAATTGCTTCCCCCTCATGTTTGTTGCTAGTGAATAGTAACAAACATTTCTTAATACATTGGGGTTTTTTTTGTATGTATTCACAGTTTTAAACTCATCAGTGTGTCTCCTGGGACCCAAATGAAATCTTTTTGTTCTTGTTAATGTGATACAATAAGTCTGAAATATACTGAACCATTTTTACTTGCACTGGCTAGGGAAAATTGCAAGTATGACTTTATTTATCCTACATTAAGCATTAATTATACTTTTGAACATGAGAAATAATAAAGTCTTTTCTGCATTAAATGAAATATGATAATCCTGGCCATATTTATTGACCTGTAATTCTAATTGGGTTCAATTGAATTTATTCCTAGGTATCTGTAGGCATTGTAGCCTAAACATTACAAATAAAGATGTTTTATTTCCAGTCTTTAAAATGTTGGGTGGAAGTTTTTAATTATAAACTGTTTTCCAACATGTATGTTTTCATCACCATATATAAAACAATTTGTACTTGCAATGCATGTGGCATTGCTCTAGAAATGGATTGGGGAGGGAGTGCTGTACTATCTAAAAGTGATTGGAACCCCTGTTTTGTTTATTGCTAACTGAAATTGACATTTTCTATTTTAAACTGTCCTCTTCAACTTAAGATCAAAAATTGTGCTTTTCAGTATAAAAACTGAATCACACACATGCTTATATGGTATTGTAAATACCATTTTAAATGTATGCAGCAGGCCTTTGCAGTTATATCTAAGATTATATTAGCATATACCACACTTCCCAAGACTATCAAAAAGATAATTATTGATTTTTAATTAATGTTGTACTGATTCTGATAACTTTATTGCTTTCATGATTTTGAGCAAATAAAAGTTCTTCACATAATGTATTCCAGATTGTTATATTGTAGGGAAATAAAAGTAAAAATAGAATGTGTTCCTATTTCCCACCAGGCAGCAAACCTGAAAAGAAATTGGAATACTTCCATTTCTTGTTACTTGTTAATGTCTTTTAATGTTTGGGCTTAACTGTACAGATGTATTGGTGAACACTGCTAAGGTGCCCTTTTACCCTCCTAGCACAGCGGTGTAGGTAACGCTCGGCAGCTCTGTACAGACTGACAGGTGTGATGGCGAGCTAAGATGATCTAATTGAAGGACTCCCTATACCGTTATATAGTGGGCAACATTCCCCTTGCAGCTCCCAGGCTCGTATAACGGTTGCAGTCTTCTATCCCTTCACCCAGGTGGGCAAGCGGAGAGGGGGCAGCAAACTAGCCCTGAAGACAGGAGTGGTAGCCAAGAAACAAAAGACAGAGGAGGAGGTAAGCTGGGACACATCAGGAATAATAAATTAAGAGATGAGGGGCAGCATGGAGCTTCCTAAAAGTTTCAGTGAAGAAAGTAGCACTGTTGTTTTCATTTCAGCATTCTAGAAAGTGAAGTTGAGCTCTTTTACCTTCATGCTACCCTAGTTTACAATTGACAATGGGATCTGTCCTTATGGGCTTGAGAAAATAGTGAATTGTTTCTTGTTCATTTGTAATAACATTTTCATTCATTTCCCAAATCTGCTTTAAGTGAGATTTTTTATGTTTATTTTTGGTATATAAAATGCATTTAACTCCAAAAAGATCAGAGCAGCAATGTATTATCCTATTGGCCCTAACTGTACCTTATGTAGAAGATTAGAATGAAACAGGGTAATCGAAAGTCCATGCAGTAAGTATTGTGGCTGACATCTCCAATAAAATTACAAACTCTGGTTTCAATTGAATGGCTTTCCTAGATTTATATATAGGCTGATGTTCATGGGAACCTAAGAATGCTTTTAAGTCCAATTCTTTAAATGTGTATTCTGTAACTGGCTCCTTTTTCTTCTGTTACAGGTTTTGACAAATAAAGGAGATGCATGGGCGAAATATATGGCTGAAGTGAAAAAGTACAAAGCCCACCAGTGCAGTGATGATGATAAAACCCGGCCTTTAGTGAAATAACTTTTATCTCCAGCCTGGACTGTCTGTGATGTACATAATTATTTAAGATATCAAAGGAGTAGTGCTGTCCCACAAGACTGAATGCTGCCATGGCAGCAGGAGACTTGCCATACTTTTATATTTGAAAACTTAAGAGCCTCTTTCACTGATTCGTTTATTGTTTTCCCCTTGTTCTGAGAGCTAAGAACTTTGACTTAGTTGCCAGATTTTTAATTTGTAACACCCTTTCTCCAAATAGTGGAATTGGTCTGACATTTCTTTCCCCAAATCATCAGGCATCAGGCATTCCTTTGCTGGTAAACCTTCAGCATTGAGCCTTTGCTTAACATTTTCTGTACCCCTGAACTTTTTACTATAAAAAAAGAAGCTAAGAAGCTCCCTTTATCAAATTCAGTACCTTTTACTGCTGAAGATAAATTTAAAATATGGTTGCAAATAGTAAGTACTGCAGACTGTAATAATTCCAGAGCTTGAAGTAATCCCTCTATTCACTATGAAAGACAAATGAATCTGGATCTCGATACGTTTAATGTCTGACTGTTCTGTAGTTGCATTTTTGCCCGTATTGTTCTCTTCCCTTACTTCAATTTCACTGCATATTGCAGTGAATTATGGAGTTTTGTATTTAATTCCAGCTGCTGCTTAAGTTTTTTCCTATGCATGCTCCAAATCTAATACTGGGGGGTATCCTGTGCCTGTCTACTATCTAAGAAGCAAAATGCTTGGTCTGTTTTTGTACCAAGTATTATATATTTGAGAAAATCACTAAAATTACCTTAGGTGCTCTGCAATGAATTCTAGATACTATAATTTTAACCTTTGACTGCTCCTATGCCCCACTCCCAGGTGTTATGAGCAGAGGTCCTTGGCTCTGAAAGCAAAAGCTTAGGTCTGTAGCCATTGTATTGATAATGGCTTTTTGCATGCATGGGACCTATGCTCTTTTACCACTTGTTTACATATGCTAAGTTTGATTTTTTTAAATACTTTCCATAAAATACTGTTGAAATGGAAAGCACCTGATGTGCATTGGACACTGAAATTGAGCAGGGCAATTTCATATAAGGGCTTCTGGTACAATCCCAACAATCGATTTCAAGTCAGGAAACACTAATGAGAACTTCTGTTTTCTGGCTGGCATAGAGAAGCTATTTTTTGTTGTGGGATTGGGTTTCACTTCTAAATGTTATCCAGTTTGTGCCATTTTCTCTTAATAGATTGGGCTGGTTTTTGAGCTGCACCATAAATGTGATATTCAGAAAGATGGATTTGTACTCTGGAGAAAAACAAACTAAGGTTTGATCTCACTGTTTGGATCTATTTTTCCCTTCTTCAATCATCATTGTTCATCACTGGACCAGATCTATTAAATATATTTCTGCCTTGAAAAGGCCATTGGTTTCCACATTATCTTCGGCCTTTGGGTAATGCATTTGAAGAACAATGCTTTCTTTATATCAGGGTTCTTTAAACATTTTTGCTGGAATTTCACATAAAACATGAGTGCTCTTTAGTGTAACTAAGAACTCTCATTACATAACAGGTTTTACATGCACAATGAGCATGTATTTCTGAATATGATAAGGGAGTGGTTAGATGAAACAAAAATTCTGTTTTTGCCTCTCATAATATCATGAGATTGCTGTTAAAACACCAGAAAAAAATAAAGATTTAGTATTTTATTTTCAGCCTCCTGTAAAGTGATGCCAATTTTCTTCTTTGTTATATACTCGATCAGGCTTGCGACTTCATTGCTTTTGACCTCTACAGCCCAGATTAGAGTACTAATCATCCTTAATACAGTAATATTTTTTAAATAATACAATTGTGTTGTGGGTATTTGTTGGTATATGTTTCCCATATATATTTTTTCTAGATGGCATTATTTAAACATGCAAAGTCATTAAAACTGTCTACTGAAGGTATAACCATAGCATCCAGATTTTCTTTTGCTTATGTGTTGATAAGAATTCTTTAAATACACATGACACTGATCAATAGTTATCAGAAGGTTGAAAGCTAAATGAGTTGTTCTGCGCTTAAAATGATTAGAATTGTTTTCCATAAATATGCATTGTAAAGTTAGAGAAAATGGTTTATTTTTCTTATAGTAATTGTGCAGCCAAAAAAATTTATTTCTAAACTGTCATGGTTTGCACATGTAGACACTACTAGGTTCATGCATTGTGCTAAGCCCAAAGAGACAGCCCATGTTAAAGCTTACCATATTGCATAAACATAGTTATAATTACATAATAGAAAAATGGCATTTGTCTATAAACTAGTGAAATGTTGTATTTTGCTTTCAGTTAATGAAAAAAACAAGATGCATTTGCCTTTTTCTGAGTTATATTTACCATATTTTTGAAAAAAAAAAAAACCAGCAGTTAATGGAATAGGTAAAAACCATAATAAGTGGAGCATGAAAACAGTTCTTTCACAGTACACAAGCTGTTGCTCATATTTTCCAGTTCTTTGACTATTGCATGTACTTTGTATTTTGAAATATATCTTTTACTAACTGATGGTCACTGCTGTTCATAAATAACCTCATTTCCACTGCCCAAGCTATTTTCATATCAAAGTTACAATTTTGGGTTATATTACTAGGTTTAATCAATCATATAAGCCACATGGAATTGATCCTCTGTTCTGTGGATTTTTTTCTTTTTATGAAATAAACAGTAATTACCTTACCAAGTGATTCTTTGGGATAGAAAAAAGAAGTTGTTATTGATAACACTTCTCAAGTGATAGTCCCTTATAGTAGACCGCCCATCTTTTGCATCTCTCCCCCTTTTTCTTTTGATTTTCCAAACCAGTAAGGAGAGGGGCTTTAAATATCCTTACATGCAGCACTGGAGATAGTGATCTCATCTCTCGAAAGGAGCTATGCCACTTTTTAAAGTCTTTTATATATTGCCTGCTCCAATGTCCTGAGTGGCTACAGGGAGTTCATAGATGAAGTGAAATATTTGGCACAATATTGTACCCTATAGGAGACTGCTTGTCCTGAAAGATATATGCCATGTTATTTTCCTCAGGATTATGATTTACTAAATACCAATTTTGTACCCTGTAGGAGACTGCTTTTCCTGAAAGATATATGCCATGTTATTTTCCTCAGGATTATGATTTACTAAATACCAATTTTGATGGTCTGCATGAAGCAATTTTAATATTTCCTGTATCTCTAAACAGCAAGGAGATATTAATATGCAATAGAGCTTGCTGGCTAGAGTATACTAGTAACTTAAATAGCAAACTCCATCTTTACTTCTGCCACTTTTTTTGTGGTGAACTTCAAAATGAAGATACAGGCAATACCAAGAGATAACATAGGGCAAGGACTTTCAGACAAAGAAATGGGTCTCCTAGTCTGTAGACTGCTACCAGTTTGTGTTTTATTGGCAATCGGACCATGAAAACAGCAGGCAAGCATGTGCAACCCCCCCCCCCCTCCACAGAGCTGGAAAGGTTGGAGACTGCTGCTTTAAAATATGGATTCTATTCACTTCAATCAGAAATGGTATCACGGGCAAGGAAAACTATATCTTCTCGCTCTGAGCAGATGAAGAGGAATCCATTGAATGCTGACATCTAATGGGATTTGCCCTTTCAAAGCACTGCTATTTGAAAGCATAAACCACATAAGTCTCAACAGCAATTGCAGTTTCATTTGAAAAGATGAGAAGAAAATAGTTGTGGTCTTTCACTGTTTGCTTTGTGGGGCTGGGGGGTCATCCAAAATAATAATTCTTGCCTTAAACTGATTACTAGACTTTCTCTTGGTTCCTTTAATATTCTGTATTGTCTTATGGTCAAATCATTGTTTGACACATTGAGCTGTTTCCTCCCTGCTAGTTTTGGAATTACAAATAAAAGACTATTTGTAGTATGGCTTAGAAAGCAAATATGACTTCATTCCCAAATCCAATGTGACTTTCTTGTTGCAATTACAATTTCCAAGATTCCTTACACTGCAGGTCTGCTGGGAATTCCATTCAGAAACTTCAGAAGGGCCATAAAGTAGCAAGATCAGATCCTACTACTGCATAGAATCGTGCTTGATTGCAACATGGCAACTAATTTCTAACTATTAAAGGTAAAAGAAAAAACAATTAATGATAAATTGATTCAGAGTATCTCATTCTACTCACTTTCATTAATAGAAAAGTTTTCTACAGTCATCTTGGCCAATGTATGTACTTTAGAAGGCACTGTTGACAATCTATTTTCCATTTCGATGCAATATACATCCGGTTTTTTTAATCTTTCAAGCACTAGATCTTTGCTATGAACAATACATAATCAGAAAAGCACTTTGACATTTCTGTACTTGCAAAGCAATAAACAATATGATTTAGGAAAGCCTTTTCACATGTTGGCTTTGCTGCATCATAGTAACAGCCTGCCTTAACAGATTCTTATGGGACAAAATCTTCTTTATGTAAGACAAATAGTAGATTGCTTACAAATAAACATTTCTTCACTCTTCAGAATATATGGATGCTTTAACTTGCAACCAGCATCTAAAAGGATCTTACCATACTGAATCGTAAACTTTCCATAAAAATATTTCTCACTTTAAACAAGATATATATATATATATCAACACTTTTTCCATATAGTAGAAAGGCAGAAATTTCACACTGTGACAAATAATCTGCACTTATCCCATCCCTGCTCCTTCCAGTGAACTTCACCCAAATGAAGATTGAGTGAAACAAACCATTGCTTTCAAAATCTGTTACATCCATGTGATTTTCCTCTAGTCTGGTGAATAAGCATTAGGTGGAGAATCTGCTTGCCCTATTGGGATTTGAAAACAGGCACCATACACTTCTTCAAAATAGATAAAACTCTTATTTGATGAGCAAGGAAAAAGAGCAAGGAAATTGTATCCTTTTCTCCCAACTAAAACAAAAATAGTTTAAAAGAAGCACTTCCAAAAGCAAATGGGTTCAGTCTCCTTCCCTAGCAATGTTACAGCTTCAAGCTACACTAAGTAGGTAGGTAGCTAGCTAGCTTCTAAGGCTTGTTTTCTGCATTGCATTCCTGTATTGATAGAATTTTCAACAGTGGCCCGAACATAAAATGCCTGGGGTTTTTTCTATATTAAATTATTTTTCTCCAAGAACTGATCAGAGCTGGTATAATAGCCTTAGAATTTCTCTAAATTTGTAAAATCTTAAGAGATCTTCAGCATCAGCTTTAAACAGCTTTCTCTTTCATTAACAAGTTAGAATTCCACTAGTTTCCTACGACTGTACTCAGTAGCTTAACAGACTTACAAAAGTATGAGGGTAGATAATTGGGTCAAAGAAGAATCTTGATTTTCTACAAAACTAAATTGTGAGTAGGAAGGAAAGTTTTAGTTCTGCCATTTCCTTGTTTCCTTCCAACCCCCAGCCCCAGCCCAATACACTGGATGCAACACTTAAAATATGGCACAAATTATCCTTTAGTACAGCCAGCATGGCTGCATGTGTCCGTAGGGGCTGGGATTGGTTTCTTTGGTGTACCCCAGAATTGTGCAAATAATGTCCCACATCCCAGGCCCCCAATATATCCACAGCCTGGAAGCATGAACAAGAGCAGGGCTCAAAGCCGCCTCAGTTAGTCTCATAGGAGGAGAGCAGAGCAGCATCAACTGGCTCCATGCAAGAAGGACACGTGAATGATCGCATCAGCCAGTCATCAATGCAGTTTACATGGTAGATGTGTAGACAAGGCAGGAATCGGATGGGATCTCCATATACAAAATCCAGCATACAGATTACACATCTGGAGAAGTAAAAAGAAAAACTGCTAATACAAAGGTTGCAAGATGGTTACCAGGCCAACTTCTATTTCTTATCCAATTTGCTACTTGGTAAATTTCAATACAACTCCAAAAGACTAGTTGCTATATTGTTTTGCCATACACTCAGCTTTTAAAAATATAATATCAAGCCTCCTGCACTGAAAATTTATGATATTTGAAAGTTTCCCCATGTTATTTTTTCCAAGTGGAAACTTGCAAGAATTGATTTCTTCCATGTATAAGGAATTAATAAAATGTTCTAGACTACAAAAAAATTGCACACAAAGAATGAAGGTTTTTAACATGTTATTAGGGTTCTTGATCTCTAGTTTACTGTTTGTCAGGAGATCAGTATATCATTGATCTATTGCATTCTTGATATCAATGTTATAACTACAAAGAACCTCAAATGCCCTGTCCAAAACAACAATTAACACTGTTGATACAAGTATCACCCAACAGATTGTACTGTGATGCTGGGATGGATTGGTTTCTTGCTGGCTGTAAACACCAGAGCAATGTACTCTAGCCTACTGGCTGATGGACTGTTTAACTTGTCTGTCCAGGATTTCTACTTTATAGGAAGCAAATTGGTTATTAATATTACTAAAATAAGTTAATATTTTAGTACCCTTCCCTGCACACAGCTACTTTGTATTGTGTTGCTGTCTGAGTTTGGTTGTTTACTTGCAAATATTTCACTACTCAACTAGGTAACATCAGTGCTAGCGAATGTGGGGTTTGCCTTATTTACATGCCACAGCTTGCCCTGCCAGTGTTTCTGGGGTGTGGTTTTCTCCTTGATAGTTCCTCAATTAGGGTATTATCTTCTGCTTGTTTGTCTGGTGTTAATCTCTGCTTATTTGAGTAGTGGTTGCTGGAGAGGATGTTTTGTAGTCTTTGTTTCCCTGTCTTTTTAATGCCTCTTTTGATTGCTGTGTAACAATGGTTTATCTCTGTATGTCTACTGATGGCTGATTTGTTTGAATATCAAGCTTCCAAGAATTCCTTAGTATTTTTGATCTAGGACATTCAGTTTCTCATTTGAAACTATGGTTGAGTTTGGTAATATGTTGTGAGATTAAGGCATTTTCATTGTGTCTTGATTGTTAGTTGGTGTTCATGGATGTGATCTGCTAATCTTTTGTTTGTCTGCCCTACTTACCATCACACACATCACCAACATTGGCAGGGCAAGCTACTATATATGAAGAGGAATGAATCCCAGTCTCACTAGCACTGATATTACTTTGTCAAATAATAAAATGTCTGAAAGCAAGCAAGCAAAGTGAAAATTCAAGGACCCCATAGTTCAACCCTGAAGTAAATGTATTTTCTTCTGTTGATATTTTGTGTTGGTTAGCTCTTTAGGAGTGGAAAGGTCTGGGCAGAAAAATTGGAGTACAATTTTATTAGTGCATGGTGAAATTTGGAACTGATTTTAAGCATGAAACAGGAACCCAGTCTTAGCACATCTTGAATTAACAAAGTATATGAAGAAGCCCTCTTGGCCATTTTTGTATGAATTTCAATAGTTCTGGAATTTGTGCTGCTTTTTATACCACCAGTTTAAAGTATACCAAATCAGTTGACAGATTTAGTCATTTTTTTGAAGCAAAATTGTAGCCAGAGTGTGACTAGGTAATCAACTTCAAATGCTAGCCTGTTTTCAAGAGATGCTATATGCAATCATTACTTATCTCTTTTGGGGTGAGATATGCGTCTCCTGGGCCATAATGGAATAAACATTACCCAATACCTCGTGCAGAGGTGGAATTCAAATTTTTTAACAACCAGTTCTGTGGGCTTGGCCAGGTGGGCGTGGCCATGTGATTGGGTGGATGTGGCATCTCTTTTCCAGCAAACCCCCCCCCCATTTTTTGGGCCTTCTGGGTCTCGGGAGCCGCCTGGGGGGTGTTTTTGCTCCCAAAAGGCTTCCCTGGGGCCCAGGAAGGCAAAAAAATGGAGTGGGGTGGGGTGGGGGAGGGAGCTATGCCCCCCTCCCCATTTTTTGCCTTCCTGAGCCTCAGGGAACCTTCCTGGGTGAAGCAGTAAGACAGCGAGGGGAATCCCAGCACAGTTGATCCTAGGAACAGCTGATCATCGGGGGTTTGGGAAGAAATACCTTAAGGCAGTGGTCAACAGTGAGCCAGGAACCACTGGGGGTCCACAAGAAAATGTTGGTGGTCTGCAGAGAAATGTCACCACCCAAAGCACCCCCTAAAGCGATTAACCCTGACTGCGAGGCAACACAAGGCTGTGCCACCCACATGGCCTATGGGAACACAAGGCTTGATTCACAGTGTGAACAACACGAGATAGTGAGGGGAGGGGGGGAACTTGCTTCACTTGCCCCATGTGCCTCGCCTGGCCACCAGGCTGCTTCTTTCTGCTTCTTCTGCTTTTGACTGCACACAAGGAAAGCTGCAAAAGTCTCTCTTTCTCTCCCTCAATAAATGAGTCTGGGAGATCCTGCAAGGCATCCTGCTCCAAGAGACTGCGCCATTCTGGCAGAGTTTGGGGGAGAGAAAGAAAGACTTCTGCTTCTGCTGCTTTCCTTGCATGAAGCCAAAAGTCTCTCCCTCTCTCTTTCTCTTCCCCTGAGAATGGAGCTGGGAACAGTATCCTGTGATCCCAAATAAAGAATGATCGATCGGTAGAAAAACGGGGTGGGGAATTTTCCTGCAGACTTTTTTGGGGATTTTCCCAGGGTCTCTGGTCCACAGGATTTAAAATTATGAGTTTGGTGGTCCCTGAGGTCCAAAAGGTTGGTGACCCTTGCCTTAAGAAGTGATGGGCAGGGAAGAACACGGTCAGCGATGTCGGGCATGCACATGTTGCACATGCGCAATAAGGACTGATGGGCAGGGGCGGGTGGAGAGGGAAGGGTCCAGCAAGGGGCACGATTGGCTGGTTCTCCGAACTGTGCAGAATCATAACAACCGGTTCTATAGAACCAGTCCGAATCGATAGAATCCCACCTTGTGTATATTCACCTTGACAGTTTTGAGTCAGTGTCAATCAAACATAGATAGGCTTTCTGATCATGAAGCCACTAGGACACTGATCCTCTGCTCTGTGTTTCTGAAAACTGGGAGGAACATTTCCCTTGTCTGTTGTGAACATGTCACCTGAGAGAGATCTTCATCTAAACTACAGTAAAACATCTCAGTATAGGGTCCACTCTCCTTAATTCAAGCGCTGATGACTCAACCTGCTTGTTATACTGTTTAGTAATCTCTGCTGATATAGAACATAGATATTTGTCAACATTGTGATAGTTGAGAAATGGTACTTCCTCTGAAGGCCCATTATTTCTATTTACCCTACCTGATTACATAGGCTTTGGTCGGAACATTGTCCACATGACACCAATTTGCTTATTCAGAGGCATTTCTACAATTATAATCCCAGTTTGTTAGTAGACAATACCAAACTATGATGGAACCATAATCTCTGCATTAAGATGTTTGGAAATTAGGCTCTGCACCTCATTAGGATAGCTTCTGTTGTTTATTTGATCAGAAAGCCAAATGGTTTTCTGGTCTGCCAATTTATGATTAGCCACCAGTGCAATGATTGGGTTACCTTGCTTGGCATTGTCTTGTGCAGATAGGACTGGGTCTAGGCTGGAAGGAATTACTGGAGTAATCTGGAATGGAATTGGGCCTATGGTGCTGAATCAAAAATTGCATTATTATCCTTGTAATCTTGCCAGCATCTTGATCTCCCTCCTGCCGATTGTGATTCCCAGGGGCAGATCTGCTTTAATAATATGAATATGCTCGATGAAATTCATCATGAGATTGTTCTCTGTGAGGTATCAAAGCATCAATATCAGGCTGTTAATTGCTTTCTCCACATAAGGCATTCTGATAAACAATTCATTCTAAGATAAAATGAGGAACCATCACTGCCATCTCTCTCCGGTAAATACACTGGATGCTAAGGCCAGTCTAAAAAAATAGTGCTTTGAACTTTAATTTTTTCTTCCTATATGTAATCTGAGGCATTTCCAGCAGGTTAGCCTAACTAGGAAGTGTAAGTAATGCTACAACAGGTTAGGAAATCATCTAAAATAACAAACAATTGGGGCTGGCAACTCAGTCATTAAATGTTGCCACTAAGTGAAACCACAATTCTGATCTTGCTTCAGCTTTCCTTTGCTTTAACAACCTACCAAGGCTCATTAAAGGATTTTGTCATTATTTTTTCATCACTGTGTAACCATGAATGGTCACTAAATGAGGCAGTCACTTAGTGATGACTACTGCATTGCCTACGCTATGGGCATCATCTTCAGCAATGAAGAACATAATTTATTGCTGTAGAGATAATTTGCATGAAATAACCACTCATTTAGTGAGCATTCAAAGTTGTGACTTTGCTGAACCAGAGGGATTTTACAATACGGCCTCATAATTGCAGCCATTGCCGTATCCCCCTGGTCATGTGATCCCAATTCAAGGAAAGTCAATGGGAAAGTTGGCAGGAGGTTACAAATGGTATTCCCATGACCATAGGAATCTCTGATTTGCATGACAGGGACAACTGGGATTGCTGCAACTGTGGTTAAGTCACATGAAGTCATGCTTTATGATGTGATTTAGCAGTGGAGTTGCCACTCCTTATGACTATAGTTAATATATTCTAGCTTTAAAAAAACCTAATTTACTGCATACTCATATCTAAGAAATCAAAGCTAGTGTATATATATAAAAGTAGTAATATCCCCCCCCAAACTTCAAATATGCAATTATCAATTTTTTCTTCATGTTCTCAGTAATACTGAGATTCTGAAATAAATATTGTTGTGCTGGTCCAGTGCAAAGAAGCACCATTCAAATTTCTGGATCATTTTGACTATCCATGATGAGAATTGTAACACATTTAACAAAGGGTGCTCTGTGTCCTTTCCACAGAGAATGTTCAAAAACATGCAACTCCTTACAGGTAGTTCTTGCTTTATCTGCCTTTAGTCATCAAAATTATAATGATGTAAAAAATGATTTTTTGACCAATCCTTGTATTTATGACTCTTGCAATCTCCCATGGTGACATAATCACTATTGGGGCACTTCTCAATTGGCATGCATTACTGACCATTACAATATAGAGAGACCATTACAATATACAGAGATCATATGATCACCATTCACTTGCTTCGCAAATGGCTTCTCAGTTAACGGAGAATATGAAAGTAAAATTGAAGTTGTGGTCATGTGATGTCTTGCTTAATGACTAGAATGATTTGCTTAATGACAAATGAAAAGTAATGTAAGCCTGTCATAGTCACAACGATTTTACACTTAGTGATCACATGCTTATTGATGGAGTTGCCACTCCCGCTTGTGGTCACAAAGTGAGAATTACCTGTAATTATTTTACTTAATAGTTTAGCATAAGGACCTATAAGAAAGCCTTGCTGTGTTGATGACTTTGGGAATAGAATCAAGAGACTTAAGTACAATTTTGGGAAAGATGCACAATACATCATATCCTCTGTTATTTAGTAGAATGCCTACATCAAGTGCAGTTTTTTTTCAGGGCAGTAATCTGTTTTTTTTAAACGAAAAAACAAACAAACAAAGCAAGTAAAGTTTGTAAGCTGCCCAAAATCACTTCTGGTGAGATGCACAGCTATGCAAACATTACAAATAAATTAATAAAAACAAAGCATAGCATATTCCTAATGCGTTTTGGAGGGCCATTTCTGTATACTTTCAATAATTTCTAAAAGATATTTTTGTATTCATCAGCAGTTAATCACTATAATACTTTTAAGATTTGTTCTGACTTTACAAAATACATTTAAAGCATTGTGCATGGAAACATACTCTTTGATTTTCTTTTCTGATGGCTCTGAGCCGGGATCAAATATTCCTTTAGGAAGGTGCTGAATTAGTCCAATCCTTTGAGCTATCCGGATTTGCTCCTCTTCTGTTAATTGTGTGGCAAGACGTGCCTGGCTAGGCGTTGGGTGATACACTGGAATTGGAGTGTGATCCTAGAAAGTCAGACAATAGTGTGACTGAACATTTACTATTCTAATAAATAGTTTGTTACATGGATTCATAATTACATATAATACAAGCAACAATTCTCTTTTCTCTCAGATTACTAGAAAATTTAAAATACTCACCCCTTTAATATGCCCCCTCTTTAACTAATGAAAATAATCCAAACAAATCCTATACTGACACATATAGCTATTTATCGTTTTGACACACAGAGGGCTGAACTGTAAGATAATTTTGTGGTATGGCAGATAGGCTAAAATAAGTTTTCTAATCAGTATCTGAAGCTTTTCTACAGGATCAGTCAGCTGTTGTTTTCACGTTACAGAAGCTCCTTTTTTTCTATATGCACATCTGTTATGAACCATGCAGGCTATTAATTCACCACTAAGGAGTGAATCCCCATGTTTTCTAACTAGTCTTTAGCGCAAACATTTTGATTTGCAATATGTTAGCATGCGAAGATAATTTCCCAATTTCCTTCAGGTATTAATAAGCGCATTTCTCCCAAATCATTTTATTTTGAACTAAGGAGGCAAATTAGGTAAGAAACATGCACAAAATTTTCTGTGTTGTACACAGAAATCCTAAATAGCATTGCTCCATTCAGAATTTCAGGACACAAGAATTACAATGCTGCTTGAAGTCAACATTCAGCTTCATTTTGTAGTTTGTCCAATCACTAATTAAAATTTTCAGTGAGAATGTCGGAAACAATGTACACTAGCAGTCAACATTTGATACATATATTACCCTTTTCCAATTTGATGCCTTTTCGACAGAGGGGGGAATCAACCGGTGTTACTACCAGTTCAGTGACTACGTTTTATCATGCTGCGCGCATGTAAATAAACCTTAAGCTGTGCTGCCCGGACAGCTGAAAAGCGCTGTGTGCAGGTGCGCAGCATTTGAAAAGCTCTTTTTTTCCTGTTTTTTCAACCTCAGCTGTGCGGCGCAAAGCAGCTGAGGTTGAAAAAGCAGGAAATAAAGCAGGACAGGTAAGAGCCCGGGCAGGCAGGTGGGTCAAATAGCAGCAAACACAGAACCAGTTTGGTGTCTGCTATTCTTCAGAGCTACCGGCTCTATAGAACCTGTAGCATCCCACCCCTGCTTCTCAACATGTTGGAACACAGCTTCCACAAATACTAGTCAGCATAGCTTGAAGAATAATGGGAGACACATCCTAATAATTATGGAAGCTGGAAATGACTGACATACACAACTGCTACATTTGAATGCTTGGGATTATTAAATGTATTTATCTTTTTTTTAAAAGCAATCTATGCTGCATTATTACGCAGTAATGAATTCCATGGAGATGCTTGGTTTTGGTCTTTTTAAAACGTCTTTATTCATTGCTGCCTATTCATTTGTGCTGAATGTTGAAGTGTCCTTGTAAATCCTTACTCATACATAGTCTCTTTTTAAATATCCACTATGAACAATATAAAGGGAATTATTCAGGGGTGGGATTCAACTTTTTTAACAACTGGTTTTGCAGGCGTGGCTTAGGTGGTGGACATGTCTTGGTGGTCATGTTATTGGCTGGGTGCAGCCAACTCAAAATCACTCACATCGAGGCACGCATTTCCTTGCCTGACCTCTCAAGACTGTGGGGATGCTGCAACAGTCGTAAGTGTGGAAAATGGTCATAAGTCAGTTTTTTCAGTGCCATTGTAACTTTGAATGGTCGCTCCACACAAGCAAAGTACCAGCAAAAGAGGGGAAAAAAACTCCAGAGATGTACCTGAGACAAGAAGCCTGATCCTGCCAAGAATGTAATAAGGGTTAACGGTGAGGCAGTTTCTATAAGCAACACCAGAATGTTTCCTTCCTGCCTTCCTTACAGGATTAGGCCAGTAATTTCTTCCTGTTCTCCGAACTGCTTAGAATGTTAACAACCTGTTCTAGTGAATAGGTGAGAACTGGTAGAATCCCACTCCTGGAATTATTGCTTTATTCCATTCCCTGCTACTTACTGCACAAATTGTTCATGCCGAGCTTAAAGTGGATGGTTAGTTATTGGCACTGGATGTTATATGACCACGGTTCAGTGTATTGTATGAATCCAGGCAAATGAGCAAGTTGTGACTCAAGTAATCATGAATTAGCATACCCTGTAACTCAATGGTTCTCAACCTATGATCCACAGACCCTTGGGGGGCCATGATGTCATCACAGAAGAGATCCACGAAAGCTTCAAAAATATTATGATTTAAATCTTGAGTTAAGTCTTGGTGGTCCATGACCATGGTCTGTGGCCACAAAAGGTATTTAAAGGGGGTCTGTGGTGGAGAAAAGGTGGAGATCCACTGTGGTAACCAATTTCAGTCCAGGTCTGTAGTAACATATAAAATGACACTCTATTTCTCAGTCTTCCCTGTCTCTTCTTCCTCTATACAACAGCAACTTCACTTTGGGGGAAAAAGTAGCCTGTATGTGTGACAACTTGTGAAAACATAAAAGAAAAATATAATTGCTCTCAAATCTCTTGTGCTCTCAGTAATAGAAATCAGGGGCAGCTGAGACAACTAAACATTCACAAGGAACAAGGTATGCATATTTAACAAAAACAGGCTGGAAGCTTAAGACATGCTTCAGATCTTTATTTTCTTTCGCAAACAACCCCTGATTGATAGCATTTTTGTAGCATGAATTAAGTTCCAGTTTCCAATTTCACTTGCAATTCAAACCTGATAGAGTTCCTCATCAAAAGCTCTTGGGTAAATTTAGCAATAATGGGCTAAGAGGACTTCCTAAAAGTGAGGACAATTAACCAGTGGAACTTCAGAAGTTGTAGTTGCTTCATCACAGGAGGTTTTTAAGAAAAGACTGGACAGCCACCTGTCCGAAATGGTATAGGATCTCTTGCTTGAGCAGGGGGTTGGACTAGAAGACCCCTTAAAGTCCCTTCCAATTCTGACTGATTGACTTCCAAAGCACATGACCACATTTCAGGTGCTTAGCAACTGGCTTGCCATTACAATTGCTATTAATATGTTAATCTAGGTTTGCTAGCAATGTATGTTGATGCAGTTAGTCAAGCCTGATTTTTTGATAAGTGCATAAATATATGATGCTTATATGCCCTCACTTTCATACTTTACATTTTAAACTGAAAGACCCCCAGCTCTAAAAAAAACCCTAATGACTCAAACTGTTCATGTATTAAGAGGCATTTGATTTTTAGTTTTCTCCTACAGAATGTTCCTAAAGACATATTTGCTGTCTTTCTTCCTATCTCATTCATGATATTACAGAATATCCAATAACAGCTTCCTTTCGTAACTTTCCTGTGTTTTGTCTACTGAATTTCTCAGTCATCAAGGTCGTGGTTGTCCCAAAGGTGCTTTTTTAAAAGGCAAAAATTGGACTTTGTTTTTCCTTGAAGATATTTCGCTTCTCATCAAAAGCTGAACAGAACTGAAGAAGCTTCTTGGATGAGAAGGGAAACATCTTCAAAGGAAAAACAAAGTCCAGTTGCCTTTTCAAAAAGCACTTTTGGGTTTCTTGTACTTTCTACTTCCTTTTTCCCCTACTACATACAATATATTAAAAAATAAAAGACAGAATGTTTGCACAATTTCTTTGCTTCATAGTACTAGGTCTTTGGAAGCCCCCACTACAAAGATCAATTACATTCTCTAATAAATTACTCCAACAGCCTTCAATTTCCCATGTCTTGTAATAAGCTAGTAGTGTTTTTCCATAGCTGAATGACAATTCCTAGATCTTTGTTTAGAATATTGACCATGACTTAGCTTAATTCCATTAATTTATGTCTCCTAGAATTTCTTTTTCTGATTGGTAAGAGTAATTACATCAATCCAAATGTATACTAGCCTACACTCACAGCAGTCTTCTCTTCAACCAAGTGAGTTTCGAGACTGATGGTTGGTAGCACAAAACCAGCATTGTGCAGTTGATATTTCATATTTTTCTCCTTAAAAGGTATTTAGTAATAAGGGGAGGGGGGACAGGAAGTGATGAAAACACAGGAAGGTTACAACAAGCAGTCATTTTCTAAAATCTAAATTTTCACAAATGAGTTAGATTAGAACAACTGCAATAATAAAAGCCTCCTCTAAACCCACCCCAAGTTTAAAAACATGTTTCCAACCCATGGTCAATACTGTGCCTCAAGAGCCGGTGGCCGCGAAATGAATTCATCCTTGTAGCAATCTGCGGAAGAAGCGGGGGTCAACACTGCAGCAATTCCTGCCCTTATCTCCTAGGCAGGGTCTAGTTCACGTGTGGACCGAGTCAAGTTCTCCATCATGGCTCCGGCCACCCCCAGCCATCTCGCGTTACTTGCCCCCGAGTTGCGACATTCTCCAATGCCACCCGAATTCCTCCCCCTCCTCTGCACGCTGGCTAGCCCCTCGCTGGCTACTCAAAGCTGACCCCAACTGGCGAGAGCATAGGAGCATCATCAGTCCCAGGGCTTCGGGGCTCCCTTCCAAACCCACGCGGTACCTGGTAGGGGGGCGGCTGGGCAGGGAGGGAGGGTGGGGGTGGGTCTCCAGGCCCAAGACTCGCTCCATCGCCGGTAGAATCGTTGAGTAGCGACAGGTCATCAGCTGCCTGCGAGGACAGGCAGCCCCCCATGCCCGCCCGCTCCGGGTCGCTGCCGGGACCGGCCCAGCCAACCTCAGCCTACCAGCTCTAGAGGGAGGGGGGGAGTAGCGGCTGGGAAGGGGGGGCTTCGCCTAGCATGTCGGGAATTGTAGTTCTTAGCTCCGGGAATCTTGCGCTTGCGCAATAAAGAACTCGTTCTCGAGGATGGAGGAAGCGAGTCATGCGTATGCCGTTCCGTACTTCGCTTTCAACCTCCTTTCCTTTCATGCTGATGCTGAATAAGACAGGCACCACCGTGCAGTAACATTTCTTGCTGTATGGTTTTAAAATAATTTGTAGCTTTATGCATAGTAGTGATAAAACTACTAAACAGTCACATCCCTCTGATTTTTGAAATGTATTACAATCAAGTGTTATTCTGGCGATTACTTGCATTACAAATTTTTGCTAGAAGCATTTTCATTCCTGAGGTTTAAATAATGCTTCTAATGGGTAACATTTGATCTAGTGGTTAACTAAGAAAATGTAGAGTATCTTTATACATTCCTCACTGTTCATGAAACCACCAATTCGAGCAAATGTCTTGCATGAATTATTTTCCTGTTTTCTAGAAGTCTGTTGTCACCCAAAAATTACCTTGGGATCTTGGTACTAAGCTTGGTTTTCTTGTTGTGAACTGTTCATAAATAATCTCTGTAACATAGTCAATGCTTTGATGCAAGAGGTTGGTATTTTGAGGGAAAGCTTCTTCCTATTTAAATAATTACATTATTGCAGGTTTTTATGTTAAGATTCTTCAAAAGGGAAAGGTAGATCCCACACTGTATATTTATTTCCTGTAAATTTTGTATTCTTCTTAGATTGGGCAAGGCTTCTGCCTTCTGAAAGAAGCCTTATGGACAGGGACACACACACCAAAGAGAGGGAAGGAACAGTATGCATTTTGTTTAATTTGGCTTTGATGAAATTTGCAGAATTCTGGAGATATTTGCAGTGACTTTTGTACCAAAAATTTCTGACCCAATTTCATTTTCTTATCTTACTGTTCTCATTTTGTAGACTGTAGAGGTTTGTTCTTTGAAAATAAAACATGATTTTAACTTTTATGTACAAGTTTATTTCCTAAGGGAGCAAGACCAATTAGTCATGATCACTAGGGACAATTAAAATGTTAACTGCTAAGGCAGCCTATGCACTTTTGCTTTATAATTTTTAAAGCTCCACATGTTAATCACTGCGAATGCAATACATTCATAATGTAATAGGATGCAATCTAGGTTACATATGAATAGTCTCCAAATTTTATAATTTCAGGTATTTGTCTCCTACTCCTATAGGAAGACAGTACTTATATCAGCATTTGTGCATTTCCTGAATTTGGACAACAGGTTGAGATTAAAATTAGGTTGCTCTGAATGTGTTGTGTGAACCCATGAAACTAAATTAATTCACCATAATGTGATTACAGTCATTATTTGTAAAGTATTCTATCCCTGAGTCATTAACAGAATAAAAATGTTTAAACATGAATCACTATCTGTTCTCATAGTTTAAAACCGCCATTGCAGCAATTCACAATATAGTATTTGGTTAAAACAAGGAGTTATAACAATTAAAATGCTGAACAAAATAATTTTGTTTGCAAAAATTCCATTACCTGCTCAGAAAATAGTTGTTGGATACTCACACCAAATTATTTCAAATGTGAGATCATTGTTGTCTGTACACATATAGGTGACAAAAGAAATGTAATCACATTATGGTGAATTAATTTAGTTTCATGGATAATACTGTGTAGTTATTCTATTAATTAGACATCCATTAGGTCTGCCCAGACTATTCCCACTGTTATTTTTTTTGTTCCCAATTCTTTAATCTTTTCATTAATATTAATTGCAGATCTTCCATAATATATATTAAATGCTTCTTTTACATTGAAATGCACGTGTTGTTAATACATGAAAACAAGCTGCTTTACTTTAGAAGACTATGTCATTCCTCTAGTTTTCCCTGTGGGATAGCAGACCTAAAAACTACAATATATAACAGTATTAATAGGAAGTACTTCGGCACAATCTTCCAAAGCTTTTTAACCTTTCTTATGATGATTCTGAAAGTCTTGTTATCGTAACTTCCTATCAAGCAGAGTGCATTTTGTGATGAGATGGTGCCCATGGCAGGCTGAATCGAAAACTCAGTACTAACAAACAGATTAAAATCTGATAGTATTCTAGATCAGTGATCACCAACCTTTATGGCTTGGTGGTCCAGTGAGGGGAGAGGGGAACTGGGCCACCAAGCCACAACTGAGCTGTGGCCTGTTTGGAACTGGACAAGTGGCAGGCTTGCACACACATCCCATTCAAGTAGCACGAGCAACGGGCCAGTACGTGTGTGCAGCTCAAATAGCGCAAGAGGTGGACTGTTGAACTGTGTGCAAATGCGCACTAGTCAAGCTGTGCATATGCATCAGCCTGCCATTCACACTGTTTGGTTCAAAACAGGCCACAGACTTGTAATGGGCTGTGGCCTGAGGGTCCCTACTCTACATTGTTTTTGTGAGAATTCAGACTGCCATTTTTGTCAGGCACAATTCCTTCTGCTCCTTATATGAAGAATTCTGACAAGCATGTTGGTGCTTGTTTGAGGGGGACTGAGTAAACAAATGTGTGAACATAACCAAGATCCTTAATGAATGTATCTTTATGTGTACTGAGAGTATTTACACCAAGACAAATTCTTTGTGTGTCTAATCACACTTGACCAATAAAGTATTCTATTCTTGTTGCATTGTCTTCAATATGCTATAGAACTGTTGAATTTCGTTAATCATCCAGTTAACAGTGACAATCCATTAACTAATCCACTATTTCATACCTTAACAAATTACTTCATTTCACACAGCACACCGAATCTTTTGGCTTTGAAAAAACCTTTCACCTAAAATGTGGTGGATTAATTTGCAACTCAGGGGTTGCATCTATACAAGCAGACTTTTCATAACCGATTCAATTCAGTTGCCTCGGTTTGCCTTAACGATAAAGTAACAAGTGCACGAATATGCGTCGTAGAGTACTTCAGTCTATTTTTACTGGCGACTTGTGGATTAACGTGCTGTGCAGATGCAGGAAACAATCAATTCAGTGAACCGTGGTTCCGTTAATCATGGGTTACCATTCCACGTAAAGACTGGCCCTATAATCCACTGTACAAGAAAACATAATTCTTGCTCGTTATGAATTCAATATTTTAGGAAGCCATTCGAAAACAACCATCATTTCGGTTCGGGACCATTCTCCGCAAGGTAAGGTGGTGCCACGTGACCGCTAGTATCCAGACTCCAGAAGAAGGGGCGTGGCTACCGCCCTTTCTTGAGCTGCTACATGATGCACTTTTTTCCTCCGACGTGCGTAAGCAGTTCGGCTTCCTGTCGCATTTGCGCCGGGACACGTGACAGGCAGAGACGGCGGCCGGTCCGGCTCACAATCCGCGTGTAGCGTTCGCTTGTGGCTTGCCGCCCCCTTCCTTCCTTCTTTCTCTCCCTCCTTCGAAGCTGACGCCGCGGCCTCAGCCTGGGCACGCGGGAAGCAGGCAGGTACCTCGCCGGGGGGAAGGGTAGTCGGTGGAGGGTCAGGAGCGCCAGTACGAGGCGGATGGCGCAAGTTTCGGCCTAGACAGGAGGAGTTGGGTGAAGGAGAGAGAGCCTTCAGGAGTCCGGCCAAAGCTGGCCTGGAGGTGCTGCGGTCGGGTGGCCTGAGGAGGGCCAGTGGCGGAGCGGAGACTCTTGATTGTCTGAGGAGATGCCAGCCATGCTTGAACGGGGTGGGTCGATAGGCGCGACGTTGCCGGCTGAGCTCCTCGGGGTCGCTGGCGCGGGGAGGGGAGTAGAAGCGACCCCGAAAGATTCGGTTGCAGCTGCTGGGGCCCTCCTGTCTCGGGAGTGGCTTTTCGGGGAAGGGGGCTTAGGTGCCCCGCGGTGGCGGCTGCTTTCCGTGGTGCGCCTCTGTGTAGGAGGTGATGCTGCGGAACCCGGGCGGTCGGGCGGAGACAGAAAAGCAAGCGCGTTGGGGACGGCGCGGAAATGTGCTTCCAAAATGCAAGACAAAAGCCTCGGGCTGATCGAGAGCGCCCGCGGGTTCGCTTAGTCCCGGTATCATCTTTACGCCGAACACAGCTGTCCAGAGACGCTCTCCAAAACCTCAGAAGGGGCAAGAAAATACTGCTTTCTTTTCTGCACGCGATTGTCTTCTGGGCCCTCCCTCCCGGTACTTAGAGATAATAATCTTTAATATGGAGGCCCCGTTGAATCGTTGCTGATGGTTTGCCTGGCGGGATCGTGGAATAAAAGGATTTCCCGGGTGTTTCCATAGAGTTTTTCAGTGGATTTAGTCCGTAATCCCCCCCATCAAAATAACTGCAATAGAATGGTAGAATAGCTTTATTTTTCTGTTTATAGTCCCTTTCAAGCATTTATACTTGATTTAAGGGCTTACATTAGGAGGAATGGAGCCCTTCCCCCCCCCTTTGTTATTATTTAAAATTACTGGGATTTTTTTTTTTTTTTTTTTGCCAATTGAGTTCAAATGTCTGCTATTAGCAACTCTTGATTCTTCCATATATATTTTTAGAATTGAGGGTTCATATACTTTTTTTTTCACAGCAATGCTTGCTTAATATTTTCTGTTCTTAGGGCTTTATAAATAGTTTATCCTTAAGTGTCTGTTTCCAATAATACCCTGGGTTTTATTGTAATTCTTTTAACCCTTTTTTGGAACAGTATCGTGCTATTCAATCCAAAAGTAATAAAAAGTTTCCTTGCTTTTGGTCGTGCTAATATATATTTTTTTTAAAAAAATGGGTGTTTGGGAACATATGACATAAAAAGCTTATAAAACAATAGAAGAAGGGGGAGCTTTTAAAGAAGGAAGAGCAGGTCCCATAGATTAATTTTTATAATAAAAGAATTTGGTCTTGACTGAAATGTAAAGAAAAATACAGAGTTAGAAGGTGTAGTTTTATTTGGTTCCGTATCATAGAATATTGGGTGTTTGTAGAAATCCCACAAATATGTATAACTAAATATCTGCAGGGTTTTTTCCCCCTGAGATACAAAATATCAGAGCTTGGAAATAATTGGACCACTTCATGAGAGATAACTGGATTGCCTGCAACAAATAATTATTTGACATGGATGAGTTCATGTACTCAAACAGACTGAAAGATTTGAAAAATCTGTTTCATGGCAAAGCTAGTCATATAAATATATTGGGATGAGGAGTCAGTTCTACCAAGAGTTTTAGTTAAAGGTCTGAAAGTGAAGTTGGAGGAGACAGAGGAGTCAAATAAGTTGCTGAGTTTGAAGAATTTACAGCTTTCTTATCTTTAATTTACCATTTTTGAAAGATGGTAAATGAAGGCATCTGGCTTCTTCTCTTCATCCCATATCATCCTCTGCATTAATTTCATTTGCTGTCTTCGTGTAATTTATTTTTCAATTTATTTCAGTATAAATCCTCCTTCCCTACCAGATCTGTCTATCTGGGAAAACATAGAAGCAAATAATTCCCTGCCCCCTCTGCCCCACCATGACTAAATGTTGTGTGCTGAGTCATAAGGAGATTTTCACTGTGGTGCCTCCTATTTTTCTAGTAGCCTCTGATTGTTTTTTGTTTGAAAAAAGTATTGTCCAAAATATTGTAGATAAAAGTTCATACTAGATTTCATTTATTCTGTTTTATATATTCTTCTGTTTTCAAAGGGAACCATAGCAATTTTATTTATGAAATCAATCTGAGAAACTCTTTGGCTGATCTTTAACATATCCTACACCACAGAATTATGGAATTAAATTGTCACCTTTCTTTATTAATATAATGTATTTTTAAGCCCATATTAGCAAAATCTTGGATTTATATTTCATCCTTTCTTTCCTGGAATTAAGTAAAGCTTATGTGTGTGGATTTCCAGTCCGGTTTATAAAGCAATGTTATCAAATACGTGTAGCCATATAATTGTTCATTGTAGATTAATTTACAGGTTGCATTCTTAAGGGATTTTGCTATTAGCTTTGCTTGCATGTGTATAACTACTTTTAATTTATGTTTTAATAATTTTTCTAACTACAGATAGGCAGTTTTCCATCATGGACTGGCAGCCAGATGAACAGGGCCTCCAACAAGTTCTTCAGTTACTCAAAGATTCCCAGTCTCCAAACACAGCAACCCAGCGTATTGTGCAAGATGTATCCTTGAAATAATTAGCATTGCTACAGCATTGCTTGAGATTTAAAAACAGAACAAAATGCAGTTCTCATTTGCAATGAACCTAAAGAATAGAGGGAGAAAAATGATATGTCACATTGAGGAATGTAGGTAATCCTTGATTTATCACCATTTGTTTAGTGACTGTTCAAAGTTACAATGGAACTGAAAAAAGTGATCTATGGCCATTTTTCACACTTAGGGCCGTTCTAGCATCCCCATGATCATATGTTCAAAATTTGGGCACTTGGCAACTGGTATGTATTTATGACAATTACACTATCCCAGGTCATGTGATCACTATTTGTAATCTTCCCAATTGACTTCTGATAAGCAAACTCAGCTGCATGATTCCCTTAACTGCAATGATCTGCTTAACAATTGTGGCAAAAAAGGTAATAAAATGGAGCAAAACTCAATAAGTGCCTCAATAACTCAATAAGTGCATTCCAACAGCAATGGAAATTTTGGGCTCAGTTGTAGTTGTAAGTTGAGGACTACCTGTAATTACTAATGAGATAAACAGTTTATTAACTTTCCCAACATATTTTTCCAGAAATTTGGGGCTGCAATATCAGAAGGTCCTACTCTAAAACAGTGCTAGCCGAAAACAAACCTGAAAGCAGTTCTTCTGGCAGTGTCTTATTGTTGTAGTGTTCTGTAATGGGCTGGCTGGGAGATTATGGATCTTGCATTCCAGCATATCTGGCAAACACCAGGTGGAAAAAAGCTGTTGTCATAAGGCAATATGGTCTTATTGTGGCTGGAAAAAAGGCTTTTGGAGACTTAGTTCGAACATATTAAGAATGAATTCTTAACTAACGTTACAGAAACTGAAACAGCTCAACCAGTTCCCTGATTTCAATAACTATTTGATATTTGTTCTGACACGGCTGAAATCTGAGGGTATGTCTATTAAATCTATTAGAACACAAATTTTTAAAAAGCTCTGTATTATCTGTATAGTATTAGGATAAAACATCTAATTTATAATGTCTGCTTAAATTAATTGGCCATGAGAATATTGGGAAAATTAGATTTTGACAAGGCATGTTTAGCTTCTGAATAATGTTGGAAAACTGCCTGATTTAACAGCTTAAAGGAGATTTCCCTTTTGATGCATGACTGATAATTTGGTGCTCTGTATGGCTTAGAAAACGAGGATTTCAGGAATCAAAAACCTAGCTTCCTTTGTTTTATTTAATGCTGCTCCATTGGAGCTATCCTCCCCCTTCAAAATGGTACAGCAAGGTTTAATAGGCTGAGCTTTTGAAAGAAGTCCAATGAAAGAATCCAGAATAAGGTAAGAGGACAAGCGCATTGTAAACATATAAATTAACTTGCAAGAGATCCTATAGATAAAGGTGTTTTGTGACTGATGACCCAAGGTCTGTCGTGTCCTGGTTTTTAAGTATACCAAAAGAATTGAATTGTTTGGATCTTTATAATAATTTGTAATAAGCCATTGTTTGTACTAGAAACTAGTGAGACTCCTGAGTGAAATAACTGTAATAATTATACCTTTTTACCTCCCCCCCCCTTAAAGTTTTTAGCAGTTTTGTTGGATGACTTAGGAACAAAGAATCATTTAATTCTACACACAAGATTTATTGGTATATTAAAATGCTTTCATTTATTTTGTGAAAGCTGGGGTTCATATAGTCCTTATAGTCACCCAACCTTACAATGTTTTTAAACAAAATGTAATCTACTAAAAGGCTAATATTAAGTTTTCATTTTTGGTATCGAGACAGTAGTGTTTACCCCATCAGTTATAGAACTTTGGTACACTGAAACTAAAAAAAAAAATACTGTGTTGAATAATCCATGCATCTTGATTTTTTAAATTTTAATTGAAGTACTATGCTCTTTAGCATTGCTCTGAATTATAGGCTAATAAATATAGTATGAAAAACACAAATAGAATTTGATAGTCTAGTTCAGTACATCAGTGTTACTGTCCAATTTTTTAAAATCTGGAAGTGTATTTATCACATAAGACTAAAGGAAGCACATGAATGTTGAGTTGCATTGTAGAGCCAAAATACAAACATGCTGCTAAATTTGTTGGCTGAATGGGAGATCAGACTATGACCCTTTTCAACACAGCTTGGTTAATGCACTTTCTCCAGTTACAGCAGGAACAGATGTTAGAGTCCAAAGATAGTTTTGCAGTCCAAAGTATATGAGAAAATTATATGTGCAAACTCTTATGGATGTCTTTAAGACATTCACAAGGAAGGTAATAAGATGCATATGCATACATAGGCTGCATTACTTATTTGATATACATAACTTCATTGTATGACAATCAGCCAATTGTTGAATTCAATTTTTTCAGTGTCCTTATTTATATCACTTTTATTTCTGGCTTTTTGTATGTTATTATATAAAATGTCTCTGTAATTTTCTGTAACATATCATAAAATTTTAGTTGTAATCCAACTTATCTCTTTAAAACAGATGAACCTACCCGTTCTCTGAGTGGCTTGATCCTGAAGAACAATGTGAAAGCTCACTACCAGAGTTTTCCCCAGCCTGTTGCTGAATTTATTAAGCAAGAGTGTCTTAATAACATAGGGGATGGCTCTTCTCTTATAAGAGCTACAATTGGTGAGTAGCTAAGGGGAGCTGAGGACGAATTACTAACTATAATTAATCTGCAGTGTTTTGGATCTGAAACGAGCTCAGGAGCACATTGGAATGTGAAAATAGTATCTGTCTGCAACTCTGTGAGTAGCAGTGTCCCGTCCCCCGCACACCCATTGTATTGAAACTGCAAATAGCAGCTATGCATACCAATACTGGTTAGAGCAGGGATCTTCAAACTTGACAGCTTTAAGACTTGTGGACCTCAACTCCCAGACTTCCTCTTCCAGGCATGTTAGCTCAGGAATTCTGGGAGTTGAAGTCCACAAGTTTTAAACTTGCTAAGTTTGAAGACCCTTGGGTTAGAGAGACATAGGTACTTTGAAAGAGTTTCAGACAGATGCTACTTTCTCCTGTATACTCCCAGCCTTTTAAACATTATTTCTAAATTAGTGCCGTGAAAGTGTTTTAATTAGAAGCAGAATTATTAAATAAGATGCTTTAACTTGTACTCGTCAGCTAACTGTAAATTGGAACTTGTTTACCTCCCTTTGTATATGGGGAGACTTGTTAAAAAATAGGTAGCAGGGTTTATCAAACATGAAGCAAGTGGACTTGTATAAACTGGATTTGTCGGTATAGACTTTAGTCATAGTATATAGTATCTCTTTAAGGGCAAAAAAATATAAATTAAACTGTAAAAGTTTCATTTACTCCAATTGTGGCTCTCCAAAAATTAAAGTGTAGCATAAAGGATTTGCACAGTTTATTTTAATTACTTATAAATAACAGTTCCTCCTAATATGTCTCAGTGGCTTTAAGAGTCAGCATGTTTTCTGTTAGATTAGTGGGGAATCAACAGATCTGTGCTCCAGTGAAAACTAGGTAACAGAAGCATATTGGGTCTCAAGTAGAAATTTCATTTTTATAGCAAACATTATAAAATCAAAGTTCTTACACGAGAAATTGGCTTGTGAGGTGATCTTATTGTTTTTTCTTTGTTTCGACAGGTATTCTTATAACAACAATTGCTTCCAAAGGAGAACTGCAGATGTGGCCAGAGCTTCTGCCCCAACTCTGCAATTTACTTAATTCTGAAGATTACAACACATGTGAAGTGAGTCTGGCAACTGCATAGAATTAATTGATGGCTTGAGCCAGCAAGATGATCTTAACTGCGGCTGTAGAGTGTATAGATTTGGCATTGAAATTTTCCTAAGAAAGCTAGTGTAAGTGATGCCAGAGGCCATATTTTATTTAGTGTGTTAAGGATTTTTCAGTTATTTCTAGGTATAGTATATTAATATATTGAACTTCTAATTTATTAGTCACTTCATGTTCATTGGAATCCTATGTCTGTTCAGTAATCAGCTATTGTATGAGTTTACTCTTTCTGATCAGTAGACATCAGACAGAATCCCTCTGTGAGGAGATGACAGTTTTAAAATTAGACAGATAGTCAGAAAAGGTTTCCCCTCCCAGTCATATCTCACTAGAGGGCGGTGCTCATCTCTGATTCACAGCCGAAGAACCACAGTTGTCTGAAGGCATTTCCATGGTCATGTGGCCAGCATAACTATATGCTCAAGGTGCACACATCATTGTTACTTTCCCACCAAAATGGTAACTATTTATCTACTTCCATTTGCATGCTTTCAAACTGTTGGGTTAGCAGGAACTGGGGCCAGTAACAGAAGCTCAATCTGTTACATGGTACTTGCGTATCGAATGCCAACCTTGCTGTCCACAAGCCCAGCAACTTAACTGCTTGGCGCTTGTGCCCCTCTAAGATAGATAACATATGATAAGATGAAATATTGATGTTTTCAGGATTTATGAATTGAATGTTTTAAAAAGACTAGCTGGTATTAGATGGTGTTCACAATATTTTTTGAAGATATGTCATATTTCAGAAATGTGTTCTTGCTGTACACAGTATGATGCAGGTAGTATAGGTAGTCCTTTACTTACAACCAGTTGGTCAATGATTCAACCAACCCATCCTCAAAGTTACGACAGCTGCCTCACCCCCTACCCCATATCACGTGATTGCATTTTGTGAGCTTGGCAACTGACTTGCATTTACAACTGATTGTAGCACTCTGCAATCAAATGATTGCTTTTTTTTTTTTTTTTTGCTCTTTCTAGCAAATCCTCACCCATTCAAAAGAATAGATTTACTTAATGACAACACAATTTGCTTTATGACCATTCTAAAAAGAGTTGTAACAGTCACATCTGCCTTAGCTTACTGTCTGAATGATGTATGACTGAAATTTGGAGCTCCATCGTGGCTGTAATTTGAGGATTACCTGTACTCTTGTTTTACTGCAATTTTTCATCATTGTAAAGCTTCATAGTGAAAATGGTGTGTGTGTAAAAAGAAAGAGTTGGGCAGTATCATGTCCAACTGGTACTCTAAAAAAAGTTCAGGTTTAACATTTGCATCTTGGAAATATGGGTTTTCTAAGAATATATCCAAGTCTTCCCAGTTTTTACTGCTAAAAAAGTTGCTTTTTTTAAATAGCAATCCAATTGGTACTCCTGCAGTCTCTTTAGCTATTTAGCCACTAGAATGGCACATAAGCAGGTTGTTGCGTAGGAAGTCTGGCTCTGGGTAAGAGGACAATACGTTCCTTCAAATTGGCAGCTTGTCTCTTTTCTCTGGCACAGAGTGAATACCGCTCATGTTAGAAAAGCAATTTGAGGAGCAGAGCCAAGCTGCAGGCATTCAAATGAATTTTAGATGCTTTTTGCCTGTTTTTCATCTCCATATATTTGTTACTAAATGTTACAATGCTTTATAGGGGGCATTTGGTGCCTTACAGAAGATCTGTGAAGATTCTGCTGAGCTCTTGGACAGCGATGCTCTCAACCGGCCTCTTAATGTCATGATCCCAAAGTTCCTTCAGTTCTTCAAGCATTGCAGCCCCAAAATTAGGCATGTATCTGTTCTAACACGAAACATTTAGTGGAATGTGCCAGTTTGGATTAAAATTAAAGATAGTAATTAAAGCTTTTAGTAATATATTTACTGCTTTTTGATGATGTTAACCTATTAACAGTGATTTTGCAAAGTACAGTGACCAAATCATATTTAAAAAAAAGACAAACATCTGGTAATTTAGTGTAGTAGGAGAATCTTGATAGAAGCTTCATAAACTTATGAAACTAAGCCAAAAGTCCTGGCTGAAATAAATCAGAAAATAAATGAGTATAAATAGAAACAATTCCCTTCTTTGTGATGGGATTTTTCTTTCTTTATTTACAAGTCATGGAACTAACTAGAAACCATCATTGATTGTAGGTGTCTAGTTTACAACAGGCGATAGAGTAAATTGTTAGTAAACAATAATAGATATGTGACCATTGGGTTTTGCATTCTGAATTACTCGGAATAGTTTTCAGTTTAAGAAAATGTTCGTAATGGCAGTTTTCAGAATAGGCTGCTTGATTACATAAATGGAAAAAGCAAAGTTGGTAGAAAGGGCTGCTTGTCATATCCAGGCTTCCATAAGCAAGATTCTTCTCTGAACGTTCTCTACAGAGTGCCAAGTGTGAAGAACATTTATTGTTATATAGTGACATATTTTAATCTTTGGAACTATCCTTATAACATAGTTACCATTTTAGTAATGTAAAAATATATTTTCTATCTTGTTAGGCTTTAATAGAATCAGATTATTGATTTGATCATCAGTTTTACTACTAATTGTTTTAATAGTATATTACATTTACTATTATTAAAATAGTATATTAATAAAATAGCAATAAAATTAAAATACAATTACAAACTGATCCTTAATTCTTATTTTAGGATTGCATTACAAAGAGCACTGCATCTTATATACTATAATTTCCTTACACCCACCTTTGTTTTTTTATGGAATGCAGCGGGCATTGACAAGCATGGTTCCTTCCTCTGAAGGTGACTGCTGAGAAACAAGCATCCATTGTTGTAAAATTATGTTCATAGTTTTGCATATCATGCTTCAAAATTGTTTAAACATATTTTACTGAATAAATCAAAATCAATCTTTTGTGCAAAGCAACAATTTAAATAAATTGTATTATGACTTTGTGCAATAAACAAACTCAGTTGTGTCCAGCTTCACTTGGAAATAGAAATTTAATACTTAGCTAATGTTCGGATCTGAATAGAATTTGGCTAAGTTTCTTAGGGTTAGATCTGTTTTTTATTTCACATTGCATGAGAGCTACAAAGTTTGGAAACCATTTTATTTAAGATGGAATATTTTCTTTTAATAACCTCCAACATTCATTATGATTACACTAGTATTACTTAATGTAAAATTAATTAGAGTAATTTCTCCTGTTATAGAATTAGAATTGTACTTGAAGGAATATTAGTTTGTGGGTTTTAATTTTGAAGGCTTTCGGGAGGAAAGAAAACAAAGGTTGGAAGTAAATAATTTCATTTTTGAATGGAAAATACAGGTCATCGTCAACTTGCAACATTTCATTTAGTAACTGGTTGAACTTACAACGGCACTAAAAAAATGTGCCTTATGACTGTTTTTCACACTTAAGACTGTGCAGCATCCCAAGGTCATGTGATCAAAATTCAGATGCTTGGCAACTGACTCATATTTATGATGGTTTCAATGTCCCAGAGTCACATAACCACCTTTTGCAACCTTCTGACAAAGCAAAGTCAATGAGGAAGCCAGATTCACTTAACAGCCATGTTACCTAACAACTGCAGTGATTCACTTAATAATTGTTACAAGAAAGGATGTAAAATGGGGCAAAAGCTACTTAAGAAATGTCTTGCTTAGCAATCGAAAAGTTGGGCTCAATTTTAGCCATAAGTCAAGGACTTCCTGTATAAATAAGTAAAGAAATTGTTTGTTGAGTCTGATCTATTTTTAGAACAAAATATTGGTTGTCCAGAACTTGAGATTATATCATGTTAGTAAATTACTGAAGTTAATAGCAAAGGCTAAACCAAATATTTTTAAAGCTGTTGTTTTCTGTTCCTTAGGTCGCATGCTATTGCTTGTGTCAACCAGTTCATCATGGAGAGGGCCCAGGCCTTGATGGATAACATAGATACATTTATCGAGGTGAGAGGAATCAGCCTAGACCAGTGATGGCTAACCTTTTCCACATCGTGTGCCGAAAGTGTGCGCACTCGCGTGCCTGCACCCATGATGCAATGTGCATGTGACCCACCCCACCCCCTGCACATATGCACATATCTCCCCCCGCACATGCGCGGCAGATACCCGACAATCGGCTGGCAGGGGCATGTGCACATGCGTAGTGGGACTCTTCCAGGCAACCTATCGCGTGCCGGCAGAAATGGCTCTGCATGCCACTTCCAACATATGTGCCATAGGTTCACCATCATGAGCCTAGACCAATGGTTGTTTTGAAGTTTGAAGTTTTATAGTCCATTTATGTGTTTGGTGTTCTTTTTTTTTTTTAATAAAGTTTTATTTGGGTTTTCACACACACAAAATACAAGTAAAACATCTTTTTTGAAAATAGCATGATCCCGGGTTGAACTTCTTTAAACAGACACAAACTCAATTTCATGCTCATTTTTGTGTTCTATTCCATATCTTATAATATTCTACATTTTCTATATAGTTTTTCCCCTCTTTTAATTTTCTCAATTTTATTTTGATTATCTCATCTCAATTCAAATCATTATATTTATACTTTTGTCTGTTCTGTTTCAATTTCATATTATCTTTTCTCATTAAACAAATTTTCTCCTGTAGTTACTAATTGGAGTATGATACCTTTAGATCTTTTAATTATATCCATTCAACTTTTATTTAAACTTCGATATATACCTTAAGGTTATGACCTTCAATATAATGCATAATACATAACTTCCAATCGAATTCTGCTTGGTACATTCTTATAATACACACTATATTCTTTAAAAAAAATGGATTATAAATATATGTAATTATAAACCCTCATTCCATTCCAATTCAGTTCTATCATTAATATTCAATAAAGTCTTAACATCTTTAACATTTCTTTTCAATTAAATATCATACGTCCTTAAAAACACATATAATCTCCATAATTAATTTTTCCCTTTTTTCTCTTCACATATGTTTTGTAAATCATTAAATATTCATTTTGTTACATTTATTTATTGACAAGCATTCCACTAAGTTACAATAACTATTTTATCAAACATTTTAATCATACATTGTTTCATATTTTTTGAAATTATTTCTATTTCTAATATAACAATATTATGTTATGTACCTTTGCAGAATCCCTTTTTCAATTAGATTTCCACCCATTATCTCTAAATAGGCCCCGTTTCTCTATATTTTGTTTCTGTCCTTTATAACTTCTTTTCCTTTCTTTCTTCCCTCTCTTCTTCTCCCTCCCCTTTTTACCCCCTTGTCTCTCTACTTCTAATTCTCTCTTCTGCATTTCCCTCTTCTGTTGTTTTCTGATTTTATACTTATTTTTCATTCTGTTCTTTTTTGGGGTTGTTTTTCCCAATCTTAAACTTTCCATTCTCTTTCCCCCCTTTCCTTTTTTTCCCCACCTGAGATTACTTGTTCATTAAAGATGGCTTCTTCTTTGTCCCAATCTTGTTCTGCAGGCATTTCTTGTTTCTCATAGTTCCAAATCTCCATTTCCAAGAACTGAAATACGAAGCCAAAAGAACCTATCCCTTCTTGTGCATCTTCTTTGTACTTTTTTAAGTTCCATTTTCAGTTCTTCTAAAAGTGTAGCCATTTAAAACAGTTTTAAACAACCACCCGATTGATTTTAGTCATTCAAATGCAATAACCAAGTATCCAGAGATCACCAAGTAATCCAAATAGTCCCAAGCTGTTTCTTCTTATTTCTTTTTTCACTTTCTTTTCCTGGGGTTTTACTATTTTGTTGCGATGTTTCAGTTAAGATGTATCTTTTGGAAGTCTTGTTGAGATTTTGCTTTAAGTTCTTTTTACTTCCAGGCAGTCTCCTCCCTTCCAGATCCTGCCCTTTTATTCTTTTTCTCTCCTTTTCTGTTTTCAAAAGCTTTTAATTATCCAGATATCTTTATTATCCCTTTGACTTTTTATTTTCAGCATTAAATGCCTATTAATGTCAAAGTGGATTTTTTTCCAATTTCTTGCATAAGTCTCTTAGCTGTCAGTATAGGAAGAGGAGAGAAAAAACCAAATCCTTTCCCTTTTCTCTCTCCTTCGCAGCTTAGAAATCTTCCTTGGGAACAATGTTATTGGTTTTTTTTTTTAAATAGTTTCAATTCCAGGGTACCTTATTTGTTGTTTTTGCTGTTTGACCCAGTCAACCAAAACTTTCTCTTCTTATCTTTCTCCTGCACATTCTTTTCCAGTTGAGTTCTTCTTTGTGGTGGCCATTTCTGACCACCGCTACAACGGCCTTCGGGAAAGGGAGTAATGGCCAGCTGGGGAGGAAAGATGTGGCTCTCCTCAAACCTGCAGGCAGTCTCCCCCTTCTTCACCACCTCTGTGGGGTGCCCCGAAACCAGCTGGCTCGAGGCGCTCCAGCAGCGAGCATGGATCGAAACCGCGCAGAGACGCAATTTCAGTCTGTTGCCAAAGAAGCTCAAACCGGAATACATACATATTTATGTATTAGGTGTTCTATGGACTCATTAGTATTATAATTTTAGAGTACAGTTGGGTAATTCCCAAATCCCTTTTCTCCAACTTCCAGATCCCTTTCAGTTTACAGCACTTCCTATGTAACTTTGGTGAGCAACTGCAGCAAACTTCTAATAGATTTTATAGACCTTTAAAAATAAAAATGTATCCTTAAAATTACAGTAAAAGTCTTCTTATAATGTCATTATAATATAGCACTTTATGGATAGGGGAAAGCTCCTGACTTTGTGAGCTTTCCCACATTCAGGTAAATTCTCTTCTTTAAGGAGAAATCATTTCATCTTTAATAAAAAAGTCTGTGAACATCTTCTAGAGGTTTTCTTTCTGATTATTACAGTTATTGGTTCAAGTATTCTGAAACTGGAAACATATCAAAAGTTTCTATATCTGAACAATAGTGGAGAGAAGCTGTGGAATTGTTCTTGGGAAATTTACTTACTGGCTAATGTGTAGATAAGGAGGCCTCAAAATTTTAAGAAATGCCAAGATTCTTCATAGCAAAGTTTGATGTCATTGAATTAACAATTCTTTAATCTCACAATGTATGATCAGATTTTCTTCTCTTATTTTGTCTACTTATATTTGTCTACTACTGTAGCTATAGGGAGTATCAGAGTTTTTTTGTCTAATGCTTAATGATTTCTTAAAGGAAGATAAGGATGCATCCTTAGCTTTCTATGTTTTAGTAATTTCTTTTTACTTCAGTTACATATCCATAGTCAGAGACAACCTTTGAAACACAGAGTCCAGTACAGGGAGAAAAGTATTTGGTTCTTAATACCAATATATTCCTTTCCATAAATTTAGATAAATATAATATGGCCTCAAGTGTGCATACTGAGGTCATTGTTTTGCTGTCTTGTGCTACCTCTGTACTGGAAAATATGCAGACAGTGTCTATGAAAAACTTGAATATTCATAGAATGTACAACTTGTTTTGGCTTTACTAACTTCGTTGTCACTATGTGTCCATTTGTTAGAAATACTACTTGCACTTGATTTGAGTTGCATGCAAAATAAATGCATTTCTGTATTGACAAAGAACACAGATTGTCATGCTTTTCTGCATAGGAGAGAGGTATTCTTCTGTCTAGGCTGCTACAGTTCTAGAAGATCCATTTGTCCAGCTATTGATTCATGACTTAAAATAATTTTTCCCCATTCCATTCTTGGCAGCACTTATTTGCCTTGGCAGTAGATGAAGATCCTGAGGTTCGAAAGAATGTTTGTAGAGCATTAGTAATGCTGCTAGAAGTACGAATTGACCGACTGATCCCTCACATGCATAGCATCATCCAAGTAAGTACTCTTGCTTTGAAATGTTGGTCTCTCTAAACCAGTGATAGCAAACCTACCACATGCATGTCAGAGGTGACATGCTACAACATTTTGAGTGTCACGCAGCATTCATGATACCCAACAACTATTCATCCTGTTGATGTTTATCAAATATAAAGTTTATGATGATTATCAAAGAAGCTAAATGAACAAAAATACAACATGTGACCCTGCACCATCCAGTCTAAAATTTTGTCTACATTGTGCAATATTCTGGAAGTTGATATTTGTTCATCAGTTTTTTGGGGAACAGAGACGAGAAAGGGATAATGTGTGCTAGCCACTTGTGTTGCTCCTTGGTCCATAGAAAGGTTCATTCTCACTGACTTATGCTACTTATGTGACAAGTCACAGGCAAATACATATTAGGTCACTACCAAATAGAGGTAGTCCTCAACTTTATGATAATTTTTGAGCCCAAAAGTTTTACTGCTAAGCGAGCCATTTGTTAAGGGAGTTTTTCCCCATTTTCGACCTTTTTTGCCACGGTTGTTACATGAATTGGTGCAACTGTTAAGTTAGTACATGATTGTTAAGTCAATCTGGCTTCCCCATTGACTTTGCTTGTCGAAAGTTTGCAAAAGTTGATCACATGACACCAGGACACTGAAACAGATGCCAAGCAACTGAATTTTGGTCACCTGACCAGGGGAGTGCTGCAACAGTCATAAGTGTGAAAAACAGTCATAAGGCACTTATTTCAGTGTGGTTGTTATTTCAAACAGTCAGTAAATGAAATGTTGCAAGTTGAGGTCTACCTGTATTCTCTATTCAAAAATGAAAATTATTTACTTCCAACCTTTGTTTTCTTTCTTCCCCCAAATCCTTCAAAATTAAAGTCCATAGACTAATATTTTTTCAAATACAATTCTTAATTCTACAACAGGAGAAATTAATTTTACAAGTCATTAAATAATACTAGTAATATAATCATAATGAATGTTGGAGGGTTTTTAAAGAAAATATTTAAGAATGGTCACTAAATGAGGTACTGTAAGTCAAGGAGTATGTATACTGCTTTTTGCAACAAACACAAAGCAAAAAAAAATGATTTCTTGAATCAAAGCTTTTATGTCACGTGGTTTTGTCTGTTACAGTACATGCTTGAGAGGACTCAGGACAGTGATGAAAATGTGGCTTTGGAAGCATGTGAATTCTGGCTAACATTGGCTGAGCAACCCATCTGCAAAGAGGTGCTGTCTTCACCTCTAGTACAGTGAGTAATTTAATAGTGGCAGTAATGCATGGTCTACTTTTTGATCCATGAACTTGTTTTCGTGTAGTAAGTGTTTGATCTTTACATTGTGAAAGTTTGCAGATGGTTCCACTGTTGTATCCTTTCTTAACAGAAGCTTTGTGCAAAAAAGGAGATGGAATACTAAGCCAATTTTGCTTATCTGAGTTTCAATTTGGCTGAATAATTTATATTAAACTATATATTAAACATATATAGCTCAATGTATATGTTTGTGAACTTTCCTTAGAGAAACTAACACAATAAAATAACAGAATATAGAAATGAAAAAAGTTAATATATATCCAAAGGAGTATTTTCATGAGAAATAGTCCAGAACTATTTTATTCCAGTTGGATAGTATCTCTCACCATAACCTAAACTTTAGACTTCACCAAGCCAACTGTCACTGTACTAGTTATTAATTAGAAAGATGGGACAAGTCGGTTGGCCACCCTTTTCTAAGCAAATCTATCTTCATATTTCAATAAGTGAAATTGAACTTGCATATCTTGGCATGTCATTTAGATTGCTTCTTATAGGACCGAGCATAAGAACTGGAAAGAAGAAAAATATTTTAAAATTGTCCATCAATTGCTATTGCCCAGTTATTACTAATTGCCACTGTCAATTGTTACGTATACTTATATTCCTATAATCATCTCACGTGTTAATATAAAATTATTGTAGATTGAAGATTTATTGTAGAATTAGAAAACCAACCCCCTGTTCAGTGCAGAATACACTACAGCATTTCTGATTGGCTCTCTCTTTGAAAGAAAAATCACCACATAACGTGATGGCCTATTTAACCGATTAACAGTTCTTACAGTTATAAAGTATTTCTGATTTCTGGCTTGAACCACTTTCTTTGCAGCTTTAACCCACTAAATTTGGTCTTGCCCTAGTGGTTCTCAACCTGTGATCTGCAGATCTATTTGTAAAAGGTGAAGAATGGTTGAGAACCAGTGCCCTAGAATGTCTTACTACTTTTTTTTAACCACACCCCAAGTCTGAATGGACTTTATAATTTACTACTGTGTTTCTCCAAAAAGAAAGCCAGGTCTTATTTTCTTTTGAGCCCCCCAAAAATGGCTAGGCCTTCTTTTTGGGGAGTTCTAATTATTGATTCACCTTGCGGTGGTGACACCAATAGCCCTGCCTAGCAGGAGCCCACTGTTGGGCCATTTCTTCTGCGGCTGCTTGCCATCACTCGTATGCGCCCCAACCTCTGTTTCATGTTCAGATGCCTGCTGGAAGGAATCTGCAGCCGATAACAGAGCTCCGGATCCGGCTGCAGAAGGCATGGCAGGTGTTGGGGTGTGCAACGGCTGGCAGCTCCACCCCATCCCCATCCTAGCTTATTTTTTACCTGTGTGCCTCGCCCTTCCCCTGCACCCCGGAGTGGGCAGGGTCTTAGGTCTAATTTTGTGGGTGGGGGCTTAATTTGATCACATGTGCTCAAAAACGTGATAGGGCTTCTTTTCAAGGTGGGTTGTTTTTTGGAGAAACACGGTATTACCTACTGTAGTTGCATGCCTAACAACAGAGGCCATGATATCTTATGTGAATGCTTCCTTGCCTTTAAAAATAATTCAGATGTTTTTGAACTCTCAGATGCTATTGAAATGCAAATCATACATTTTCATTCCTATTTGTAAAAGCTGCTATTATCTGTATTGTTCTGGGTCAAATTTTTACCTGATAAACTAATCTATCTCATTTTCTTTTAACAGATTGATTCCTATTTTGGTGAAGGGCATGAAATATTCAGAAATTGACATCATATTGTTGAAGGTATTAGTTTGACCATCCAAACAATTTAGGAATACTATATTGCTTAGTTTCTTGATACTTTTTCTTTTTTGACTTTTTATCACCACTCATAGTTCTTTACTAAGCCAAGTTAATTAAAATGATAATATTCTGCATTGCATAGTAGCTTCAATACTGCTTCATTGTTTTTTATGCCATTATTACTGCTGAACATCTCTCCTTATGTACTGGAAAAAAGGATAGATATTTCTATGAAATTGAAAAGTACATTATCAATTGCTAAAAATATAATACACATATATACTATATACCCGCTATATACTGGTCCCCTCATGTCAGTTTTGACTTCTGGACTAATCCTTGTAGTTTTCTTGGCAAGATTTTTCCAGAAGTGATTTGCCATTGCCTCCTTCCAAGGGCTGAAAAAGAGTGACGCCCAGGGTCGCCTAGCTGGCTTTTTATGTAAGGCAGGATCAGAACTCCTGGTTTCTAGCCTTGTGCCTTAACTACTACACCAAACTGGCAGTCATACTTTATATATCAGGTCACAAAATGAAGTTATTGGCAATAAGTCAAATGGTATGGATTTTTGCCTTTTAAAGAACGTTATAACATATTTGTAAATACGAGGAAAAGGCTGAGCAAATGCATTTATGGAAATGATGCATTACCTTCAATCTGACAGCAATGATGGGCATTATATTCGTACTGTCTGATCCATAGAAGCATTGTCTGAAGCCTCTTGAGAAGCTTGTAGTTCACTTCATGCTATCCAATGTTTAAGTAAGCATTTTGAAGTATTTTCATAAGTTGATTTCTCACTAATCAAATACAGATGGCTGCAAGTGAACATGATATCCATGGTCTTTGTTGGTTTCTTATCTGAATCTGTTCAATGCAGAGAGTAACCATGTGAGTTTCAGAGAATAATTCAGGTATTTCATTGAAGAACCAATGGAATACTATACAGTGTTTTGCTTTCCTAGCAAGAGAGATTCAGTATCAAATGGGATTCCATAAGCTCTTTTCTCTCACTTGCAGGGTGATGTGGAGGAGGATGAAGCTATCCCAGATAGTGAACAAGATATCAAACCTCGCTTTCATAAATCACGCACAGTTACTCTGCAGCACGAAGAAGAGCGGTTGCAGGATGAGGAAGATGGAGAGGATGAGGATGATGATGACGACACACTGTCTGACTGGAATCTGAGTGCGTAGGGGAATTGGTATTAAATGATGCTCTAGGGATCGAGGGGAATAAAATGCCAGGGATGTGGGTTCTGGGAAATAGTGCTCATGGGTCAAATAGAGAGAGTGCTGTACTATTACTACTTTTGAACTTGAAACTGTAGCACTTGTGTAGGTGAAATGGTTAATGCATTTTCTTCTTTGCTGTTATATGGAACTGGATTATAATTAGATTGTAGAAAACAAGTTTTACTGGGAACCAGTTGTTAACTCTCCTTTGTGGCTGCCCCTTTTTAACTCTAATTTTATATCATATTGGCAGGGGCTTGAGAGAAGAACATATAATTAACTTTCCAATACACACCGTTGAAGTAATAAATACATTTCTGACATAACAGGTTTTAGCACAGAAACTGTTCTTACTTATTGATGTGAAAAGTTTTTCTTCCAGACTTCATGTCATTTCTGTCACATGGCCCATTTCTTTTGCAGGGAAGTGTTCGGCTGCTGCCCTTGATGTGTTGGCCAATGTCTTTCGAGATGAGCTCCTCCCGCATCTGCTGCCACTGCTCAAGGGGCTGCTTTTCCATCCTGAGTGGGTCATCAAGGAGTCTGGAATCCTTGTCCTAGGGGCAATTGCTGAAGGTGGCTCTTGAAGTTATTAACTTAAACCAGAATTTATTTCTACTGAGGGACAAGGACATTAGTGATCACTTTTTAAAAAAAAAGCATGGAATGGACAGTTTTAATAAGTTTACCTGAGTACGGCTACATCATGTACTAAAAACATTTTTTTCCATTTCTAGGCTGCATGCAGGGCATGGTTCCTTATCTTCCTGAACTGATTCCCCACTTGATCCAATGTCTGTCTGACAAGAAGGCTCTGGTGCGTTCCATTGCCTGCTGGACCCTGAGCCGCTATGCACATTGGGTTGTAAGCCAACCCCCAGACATGTATCTCAAGCCTCTGATGACAGAGTTGCTCAAAAGAATTCTGGACAGTAATAAAAGAGTGCAGGAGGCTGCTTGCAGGTAATCTGCTCCTGGAATGCATCAGTTATCTGTGAAGGACAGCATTGGAGATATTTATAATATTTACATACAAGTTTTTTTTCTTTATCTGCACAAATATGCTTTTTTTATTTATTTATTATTTCTTGTGTTTCTTTTAATTTGTAGTCAAAGTGGCTAATAATTAAAATACAAATAGAACATTGATGACCCTTTACCACCCATAGTCCTCCCTCCTTAAGTATAGAAATGTCTTTATAGAGTCACAGCTGGTTATTGTTATCTCCTAGGCTTGATAGGAAGCTTAAAAATGCTTAAGAAAGGTATCTGGAAACCTTGAGCTTCCATCTGTAGCCTTGAATAAAACTAGGATCTGTAGCATGAATAGAATTTTGGGAAACAAAAATGCTGCATAGGGTATTACATATTCTAATGCCCTCTATTCCTGGCAGTTTGGCTTGGGATAATGACTTATATTTGCCATTGTGCAAGTAAGCAGTTTGACATTGGTTTCTTGGAAGAGCATAGCCTCATTTTGCCTGCCTATTATAATCCTGAGAAAGAAACACTGGGAAAACAATAATTATTACATTGCCAACCTGCATCCAGAATATATGATTTGTATGGGCTGGCCACCCATATCCTGAAGCATGTCTACAAAACTCTCCTTGTAAGGCTTTCTACTGTTATCTTGAGGCTTTTTTGGGATATGATGAAGAATTTGATGGATTGAGCTCTATCACATGATGAGTCATGTATTCGTACTGTCTGATCCAGAGAAATGCCTTTATATTTGAGATTAAAAATAGTAATTAGGCTAGCACAATAAAACTATTTTTTATCCAAACTGAAACAAGTGTTGGGTTGACTTTTCATTTCTATCTATCCACTTCATTGTGCTGTTATCCTTTGGGTTTGTATTCACTTCTTATTTAGTGCTTTTGCCACACTTGAGGAAGAAGCTTGCACAGAATTGGTCCCATATCTCAGTTTCATTCTGGATACTTTGGTTTTTGCTTTTGGAAAATACCAGCACAAGAATTTGCTGATACTATATGATGCAATTGGCACTCTGGCTGATTCTGTTGGACACCACCTCAACCAGCCGGTTAGTACATTTTTTCCTATTGGCAGCAGTGTCAGCAGAAACTGCTAGCATTAAATGATTGTGATTAGTTGAACTGTCTCCCTATTTCTTTCCACTTGAAAAAAATACTATTAGTGCCAGGATTTTTAAATGCAGGAAAATCCAGGTAGTGATTTTTTTTTTTTTTGTACTCAATAGGATAACATTAGGAAGAAGCGGATCTGCTGCTTATATCTGTTTTCTTTAAAACATAAATCCTGAAATTAAATGTTCTTTCATAATAAAATTTGATGGTAGTTATAGGTAGGGATCTGACTCCAACTTAAAAGAGTTATCATAGAGGGGCGCCTCTTTTGCAGTTTTTGGATTTCCATCAAACTTGTTTCCTTAATGCACAGATGGGATTTCTAGAAAAGAAAAGCTGATAAATATTCAGTTCATGACTGTTGATGCTGTTGACACTAAGAGATTTCCTAACATCTGGAAGAACTTGATGGAAAGGGTTAGCTCAATGGAAGAGATCTTACCCTGTGTGCAGAAAACCCCACACTCAGGCACCAGGATAGAATGAATTTCAGAGTTCTTCCACATCAAAACAAAAGCGGAAAACAACTTCCCCCTAATAATTAAGATTAGCTTCTTTATAGTTATGGTGAGTGCACAAGAGAGTGCGTGAGTGGTGCATGTCAGGGAGGTTACACAAAGTATGTACAAAAGTCAAGGTGCCGTTTGGTGAGGATGTACCAGCATAGCACAAGTACAGAGTGCCGAGAAAGGGTGTGCAAGTCAGGGAGACTTACCCCAGACATTTATGACCTTCCCTCCCGGCTTCCCCATTGGGGGAGCAGGCAGGGAAGATTGCAAATGATGATCATATGATTGCAATGTGCTGCAACTGGTTGTAAGTGTGAACTGGTTGCAAATGCTCAGGTTACAATCATGTGACCATCGCGGTGCTGGGAATAGCCAGAACTCCAAGGACCAGTCAGCCATCATTCATTTCATGCCATTGCAACTTCAAAAACTAGCTGAATGAATTGTAGGTTAATAAGTAACTGTAGACTATATTTAACAGCTGGTGATCTGCCTCTGTATCAAGGGCATCAAGAAACTGGCCTTCCAGCTCTTCTGATTAGGCTCCCTCAGTGTTGGACCAAAATCTGCAATTGTCCGTAGTTTTGGTTTGTGCTTGCCACTGGAGGGCCCCGATCTACCTGATTTGGGGCCGAAGCCGCCCTGTAGAGGTGGCGGAGAAAGGGGTGAATGCCAGCTGAGTTAAGGGGAGCCGCATTTCCCCTCCTTAGAGAGGCATAAAACTCCTCTCCGAAGGCTGATGCAGACCGGTGGGAAGGCAGATGCACCAAAATGGCCATCACAAAGAGGAAGATCTGACTGACAAGAATCGTGTAGGAGCGGAGAAGGAGGACAGCTTGGGTAACCCAGCTAAGCAGGATTAACATCTGAATACAAGATACCCTAGAGCTAAAATACTTAAGAACTCTTTGGAAAAGACTTTTAAAGCAGCTGCAAAGAAGAGGAAGGAAAAAAGATCTGACAACTGGAAGTGGCTTTGAATTTTGAGAAAAAAATTAGAAAAGGAAAATAGTGAAAATGATCCTGACACCAAATAGGCAAACTTAAATCTGAAATTGAAAGTGTCAGAAGGCAAACAAGGAGCTTTTTAAACTTAAAAGCCAGAAAAGGAGAAAAAGTGGAGGAAGGAAAAAAAGGGGTGGAACTTGGACATAGTAAAGAGTGTCACCTGATGCTAAAAGAAATTAATGTGAACTTTTAAAGAATAACGAAGTAAATGAAATTTTTCCACAATCAAATAGAGCCCCTGGAAAGTGAAAGTGGAGCTTGGAACTTTGTAACAAAGAAAACAAGAAAAAAACTGTTCCGGAACTGTGATGATTTTGGAAACTTTGAACATTGGATTATTACTGGATACAATTGAAATTTATTCTGGGAAGCAATATTATAGAATTTGGTTGTCTAAAAGTACTGGGTAGTGTTGAAAGATGGCAGAACTTTTTTTGGAACTGAAAATGTTATTAAAAATATGAAGCAACAACTGCAAGTAAAAGGAGAATTGTTTGGCTTTGTTCTGCAATCTCTGGAAACGGCGGTTTTGGACTATGAGGATCAGCAAAAAACTTCAGAGGAAGAAGGCAACTTGAATAAAGGAGAGGCCATCTTTAATAAAAAAAATTGGGACAACGAGGTTTGAAACTCAAAAGGGGGCAAAGGACTTAAAAATTGGAGATAAGAGGAAGTAATCAGAAAAAGGAACTGAGAAACAAAATATAAGGAAAGAGCAGAAGGGAGGATTACAGAAGGAAGCATTAAAGAGGGAGTGGGACAAAAACTGGAGTGAGAAACAGGAAGAAAATAAAAGGGAAAAGAAGTTATAAAAAACAGAATCAGGAAATAAAGAAATATGGGAAACAATCTAGAATTAAAGGGAATAATTTGATTGATAGACAGAGATAATGGCTGAAAATACAACTAAAATAGAGGATTCTGCATGATGATAAGGGATTGTATAAATATTTTAGAAATAAGAAATTATGTAGAAAACAGGAAAATATATGTAATTAAAATGGAAGATGAAACGGGGATTGTTACTTTATCGAATACTCAACAACAGATCAAATAAAAAAATGTGTAAAATACAATTGAATTATATTAATGTATATTAAGGATTTATAGAATATGATTGAAATGAATTATGAGAAGGTTTGTAAGGGAAATAATACCAGTCTTTTCTTTTTAGGGTGAATTTGAACTAATTAATTATCTTCTTCCTTTTTACTTTTTATTTCTTTTAAACTTAAAATTGTTTAGGGGTAATTTAAAGGGGAAGTACCCTGCGGAATCTGACTAAAAAGGGATTTATGTTATAATATAGATATTAGGTGACGGGATATTGGGTGACAATGGGATAATTTAATAGAATTTTTAATGGGGTGTGAAAGGGAATCAACTATAAGATATGAAGGTGACACACTTTAATTGGCAACTATAGGGGAAACTTTGTAATGTTTGAAGTGTAGATATGGATTGAAATTGTACACAGGACAGATAAAAGTATAATTATTTTGAAAATATGAAAACCTTGAAAAGGATATGTAACAGATTTAGATATGAATGAGAGAGTTATAAAATAAGCCTGAGGGAAGTATTTTGAGGGGAAAAAGTAATAAAGAATATTTAAAATAGTGATAAGATATGAAATTGAATGTGAAAGATACAAGATGAATATGTAACAGATTATATCTGCATGGAGATTTGAAAACCTGGAACCAAGCTGTTCACTAAAAAAAGATGTTTTTTTTCTTTGTTTTGTGAAAACCGAAATAAAATTGTTTTTTTTAAAAAAGGAAACTGGCCTTCCAGATATTACAGTTCAAAACAGCCTTCAATAATGATGGGTGTATGTGTGGTTTACTGCTTTTAGAAACAACCAAGGTGCTACAGGTTCCTACTTCAGGTATACACAATGAAAGGTTAATGGCAACATTCAGTTGCTTGGCTCCTTCCTGGTCAGCTGCTTAATCACTTCTCTTAATTTGCTTATTATAGTCAAAATCTCAAAAATCAGATGTTACTGAAATTTCTTTTCTCTGTTTTCTACTTTGTTTTTATGAACAGATGCCCCTATCAATGCAGTTGTTAGCATTTGCAAATCTGGTAAATAATACGTAATTAGAGTTCTAGCAGAAATCCCAATGCCAGAAACATATATGACAAATTAAAATTGTGACTGAATCTGTAATATACTGAATGATTTTTAGTTCTAAGGTTTCCGGACTGATGGTTCCAACTGAAATGTATAAATTGCCTTGTTTTTCCCAGGAATATATCCAAAAGTTGATGCCTCCACTGATCCAGAAATGGAATGAGCTGAAGGATGAGGATAAGGATCTTTTTCCCCTCCTAGAAGTAAGTAGCCAATCAGCTACTAATTATTTGGATGGGTGTTAGTGTCTCAAATGATATGATTAATGTCCTTGTGCATGAAAAATTGACTTGTCTGATGCTCTGTTTAAAGATAAATGTCTCCTTGTCTGTGGGTCCTGTTCTCTGTAGGGATTCGTCTTGGTGTGTCATTTTAGCAACTTGAGAGAAAACTGATATTTATTTTCATATTTAATCTCAAATTTCTGATCTCAGTATTTAAGTACAGAAATGTACATGCAACATAATCTTTCATGCACTGTCCATTCACTTCTACAGTGTTTGTCATCTGTAGCAACTGCTCTGCAAAGTGGCTTCCTACCATACTGTGAACCGGTCTATCAGCGCTGTGTAACGCTTGTGCAGAAAACCTTGGCTCAAGCAATGGTATGGCAGTATTTTCTCAGTAGTATCTGAGATATTTGTTCTAAGTTCCCAAAACATGTTTCTGTTTTGTCATCCTGGCTTGCTAGTGGATAAGCAGTAAACAGAGCAGATTACTTCATCATAATTTTTTTTGAATTGAATAATCATTTGTTGCCTGAATCTTAATTTGCCAAGTCTATTGTTTTAATGTGTGGGTGTACAGTTTTCAATCCAAGGTCTGGCTATTTTTGGTTTAGAGCTTGACAGTGTGGGCTGCATTCTGTAGAACAATGTGTAACAATGTGAAAATTCAAATGTGAGTTCATTTAGATTTAATCAAAATACACTGAATAATTATTTTTAATTTTTAATCTGCAATGTCAAAAATTACAATTCAGTGGAAATTTCTGGAGGACTCCTGGGAGCTGCATATGATTGCAAGCTCTTATAGTAGCAAAACTACTCTTTTCAATCTGCTCAAGAAAACTTGAAATCTAGTCATATTGCTTTTCTTTTTTTTTGCAATAAATTATTTTTTTCCCAACGCAGATGTACAGTCAACACCCTGATCAGTATGAAGCACCTGATAAAGACTTCATGATAGTTGCTCTTGATCTGCTAAGTGGTTTAGCTGAAGGTCTTGGATGTCATGTTGAACAGCTTGTGGCCCGTAGCAATATAATGACTCTACTGTTCCAGTGCATGCAAGTAAGTGAACGCTTTACATGTTTGGCTCTTTAGCCCAGAAATAGTTCCTCAGGGCTCAAAAAAAAACCCCACAAGGCTTGAAAATATTGTGATAAAAATAGTGAGCTGTTATATAACATATTTTAGCATGATTGCAAGAGTGACATGAAGATAGTTTAGAGAAAGTATTTTGCATTGCATGTTTTTAATCATTTGCTTTATAAAAACATTCTAAAAATGGAAGCTGTAAACACTTTGGAATAGTTACCACTTCAAGATAATTTTGACAGCATATTAAAGTTATGAGAAAGGGGACTGGAGTAGATTAAATAACTAATTTAGAAATATACATAAGTTTTTATAATTAAATGAATCCAAAAAAGGCTAAACAAAATTGAATAATAAAAAATAATTCAAATGGCTAGCTACAGGTTACTTGTCCTAAACTTAGTTCAGGTTAGTTCATCTTTTAATATAAACATGGCAAATTTTTAATCAGAAAAAATAATCAGTTGTATGGTAATACCAATAAGGCAAAGTGCCTGGAGCAAAGGCTTAAACAAAGCTGGCACAGATGATCCGATTTCTGTGTCTGAAATAAAATTGAACCATGTAGCTGATAAATTCACACATTCGCTTTATACATCATGTTAGATCTCGTACTTTTCTAGTTATGTTCACTTTTTACACAATACTGTGATTAAAATAATAAATAGGGCTTTATTTTCTCATATTACTTCTCCTGCTTATAGGATACTATGCCAGAAGTTCGGCAAAGCTCCTTTGCACTCCTGGGAGATCTTACCAAAGCCTGCTTTATGCACGTCAAACCATGTATAGGTAGGTACCTTTTCCCCCCAAGGCCTTCAGGTATTTATTATGATAGCAGCAGTCTCAGTATTGATGCTTTTTAAAATCCCTGGTAAGAAAAGCAAGAAATGTATATTGGTGGGAGGTTAGAAGGGCATTATATTAATTGCTAACTTTGACTTGTATCTAGTTTATATCCTCCTGACAAAAGATGATCTTTGGCATTTTCTTTGCCCGTCCTAATTCATAGTTGTTGAGACATTTTGAAAAGTACAGATTCCAGATGTTTTCCTTTCTATTCCACAAGAATAGAAGCTTCCAATAGAAGCTCCCATTAGATAAAAGAAAGTTCCATTGATTGCAGTATGTTAACAGAGAGTTTCCTGCTTTAGTGAGAAAAAAGATTAAAAAGAAAGTGATTACTGTCTCAGCCAGCCAGTTTTGTGTGGGCTGAGGATTCAAAGATGGCAGATACACAACTGATCTTCTATTCTGGGTTTTGTGCTGCTAAGGCACAGAAGTAGATTAATAGATTAAAGAAAGGGATAATTTGATCAGTCATGTTAGCTTCTAACAAATACTGTGATACTGAAGGAAGGAGGAGGATCTGCCAAATCAGTGGTTCAAACTTTGATAAAGATTATACTGACGTTATTACACATTTGAGACTTTAAATGGAAATATTAAAGACAGTTATTTACGTTAAAATGGAGCCCTTTATATCAACCCATTTATTGGAGTTTGACACAAATGATTTTAAAAATGTACTACTTCCAGATGAGTGCTAGAATATCAGTGATCCAAATATAAATGGTATTTCTAATGTTGTAGTTGAATACAGTCGGAGTTCAAATTTAAGTGTTCTGTACTGACTAGATTTTCTTAAAATAAAAGACTAGATTTTCTTAAAATAAAAGACAAATTAATCAGACATTTGAATTTTGCCAGTCCAGATCCAGAACTACCTTACTAAACTAAGATTGAAAGACCTAAAACAATGATTAGTTAATTCTTTCTGTGCAGAATCTTTAATAAGGTTATTTGCAATTTGAGTGTTCTTTATTATGTTGATAATCAATGCTGAGTAAACATGTTTTCTCTTTAGCTGAATTCATGCCTATCTTAGGGACCAACCTGAATCCAGAATTCATTTCTGTGTGCAACAATGCTACTTGGGCAATTGGAGAAATATGCATGCAAATGGGTGAGTGTAAAAAAGTGTCCAAGCAAATATGGTTGGATAGACTACTAAAACACTTTGCAGTTGTATTCTTTTCTGGTTTTTATATCAGAACAATATCTTTTTGGCATTTTAGGGTGAAAGGCTTCTTGTTGCTTAGGTGATGTATTTCTTCATGAAAACTATTGAAGTTGTGCTTTTTGATTTTAATTCTGTTAGTCCCCCAGTGACATTTTCACTCTCACAGTCTTGAGCCATTGATGCAACTGTTGTTAATGATGGCTATGATATAGTTTGATAATTTTATAATATAATTTGTTGAGGTGTTATCCCAGTGCATGGAGGCTGTGTGAGTCTCAGTGGGAAGAAACTAACACAAATTCAATGCCGCAAAGACCAAATGGCTGTAGATGTTGGAATCATCTAGATATGGGGACCTTACATCTTTATTCATGGATGGAATTGGATTTGTCCATTAAAGAGTGATAAAGCTCTTCTTGGACTTAAACAAAAAAGGCCTTTGAAGAGTATCCAGAGTATCAGTTGCATCCTTTCCTGATTTGGGAAGGCCTGCCTGTGAAGACCACTTGGAAATGTTTCTTCTTTGTGAGCTATGAAGATTGCCAGTGTACCTCCAGGTACAATTCAAGGTGGTGATGATAGCCTAGAAAGCCCTAAATGGCAAAGGGCTTGATTAATTGTGAAACCATCTCTCCCGTGGTTTCTTCCCATCTAGTAAAAACTGACAAAATGAGCATTCTCTGGGGCCCTGTAATAAACAGTGCCATTTGTCAGGAGCAATTCTGTGTCTTGGTGCCTGCCATCTGAAATGGCGTCCCCTCTGAAATCTGAGTGGCTCCCACCCTAATGGCATTCTGGAAGCCCTTACATATCAGGGTGTTCTCCCATGCTTGGGTTAACTTGGATTGAACCCCTTGCTAGATGTGCTTGCATGTTTTTTGATGGTGTATATCCAAATTCCCCATATTGTTAATTCGTTTGAATTTAACATTGTGAGTCAGCCTAGAGTTGGATGGTGCCAAAATCAAATAAATACCTAAATAATAGCATCAATTTTTACTTTATAGTTGTGCTTCATGCCTAATTATAATTGAACTCTTTTCATATGTTTGATTTCTAGCCTTAAATTGTGTTTTCAAAACTGATACAAGCTTTTTTGATCAATGAATCAAAATCATTTTGTTTCATGCATGAAGCAGCAGCAAGATGTTAAATTGGAAGACATTCAAATATGGAATGTAGATTTTTACAGTTAGGCATGACTCAGTTCATTAATTTCTTTTTACCAGGGGCTGAAATGCAACCATATGTTCAGATGGTGCTGAATAATCTTGTGGAGATCATCAACAGACCAAATACTCCTAAAACTCTTCTGGAAAACACAGGTGAGTGGTCATTCTAAGTCTTGTATTAAATGCATTTTCTGTCCTAGTGATAGCTACGATTACTTATTAACTCATAAATACAGATTTATTAATATTGATTAGACTTCATGGGCAATCCTTTAATATAGCAATCATTCAAGATTATGCTTAAACTACCAATTGAGAAGAAAATGAAGCTGATAATCTTTATGATCAAATCCAATTGGAAAAAAACAAAACTTTAAAGCAAGATGTGTTATTTGTGATTGGAGACTGGAATGCCAATGTTGGAAACACAAAGAAAGAAAATATTAAATTGTATGGCTTAGGAAACTGAAATGCACCAGGGGATCAGCTAATATCTGCTGTTCTAATTATTTCATGGCTGTCTTCAAACAACGAAAATAATGCTTCTATAAATGGATATTATCAGATGGAGGATGTACAAATCAAATTACATTAGTAATAAAAGGAGGTGGAAGGTCTCAATTAGCATCAAAGACATGGCCAGGTGCTAACTGTTGAACAGATCAGAGAGCTGTTACAAAATACAACAAGCAGTAGTACAAGAGCATCTGTAAAGACACTGAATATGGAAATAAACAAGGGAAAAGGAAGGTCTTCCAAAAATTCTCTGAACTCAGAAGGTGTTCCAGTCTTAATATCTTGAAGAATGCCAAGGAACAAATAGACATTGATTCAAAGATAAAAGATGGAAGCAATATGCTGAAATACTGTGCAACAGAAATAGAATATAACAGAACACAATAGAATTCTTTATTGACCAAGTGTAATTGGACACGCAAGGAATTTGTCTTCGGTGCATAAGCTCTCTATACATAAAAATACATTCATCAAGAATCATAAGATACAGCACTTAGTGATAGTCATAGGATACTAGATAAGCAATCAAGTCATACTAGGAAACTAAATAAAGCAATATAAATTGTAAAGATACAAGCAACAAGGTTATAGTCATAAGTAGGAGGAGATAGATAATAGGAAGGATGAGAAGAATAGTAATACAGTCTTAGTAAATAGTTGACAGTGTTGTGGGAATTAGTTGTTTAGCAGACTGATGGCATGCAGGGAAAAACTGTCCTTGTGTCTAGTTGTTCTGGTGTGCAATGCTCTATAATGTCATTTAGGGGGTAGAAGTTGAAACAATGTATGTCCAGAATGTGAGGGGTCTCTAGATATTTTCACAGCCCTCTTTTTGACTCGTGCAGTATACAGGTCCTCAATGGAAGGCAGGTTGGTAGTAATTGTTTTTTCTTGCAGTTCTAATTATCCGTTGAAGTTTGTGTCTGTCTTGGTTGCAGTGCCAAACCAGTTATAAAGGTGCAGATGAGAGACTCAATAATTCCTCTGTACAACTGAGTCAGCAGCTCCTTGGGCAGACTGAGCTTTCTGAATTGGCACAGAAAGAACATTCTTTGTTGTGCTTTTTGATGACAGTTTTGATGTTAGGTGTCCATTTTAAGACTTGAGATATGATAGAACCTAGAAACTTGAAGGTCTCTACTGTTGATACTGTGTTGTCTAGTATTGTAAAAGGTGGTTGTATAGGAGGGTTTCTCCTAAAATCTACCACCATTTCTATGGTTTTGAGTGTATTCAGTTCCAGATTGTTCTGGTCACACCAAAAGGTTAGTTGTTCAACCTCCCGTCTGTATGCAGATTCGTCGAATGAGATCAACTACTATGGTATTATCTGCAAACTTTAGTACTTTAACAGAGGGATCTTTTGAAATGCAGTCATTGGTATATAGAGAGAAGTAGAGAGAGCACACAGCCCTGGGGGGCACTCCCATGCTAATTGTAAAGGTATCTGGTGTGATGTTGCCTAGCTTCAACTGCTGCTTCCTGTTTGTTAGGAAGCTTATGATCCACTTACAAGTATGGTTAGGTACAGCTAGCTGATTTAGTTTAGTTAGAAGAATATCTGGAATGATGGTATTGAATGCTGAGCTGAAGTCTACAAAGAGGACCCTTGCATATATCTTTGGTTTTTCAAGATATTGTAGGATGTAGTGATAGTTTTAAAGTAAACCAGCACTAGCCTTTCAAAGGTTTTCATAACTACCAATGTTAGAGCAACCGGTCTGAAGTCATTCAGTTCCTTGATGGAGGGTTTCTTTGGCACTGGGATGACAGAAGAGTGCTTGAAGCAGGAAGGAACATAGCACATCTCTAGTGATTTATTAAAGATGGGGGTGAAGATGGAGGCCAATTGGTCAGCACAGACTTTTAAGCCAGAAGGAGTTACCTTGTTTGGCCCTGGTGCTTTTCCAGGCTTTTGTCTATGAAATAGATCTTGCACTTCTTTTTCTGTGATCACCAGAGGTTGTGAACCCAATGGGTTGGGGCCAGTTGTAGGAGGCTTGAACATTGTTGGTGTGTCTGAGATATGGGGATTGTAGAGATAGGCGGCAGTAGTGTCCTCTCAAATGTACAATAAAACACATTCAGGTCGTCTGCCAGTTGTTGATTTCCTTTAGCATGGGAAGGAAGTTTGCTGTGACTGGTGATATTTTTAAGAGTTTTCCACATGTTTGCTGGTTCATTTGTTGAGAACTGATTCCTTCGTTTTTCAGAGTAGCTTCTTTTTGCTGCTCTGATCTCCCTTGTAAATATGTTTCTGGCCTGATTGTACAGCATTCTATCACCTTTTATGCAGATGTAGATGTAGATGTCAAGATACCTTAGAAGATAACAACTTACAAGAACATATAGTACCAGAAGATAAAATTAAATCAACAGTCCGGTCATTGCTAAATCAAAAGGCTACAGGAACTGTTGGAATACAACAGTATGACAACCAACAGAAGAAGAACCAAGGTTCCAGCAGAACTATGCCAGCAAATCTGGAACATGACAAAATATGACCTAAAATAAGAAGAGACCAGTCTGCACTCCAACACCAAAACTAGTAGACTTAAGGGAGTGTGCAAACACTTTTGTACAATATCCTTAATGTCATATGCCAGCAAAATAATGCTCAGGACCATCCAACACAGATTAGAGCCTTACATGGAAAATGAGATGCCATAGATTCAAGCTGACTTTAGAAAAGGTGGAAAGACGAGATATTATTGCTGGTGCATGCTGGATAATTGGGAAAGCCAGAGAATGCCCAAAATATGTCAATGTGTGCTTCATCAATTATAGAAAGACCTTTGATTGTATCAGTCATGTCAAGTTGTCAAAAATGCTCCAAAAATGGGAATCCAAGAATGTTATCTTCATGAGAAACATAAAGGTCGAGAAGCCACAGTATGGACAGAATATAACAGACAGACTAGTTCAATGCACTCAATGGAGTGCAACAAAGCTGCATACTCTTTCCTTATTTATTCAACTGATGTGTGTAATCTATCAATAGAAGCTGGATTGGAAGAACAGAAAGGTGATTTTAAAATTAGAAGAAGGAGCACCAGTAAACTGCACTATGCTGATGTCAGTCCTGATAGCCAAAAACACAGAAGATCTACAAGCCCTACCATTAAAAATCAAAGAGCACAGTGAAAAAAATGGGACTAAAATTAAATATAAAGAAGACCAAACTAAATGGCAACAGAACAATCAGTGCTGGAATCTGCAGTGAAAATATTGAAGTGGAGGAGAGCTGCCTTTTAGGATCATTCCTTAACAAAATAAGAAGTAGTCAAGAAATACGCCACAGACTGTGGGCTTCCGGTTTCGCGTGGCTTCGGGGCAGCAGGAATTCGCGACTGCTCGCGATTCCTGCTGTGCTAGCCGCCGAGGTACCCCCGATCCAGATGGGTCAGGGGGATATGGCTGCCCTGTAGGGACAGCCGAAGAGAGAGGGGAGCCGGACAGGGGGTTAGGGGTGTCGCAGATCCCCTCCTCGTCCTGGAAAACCCCTTTTTCCCAAGGCGGTGGAGCGGCGGTCAGCAATGGCCGCCATGAAGAAGCCAGCAACCGGGTAAGATTGCGCTGGAGGAAGCAAGAAGAGTGAAAGTGCTGTCTGAGCCGGGTCAAGTAACATCTTTCAAATTTGTTGGAATTGAGCTGTTTGAATTGCTGGAGGATACATTGTATCCCTAAGAAGATCGAAAGCGGCGGAGAAGCTGTTAAAGGGAACTTTTCTTTTTTCTTCACTCTCCCACCCCATGGAAACAGCAGATATGTTTGGACATATTGGACATTGAAGGTGAATTATTCTGAAAGTTGAAGCTAAGGGACAAAAGGGTTCCTGGACATTGAAAAACTTAAGAAATTGGAAAACCCTTATTAGAGGTATGGATTTCTGATTATTTAAAATTGATGTTGCAAGTGGGAAGGGAGTGGAAAAAAAAAATTGGAGCAGAAGCTGAAAAAGGAGGAGATTGCCTAGAATCGCAAAGAAAGGTATATGGTAATTGGACCTCTTTAATTAAACATTAACCCCAGAAAGAGAAAGAGAAGAAGGAAGAAAAGTATTAATTTTTTTTTTTTAATTATTTTTGATTAAAAATATTTGTGGTTGTTTTGGGAAAAGTTTATCTTTTCATGATGGCATCGCTTGTGGATGAACTAAAGACTGAATATCAAAAATATAAAAAGGAAGATACTTTGGGCACTTTGTTTCAATTTTTAGAAATGGCGTTATGTACTTATGAAAAGGTGACTACGCAGCAGAAGGACTGGGACAAATAAGAAGAGGAAGAAGAAGCCATCTTTGATGAACAATGGGTTTTTTCCGGGGAGGAGGAGAAAAAGGATAAGAAAAAGGGGATTTTAAGAATTATAAAAACAACCAAAAATGAGAAAAATGAGAGGAAAGGTGGAGGCAAGGTTAGAAAGCAAAGGAAAGGGAGTAAGAAAAGGGAGGAGGAGAGACAAAGAGGTAAAAAGGGCAAGGAGAAGAATAAGCAAGAGAGAAAGGGGGGGAGGAGAAGCCTCAATGGGGGGAAGCAAGATCTAAAGAAAAAAAGTTTATTCAGAGACAATGGGTGAATTTAATTTAGGATAAAAGAGGGATTCTGGAGGGTACATAAGATTGTGTTTTTTATATGTTTATTTAGAGTATAAAATTCATTGTGTAATTTTAGAATCTATTAAACAGAATCCCAAGAAAAATTGTTATATGAAGTACTTTTAAGTTAGGGTAATGAGTTATAGACGTTACTCCAATTGGTGTATAGGAGAAGTATAGTAAAAGAAAAAAGATGAATGGATAGTTGGAAATAGAACAGACAAAGAATGTTATTGAAAATGGCAATAAGATATGAAAGGATATATAAAGGTTTTGTTATGTTTTTTTTTTTGGATTTTGTATATTGATAAAAGGCAATAAAATTTTAATTAACAAGAAATAATTTGGATGAAAAGGAGAAGCTGGGATAAGATATGAAGTTAAATAGATAAAGTATTGATACTATAATTTGGAATTGTTATGTTCTATTGGTTTTCTTCTTTTATTATTTTTTCTTAGAAAAGAATTTATAAGCTGTTATGCCTTGATTCTTTGTGCATTGTTTTTATAAAATTGATAAAAATGGTTTATATATATATATAAAAAAAGAAAATGATAATAAGATATGGAAGGATATATAAAGTGAATATGATGTTTGAATTTGTGTCTGTGTGAAGAGTTTCAACCCGGGATCAGACAACCTTCAGAAAAGATCTTTTAGTTTTGTTTGTTTTACTGTGTTTTCTGTAAAATTAATAAAATTTGTTTTAAAAAAAAAAAAAGAAATATGCCACAGACTGACACTTATGTCCATTCCTACAAAAACCAAAGTCATGCAACCATGCTATTTCCTATGAAATTTTTTTCTATAGAAGGAAAAATTGGATTTAAAAAAAATCAGGATAAGAAAAGTATTGATGCCTTTGAACATTGGTGGGAGAGAAAACTCCTGAAAATACTGCTCACATTCAGTAAAACAAACTGATGGATAATTGAATAAATCAACTCAAAAGTTCTGACTCAACCATGCTCAAATTATCCTACTTCAGACACATTATGTGAACACCCAGCTGTTTAATGCTGAGAAAGGTGGAAGGAAGGAGAAGAAAAGGACGAATAGCAGCAAGGGGGATGAAATCAGTTATGATGGTAATGAGTGTACCATTGGGAGATTGAAATAATAGGTTAGGGATAAATCATCATGAAGGAAATCTGTAAAAACTTCAAAATGAGTTGATGACACATAATCATAATCAAATAAAGGCTTTGTATTTTCATACACGTGTTTTGAAAATAGGATTGATTTATAAAGGGAGCACATAATCATAGATGGAAATGTGTTTAAACCTTGGACTTCTATAGCTGTTTCTTCACTAAAATTTCATTAATTTAAAATGATTTATGACTTGCTAAAGGTTTAATGGGATTAAAAAACTACACATTTATCAAGTAGGGTTTTTTTTTCTATGAACAACAGGAAACTAATTTGATACCATGTACTAGTATGGAACCATCTTTATATTATGTGCTGCAGTATAATAAAGCTAAGGTGATATACTGCCATATACCTCCATTGATTCTGTCCACCCATATCTTATTACTACAAATGGATAAGACACTGCTTTGCTTTTGTGACATACCTGTTTTTTTTTTTGTCGTCTCTAGCCATCACAATTGGCCGCTTGGGCTATGTCTGTCCTCAGGAAGTGGCACCGATGTTGCAGCAGTTTATCAGACCCTGGTTAGTGTTTATAAAGAGGCAAAGAAACAGACTTTGGGGCTTGCTTTTCAGGAGTTAAATCAGACTGGAGACATCTTCCATATGGGCTCAATCTTAGTGCATGTTTGGGAAATGCATTGTTTTTGGTCTTTCTTGCTTTCTTAACCTATGAAAGATGTATTCTTGTTCATAGGTGTACATCTTTGAGGAACATTCGTGATAACGAAGAGAAGGATTCTGCTTTCCGTGGCATCTGTATGATGATTGGAGTGAACCCTGGTGGAGTTGTACAAGTAAATAAGCTTTAAAGATTATTGTGCATTGTTACATATGCTATCCCAGGCTGAACAAGAAGGTAGATCTTGCTGTACTGCTAAATCTACTGTTAAAATAATTAACAATGTTTGACTTGGAAATGCTTAGCTATAATAGTAGCCAGTTATGAAATAGATTTTTACATGAGACCATTTTTAAATTTTACAAGTGTCTCCTTTGCTAGACTCCAAATACAGATGTTTATCTAGTATTTCTAAAAAGATTGGTCCTACTACCTTGAACTCTGCCAGCCTAATTCATAATAATCAGACATTTACTCAGTCTTGTGTAAGTTTCCATTTGTTATGGTTCTTCATTTCTCATTAATTGACATTAGAGCTGGCTGTTCCATTTTCTATAGTATTTTTCAGGTGCTCATTAATATATAGAAAACTAGTCAAAAACATCCAGTATATTACATACAGTAGTTCCACAAGATCTTTCTTGCCAGATTTCTTAGTTTCATCATACCGGTTAGATTTTTTGATTTCATGCCCTATACTTTTGTATAATGATAAATGTGTTTTAGTGTTGGATTGAACTATAATCTGTAGTGAATGTCTTCATAAGAATTCTCATATTTTTGTAGGATTTTATTTTCTTCTGTGATGCTGTTGCTTCATGGGTGAGTCCAAAGGATGACCTGAGAGATATGTTTTATAAGGTAGGTCATCGTCATTGGAAGAGGTTCGTTTGGCAGTATATTAAGAGTAGTACTCTTTATTTTAAAATTTGCTTTACTTTAGTAAGTTGATGCTGTTTGTTTTTATATATATACTCCTGTTATTTCCTAGCTTATATCTCTGAATTTTCTTTCTGAGTTTTTTTGGGAGGCTGTAGATTTTAGTACTTCAAGTAGTTTAGTAATTCTAGTAATTTTATGTGAGAGGGGGTTGTACTGATAAGGGTGTGGTTGTAATGGTGTGCCTTTTTCTTCTCCCCCAATGTGTGATAAATGTATTTTTTTTCAGATTCTCCATGGTTTCAAAGATCAAGTTGGGGAAGATAACTGGCAGCAGTTCTCAGAGCAGTTTCCTCCACTTCTGAAAGAGAGGCTTGCTGCATTCTATGGTGTTTAGGCGAAGCAGCAAAACCATACTTGGTGAGTTCCAAGAATGTTGAGTGAGATTTTATCCCCACAATTAAAAGGAAGAATGGGTAACTAAAAGGGGGTGGAACATTTTTTTAAAGAAATCTTGTCTCAAGGATGAAAAATTGAGAAGAAAGGGATAGACATTCCAGTTCTAACCACTAATCCATACTGATTTTAAAGATCCAGCCTTTTCATTTTTCTTTATGTATTAGGACAAAAAATATACCTATAAGACTTTAATATCCACCATAACCATTGGTACTGATTTTTATTGCTCTTGAATTGTGGCCAGTTTCCACTTCTAATTGTAGCTGAATTAATTTAACTAATTACATGATGAAAGTTAGATAACTTTGGTAAAATGAGTTGTGGAAAATGGTTGTCTTGTGAATTGAGTCTGTTGTGGGCTACTTTTTTTAATTCTGATCTTTTTCTTTCCTCAGGTTCCTGTATGCGCTGGGAGGGATACTGGGAACTCGTCCATAACCCAGTGTTGCAGATCCCTGTTAATGGGGGGTTAGGGAGGACGGGAAGAGCATTGTGGGACATAAAATGACTGCTCCCCATCTCCTGAAATTTACAAAGTTGGGGGGGAGGGTGGGCCTCCATAACCAATTGAAACAAAAACCAGGGTATCTCAGTGGCAGAAGGAAAGGCTTCTTTATTCAGAGGCCATCATAGATGGAATGGGGTGGGGTGGGACTCGGCCCTGCGCTGAGAAAAGGGAGCAAACTTAAACTGTAACACTCTTGAGAAGGGGATCTAACTAGGGGCCATCATAAAGAACTAGCTAATAATAATAAGGGATAAGTTTAAAGGATTTAAAAGCTACAGTGGTTTAAAGCCAGCTGATGAAGAGGGATGGGTTAAAATGTAATCCAAGGGGGTTATACTACTGTATATTTCCAGTCACTGGGATTCAAGAGATAAAGCTATTCTTCACCTTTTCAAGACTGCATGGTGACCAAGAAGTAGATTAGCAAATCTGTGAGTAGCCCATAATGACTAATTGTAAGCATTTTCATCTAGGAACCTTAAAGAAACCCACAAAATCTTTTTGCCATAATAATTGCCATGGCACTGTGTGCTAGAAGTGATGCTCAGTGCAAAGGCAGCCTATGATCTTGCAGGGACCTGCTAGCCATCTAGAGAGCAGTCTTTTTCATAAGAAATACTGTTGGAGAAGCATGTCTTCATTTTTTCTAAGATGCCACAGTGCAATGAGTCTTTTACCCTGTTATTCAGCTGTTACTTTGTGACACTGCTATTACATTGCTTCAGTTGCAGGAGGCAGGAAGGAGCAAGGAGGGAAACTGAATTTCAACTGGGAATGACTATACAGGACAAACATGGGCAGAAAGCAATGCATTTTTTAAACGGCTCATGGCATACAATGTCCTGCACTCTTCTGATCAGAATGGTATTTAACATGATGGTTATTTACATTTTCTGTCTTAAGGACTTCTTTTCCACATTCACCATCCTGGCTTACATAAGAAATAGTAAATATAACAAAGTACAGAAGAATGATTAAACAGGGAACCCACCATGAATGATCAGTGAAAGCTTGTAGCTTTTGCTGCATATTTAAATGGAGTTACTATCTTAAGAAATTCTCATCAGATTCAGCTACATTATTCTCTGACAATGGGGGATTACTGAATGCTTTTAACATAGTTAAAGCCATAGATTTTTTAAATAAGAAATGAACATGTTGAAGTAGAAGCCCATTTCCCCAAAGGCAGCTAGGATGTGGGGGAAAGGGAATACTGCTTCACTTAATGAAACACTTTTTGGAAAAATGAGGAATGCTTGAGGAGAGGTAATACTCAAAAGGAACACTCTGCAGAATAAATAAGAGCAAGATTTGTGCAGTGTTTGTCTACAGACAGCTTGCTGACAAGGAACAAATGAGCTGAGCCACATCTCCAGCTTTCTTAGCAGATCCCAATGGAACTTCGGCAACATCAGGATTAATAGCCAGACAACTAGGTTGAACTGTGCCTTGTGTCCTGCATTGCTTCTGAGGGTGGTAAACAAAAGTGGTGAGACTACTTAGATGTTAAAGAAGATTTATGTGACAAAAAGGACATCTCTTTCGGGGGTTAAAGTTATACTTTCTGACAGTAACTGATGGTGACATTCTTGGTACTGTGTATGAATTTTTAAAAGTGTATTTGTGAGATTGCCCGGTAACTTAAGCTTCACTGATACACCTATCTCCATTTTTCTTTATATCTCTGGCCTCTGTTGCATATGTTAATAATGCTTGCAGTTCTTGAATTTGACATAGAACTTGCTGGGGCATTACCGTTAAGGCCTTTGTGCCAGAAAATCATTTCATTTTGGAGATGATATATACCTAGGTGAAAGCTGCTATTCTCATTTTTGGATCTGATTATTAGAAGGTGGGGCACACCCTTGCATCTCCGCATCTCCTCAAAAAGGTCAAAGAAACAAGAGTAAAATTGCAGATAGCAAACTTCCTGAATTCATCTTTTTAATAGCATCAAACTTGAGCAGGTCTCTGAAAGCAATCGGCTAGTTCTTTGCATTTTAATTGTTTTATTACAAGTGTTCCTCCTTGTGCTGTATTCTCCTTGTCCTAGGGGGAGGGGGAGCAGAGATTCTATTGGTTTTTAAATGCATGGGAAAGAAATATGCATATTTGGAGGTGGAATCCTGGCTTGTGCTTTGAAACCCAAGTTTCCAGGAATATGAAAAGAAGGCTGTGCACTCTACCATCCAGTGAAGTTTAAGCTACTTGGCCTGACTGCCTCTTGAAATGGAATTTGTCTTTTGTACAAGTGCTTCTAGTATTGCCTCCTGTTTGTTAATCCTGGATTTGTATATTTGTAAATGTGCCGTAATGTTTCCAATGGTGGAACTGCAGTGTACCTAGTGTTGAAGCAGCTGCTTGCACCTTGCTCAAATGAGATTTTTCTCATTTTTATGTATAATTTTTGTCAACTAAAAAAAATTCCTGTGACTCCAGTTTCCTTGTTTCTGACCACTTTCTTTGTCTTAACTTAAATGTTTTTCATTGTATTTTCCAATGTAGTGACTCAGTGTCACCCCAAAATTCAACTGGGCTGAAGAATGCTGAATTTTGTATTTCCTAATGCTCAACTTTTATTAATTTTTCCCTTGAACTGCCTTGTTGAAGATAGTACTTCTGTGGAGGGTGGGAAACTATTTTTTCAAGTAACTTCAGTTTGTTGGTAAAAAGATTTGCCTTTCAAGTTATAATATAGCTGGGAAAATGAAACATTCTTTGAAAAGATGCACTTGAGTAATGTGGAATTAGATTTCTAAACTATACACAAACCCAAGATTATTTCCTTTCTAATATAGATGTATGTGCTAATGAAGCTGCTGGAGCCCTTTGATAACCATTATTTTGCAATGAACTCAGTAGATAACTAGATTTATGCAAATTCTCAGGCTTTCAGAAAAGAGGAAAGTTAGAGATCACAATAACTGTCTTATGCTGTATCCTTAGAGACAGCTGTAACAACTTTCCTGTTACTTGGACTTGAGGTATTAAATGTACTTATTTATTTATTTGATTTGTCAATCGCTTGCAAGATAATAGGTATAAGTATAAACATAATTATGAATACATGAAATGGATACATATAAGAAAAATAAAAACAATAGGACAGGGACGGTCCTATTAAAAACAATAGGACAGGCTTATGCATGCCCCCTACAGACCTCTTAGGAAAGGGGTGGGGTCGATAGTAGACAGTCTAAGGTTAAAGTTTTTGGGATTTGGGGAAGAAACCAGAGTCAGGTAAAGTATTCCAGACATTGAGCGCTCTGTTGCTGAAGTCGTATTTCCTGCAGTCAAGTTTGGTGCGGTTTACGTTGAGTTTGTATCTATTGTTTGCTCTTGTATTGTTATGGTTGAAACAAGTATTCATTGCAATATATAACTTTATGTACTATACTTAGATTGGACCGAAGGCGGCATAGCTCTAGATTTTCTAGATCTAGAATTTCAAGTCTGATGACATAAGGTATTCTACAACGAGTAGAGGAGTGGAGAACTTTCTTGTGAAATATTTCTGGACTTTCTCAACTGTGTTAATATCAGACACATAATGCTGGTTCCAGACTGAAGAGCTGTATTCAAGTATTGGTCTAGCAAAGGTTTTGTATGCTCTAGTTAGTAGTTAGTGATACTACCAGAGAAAAAGCTACGTAGGATTAGGTTAACAACTCTTAATGCTTTTTTGGCTTTGTAGTTACAGTGGGCTCTAGCACTTAGATCATTAGCATTTAGATCATTGGCTGATGCAATATATACATCAGAACTTTAGCCACTAGCCAATTTTCTGGTAAGATGCATTTCATCTATATTATAGATTTGTTAATAAACAAAGTCAACTACAGGAATTTACTATTTTATCTTTCCAGACAAGGTTGTCCTGGAGCATCTTTAAACTAGATGGTAGTCATGCTTGTATAATGTTTAGTTACCAAAAACATATTTGAGTTATATTTAAACAAAAGTAAAATGATTGTATATTTTATGCATGCATTTGCACAATATAATTTTACACTACATACTTGAACATGCACATAATCATCCATACATATATTTTGAAAACCTTACAATGCAATCCTCCCCTGCTAAATTCCTCAATTGTCTTAGTCCTCGTCGAGATGTTACACAGCAGCCCCTTTTGCTAATAGCAAATGTAAAAGAATGTTTTCAAAACACTGTCATAAGCCAGATAATAAACAGCCAGATTTCGGGAAGAGTATGGTTGAGCCTGCCAAAATTCAGCTGCTACCCGTGGAACCATTGTTTAAAAGCTACTAAGGTAGACGTTCTTGTGCGCACGCTCCGTACTTAGAACCGAGAAAATCGGGGCCTTGTGGAAGCAACTCCTAAAAGATTGCCTTGCGTCATCAAATGGCGCCGGAAGTGGTTGCTCCTTGGAGACGAGACGCGCAAAGGCGGGTGCGACCTGTCAAGACGAAGCTGTCTCAAATCGGCTGTACCGGTTCTTCCCTTCCGACGAAAGTGGCTGAGGCAAGTTGCCGTGAGGATTAGGATCCTGGCTCACTGCTGGGGCCGGGAAACAGGACTCGGCGTTGGGATTAATCTGTGTGGAGCTCCGCACCTGCAGAACGGAGCTCTTCTCACGGCGCTAAGGCGGGCGTGACCGCTCTTCGTTTGCCCTGCTATCTGCCTGAACGGGGGAGTTGTCTTCGGCAACAAGAGCTGGATTTTTCACTTGCTGCACTTCCCGGAGAGGTCCATGATAAGCGTGCGTGGAGGAAGGAAGCGGAGGGCGGCAGAAGAGCAGCCCTTTTTCGAATCGGCTCTGGGCTGTGCGCGCGGGGAAGAGCAAGATAAGGAGGTTCGGTTCTAAAAAAAACTGTTTGCGAAAATTGTGATAATAAGTGTGAGAAAAGTAGTTGCTTTTGCGAGATCTGGACTCAGGCTCTCTATGGTGTCAAAGGAGATAAGCTGTCTTTGCGGAATCTGTTCCAGGGTTTATTTCATTAGGAAAAATGACAGCCATTTCAGAACAGACATTTTTCTCCTCCTGAACTATGCTTTGCCCATAGGATGTGCATGAACCGAACATTCCTGATGTAGCTGGGAACCATAGCGTTGTATGATTGGATCATGCAGCAGTTTTATTTGTGTGGAGTCTGCTCTCTCGTTTTCAGATGAAAGTTTGGAAGTCAGAATTCCAGCAACTTTTGTAATCTTATTTTCTCTTCCTATGAACATCATTGTTTGAAAAGAGATAAAACCAAATAAGATTATTTCTTCATTTATCATTCAGAAGTCATCTTCTTGTTAATTATCTATGAATTTTTTTGAATGTCCAATAGATAATTTCTTTTTACATCTTGTACCTTGAGCATCATTTTAAAATTGTCAGGCTTAAGTGGACCTATAATTTATGCTCTCAAAAATTCCTTTTTGCCTCATAAAATTTGCATTATTAGTTGAAATATCTATTTCTAATAAAATAAGGTATAACTTTGGTTTTTATCATTCCTTATCTGAATTGTTTGCTTCTTGCCTTCCTGCAGCAATGGAAACTGTCCCAGATTCTTCTGTTGAACAGCAAGGCTCTGACATTGACTCTGACACAGAGAGCAAAATAGATCCAGATACCCAAGCCCTGGAGTATGTGGAACGTGTTCTTGGAACTTCAAATCAGTCCAGGCAAGCAACCCAGTGTCTGCCTCCAGAGTCTCTCTCAGTAGGTGGTGGTAGAGTCCGAACATCAGACCTCAAATCACCTCTAGAACTGAAAAAATCTGTTGTTGAAGAAACTGCTTCAGGGCTGTTATCTCTTCCTCTAGAGTTGATTTTAGAAATCTGTTCCTACCTGCAAGCCAGGTTTGTTTTACATGTCCTTCCTTTAGTCTGCAAGACACTGAGGGACATTGTTCAAGATGAAGTCACTTGGAGAATTCGACTTTTAAAAAGAATTGGCAATTGTTATCCAGTTGTAGAAGGTAGGTGGGTTTTCTTTCTAGCTGTTTTTAGCTTTTTCACAAGCAGATTCTTGCATCATTAACTTTTGATTTTAAGGGAAGGTGGAACTGGTGTTTTAAATGTCGAGGATGTTAGGGGGAAGAAAGATGCTAAAAGGAGCTTTCCTTTTTGTCTAAAAAGTGAGAGGGTTATCACTAAGAATGAGTAGAAATTTCACTCTTGAGCTACTTTTCAAATGCTGCAATTTGTAAATATTGCTGTAAGAATTCTGAGTAGAACAACAATAAATATTTCCTAGCCTGCTTCTCTTTCATTTTTGGAATGTTGCAGGTAAGCTCAAGTAATATTGTCTCTCAACTGATAGTACCAAGTCCTTTTCGATTTAAAGATAACATCTTTAACGTGTTAGTTCCCATTACAATATTAGAATTTGTCATAAGTTATTTTTACAATGTTGCAATTCAGGCTATATTATGTAAAACTTCTGTGTTTTAGTATCTATCCTTTTTTTGTGCTTAAATTCTGTAAACATGTTAACACTTATATGCAAAACCACTATGTAAACATAAATAAGACACATAAACTTCTCTATATTGCTTAATTTTTTTTACACCAAACAAAAGAAAGCTATATGTTTTTTTTATTTTTTTGGCAGGTAATGATTTTAATTGGCCAACAGCTTGCATTGAACTAGAAGAACACCTCCAACAATGGGCAGATAGTGGCAAAAACACAGAGTATTTTTCCCTTACTGAAGGGCATTTTGCTTCTATTGATTCTGTATTGCTCCTTCAGGTAAAAATCTATCTCTCTTTGCTGTTTTTAATGATGCAGATAAAGGACATTCTTCAACATCCAAAGTTTAGTTAAAAGGAGCATGTTGAAAAATGTTCTGCATTTTCATTTTTGAGAAATAACTAACAAAATTCATCTGGCCAAATAGTTTCCTTGATGTTATGCTCCATTATAAGCATAACTATCTCATAGCTAGTTGTATATTTGTTAGCATTTTATTTAGACCTAAATGCTGAGTAGAGGATTAACTGTGGCCACTTCCTTTTAAAAATATCAACTCCCATTTGTCTATCATTTAATCTAAAAAGTACTCATTGATTGATTGCTTTCCATTATCCTTATTCTTGATTAATTACTGCTAAAATACTGTATTTGTCAAATCATTCTCATATTGTCTTTATAATGGGCTTTCAGTTTTATGTTTATTTCCATTTATATAGCCACCTATCTTACTTGTAGGACTACTTGTGACTTAAAACAATAGAAAAATTAACTTGTATAAATTAAAACAATAGATTACAAAAATAAAAATGCAGGAGAATATCAACCAATGCCCATAAGCAATGCAACCATCTTGCAGGCTCCCCACATCCACCAGGGACTTGAAGGATTTTCTAAAGGCCAAGATTGGACACAACCTGACCTAAGGGGACATAATTTTCCAGACAGTGGATGATGCAGCATTAAAGGCTCTCCTCCTCTTGGATCCTGTTAGATAGAACTCCTTCATGCATGGGACCCACAATACATCTTTTCTGCTGGATCTGATGGAATGGGTAAAGGCAATCAGGGGAAGGCAGTCCTTCACAACAACCAAGCCTCATGCCTTATAGGGATTTGTAGATCACCTTGAATAGAACCTAGAAACAAATTAGCAACCAACACAGCTCAGAGAACAGAGGTATAATGCACATCAATCTTGGATGCACATATTTTATTTATTTTTCAAATTTAGAAATCACTCATTTCCTTCACAGAGGGACTCTGGGCAGCATACATATCAAATATTGCCATATTTGCATTAGCTGTAGCTTCTGAATGCTCTTTAAGGGCAGGCCTATGTAGAGCATGTTACAGGAATCCACCAGGGAAGTGACCAGGGTATGAGTGATAGAGACTATACATAAGGGGTGGGGTGGAGGGTGTTGTACTGAAAAAAAGGTGGATGTCTGCTCACTGTCTTTGTGATACTATTCTGAAATATAAGGAACACTAATATATAATTTGATTAGCATTTATTTTTGTTATCCAGGGTGGGGAGTTGTGTATTTCTGGCTCTCGAGACCGAAATGTCAACTTGTGGGATCTAAAGCAGCTGGGCAAAGCACCAGAAAAAGTTCTAGTGAAAGCACTGGGGACAGAGCGCAATGGAACACACAAGGTAACTGGAGATTCTGAAGCAGATCGATATATTAAACATAAATATTAAGCATTATTACAGAAAGTCTGTATTATCAACTCCCATCTGATATCCCCATTCCATTGATAGCCCCTTTCCATTGTTTAAACTGGAAAATAAAGTGCAATGAGTTTCTGTGTGCATAAGGTGTAGTTCTTGAGTTAATATTGTAATTGAGCCTTCAATTGTAGTCATAAGTAATGATAGTCATATAGCAGGTCACCATATGACCAGAACCAGTTTTATGACCTGTTTTGCAGCAGTCATTAAGCAAATGCAGTCATCATAAAGGAACACTGTGGTCATTATGCAAAGCCATTGTTTTCTATGGGGCAGTTTTGTCAGAAACCAGAAGTAAACGCCGGTTTCCTGCAAAATTGTAATTCATGACTATTTGCCTAAAGGGTGTTGCAAATGACTGTAAATGTGGGCCGGTTGTTGAGCGCTCAAAATATGGTCACATTGGGGGAGCAAACATCAGAATTTCAGAACCAGGTTGTAACTATGTTCTGGGGGACCCATCATAAATGCAAACAATTGTTAATTGACTGGTCATAAGTCAAGGACTACCTATAAGCGTATGACATTTCTCATGATTTGGGAATGTTCTAATTAATAGCAGTACATCACTGTTCCTCTCTTTTGAATATTAAACTTTCCCTTTTACAATCTTCCCTGGTAGCTTCTTTGTTGTTTACTGTAAAAAATAAAATAAAATGGCCAATGCTTTTTTATGGCTTGTTACAAAGAAAAGTAGGTATATATGTGATATATTTGCTATCTGGCAGAAATATGGCCTCTTGCTTCCAGAAAACAGATGGCATTTAGAAGACCTTTCAGTCTTCTCTAATCTTGAGCAGAGAGTGACCATTCCCAGTGAAAAGGAATGGAATGCTTCATCACTTTACTCTGGTGATGCCTCAGTGCAATATCTTCTGCAGTGGATATAGAAGGTCCATGCACCCCTGTTAAAATGCCAGGCTTTTGAGATGTAAACAAATCAGACAAAGATAAATGACTTCAGAATCCTTTCCACCATAAGCTGTACAATTCAACTGAAAAACAAATTGAAATCTTTTAGGGGGGGAAATAATAAAAAACTTACAATAATGTATTTGCATAAAGATGCACACCCTTAAACTAATACTTTGTTGAAGCACCTTCTGACAACATTCAATCTTTTATTTGATCTTCTGGTGAAGCCATTATTTTGTTGATTTGGACTGGAGCTATGCTTTGGGTCATTGTCATGTTAAAAGGAGAAATTCCTCTTTATCTTCAGGATTTTAGCAGAGATATTGTGCCAAAATTGACTCATATATTTGGAACATTTCATAATTTTCTCCACCTTGAATAAAGCCCAAGTTCCATTTATAGAAAAGCAGCCCCAAAACATAATGCTTCACTGTGGACATGGTGTAACTTTTGATGGTGCACAGTGTTGTTTCTGTGCAAAACATACTTCTAGAAATCATGGCTAAAATGTTCATCATTGGTTGCATCGGACCATAATACATTTTCCCACATGCTTTTGTCAGTCTTGATATAGGTTTTTGCAAAAGGCTTTGATATTTTTCTTCCTAAGAAAAGACTTCCATCTTGCCACCCTACCCCGTACCCCAGACATAAGAATATGAGAGATTGTTGTCACATGTAGTATAAAATCAAAACTTGTCAAATATTTCTGCGGCCCCTTTAATGTTGCTATAGGCCTCTTGGCATTTCTTGGATCAGTTTTCTTCTTGTTTTTTCATTAATTTTGGGAAGCACAACCAGTTCTTGGTAATGTCACATTGTGCCATATTTTCTCCATTTGTTAATGACTGTCTTCACTGTGCTCCACGGTATATGCACTGGAAATTTTTTAGTGTCCATCTTCTGACTAATAACTCCAACAGGTACCTTTGATGCTTTGTAAACTCTTTGTGAACCATGATTTTTGCTGTAAGAGGCAATAGAGTATATATCAGAAAAATCCTACTAGAACAGCTGAACTTTATATAGGCCTGATCAGGATCACTTTAATTAATGGTAGGTGTGTATTGAATACTATTTAATATAAGTTTGAATGTGATTGGTTAATTTTGAACACAACTACATTTCTACTTATAAGAGGGTGTGAACATTTGTGAAGCCACTTTTCTCCAGTCTTTTTTTGTAATTCCCCCCCCCCCCAAAAAAAAAAAAAAGTTTTCAGTTTTTCAATTGAATTGTACAGCTTAAGAATACTGAAGCAATTTATCTTGGTTTCATTTTTTTTACACTTGAAAAACCTAGCATTTTAACAAGGCTGTAGACTTTCTATGTCCACTGTAGATCAAAAAATTGTGATAACAAATTGAAACTGAATTTCTATTCTAAAATGATATAGATTTTATTAGAAATATACAATGATGCATATTTATTAAGCTGTTGTAACTTATTTCATATATAACAGAAGATTGGTTGTCTTCAGAGAACAAAAGCATTTGTTGTAGTTTTGTTATTGTTATTACAATGTATATTCATTGAAAAGATTAGCTGGAGCTGTCATGTATATTTTTGTCCCTGCTCCCCCTGCCTTTTTTTCCACCACCCCCCACTATCTAGGGGTGGGTTTGGTCTCTTGCTTCACATGATAACCATGTATGCTCAGGATCCTGGGACAGCACAGTGAAGTTATGGGATATAGCTGCTGACGGAAAACAATTTGGAGAAATCAGGTACTGTTGCTGTTTATCCCCTTATGCTATATTTATTTGGAAGAGTAAATGGCAAAAGGAAAACTAGATTCAAAGAAACAGTATTAATAATGACCAGAGAATTAAGGTATTGGCTTCAGTCCTTAATCAGGGCCCCAGAGAGAGTTAACATCCTACTTCCTAAAATCAAATCATGATAAAAGGCCTAAAACAGTACAAGAATCCAGTCCTGAGTTATATTAAATGTCACAATAATTTCATCTAATTTTTTTCTTGTCGTATTTTCCAAGGATTTATTTAAAAAGACTAGATTAATGTACAATCAATATTGTATCACCATAAAAAGGAAAAACCAAAAAAGATTAGACAAAGGGTTGCGAAGGAGCATTGGAGGGTGAATAAGGACAGGAACTGATGCAGACCTACATAGAGCCAAAATATCAATTAAAATGTTATTTATTTGAGTTTATGTTTACTATAATGTAAATATTATACATCTTTCATCTTGATCTTCTATACCTTATTTCTCTGATATGCATATATAGCAGTTTGCAGGTGCTTCTAGGAAATTTAGATTGTTTTTTCTCCCTGTCTTTCGGTCCATTATCGTGTATTTGGCTGTGAGATATTTCAGGAAAAAAAAATCTTTAACTTGGGTAGGTATAAGCCGACAAAAAAAATTCCAACTCACTTACATAATATCCCACCCTGTCACAGGGAAGGAGGTTATTCTACATAAATGTATAATGGCTGTAAGAACAGTGCAACCTTTTCTAGGCTTATATTTCTAGAATTTCCACACTGACATGCTGGTTTTGGATCCAGAGAGCTGGAGGTTGCAAATTTAATGAAAACGAACTCTGTGGACCATTGGAATACACTTCCATATTTACCAGACCTTAGCATATTGCATGTTTCATATAATAAACTTGCGGTATCTGCCATCCCGCATTAGATGGGCGTCTCATGAAAGGGAGCAAGGGAGAGAAAAACGACACGAGACGAGGTTTTCTCTGTGGATGAGAGCGCCAAATATCTTGACACAGGCTCTTTTATTATGCTTTTTCACAGGGGGGTGAAATTCTTCAAAACCCAGGGTAAACAAGACATTCATGAATTATAATAGCTTAGGTCAGCAGTAAATACACAAGATTTATAATAGCTCAGGTTAGTAAAGACAACAGGGTATCAGAGAGTGTAATTTATAGGAACTCAGGTCAATTAAGACATCATTCTGTATTGACAGCTGTTTAAACTCCTCTTCTCTTTTGCATGTCTGGCAAAGATCACTTGAAGAGATAGGAGTCTAAGTGTTTACAAAAAGATATAATGCAGACAAGAATCTGATGTTTACATAAAGATACAATGCTAGGATGGTACAGAATTGCACTGATAGTTACAACATCTCCTCTGTTTTTATTTTTTTATGACGAGTCTTCTTCCTTGTCCAAGAAAACAGGAACTACTTTTCTGAAATGTTCTCCGTCCCCGTCATCTAGGCAGGCGTGCGACCCGTCAGCATCAGGGTTGTCTAAGGAGCAGTAACTCAGCAATGATATTTCTTCATCCGATGTTAAAGACATAACATGAGCTTGCAATAACACATTAGCATCAGTAGTCATGGAAGATAATTGATCTTTAAAAAATTGCAATATTCTATTAAAACAACAAGGTCCTATAATACATATCAATATAATGATTATTAATGGTCCTGCCAACGCAGTTAAAAGGGTTGTTAACCATGGTGAAATGGAAAACGAACCTTGATACCAATTAAGCATTTTTCTAATTCATAGAAACAACATTCTCCTTTAAATCCCCCCCCCCTGCTATCAGCATAAAAACAATATTCTTCTTTAAGGGCAGCACACAATCCCCCTTGTTTTAAAAATAACAGAGCTAAGCCTCTACGATTTTGCAAGAGAGGGGGTGTTCCATGGATACCTATAGAGATATAAAATCATCAGAGTTATACACATTAATTTTTGGTACAAGCCATACTTGAATACAAAATGATTTGGATTTAACAAGTTCATCCCCATAGACACATGCTGTGAGACCGATGTTACAAACTCAAACAAAATTATTGCCAGGGATAAAATACATTCCTTTCAGGCGTGATGTTAAAGTTCCTCCTGCAGTTTTGTGGATTGCAGAATATCCCTGGTTGTGTGAGTGCGTCTGCCAAATTGAATTGAAATGGTGGGTAGAAGTTTTTTATGCAAGAGAAATTGGTTGTAGAACTTAAACGAATTTTTTGAGAGTCAGTTATAGTCCAGGCAATATTATCTCTTCTATGAGGCTTCTGCAGATCGTCATGGGCAGTTCTTTGGAAGCATCGCTTGTTGACAGGATCAGAGCTCGGGTATATAAAAACATGACAAGCAGGAGAGAGGCTTATGGACAAATTAGTTGTAGAACATTTACCAGATGAGGAAGGAATACAATTAATAGAAAAAGGATAATAATTATAATAATGACAATGAAGATAAACTTGATCATTCATTAAGAACGTTAAGTGGGGTGGGGAAACCCTTGATACAATATAAGGACATTTAGATCCCCTTATGTTTAGATTAAAAAGAGGAAAAGATTTTAAGGTTCCTTTCCATAGGAAGAGTAAAGGAGAAAAAAAGGAGCAAGGGGTAGAGTGTTCTTTAAAATAAAACAGAAATGACAGAGTGAAAACTTATGGATAGCATTTTCATGACATACCCTCGTGGAACAAGTATAATAGCCTTCTGTTAATGAAATGATTTTAACACGAATAGTCTTTTGACAGGAAGCATAGGTTTTGTTGAAGTAAGGTAGAAATTGCAAAGAAGATATAGGCAAGAATATCAGGAAAGATTTTTAAGATACAGATGTAGCAGATAAATTCCCATGAGTTTCCTCTCCCCCAAGCTCAGCAGGACTCTGCCAAGCAGAATAATGACAGTCTGTTAGGAGGGAGGGAAAATGACAAAAAGCAGTAGAAGTAAGAGAAATTTAGATTTAAGTTTAGGAAGTTTAGAGTAAAAAGACAAATATTAAGAGAGTTTTGCAATGCTGGGAGGTTCGGGGTTTTTTCCCCGCAATGAATAAGAGCACGTTTCAGAGACAAGTGAGCTCATTACACAATAGCCTAATAGCCTGCCCCCAGGCTGTTGCAGGGAATTCCAAACTTGTGGATTACATCCCATCTGTTACAGAAGTCCTGAAAAGCAGAACTTGTGTAGGCAGATCCATTGTCTTCTTTGATTTCTTTTGGACGTCCCAGCGAGGCAAAGGTACGAATTGAATAATTGTTTTACAGCTTCTCCCTTTTGAGGAGTAGCCAAAATAAATCCTGAATATGTATCTATTGAAACGTGCAAATATTTTCATGGGGCAAAAGGTGGATACTAAGTTACATCCATTTGCCAAATTTCACAAGCTTTTAATCCTCTAGGATTTTACTCCTATGGGAATGGAATGTAGCAGCTTCTGCCTGAGTTAGAGAAAATTAAAAAGTTATCATAACTTGGCAGAGGAGATTCAAACACACTCCCTGCTTCTATTTTTTGATGGACTTTTAAAGCCTCCATAATTTTCTTCCAAGTGACCAAAAAGCCAATAGGTGCACGAGGAGGGCAATGGAGATATTCACCAATTTTTTGCCAATTGGAAAATTTTTAAGGACCCTTCCTCTGAATAATTGGGACAATGTTGCCACACATAAGCCAATAATGTAGCAATAGATTTCCTTTTTATGGGAAAGCCCTTTAAATTAGCAGAGTATTTAGAAGAAGCGACTAGCTCTCTCAATTCCTTCTGTTGAGAAAAGCCTCCACCCATACTTACTAAAGTCGAGACCATCTTTCAGATCCGATGAGGTGCAATTCGCTCAGGCGCCTGGCGATGCACAGCTCCAACCGAGCTGATAAGTATGGGCGCGCCGCTGCGTATCCCCCTTAGGGAATCACGTCGGGGTCACCAAAATGCGGTATCTGCCATCCCGCATTAGATGGGCGTCTCATGAAAGGGAGCAAGGGAGAGAAAAACGACACGAGACGAGGTTTTCTCTGTGGATGAGAGCGCCAAATATCTTGACACAGGCTCTTTTATTATGCTTTTTCACAGGGGGGTGAAATTCTTCAAAACCCAGGGTAAACAAGACATTCATGAATTATAATAGCTTAGGTCAGCAGTAAATACACAAGATTTATAATAGCTCAGGTTAGTAAAGACAACAGGGTATCAGAGAGTGTAATTTATAGGAACTCAGGTCAATTAAGACATCATTCTGTATTGACAGCTGTTTAAACTCCTCTTCTCTTTTGCATGTCTGGCAAAGATCACTTGAAGAGATAGGAGTCTAAGTGTTTACAAAAAGATATAATGCAGACAAGAATCTGATGTTTACATAAAGATACAATGCTAGGATGGTACAGAATTGCACTGATAGTTACAACATAAACTAATTTCTGTGAAGGCTTCATCATCTGCATTAATTTATGCTATTTGAGTGGAGTCATTATGCAAATGCCAAAAATAACCAAGATATTCTTATCTGTTAAAAGTTCATATTTAATGATATTCATATATATATATATATTTATATCACTATATGAATTACTTTGTTCAATTAATTCATTGAAATTAAAATTCTTTATAAATTCAGCATGTAAATAAGCCCTCTATTGGCTCTTCTAATTTGCAGTCAAAGATCAGTCATAGATGACACTAAATAGGCAGCCACTGCAAGTAGCAAAATGGGAACTAGCTACTGTCATTTATGTTGTAAATAGTGTCAGTCTAGAAATAATGGGAAACCCAAGGCTGAACAAGGACTTACTGACCATAAAATATGCTTCTTGGCACATCACCTGATCATTTCCTTTTGGATTCTAGTGAGAAAGCAGCTGTATTGTGCCTTTCTTATTTGCCTGACATTCTGGTCACAGGAACATATGACAAGAAAGTGTCAGTCTATGATCCACGAGGTAAGTACTAGTTGTTTCTTTACTTTCTGAAGACTTAAAATGCCTGCTTGCAAACGATCATTGTCACCACAGTTAAGGCATAGAAGTTGCATGATTGCATTTCAGGTGCTTGGTAACTGGCTGGCATTTATGATTGGTTGCAGCGTCCCCCAGTCATGTGATTAAGTTTGGGGGGGGGGGTTTGCCATTTTTCAGCAAAAAGTGCCCATAGGATAAGCTGGAATGAAACTTATAACCATGTGTTTCACTTAATGACTATGTGGTTTGCTTGATAATTGCAGTGACTTGCTTAACAAAACAATGCAAAAAGAATCATAAAATTGAGTCTGATCACATAGTGACTCGACATACAACCTCAATAACATAATCAAACTTCTGAACTTGATTATGGTTGTAAGTCATAGATGCCAGGATCTTCTTATCTCAGTGGACCAAGAACAGTCAGAAAAGAAAGGATTATTCCATCTATCTAGACATTTAGATGTCTTCTGTGCCAGATATAGGCAAATTGTGGATGCTCCCAAATAATTACTACCATGTGGAAGTCTTGCCCATTCACAAAATGTCTGTGAACCAATCACAAAACACTCAGTTATCAGTAAGCAAACTATTGAGTTTATTCCCATCATTCTCACTAGCCACCAAAGATGCTTTCTACTTCTTTAGCTTACACTTATCTTTTTTTTAGAAAAGAAGGTCCATTTCTGGATGTGGTTGCAATCATCTACCATTTTTATTTTCCCTATGGCCAATGCAAAGCCTAGAAGTACAATGTTTTTGAAAATAATTGGTTTTGCAGCACTTTCCCATTTATTTATGTTTAAATCAATATAATTTTTATTTAAATTTTTTTTAATTAGGTTGGGGCGGTAGGAAATTAACTGGCATCAAAAGGCATATTGGTCGCTCAGACTACGTTGTCTCTCTACAGCTACAATTAATTTCTGAAGACTGCCATCTCAAGCAGAAAGTTTGGTGCAAGAAAATTATAATTCCCCACTCTGGTTGTTTGGGTATAAATTGTTATGATCGGTAATACATACTAGTTTTCTATATGTAATAGGAACTCCCCCCCCCCCCCCAAATTCATTAGGAGTGGTGAGACAGGGAGGAGCTGGCAAGAGTATTCCTAAAGGAAGCTCTGCTTTCTCTCCTGCTTGCAGTTATCTTGATAATTAAACGGCAAGCCTCAATGTAGAGAAAGAATTTGTATGTGATTATAGTTGAGCAAGCCACCAATTTTATAAGATTTATCTTGTGCAGGTGACTGGGCTCTTGTGATGCATCTCTTGGCCCTCTCTCACAGCTGCTTGTGCCCCAGTGATGAGCCGCAAGCTTCACTCCAATGCAGTCCTATCCCTTGCAGCTGATGAACACTTCATTATCTCTGGTAGTGAGGATCGAACGCTAGTCTGTTTTGACAGGAGGACCAATAGTGTGCTTCAAAGGCTCCAGGTGAGCTATTCAGCTTCAATCTCTTTTTCATGATAAAACTAGCCAACAGTTATATAGAAAAAAAAATCACCCAAGAAAAATCGAATCCTTAACTATTCCACACAGATGTTCCTATTTTCTCTTAGATTGTAAATTGAACAGATCTGATAGAAGTCAGTTACGTATTAGAGTACAGGAATACAGTAAGAATGCAGGAAGTTAGATAAGAATAAGGTAGTGTAAAGAAACTAGATTATATTAGTAAAATAATAGATAATGCAAAGCTAATAATACAAGGAAGTAGAAGATGAGATTAAGTAGGAGATGGAATGGATTTCCAGTAAGCATCATGGTAAAGTTAGACCTCCTTGCTGAAGGGGAATAGTGTTTACGGTGAAAAGATGACGTGATTGCCATTCACGCTCTGAACTGTCAGTCCACATATGGAGACTAAAAGAACTGAGGTTTCATGATTGGCTTATGAGTCAAATGGCTAGGAGTTTAGTGATATCTAAGCTCAACAGTTGTAACATAGCCTGTTGTGTACAAAACACTCTACCGAGTTTTATTTCTTAATCATTTTTGGGATTATTTTTACTGCTTGGAAATATTAACAGCAGGTCTTTATGGTATTCACTGAGTGATTCTTATTCTCCTTGAGGAAAAAATAAATAAATGTGATTTTAAGGACTTGGGAAAAATACTGGGTTTTCTGAATAATGAACAAAAGAGTGTTGATTTTAGAATATTAAAAAAACAGGGATATTTGGAATAAAAATTCAAAACTAATTATAAGAATCCTTTTTGCTTGGGTTCATTGGGGAAAAATGATATAATGAGACTTTGAAGATTGGATACTAGAGGGAACTAAAAGAAAATAAGTATTACAGCTAAAGGAGAAGTATATTTAAATTTGACCTATTAAGAAAAAATGGAACAAAATAATTTAACTGTATATTTTGAAGGACATTTTGAACAATAGACACAAATTGTGTCTTAATTTTAAAAATATTTGATACCATAGAAAGATTATATTTATGTCACAGAAGAAGAACAAACTATACCGGATAAGACTGAAACTGATTTGATTGAGGATTTAAATATGAGAAATTACAAGAATAACATGGAACAAGATAATAAAGTGGACATAAAAATGAAACTGATTGTCTTAATATTTAAAGGGGACATACAAATATTGACTCAGAAGAGTGATTTGGATAATATTTTTTTTACTATATGTACAAAAGAGATATTTTAAAGACTTGAAGGACTTTCTAAGATGGGATTAAAAAAAATGAAAAAATAAATCAAATTCTAGGACATTATTTGAAGGGAACCAAAAACTAAGAAGTATGGCAAAGGAATCTATAGCTGGTTTATTTGATCAAGTTTAAAGTAGGTATTTATTGCTGGTAACACTTAATGGATTTTTGCTGATAAGAATTAAATTATTAGGATGATGAAATATAGGAGCTAAATAATAAGAAATTGGGTAGAATTAAATGCATCACAAACTTTTAATAACAATAAGGAAGAATAATGTAATTTAATATTTACCAGAGACAAAATGTATACAAGACTTTACTTTTGTATCTAAGTTTTATAATAAACATCGTGACCATAGGAATTGTGATATTTCATACTTACATCTGGTGTCATGTAGAACTGTGCCTATGGCAATGATATTTATCTTTTCCCACAGCTGGACACATACCTATTTTCCATGTCATACCAGGGTTCTCAACTATGGGCTGGAGACAATCATGGAATGCTGTATGTCTTTGAGAACAATGGAGGGCATTTCCAGCACATTCGGGTATGGTACTGATGATAGATCATGGAGGGACAGAGAAATATGGTTCTTTTCTAATTTCCACACATAAAACAATTCTCTTTCATTTGATGTCTTACTGCTTTTTCTTTTGTCAGTATTTTGATGTAGGTCATCGCTCTCAGATCACTGGAGTCCAACACTCATTGGGTGCACTGTATACAACTTCCACTGACAAGACACTCCGTGTAAGAATTGTGGTGGTTTCTAAGTACTTTATAAGGAATAAACAGTTAATTTACCAATAGCAAAATCACTTAGACTTATATACCACTTTATAATACTTTACAGAAGTCTCTGAGTGGTTTACAATGTCAGCATATTGCCCCCAACCATCTGGGTTCTCATTTTATGAACCTCAGAAGAATAGAAGGCTGAGTCAACCTAGAGCTGGTCAAGGATTGAATTCCTGGCAGTGGAATGCAGAATTAGCCCGCAATACTGCTCCACCATGGCTCATAGATTTCCAATCTTTGTCTGTTTCACATGGGTTTATCGAAAGTAAATTCTATTTGTGCATTGGTTTATTTTTTAATCTGTACAAGAAGTTGCATGAATTATATTTAAAAATGTCTATTTTCTTACAAAATATGCATTTCTAAACAACTAGTCCTTAACATGCTTTATATATTTGGTGGGTTTTCTCTTTGGACTGAAAAATCAAATCAAATCTAAAGAATAACTGAATTACTTGTGGCCTGGAAAAGTAGTTCTGGTAGTGTTGTGACTGAGGAGCAAAACAAAACAGAACAAAAGAATAATCACATCACTGTAGATTCAATCAGTGGAAGCAAAATTCATTCTGTCCAATATTTTAAAATATTTGACTGAAAAAATAAAGCAGGAATGAGACCCTAGTTGCCATAAAGTTTTAGCTATAAACCAAAACATTTGATTAGTTCAACAACTTTAGGGTAGCTTCAGAGAAAGATGATGAAATATGGCAAAGGCAATCTCATACTATTTTCACATGTTGTTTTCATATCACTGTGTATAGATTAAGTTCCTTCACTGCATACTGCCTGGCTTTATCAGATTTATAGACCGTTATTTTGGAGAGTTGCTTATACCAAATAATTGCATTGGCACAAATGTTTTGGGACTTACAGCAAAGTAAAATAAGTTTTTTTTTTTTAAAAAATGTTGTTATATTCTCGTATCATTTTTAGACTTAAACCTCTTGGATTTTTCTTTCAGATCCATGTTCCTACAGATCCACCAAAGGTCATCTGCTCACAGACCCACAGCTATGTGCTAAATGGGGTAAGGACAAGAGGCTGGAGATGCTGAAAGATATTCTGGGAAAGGCCTGCTGCAGCTATGAAAGGGAGGGATCCATTCACTATTGTCATCATTGCTTGGGGTCAAATTGAATTTTATTGCAGTTAGCTCTGCTTATCATCAGGGTTTTGTTTTGTTTTTTTGCAGATCTGTGCTAAAGGAAATATGGCAGTAGCTGCCTCAGGTGGTTTATCCTTGGAGGTTTGGAAACTCAGTATTTGATAATAAGCCACATAGTGATCCATGTTCTCATGTTCAGGATCATCAAGTACAGTGGATTACTTCCTTATAGGTTCCAGATTCCTGTGTCTAATGAATTGTTGTTGTTGTTGTTGTTTAATACGTTCTTTGGGACTGAATAATCAAATGTTAAAACCTTAGCCTTTGCTTGTCCCACTAGGAGTAACACAGAGGCTTGAATGGAGGCTATCTGATTCACTTGAACCTTAACCTCGTCCTTTCTTGCTGGCCATCTCTCTCATTTCACTTTGTGTGGCTGAAACACATATTTGTGTGTACTCTTTCCATCATCTGACCCCTTCGAAGTCTGTCCCATTCAACATATAAGAGCAGTATCTTCTCTATGACTTGATGGCCAAGAACTTATTGGCTTACCAGGTAAATAAGCACAGGTCTAAGCATGAAAGGGTGAATTATGGGTAGATGGGAGGGTGATGATTAGAGAGACTACCCAGATAGCCGGGCCTGGTGAATGTTTTCATTTAATTAAAATATTCTGCCATAACGGCAGATCAAGATTTATGTTGCCTTTTTTCTCCCTTGTGGTAAGCAAAGCATGTCTTAAAGCATGTTTTTTAAAGGGATTTGGTTTAGAATTAAGATGAACCCACTAAAAATAGGATTATATAGCAAACATTGTACAACAATTTTCTCAATTTTGTCATTAAATTATTAAAAAAACAAGTTTTGAACAAGATGAACTGTTTCTTCAATGACATATAGTTCATATCTTGTGTTCAGCCATACAGTTTGGTTGGTTTTGTTTTAATATTATATATGAACCATATCACAGTATTTTATAAAGCATGGTTTGTCTAGCATTATTGAATTAGCTTTGAGGATTGTTCAGTATATCATGATTAAAGTAAACCATGTGTTAGCATAATGTGAAAATCCAGAATATACAACACAAAATGTCAGTTGTTGTATTATCATTTATGTTTTATTTATTTATTTATCAGTCCTTTATCATATTATAAGGAAGAATCTAAAGACTGGTTAAATTTGAATGCATTTGAATGTATGTACATAAATTTGCTTTTGAATTATCCAACAAAAGCAAACTGAAAAGCTAAAACCCTTCCATCTTATTTTTGTTTATCTCTGAGAATTAGAAATGTTACTTACTATGAGCAGAAAGAATTGGAGTAACAAAAATAAAAACAAAACAATAATATATAATTCCGTAATGAAGCATTTTGGCTTCTTATCAGGATCTTAGACACATCAGTATTTACTTTTTTCATCAAAACCCAAAACTTAATTTCCAGTTCATTAATTTTTTGAAGCAGTAGTGGATACCGTGTTAGAATGTATAGTCAGAAAACAATTCAAAAGGCTTATTCCTTCAGTAATATGTATAAGATATGATATGATCTGTATTATTTATAAGGCCAAAGCTCGAGTTATTGAGTGAACAGATTGAAAAGCACACTATCTGAATCTCACCTTCCATAAGAACTACCTAGAATTGATGTGTAATAATAGGTGCCCCCCCCCCCATATGCATAATAACAGTTTGGAGTCAGGAAGCACAAAAATTGAAGCAAATAATAAAAATAAGATAAAGACCAGACTTTGCTCCAGAAAGCAACCCTGTTAAGCCATTCTTGTCTAATTTTTTTCCTAGGCAGCCTCTTTCCTCAAGGTCATCTGCACATTCCATTACAAAATCCATCACTGACTTGAATGAGGGATCTTAAAAACCTCACAGTCATCTTTCATTCTGAGCTTTTATCATATAACTCAAAAATTTGATTGTCTAAAACAGTTTGGACTAGAAGCTTATACTACATCTCAAGAACCTTTGGGTAAAATCTTCAATGAATTATTAGGTCTAGTGTGGTGTATTAGATGATGCCAACTTTGTATAATTATTCCAATGAATATCTTGATATAGGGTATATATGAGAGAAGAAACACAGTCTTGGTAAGCCACAAAATATATTAACCAGAATTTGAGAGAAAAATAAAGCAAGTAATGATTCCTAGTGAGCATATCCCTATTTCTCTTGCTGTCCTTCTTTCTCATTAATAGATCTGTCAGGAAGAAGAAAAAATTAATGTTTGGTATGTTTATACTTGTTTCTTTGGTGCCATAATCTTGTTTTTCCTGGTCATTGTTCTGCTTTTTTCCATAATTTTATCTTTTTTTAAAAAAAAAAAGAACAATAAGAGCTTAAAGGAATGGAAAGGAAGAAATAAAAGTGCAAAACAAAAAAACTAAAAAGATTCCCTTTTAGAAAAAAACTTTCCACTATCATCATGATAAATATAAAGTTTTATAATCTCTTCACCTTCTCTTAATTAACAAGTATCAAACTCTTCATCCCATAACACTCCAAGCAAATCAAATAAGTAACATCTCTTTATTCAATTATCAGAAAAAAGTTCAGAGCTCTAAAATATTAACATATATATAAAAGTTAATTTTCCATATCTCATCTCCTAGCTGTAAGCAAAATCCAATTTAAAAGACATAAAAAGATCTCAATATCTAGTGTCAATAAATAAAGCCTAAAGTTTAATATTATAAAAAGAGGCCATTTATTTTTTAAGACGAACTCCAATATTTCTCCCATTCCAAATACCAACAATTCCAGAGAACCAGCCCAAAATAGCACCATATCCATTCAAATAAACATTCCACATCTCAATTCTAAACTATTAACAAAATAAAGTATTCCCAGCATCCTAATATAAACAAATAACTAGAATTTAACATAACAAAAAGATATTTTCCTTTAAAAAATAAATCCACATATTAGATACAAAGCGTTTCAATATTAAAAATTTAGGATACATAAAATGGCTATAGAGTTAATGGTTTAAACACTGTATAAGCTAATCAGTATATGACATTTTTCCAGTCATCAGTACATACAAACAGAAAAACCCAAAATGACAGCATGTCCCATTTTAACCCATTTTGACCCTTACTACAAAGTTCTTCAATATTTTTAAGCAGCCTCTTGTAAATCCAGCCCCCCCCCCAAAAAAAAAATTCCAATTGCTCCCTAGGATTGCCATTTTTTCCCCTTCATAATTTTTAAAGCTTCCCACAATTTTTCTCTTTACAGCTAATGGGAAATTTTTATTTAGTGTTTCACTCATATTGTTCTCAAGTGGAGCTTGTTGCATATCTAGATATATTTGTTGAAAAATCAGGGTGGGTAACTTTGGCCAGTCACTATCTCTCAGGCTGACTCAGATGGTTATTTGGGGGAAAAGAGATAGCAGGAGTATTAGGCATATTCACATTGGGTTAAAATAATAAAGGTGAGGTTTTTAAAAATTTAAAATAAATATCTAGTTCTGTAACATCTTTCCAAGATAGCCTGTTCCCCAAAAGATTCAACATAGCTGACATAATTGATTCAAAGTCTCAATGCAATTCATTTATACTATAAATTCACTTTCCAAAAGCAACACCAACCATAAGAACCTCTGTTCTCGCTCTGACCTAACCATACAGCAACGTGCCTGCTCCCATGTACTCCGCACAGAACTCAAAAAACTTCTAGACAATGGAGAGAAGGACCTGAGTACCGTGCTGACTGAATCAAAAGTAAGTCACACAACCTGCAACTCAGCTTTAACCTTCAACCGCAACCCTACCTCAACCAATCCAACATCACCCAAGACTAGGCACGCACGCCCCTAACTACCTCAATTCCAACTACTGCTGGCCTTAAATGTAAGCTACTCAATGCAAGAAGCCTTGTGAATAAAATACCTGAATTTTTCCTCTTACTAAATGTGGCTAAATTCGACATCATATTTGTCTGTGAAACATGGCTCAATGCATCTCTCCCTGACTCCATTACCACAGTAAGAGACTGTCATGTCTACCGATCAGATTGTGAAATCCATAGAGGAGGTGGTGTTGCTATCTTCTATAAAAAGTCTTTACATCTAAAAAACATCCAAGTTACCCAGGAGCTTGCTATTCCTGAGACCATCATCTGTGAACTATCCTTAAATATCACATTTCAATTCTTACTATGTTACAGAGCACCTGATTATGACATTGAACATGTAAACAAGCTAAATTCACCACTAACATGGGCAACATTCTGCCCACACATTTTTACCTTTCTTGGTGACTTCAATCTACCTCATATTAACTGGACCATAAACGAATGTACAACTGAACCCATACATGCAACCTTCTACAATGCTATTACAAATCTGGGATTGGAACAACTAGTAACCAACAATACTAGACTTAACAACTGCCTCGATCTCATCTTCTGTAATGGTTTGAATTTAATTTATGGAATACAAACTAAAGAACCCTTTTCCAGCAGTGACAACAATATGATTGACTTTTGTCTCAACATATGCCCACACAAAAATCATCACAATGATGTAATCCCCAATTATAACTTCAAAAAAGGCAACTATGATCTTATAGACAACGATCTCTCATCCCTTGATTGGCAATCTCTATTCACTGGATGCAATGCTGTTGAAGACCATTACAACATATTTTAACTTGAAGTCAAAAGAGTCATCAAACTATATGTACCAATAACAACTCCCAAAACAAAACAAAAAAAACAGATTACCTATAACAATAAGAAAACTTCAATCCAAAAAGAGATCACTCTGGTGGAAAAACAAATCTGGTCATGTTGCCAATTTCAAAAGCCAATACAAAAATTTATGCCACCAGATAAAGACTGAATGCACCAATTATCACATTAAGCAAGAGGAAAACCTTCTACACACCAATTTCACCCGCGCTTTTTACAATTTTGTAAACAAACTAAAAGACTCAAGGTCCATCGCACCCCTGATAGAACCTAATGGTAAAGACTGCAACAGTAACACCATTAAAGCCAACATCTTTAACACATTATTTGGCTCAGTATTTGTAAACAGCAATGGATCATGCCCAGTATTTCCTAGCCAAACCACAGAAAAATACAGTGATCTAATACATATTGATTTTACAGAAGACAATGTTGAAAAAGCACTACGCAATCTAAAACCATCTCTTATCTATTGGACCGGACAGAACATGTGGCTATTTCTTAAAAAAGCTATCCACTGCCATAGCAGAACCTCTAAGCATAATCTTTAAAAAATCTTTCAGGACCAGCTCCTTGCCTAACATATGATCACAAGCCACAGTCATCCCCATCTTCAAAAAGGGAGACCCCAGCCTAGTTGAAAATTACAGACCAATCTCCTTATGCTGCGTCACCTGTAAAGTCATGGAATCAATTATTAACCAATCCATTATCTTCCACTTAGAGACAAACAACCTACCCTCTAATAAACAATTTGGTTTCAGAAAAAAACTATCCTGTAATCTGCAACTCTTACACGGCAAAAACATATGGACTACACAACTTGATCAGGGCAAAACAACAGACGCAATCTGCATAGACTTCTGTAAAGCCTTTGATTCAGTGGTACACGACAAACTACTCCTAAAACTAAAATCTTATGGTATCTCTGGACAACTGGATAACTGGATAGAAGCATTCCTGTCAAACAGATAACAAATGGTCAAAATTGGGAGTGTCCTATCAAATTCTGTACCTGTCAATAGTGGTGTCCCCCAAGTCAGTGTTCTAGGACCAACTCTTTTCATACTCTACATAAATGACCTCTGTGATCACATTAAGAGCAACAGCATTCTCTTCACTGATGATGTAAAGCTGTTCAATACCACAGACAATACTGCTACCCTTCAAAAAGATCTTGACTATGTATCAGAATGGTCAAACAATTGGCAACTTCAAATCTCAACAAATAAATGCTCTGTCTTACATATTGGCAAAAAAAAATCAGAAAATAAAATACAAACTGAATAGTCAAGACCTTGTTGATGATCCAAGCTCTGTAAAGGACCTTGGAATACTCATCTCTAATGATCTAAGTGCTAGAGCCCACTGTAACTACATAACCAAAAAAGCATTAAGAGTTGTTAACCTAATCCTATGTAGCTTTTTCTCTGGTAATATCACACTACTAACTAGAGCATAGAAAACATTTGCTAGACAGATACTCAAATACAGCTCATCAGTCTGAAACCAACATTACGTATCTGATATTAGCACAGTTGAGAAAGTCCAGAAATATTTCACAAGAAGAGTTCTCCACTCCTCTACTCCTTGTAGAATACCTTGTGCCACCAGACTTGAAACTCTAGACCAGAAAATCTTGAATTATGCCATCTTTGGTCTGATCTAAGTATGGTATATAAAATCATACATTGCAATGACTTACCTGTCAATGAATACTTCAGCTTCAACCATCACAACACAAGAGCACACAATAGATACAAACTCAAGGTTAACCGCACCAAACTTGATTGCAGGAAATATGATTTCAGCAACAGAGTGGTCAATGCCTGGAATACTTTACCTGACTCTGTGGTTTCTTCCCTAAACCCCAAAAACTTTAACCTTAGACTGTCTACTATTGACCTCACCCCTTTCCTAAGAGGTCCATGCATAAGCACACCAACATGCCTTCCATCCCTGTCCTATTTTATTTTTCTTATATGTGCCCATTTCATGTATTCATAACTATGTATATATACCTATTATCTTGCAAACGATTGACAAATCAAAATTAATTAATTAATTAATTCCTGGTGGAGTTGCTCAAAGATATCCTTAAATGCCATAATAAAGTATTTCTCATCAACATACATTTTTCTTTAAAAATAATTTTGAAGTCTTCATATTTAAGATCCAACATTCCAACATTTTCTGAGTCCTTTAGTCCATTTAAAACTTTCTGTAGCCAAAACGTTGTCTTTTTTGTTGATAAATTCTTTAAAATTATAAAAATAAATTTCATTTTCTTACATTAGAGATTGACGGCTCTCACCAGATTTTTCCAGCCTTGTCACTTTGAAGACATCTAACTTCCTTGAACCAGTTAATGAGTAATTTTCAAAGATAGTTAGCAAGGGAAGTGCACAAACTTAGTGTCTTTGAACCTCTCAATTTGCAGCTACAGTACTTATGGTGAATTCCCATATCCGCCAATTCCCCCTCCTTCAGAATCCGCTGTCTTGCAGGCTCTTTGTAAGGAGCAACAACTTGGGTGATCAGACATCTCTCTTATCATAGGATCATAGGATCTGATCTACTAATCCTTTCCTTATAAATGACTGCAAACATCTGTTCCACTTTTTTGCTGAAACTTCTTCAGTGTGCCATCTTCCCCTGAAATCCTGTTCTGCCTTTAACAGCATTTTTCTCTCTCCCCAAAAGGAAGAAATATTTTCAGCCAATCAATCAAAATTCCAGCAAAACCCCATTCCAATTAGTAACTCCGAGACAAGCATATCTCAAAAGTACTTTTATTAGAACAGCAAGTGGCACATCTGTGGAATCCCAAAGCTGAAAGTTTTTGAGCTTCTCACAATTCCCCAAACTACAAATCCATCCCCACTTGGCCAACATCACATCACATGGCCCAATCACGATCCGTCCAAAAGTAATCCTTATTTCATCTTGAGTCATACTCAATGACCTTGAATTAACAAAAGAATTTTATTTTGTCTACTTAGAGCTACTCAATTGAATCCCCTCCCCTCCCACTTTCTCAGGCATTTCCAAAGCTGACACCAGGCAAACATTCGGAAATAAACTCATCTGTTTTTATCCATGAAGTCTTTGCTTGCTTCTTAATCCGTATCTTACAATAGCCAGTGTTTTTTTCATGTGGGTCTTTGAATAAAAAAAATCTATTGTTTCTGTCAAACCTTATTCCTAGAAGGTTTATGAACATATGTAACTACCTGCATATTCTGTGATCCATCCTCAGCCTACAGCTGTTATAATGCTTGGCAGCTTCAATTGCAATTAGCTGATTGCTGATATCAAAATCCTAAGTGGGGAAATGCTGGCACAGCAGCAGAAGATAAATAGTATTATGATGTTTCAAACACCATATAGGTTATCAGATGAAAGAACTTATCTTGATTAGGAAACTACGGTTTTGAACTGGCGTCTTCTGAAAAACAAATGCATTGCTTCTCTTTCAATACTCTAACAGATTAAGCATGTAATTCATTTTAAAATTTATCTCTATAGCAAAACTTAGCACAGAATGACAGAACTGGTACTGGAATCCTAGTATTCTGGACTCCAGTTAACCAACAATCTAAAGTCATTGCTATCTGTGTAGAATGACAACTGCTATTTTTCCAGAAATCAAAGTACTATTCAAGTTTATCTGAGCCATTTTTCACACTGGAAGTAGAAAATACTACAAGAATTTCTATCAGTGGGTCCTTGGTGTTCTTTGACCTATTTTCTTGCAGACATTTCATTACCCAAACTAGATAATTTTGTCAGTGCTAGAATTTCTATTTCAGGGTTGAAATAAATTTCTAAATTTTCTGCTGTATCCTAACAGATATGGCTGTATGGGCTGAGAAATTCTGGGAGTTGAAGTCTACAGGACTTAAAGTTGCAAAGTTTGGACACTCCCGTTCTAAACTAAAACCACCACCATTGTAATCTTTGCTTCTACTCTGTTGTCTTCATCTTTTCAATGATCTTGGATTCTTTTGAATGCTTTTAGCATGTACATATCAAAATAACTGCCTGGAGGTGTAAATAGAAGATCTATATCCTTATAATTAACTATAATTTTCTTGCTCTTGTTTACTTCATCTGTCTGGCGTTAAATGAAGAGTCGAGTTAAAGGACCTGAATTAGGTGTGGTTTTCTACTCTCTACAAAACAAGACTGAAATTAGTTTTCATGTTACAAGACTCTTGGTAAAGTTGACTTCAAAAGGCCCATTGCTCCTCAGCACATTTGTCATTAGCTTATATTATGTGAGTCATAGTGCAGCACTAGGGGGCCAAAGCACTGAGATAACCTGAATCCAGTCCTTCCAAATGATACTGATTACTAGTTATATCACTGTTCTCCTCCATGCTGCTCTGAGAGTCCAGGAATGGATACGATTCCTCCCTCTGAAATCATCTGATTACTAGTTAAATCACTGTTCTTTGCCATTTTCTTTACATGAGAAACTGAATGCGTTGATTTCACCCGATTTCTTTGCTTAATCTGACTACTCCGAGACACCAAAACAAACCGCATAGAAGTTCTGCCACCATGACAGTGCAATGGAGGTAATAATTTCAAATTAATTGAATGCCTGGTGTCCCTGCCACACCTACTATCTTGTATTCCAACTAATCCTTCATGTATCATGCACTAAGTCAGCAAAAGACAGTTTTGGTTTCCAAACCTGTAAAGTCAGTTTAAACAATATGGGAGAACACATGATCCCACAGGATATTATGCAATGACTAAATTGCTCAGTTGAGAAAATCTGATTTCATGCCATCCCTCTATTCAGCTGTCTACTAGGATTCATAAGAACCAATCTGACATTAGCTGTACAAATTAAGTAGAATATGAGCAACCCAAAGATAGTTCCTTACGTAACTATGAAGCTTATTTAAGCAAGTAACCATTTTTAAAAAATGAAGAGTTGGAAAAGATACTCCATATTAAAAAAATTCAAGAGAACAGCTTTAGAGGGCATTTAATATTTTCTACACAATAGTCTGATTTTTATGAGAGCCGGTTTGGTGTAGGTTAAGGTATCTGTCTAGAACCCAAGAGACTATGAGTTCTAGTCCTGTCAGAACACAAAAGCAAAGTGACCTTGGCCTAGTAACTTTCATTCAGGCCTAGGAAAGAAGCAGTGGCAAACCTTGTCAAGAAAATGCAGGGACTTCTCTGGGCAGTGTCCAATCTTGGACATGATTGAACAGAAGAAAAAAAAATGTTATTTATGAAAAAAGACAACTACAAAGTAGAATTTTCTTTCTCACCCAGAAAACCACAGTTGATTGCTGCATTTTATTCATCATTTTATCAGGAGTAAAGAGTATAAAATTTATCTTTCTGTTAAGGTATCTAGTTGTAATAGTGTTGCAATGTTGATGCAATGTATACTTTTGTACTTTGCAGGTTTATTCCTATTGGCTTTCCTCAATTGGTGCCTTTTGGATTAGCGATGCTATCTGGGGATGGTAACGGTTGTAAATCCAATGGATTTCAAAGGCATGAAAATAAGGAAGTCTGAATGTTTGATACTTGAGGTCTTTTTTAATTACAGCAACCACAATAACCGAAATAGAAATACCTTACTGACCTTAAGTTGGTGGACTGGTTTCTTTCAAATCAGTGTTTTCTAATTACTTTTCGAGCAGCAGAGAGTGGCATGAATATGAGATCTTAACACCTCAATAAGAACACATCTATTTCTTATAATTTCATTTTTATTTCTATAGAAAAGCATATTGGATCGGAACAACAAAAGCAGAAAAAACCCAAATTCAACGTATTTTAATGCCGAGGGAACCTAGGGAAAGAGATCTGTCTTCTCAAAGGCATATTGAATATGTCCCAATAGTTTAAACGAATTAAGCATCTGAGTGGACTGCTAAAACATACTTTTAAATGCAAGTAGCCACAGGAGGAGATACCTCTGGATGCTATGTGATACATTCCCACAATAACAAATATGTTTCTACTTATTTATACGTATCTGGTGCAAGTCTTAGAATGTAGTAATTCTGGAAGGAGAATTTTTATTTATTTAGCATCTATACAATTCTGGCTTCAGTTGTTTGAATTCAAAGGCAATAAATATACTCCCAGGAAAATAGTAATTTGATTTGTTCATACCATTCTCTTCCATTTCTGGGAATGGAATTCCACACTGACACACAGTATAGAACCTTTTTAATTTTGAACTCATAAACATCAAATTTTAAAAATACTATATTTCTGTCAGAGGATGAGCTTCCTAAAAGTTTAAGTTAACATTTGAACTTTCCAGGATAACAGCAGCCTTTTAAAAATATTTTCTTCAATATCTGTCATTAACAATCTGTAACATTAAGGCATTTTTCTATTCAGATGCAAAATTAAAAAGACATGCATTTGATTAACCAAGCAGATGTGACCAACAAGGTCTGAGCACTTCTGACCATCAGCAATCAAAATATTTTTCCTGTCATTTTAAACAGGTAAACATTTTAAACAGGCTAAGAAAGCAAATTTATATTTTCTTTTCAATATTACTTTATTTTTTTACAGTGATCATTTCAATGTATTTGTTCAAGTGAAAAATCAGGGCTAGTGTTTATGTAGTTTAAGCATCTGAGCCACAAAAACTTACAATAAAACAATGCCCACATATCATTTAAACTCTATTTCCTTCTAATCCAGAAACAATTTTAGAAAATAAACTGTTTTACTTGACTAATGTCTGTAATACATAGACTGAATTTAAAAATACTGTCACCTAAAGCAAGGAAACCTTTGAGCACTGAAAGCTCAAGGGCAGCATTCAGTCAGGCTGGCTTTACAGAAGAAGCAGAGTCCAAATTATGCTCCATCCTTCCTCCTGAAAGCAAAGTACATACAACTGCACTCACAGAATTGTAAAAGAAATGCATCAGAGAGGTCCATCATCCTGTATCTGCCGTCTTGTTCAGTGCAGCCACTAAGTCATGTAGGCACTCCTTCCTCAGATGTGTAAGATTCTTCCCTCCAACACTGAACAAGACCCCCTGCAGCAGTGAGCAGGCAGGTTTCAACTGGGTGGAAGGACAGTGACTGGACAGCAGTATTGCACACTGGCAAGGCCAAAACAAGGGAGCCCTGGGGGAAAGGACAAAATGTAGCTACATGGGTCACAAAACCTACAGAAGGCAGAGATTATCTACAGATATATTATTTGCACAACTGTCATCACCACACAGGCTGGTACGAAGAAAATCTGACTTCCAGCCAGGGGTAGGATGCTACCAGTTCTGCCCGGTTCTAAAGAAACAGTAGCTCTGAAGAGCAGCAGACACCGAACTGGTTCTGTATTGGCTGCTGTTTGGCCCACCTGCCCACCCAGGCTCTTGCCTGTCCTTTATTTCCTGCTTTTTCAACCTCAGCTGCTTTGCGGGGCACAGCTGAGGTTGAAAAAGCAGGAAAAAAAGGTTTTTCAAACACTGCACATCTGCACGCAGCGCTTTTCAGCTGTTTGGGCAGCACAGCTTAAGGTTTTTTACATGCGCGTGCAGCAAAACAGTCACCAAACCGGTAGTAACACCGGTTGAATCCCACTCCTGCTTCCAGGACTGTTTGTGACAATGCCCTCTCATTAACCCGCGTGAGCTTAGAGAAGAAAATTGGACAAGGGATTAGGACAGATAAACCACCAACAAAGCCAGTAATTTTATATTATTAAGAAGAAATTGTCCATATCTGATAATCTGAATTGAAAGATATACTACCTAACTCAAGAAGAGAAATAAACAGTGTTAACCTTTTACAAATATAAGCCAGGCACTTAGCTTCAAGCCAAATAAACTTGCATAGAAATGCTTGACTCATGAACTTCAAACATAATACCTGGATCATTTATGTCAAGTGTCATTTACCTCTTAAGATTTAAAAACTTGCATTGATACTGCTACTGTCCTGATTAATCTGTAAGTAGATCTATTTAAACCACTAAGTAAGATCAAATGAAACAAACCAATAAAAACAACTATTTCTGTTCCCAATTTAGATGTCTTTTTCCTTCTGATCATTTGTGGGTGCTGGGAAAAGAAGTGTGGCATGCTTTGTTTCCAGAAAAAAACCTGGCTTTTCCAACAAAGTAAAATTTTGGTTACACTCCAGTGATTGGCTGACTAAAAAGTCAAATGACTACCACAAAGGAAAGCCTTTGATTTTCTCAGGCAATCCTGTTTACCTCAACCAGATCCCAGAAATAGACTTTTCCATCTTCTGAGCAGCTCCCAATATGTGTGTCTCTTTCACTCAGGCAGCAGTCCATCTTGTAAGTTACATTCTTGTGGCCGGTGTAGCTGGAGATACAATTGGGAAAAAAAGATTATTCCTGACCATCTTGGAAGATGTTTCCCCATCATGTCGCCTGAAGTTGCTACCAATCCTTGGATGAATAAGAAGTTAATTAAAAAGATACCATTACAAAATTTGACACAAACGTATTCATAGCCATAGAAGATCTTTACTATATACATTAAAATCTATTACATAATACATTTTTTAAACTCTATCATTAAAGAAAATGTCTTTATGTGTATAAAATATTTATGTGTATTTAAAGCAATTTCATCTTGCTCTTCAGCATGCGTTCATACTTCTATACTTGGAATAGCTGGAGTCAACCTTATTCCAACTGCTAAAGGAAGCATTACAGTCAGGGGTGGGATACGACAGAGTTAACTACCGGTTCAGTGATTTACAAGGTTCGGTGATTTATGATGTGCTTTCCTGCACGTGTGCCTGTAAATCGTCATCAGCACGCTGCATGCAGAGAAGCAGCCTTTGAAACAGCCCTCTTTTCCTGCTTTTTTAACTGCAGCTGTGCCTCGCATGGCAGCTGAAATTGAAAAATCAGGAAATAAAGGTCAGGTAAGAGCCCGGGTGGGTGGGTGGGCAAAAACAACAGCAGACATAGAACCGGTTCTATGTCTGCTGCTCTTCAGAGCTACCGGTTTTACAGAGGTGGACAGAACCAGTAGAAACCTACCCCTGATTACAGTTAACAGTGAAAAGTATTTGCTTACTCTCCTAGTAGCTCGCCTGTATCCTTGTCCAGCAATCGCAGTGTAGAATCCAAGCTAGCAGCCAGTGTGCATTGCCCATCCTTGCTGAAACATACACAGGTAATGGGACCTATAATGAAAACATGGCAATGTTGGATGCTATTGCATCATGCAGTGGATACAAGGGTCTATGTGCATGAAAAGGAAATAACCTGTTCAAAAAAAATAGGAAGGTATATTGCCTTGCAGGTATTATGCCAAGTACTGCTAACCATTGTCTAAGAGTATATGGATATATCAGGGAGAAAATCTATGAGTCAACAGTGACAATGATTATATGAATTGATGGTGCATAATCATCAAATGTAGATGCTAGCCTGAAGATACAATTGATGTACTTGCAGACACATTTCAGTTTGAAGCTGATAGAAATCTACCAAACAGAAGATGAGAAAAACATGAGTTATTTGTCAAGCACAAGTAAAGGCATCATATCCCACAACAAAGTGACATGTTCAAAAATATGGTTCTCACTTCAAATTATTGGATATTCCATGTATGAAACTTACTTCCAATGTAGTCTGCACAGAGTTCTCCAGCACGTAGATCATAACGTCGGACACGTCCATCCACAGAACTGGGAAACAACAGAGCAGCATTGTTAAGAGAATACTCTCATCCTGAAGTTGCAAACCATCTATTTCAAAAATATCTGTTCTCAAACCAAAACAAGTATCTCCTTATCCCGTAAGACTTTCTATGAGTGAGTTTGGATTATGGAATTATGAAAGTTTCCAGTACAGTTGTACACATGTTCATCTTCTCATATTTTAGCAAAAATTGACAGATGGTTTTAGATTCTGTTGCAAAAGGGGGAAAGGTTATTTTTAAAAAATGAAAAGAGACATGGAAAAGTTGAGAATATTTAACATCTTCTGTAAAATAATCTATTCTGGATTTAGCAAAGCACCAAATTTGCCTTTTCCAATTCAAACTTCATCCTATCCTCCTTTACCCTGTAAGAATTTCATAGTTTGAGACTTTCAGACTGGAGATGCCATCTTTGGCTTCATCCAAGATTTGGATTGGATCTGGTCTGCGAGAGCGGCAATCCCAGCAACGGACACTGGAGTCAATGGAACCTGCAGGAAAGTAAAGAACCATGCTAAATAAATGCTAGGACGAACAATCAAGAAGCAACATAGAAGGCAAGGAGATTTCTTACCTGAAAGAATGACAGTGGCCTCCTCATTGAACTGGACACAATTCACTTTCTGTTCAGTTGAAAAAAAGGAAATATAAAAAGATTAGGACTTGCTATTGTTCTTAACTTATATTTAACTTTCCATTTTGGAGAGCTGAGTTTGGGGAGTGCGTACAAGTCTGCATTATTTTCCCATTCCCTTCAACACTATTGCAAATAACAGATAACAGATAATCAGAGTTGCAAGGGACCTTGTAGGTCATCTAGTCCAACTGCCCACCCAAGCAGGAGAACCCTACACCATTTCTGACAAATGGCAGTCCAGTCTCTTCTTGAAAGTCTCAAATGATGGCGCTCCCCCAACTTCCGAGGGCAAGCTGTTCCATTGGTTGATTGTTCTCACTAAACTGTATGCAAATTTGGCAGTAGCTGGAATTCCGTACATTTATCTCCATTACTATTTCATCTATAGTTGTGCAAAGTATTTGAAGGCAAAATGTGTTAGCGTGAGTGAAGCATCTTTTCTCAAACTGACTAAGGCAACCATATCCACTAGGAAGCTCACCATGACTGCTTAAGCATCTTTTCTTGTTTGTCACAGCATACATATCATACAGAGCTATTTTGCTTTGCCAACAGAGCCAGTAGAACTTTATCTATATGTGCTCCGAAACAATTTCAAGGAGAAATGCCTTGTTCATATCTATTGATATGTTATTTCCAACACATCTTTCAAATGTTTGTACAGCCATAGTTCCATCCCTTACCACAGCTAGTCAAACCTAGTAGTTTCATAACTATTAGGCATTATACTTTTCCTTAACGACTCTCTTCATCAGAACCACAGTACCATTTTTATCACTCCTACTTATTGCCCCTCACTATAATCCTCAACCAGAGACCTTAGTATTAGTTATGCATAGGTATATTCATTGTGTTTACATTTTTCCAATAAGATACAAATACAAATATACTGAGCAGAAATTAAAATAGCATTCCATTTAACTGTGCTCATGAAAAGAACAGTTAATAAGCCATCATAATAATATTCCCAAGTCAAAACACTATAACAGGCTAAATACTTCTGGAGGCACATGACAAAGACAATATCTATGTGCCTCATAGCAGATGTGCTACTAAGCTCACAATTTCTTACTTAGAATCTCAATTATCTTAAACCCAACATCCCCTCAAAAAATGTAAGAACACTGAAGCTACTTGTGAAAAGAGTTCATGTTGACACTGCCTCCTAAAGACCATGCTGAGGCTAATACTTTACAGCATTGGTTCATTGCACAACAGCCCATATAAGTACATATATAAGCAGTTTATAGTATGCATAACTGCTGAACAAGCAAATGATTGCACTTTATAAAGGTTCCTCTTTCTTGTAAAGTTTCTTTGGAAGAATATGTTGAAATACGGAAGCTATTGGGGAAGATATTCTAAGAAAATTCAGTATGAGACAGTCTTTCTCACCCATGTCTCATGTACAAGACCAAAATTCCTAATTCAGAAAATCAACTAGTCTTGTATTTTTTCATCTAAGAATTACAATTCCGTTTCTATAATCTTGTTTTCATTATCGATGTCTTCAGTAACATTTCTGACTTATCTGACAATTCTGAGTTCGTCAGCTTTTTATCTCCCATTGTAAACATTTTATATTTCACAAAGGTTTTTTGTCAACCAGAAAAAAAACAGGTATTCCGAGACTCTCAGAAGCAGAACACATAACGGTTATCCTCTAAGGTACAAACTCAGAGGAATTCATATTTCAAAAAGACATAATTCTTCTCATTTTCCAAGTACCCCAAAGGACAAAATACATCTTACCCCTGCATGGCCCCGGAACTTGCGAATTACTTGGCCTGTGGCAACATCCCATAGCACAACTGTTTTGTCTGCTCCACATGAACAAAGTTGGCTGTTATCAAATGACCTAAGGAAAACATCGATAAAGAGGGGAATAGGAAAAGCAAGAGAAATAATTTTCCTTAACATCTAAATAAAGAGTCCTTTTCTTTTTAAAAACAGTATATGCAACTTTTCCATTGCAAGGTGTGACTGTAGAACATATTTTGAACTTCTCAATTTTTTAAATTTAAGTTTTCTGCCATTTTAACAGCAAAAAGGGTTTAAATGAATGGACAAGATTTTAAAATGTGAACATGAGTACAATTTCTTGGATAATAACTATCATTTTTTCCTTACCCAAACTTTACAGAAACATACTTTTATATAAGTAATTAATTATTTAATGTCATAGTATTTTTTTCAGATAAATTAGTTTTGTTAAGTTCATTATAGTTATGTCAATATTTTCATTTATTTTTATTTCATTATGGAATTTTACATATTTGTATTTTTCAAAATATTTTTGTAAAGTTCCTTCCCCATCCTAATCCAGTTATTTTAAACTTTCTTAAAGTTTTTTAATATTTTCAAAATAGTTGCATTTTTTAAATAAAGTGGATCTACCTCCCTTAGTTCCTACCCTGCAGCATCTAGGACTTCATAGCCATGGCCACAATATGTCTTGAGGAGAGTCCCTTTGTGTGGATTCCAAAGCTTAAGTGATTTGTCACTGCCACAGGTGAGACAGTAATTTCCATCCACTGAGAAAAAGAAAAATCTAATGTTGAGTAAATTCCAGGGAATCCATGGAAGACAGTTTCATTTATCTTAGAATGATACAAATTCTACTATTATTTCAAACTTTTTAACCCAACAAACAATACATATCTCTCATTAGCTATCTTTTCATAATCCTTACAACTGTTTTCTTGATCTCTTCGCAAGTTACTAAAAGCTTACAGTTACACACTATTAATTTTACATAAATTGCTTCTGAATTTTCTCTAGTTCTAATAACTGAAAGCTGCTATTTTATTTTATGGAATCAGAAATACACTCACCATTGAATCTCACTGCTCTTATAGCTCCTTGTTTACATTCTAATGTAGCAAGCAATTTTTGGGGAAGCTCAGGTTTCTTGGGTTTGGGTTCTGGAAATGCCATAACATAAATGTAGCTTGATTGCTAAAATAAATCCACATACAAAATATTGAACCTCCACTGCAAAATCTCTAGAATAAGGAACATCCTAAGGTAGACTGATGCATGTTGCTTCTGGGTACTTGCTGCCTCCTGAATTGCATTACCTTAATTGCAAAATAAAAGACACACAGAAGATATTTGTCAGTTGCAATCTCTTTTTGAACAATCAATTTTGTTTCAAAAATAATGTATCAAAATAGATTACTTCATGGCTATTTTCTAAACCAAGTCAAACATGTACTCCACATTTGTTCTGCTGAAGCAACATAAATATTTCCGTGTTGTATGTAAAACATCTATTTGGGAAGCTGCTGAATAACATCATGCCAGTCTTTTTGAGAAGGCTGTCAGCAGCACACACACAAATGATTTCACACCACTTGTTACCTTTACAAGTCTATCTTACTTAAGCATACCTAGGGCACTTCAGAAAGGTCTGCTGAGCATGCTCTTCCTTCAAAATATTTATTTCTTTAGACATTAAAAAAACAATTGTTCTTTCTGGTGTCTTTCTTACACCATAAGAAAGCTGTACAAATAGATTCTGACTATCATAATTGAGTCCAACATTTATGTTGCTCGGTGTCAACTCATTTGTTAAGTGAGTTTTCCCCAATTTTACAACTTTGCTTGCCACAGTTGTTAAGTGAATCATTGCAGTTATTGTTAATAACCTGGTTGTTAAGTGAAACTGGCTTCCCAATTGACTTTGCTTGTCAAAAGGTTGCAAAAGGCGCTCACATGATCTGGGGGACACTGCAATTGTCATAAATATGAACCAGTTACCAAGCATCCAAATTTTGATCACATGACTATGAGAATGCTGCAATGGTCATAAATGTAAAAAATGGTCATGTCACTTTTTTCAGTGATATTGTAACTTTAAAAGGTTACTAAATGAACTGTTGTAAGCTGAGAATTACATGTATTGGGCTAGGGAAGGGAAGGACTGAAACCATTTTTATTAGACCAGTTGAAGATTCACAAAATCACAAGCTTTTTAATGTCCAAAAGGGATCAGACTAAATGACCATAAATTCAGGATAAAGCAGAGAGAAGAAACGTTAGGTTTGAGATTTGATTAGGGCTACAAATAACCGGACAACCACTAGTTGTCAGCAATGATTTAGTCAAATTTCTTTTTTGTTTCCATCAAATGTCTATGGAGATTTTCTGTCATCCAGGTCATGGTTTTCCCAAAGGTACTTTCCCCCCCACTAGCCTGCCAGAGCTGAAGAAGCTTCTTGGATGAGAAGCGAAACGTCTTTAAAGAAAGTCCAGTTGCCTCTTAATAAAAGGCACCTTTGGGTTTCCATCAAATAATGGTTGGACTCTCGCAGCCCAGATCTGCAGGGTCTGTAGTAGACAATGCTACTAGATGGGATAGTCTCCGGATAGTCAAATGAAGTTTTTAACCAGGCCAGGGATTCTTTCAAAGCTCGAACTTTGTATATGTATAAGAAGCCAGTTATTGCAATTAAACCTCTCCCCTACCCGTCCGCCGCCGCCTCGGATCATGGAACTATGCATGTGGGGAAATAGTTCACATTTCTCAGTAACTTCTTGCAGGTTTTACTTACGAAATAGCAAGAAGAAAGATTACAGGGAAATGCAGGCGTCGACTCGTCAATTTACTCCTCCAATCTAGTTTCATTACTCCCACCCCCTCTCGGCATAATTTCCTCAAGCGAGAAAGAGCTACAACATTCCTCCTCTTCCTCCAGAAATTTCAGTTTCAAGGCCTTTCCAGTGTCAACATAAGCGTAGATTCATAGGCCGGAACAAAAGCGCCTAAAGTCGGGGGTGTTACAGTCTTAATCACCCCCCCCTTGTGGCTCTGAAAGGAAGCGGAAGTTACTGCAGCCTCGAAAGGAGGTCGTTGTCAGTACAGTAGTGTATCCCGCGGCTCAGTGGGATGTCTAGCAACAGTATGGCAGATCCGCGGCGTCCCAACCGCATTCTCAGGTCAGGCTGCAGTGTGGGATTGGGAGTTGACATGGTAACATCACGACTTGGGTCCGGAGTTGCTGTAGAACGGAAGGAGATTGAACGGACAAGTCACGCACGATGACACGTGACTTGCCCGGGGTCACTATGGCAACATCGTAACGAAGTCGCGAGTTGGGGGTGGTGGTGGTCTGGTTACTGTCGTTTTAGGGACGGCGAGTGAAAAATCGCATAGGCTGTGCGGCGGGGAACAAGTCTTTCATGGTAGAAAAGGGAGACTACTGGAGACAAATATTGCGAAAGGGCAGATAGTTTCAAACGATCAAAGTAGGCCATGAATCTACGGCAATAATACCCATGAGTAATCTGGTGAGAGCAAGAGGTTATTTACATATTCGTTTAATTTTGAAAGGTCAGGGAGACGTAGGCCTTGCTAGTTATGGGTGGGTCTGCAAAGAAAGAAAGATATCTATCTATCTATCTATCTATCTATCTATCTATCTATCTATCTATCTATCTATCTCGTGGATCTTTGGTTATTGGTATGTGGATCTTTGGTTATTCGGGTTTTCTCCCGCGTAAGATTGGAAGTATGTAGGCAACGTTTCGATGAAGTCTCATTCATCATCTTCAGGCTTGGTCTTCAGCTCTGTGCTTCTCAAGCCTGAAGATGATGAATGAGACTTCATCGAAACGTTGCCTAGATACTTCCAATCCTATATATATCATCATCAGGCTTCTGTATTGTGTTCGTCAATACAGAAGCCTGATGATGGCAGATGAGATTCTGCAGAAAGGTTGCTACAACTTTAAAAGCACAACTATGATGAAGTGGGAAAATATCTGAACAAAGCTGAATACCATAAATGTAAGTACCTGCGAAAACTTAAGAAAACATATATATATATATATATATATATATATATATATATATATATATATATATATATATATATAAAAATATAAATATGTATGTATATATACACACACAAAATGAAATGATAACAAGAGCTAAAGGTGGTTTTTTTTCTTTGTTGCCCAGTTCTTTTAACTCTAGCATAACTACTTTTAGTAGTTGTACTAATTGATGACTATGTAGAAAGGTCCAGGGATACTTAATATTACAACTTCAAAGCAAGGATAAATTGTTACCTGAATAAAGCCTGGAAAAGCATAACATAGTTTGATATGGCTAATTTGAAACTAAAGCTTCAGTTTAGAGAAAAATGCATTGGTATATTGAAATAAGGTAGACATGGCTCAAGTCCTTTTATTTTAAAAGTGCATTATTAAATTATGAGTACTTTATGTTTGGTTCACCACATGGCACAACCAAGACCCTTCATTACATCAGCCTAAGGTTCAACCAACCTTAATTCAGACAAACATGACTCCACGTGGGAGTCTGCAACCAATAGAATACATGCCCTGGCCACAGGAATAGGAAAGTTCAAGTTCAAAGCCCAAGAAGGGTATAAATGACACTCACTCTCCACTCCATGTGGTGAGCTGTCCAGGACTTCAAACCCATGTGGTCCTGTTGACCATTAAACAATCCTTCCAAGCAGCCTCCGTGTTTCCAGTGTCTTTCTCCCTACTTGGAACTGAACCTAGATGGACATTTCTTCCAACAATTCCAAAGCACTCCTAATGTTCAAGTAAAATGTAATCTCATGACTTCAACTATCAGATCTGATCCTGATAATCATGTTTGTCTTATCTGAAATTAAGATAATGTACAACATGATTTGTTTTTGCCATAATAGTCACATTTTTTTCCAGTAGTTTTTCTGGGTATTATTTTTGTTTAATCTCAAAATTTAAGAAATAACTAAGAGCAGATGGTGGTAACTAATTCAGTAATGCCAAGTGCAGCTGTAGAAATATACCCTTGTTAAACAATGTAGTTAAATTGGGCTACTACAAATTAGATTGTACAATCATATGTCTGATAACTTACGGCTATACCAATTGATTTTAGAAGGATTTATATCCAAATAAGTGTACAGCAAGTTGCAAATTTGTACTAGATTTGCAATCTCTCTGCATTGAGATGTTTTATGATTAAGGAGTAATCTGTACTGCTGTTTTTGCTCTTTTCTGTCAAGCAAACTTTTGAACAACCTGTGGGATGTCCAGGGCATACAACAAACTAAATAGGCCAACATAGTAAGAAGAAAGAATAGGAAAGAGCTCTATATCTTTTTCATGGTTTTTATTTTAAAAAGCCCCTTTGGTCAAGGGAATCCAATAAAGAGAGATAATTCATCTTGATTTCTGGCCCTTAAATGTTAGTTTTGCCTACACAGATAGGCTTTGGTTTATGTCTATTCATTCAGTGGCCATTCAAAGTTACAGTGGCACTGAAAAACTACACCACAAATTTACAACCAGTCCTTGAAGCTGGTTGCCTACACAGATAGTACTTGGTTTACAAAAGATACAGTGGTGCTGAACCCACTGGAACTATGGACTTACAATCAGCCCTTGAAGTTCCAGCTGTTGCAGCATCCCTATGGTTGTCTGATAACGATCTGGGAGCTTGGGTGCCCAGCTCACAATTACGACATCACAGCAAGCCACATCGTGTGATTGCCATTTGAAGGCTTTTATGCCGGTTTTGTGCAAACTGTCAATGGGAAAACTGGCAGGGAAGCTTGCAAGTCACTCCAGTAAGTAATTTTTTTCTGCTTTTTTTCCCAGAGGAGCTCATTATGGACTATGAGATCCCAGAGATCTTGTGTTCTATAGTACACTCCATCATCTGTAGCTCATGCCTGTCTGCAGCACTTTTGCTGGCCCTCCTCAGCCTCTGAGGCCCCCACTGATCTGCTGGTGCTTCCTAGTGCCTGCAGTGCCTTCTGTGGCACCTGCACAATTCCTCCTGTGCTCCTTACTTGGGACTCATACCTCTTCTCACTCCAGGGATTACAACAGAAACTGGGACTGCCTGGATTGCCATCATTAAACAATGCAATCTGGTGATGTCATGTTTTACACCAACAACATTTAATGAAGGCAGTCTTGATCTGATTGCCTAAGTACTACCTTTGTGAGCCTTACATATTGAACAGTTAGCCAGTAATTCATAACATAGTTTTTATTATATTATTTAATATACTAGATTACACTTTAACAACCAGAACTGGGACTAGCAACTCTTATCATTAAGGGAAACGGTCACTAGGTGAAACTACAATGTTTATATTCTTACTCCAGCTTTCCTTTATTTACAGAGCCGTGAGGGTCATAAATGTGAGGATTTGTAAAGTTACTTTTTCATCACTTCCATAACTGTGATGGTCTCTAAACAAGGCAATCGCTAAATAAGAATTCCTTTTTTCCTTCCATTCAATCATATTTGATTCTTGGATATTGACAGGAAAAGTCTCTATAGTTTTTTTGGCAAGGATTTTCAGAAGAGGTTTACCATTGCCTCCTTTTTAGGATTAAGAAAAATGTTTAGACCGAGGTCATCCAGTTGGCTTTATACCTAAGGCAGGACTAAAACTCCTGGTTTCCCAATTTCTAGCCTGATGCCTTAATTACTACACCAAACTGGCTCTCAAACAAAGACTACCTGTACACAAATTTTATAGAGTTTAATTTAATTTACTCATCATCTGTTTTTCTTTTTTGTCCATATTAAAACAAGACTCTTCTCCTATTGTTTGGTCTTTATCATTTGAAGTGGTTGAAACAGAATAGCCTTAATTAAAATTTAGAGAGAGCTTTCTGCAGTGTGCTGAAGTTCACTTGGGGAAAAATACTGAATATTGATACCATTTCTTTTTTTTTGAACTTGTATGAAAGTTCTATTTTTGGCAGGAAAAGTAGAGCTTACGTTTTGCTCATCACTTCAGAATTGTTGCTAGAAATATTTATTTTGGGTTTGAATACAATGTAATATTTTGCTTTTCCTTATAATGAATTTTTATTTGCAGATACAAGCCTCCAACTACAGAAAACAACCCTACTTTAGAGGATCCTACACCAGATTATATGAATTTGCTAGGGATGATTTTCAGCATGTGTGGCTTAATGCTAAAAGTGAGTATTAGAATACCTAGGTTTTGACTGAAAGACATCAAGAGCTGAACAAATCAAGTAAAATGTTTTACTAGTTACATATTATTATACAATTACTGAATTGCTATTGGATATTATAATCCTAGCATTTTTCATTAAAATCTGGATTATTTGTAATTCCATGTTTCTTTCTTTCTAGGGTTAAATAACAGATAATCAGAGTTGGAAGGGATATTTTTTTTTCTTTCTTTTTTATTAATTTTACAAAAACAGTGCACAGATAATCAAGGCATAGCAGCTTATAAATTCTTTTCTTAAAAAAAATAAAATAGTAGTAATTAAAGAAGAAAACCAATAGAACATAATGATTTCAAATTATAATATCAATATTTACTTTATCTATTTAACTTCATATCTTATCCCAACTTCTCCTTTTCATCCAAATTATTTCTTGCTAATTAAATTTTTTTTGCCTTTTATCAACGTACAAAACACAAAAAACATAACAAAACTTAAAACATCTTTTCTGAAAGCTGCTTGATCCCGAGTTAAAACTCTTCACACAGATGAAATTTACACATCATATTCACTTTATATATCCTTCCCTATCTTATTACCATTTTCGATAACATTCTTTGTCTGTTCTATTTCCAACTATCCATTCATCTTTTTTCTTTTACTATACTTCTCCTATACACTAATTGGAGTGACGCCTTTAACTCATTGACCTAACTTAAAAGTACTTCATATAACACTTAATTTATCTTGGAATTCTGTTTAGTACATTCTAAAATTACACAATAAATTTTATAAGAAAGGTTCTACTCTAAATACACATATAAAAACACAATCTTATGTACCTTCCAGAATCCCCCTCTTTTTTTATCCTTAATTAAATTCACCCATTGTCTCTGAATAAACTTTTTTTCTTTAGATCTTGCTTCCCACCATTAAGGCTTCTCCTCCCACCCTTTCTCTCTTGCTTATTCTTCTCCTTGCCCTTTTTACCCTTTTGTCTCCCCTCCTCCCTTTTCTTACTCCCTTTCCGTTGCTTTCTAATCTTGCCTCCACCTTTCCTCTCATTTTTCTCTTTTTTGGTTGTTTTTTGAAACCTTAAAATCCCCTTTTTCTTATCCTCTTTCTCCTCCTCCCCGGAAAAAACCCATTGTTCATCAAAGATGGCTTCTTCTTCCTCTTCTTCTTTGTCCCAGTCATTCTGCTGCTTAGTCAACTTTTCATAAGTACATAACGCCATTTCTAAAAATTGAAATAAAGTGCCCAAAGTATCTATTCCATCTTGTTCTTCCTTTTTATATTTTTGATATTCAGTCTTTAGTTCATCCACAAGCGATGCCATCATAAAAAGAGAAACTTTTCCCAAAACAACTACCCAAGTGTTTTTAATCAAAAATAGTTCAAAAGAAGTTCCAACGATTAATACTTTTCTTCCTTCTTCTATTTCTCTTTCTGGGGTTACAGTTTAATCAAAGAGGTCCAATTACCATATATCTTTCTTTGGGATTCTAGGCAATCTCCTCCTTTTTCCACTTCTGCTCCAATTTTTTTCCTCTCCCTTCCCACTTGCAACATCAATTTTTAAATGATCAGAAATCCATACATCTAATAAGGGTTTTCCAATTTCTTAAATTTTTAAGTCCAGTGTCCAAGAAATCTTTTATCCCTTGACTTCAACTTTCAAAATAGTTCACCTTCAGTGCCCAAATAAATTTCAAATCTTCATCTGCTGTTTCTATGGGGTGGGAGAGTGAAGAAAAAAAAAGTTCCCTTTAAAAGCTTCTCCGCCGCTTTCCGATCTTCTTAGATACAATGTATCCTCCAGCAATTCAGACAGTTCAGTTCCAGCGAGTTTAAAAGATGTTGATTGACCCGGCTCAGCCAGCACTTTCACTTTTCTTGCTTCCTCCAGCACGATCTTACCCGGTTGCTGGCTTCTTCGTGGCAGCCATTGCTGACCGCCGCTCCACCGCCTCGGGAAAAAGGGGTTTTTCCGGACGAGGAGGGGGTCTGCGACACCCCCAATCCCCTGTCCGGCTCCCCTCTTCGGCTGTCCCTACAGGGCAGCCATGTCCCCCTGACCCATTTGAATCGGGGGTACCTCGGCGGCAAGCGCAGTAGGAGTCGCGAACAGTCGCGAATTCCTGCTGCCACCAAAGCCACGCGGAACCGGAAACCCGAGTTGGAAGGGATCTTGTAGGTCATCTAGTCCAACCCCCCGCCCAAGCGGGAGATCCTACACCATTTCTGACAAATGGCAGTCCAATCTCTTCTTGTAAGTTTCAAGTGATGGCGCTCCCACAACTTCTGAGGGCAAGCTGTTCCACTGGTTGATTGTTCTCCTTATTTCCAGGCTGAATCTCTCCTTGTTCAAGTTTCCATCCATTATCCCTTGTCTGGTCTACAGGCACTTTAGAAAATAGCTTGACCCCTTCCTCCCTGTGGCAGTCCCTCAAATATTGGAAGACTGCTCTCATGTCTCCCCTGGTCCTTCTCTTTACTAGACTAGCCAAGCCCAGTTCTTGCAACCGTTAGTTGAATGTTTTAGCCTCCAGTCCCCTAATCACCCTGGTTGCTCTTCTCTGTACTTTTTCTAGAGTCTCAACATCTTTTTTATAATGTGGTGACCAAAACTGGATGCAGTACTCTAGGTGTGGTCTTACTAAGGCTTTATAGAGTGGTATTAGTACTTCCCTTAATCTTGACTGTATCCCTCTGTTAATACAATTTAGGATTGCATTAGCTTTTTTTGGCGGCGGCTGCACACTGCTGGCTCATATTTAGCTGGTTGTCCACTAAGACTCTAAGATCCCTGTTACAGTTACTGCTATTGAGCCTGGTTTCACTCAGTCTATAGGTGTACTTTCGGTTTTTCTTGTCTAAGTGTAGGACTTTACTTTTCTCTACATTGAATTTCATTTTGTTGGATACGGCTCAGTGTTCTAGTCTTTCAAGATCCATCTGGATCTTGAGCCTATTTTCTTAGCTATTCTTGCCAGCTTAGTATCATCTGCAAATTTGGTAAGTTCCCCTTCTATTCCCTCACCTAAGTTGTTAATGAAGATCTTGAAGAGTACCGGGCCTAAGACGGAACCTTGTGGCATCCCACTGCTTACTTCCCTCCATGTGGATTGATTACACAGTATTTCTCAGAAATTTTTCTGCCAACTTTCAAAGGCTGACTAGTTACTATTGAACTTTCAGCAATAAATTAATAGCTTAATGTTTCAATTCATATTGATTTGGAGTTTATTTTTAACAGTTTTAGCTAAATTTATATAGGCTGTTGGATATGTATTAGTATAAATTATTCCAGAAGAAATCAAAACTGACTTTAAAATCTGTATAAGCATTGTGGGGCATTATAGATGATAGACTAGTTAAATGAAATTCCTTTCATTAGAGGAATGTTTTGCTATCTATGCTGCAGAAAATACATAAAGATGTATCCTGTGCAAGGGCTCTTTTCATTCATTTCAGTTTGATTCTCCCTAAGGGATCTTAACTGTGCCTACAGGATAATGTGTCTTCTGTGTAAAAGTGATATACCAATTACTGGTGATAGTACCATCGTATATCATTGTTTTTGAAAATATATGTAATTATTTTACAACAACTCATTCAGATCTCAATTCTAGATTAAAATATCTAAGAGTTTAATTGTATCAGATCACTTCTTAGCATTAACAGACAGATACATTAATAGTAATTCAACTGTTCTGAATGGATGGCCTGCACGAAATAGCAATTACAATAATGTAATTGAGAAGCTATCATCAGGTTAATGTATATAGAAATTCAGTTTAATTATGAGATAAATTTAAGTCTTACTCAGGATCATTTATTTGGTCCTCAATCATCAGCATCTTTCTTTTTACAGATGACCAAGGCATTATTCACATAATAATAATCCACACCTGTAATATGAAATCTTTTAACTAAAATAATCTTGAGGGGGGGAGGGAGGAAGAGAAAGAGAGAGAAAGAGGGAGGGGGAGAGAGAGTGAGAGAGCACTTTGCATGAGTTTCTATTTGAGGTGACACTATACAAAGTTTAGGAAAAATCCATAAAGACCTACATTGTAATAACGGTGTATTGAAATGTGGTTTTCACAAATAATAAAATTTCTATCTGAATGTCTGTAAAGATTCTCAATCATTTAGGTTATTGTTGTCTCAATTCTGAATGTGTTAATAAAATGTTGAATAACCATTGATGTCTTTTTCTAGTCTTCCTTAGAAGTTCTGCAGCACTAATTCTCAACATATATATTTTTCTTGTTAAGATTATTAAATCACACAACTTCATATGTCAAATATATTTCTTTTCAAATTAGAATTTTCAGTTTATATTTCTCATTGTTAATGGCATTTAATTCAATAGCACCAAGTGAAAAAGTTTGAGTTCATTAATATGGCTTTATTTTTGTCATATGTATTTTATAAGTAACTTTGTCATGATTATGCTTTAGCAATATTTATTAATTTTTAAAACTGCAGGCTGTTCCTGAACTCATAGGAAAAAGAAAGTGGAATATTTATAATATTGTTAAACTTTAATAACTCTGATGTATCTGTGATACACACCTGTATTATGAGGTTCTCATAATATTTTTCCATGGTGTTTGCAGTTAAAATGGTGTGCTTGGATTGCTGTCTACTGCTCATTTATCAGTTTTGCCAATTCTAGAAGCTCAGAAGACACCAAACAGATGATGAGCAGTTTCATGTAAGCCGTGTTTTTACTTCTTTCAGACTTGTATTATGTCTGATTTGCTATGGTATTCATTTCCAAATACATAGGTCTTGCCCTGGAAATACTTTCTCAGGAATGCTAATTACAAAGTTCTCAAAATTCCAAATAGTCTACTTGATCAAAAAGCTTACTGATTCTTATTTTTCTTTTGATTTGAGTAGCTTTCCCTCTGATAGTGACTCATTTTATAATACTTATGTTCAAAATAAAAGCTGTTTCGCTTTTCATCAAAGTGTAGCCTTGATGCTTCATGGTAGATTGATAATTGAACCTGCCTTCTCTTCCTCCTTTCTGCTGAGTTTATACTCCTTTAATAACAGTGGGGTATATCACCCACTGATAAGAAAAATGGCCAAATAATGGAATCTAGAAAACTAGCTTTTGTGGTAATCTTTTTTTATTAGCTTCTGTTGCCTGAGCATCTCCATTTGCCTCTTTTCCTCTAACATGTATATGAGGGATTCAGACAAATTTGCCTACAGACATTCACATTCTACATGTGGAGAATAATAACCTAAGATTATAAATCACCACAAGCTCCAGGTCACCTCAGTGATCTGATCTCCAGATATTTTCATGTTTATTTCTACAGTGAGGAAATGCCTGAAAATATCAATGCATTTGAAAATTAGATCACTTGGGAGACTCAGCTTGCTTATTCAATTTAAACTCTTTGTGAAGCCTTAACAGGGCTGCTTTTTATTTCTCCCCCTGCTTAATAAGTTCTTATTTCATCTTTATTCAGTTTCCTTCCTTCCATTTTTTTTCTTCTCTTTCCTTTACAATGCAACTACCAACTACCTACTACCTGTATTTCCTTTTTTCTTCTTTTTTTGTTATTTTATTGAAAAAATATTTGCACTCTTATTTTTGTACGGCGAGTTTTCTGTGTATAAGATTTATGAATGTAGATACCGTGTTTCTCCAACAATATGGCCTCCCCCAATAGTAAGTTCCAGTATGTTTTATAGGCATAAAATCAAATTAAGCCTCTCCCCCCAAATTAAGGCCTATATTAAACATGCAAAATGGGGGAGAATGGTGGGGGGGGGCTTGCCGTTAGGAAGTACTTTTGTTGCATACCTGGATATGGTGCTGCCTGTGTTGACTTCGGCGTTGGTGGGGCACTTCGTATCGGGAAACCTTACGCCACTGTTTTCCCTTCTCCCTGTGGTGCCACGGTGTTTAGAGCAACGCCACGGCATTTGGCGCAGCCACATGCGGCCAGCCAGTGCTCCTCCCTGCAACCGGAGCCCAGCGGAGACACTTGGCTTCAGGCGCTCTTGTCGCAGCCTTCCCTTCGCCTTCGAAGGCAAAGCCAATTCTTTTAAAAATGATGCCCTACTACCAGTATGACAAAGCCTCCCCTGCCCGAGAGGGCAGCACAACCCCATGTGGGGAGGCAAATCTCCCGGAGCCGCAGCGCAGGATTGGCCCACCCTGGGAGAAGCGTCCAGCCACCATCCCTGCCTGGTGCCAGGCAGAACGCGAAGAGCTTCGCCTGGGGCACCCAAAGTAGCTAATAGGCGGGTCCTCCTACCCGGCAGTAGAGTTCTCGCCAAGGCAGCGAGCGCCCCCCCGCCGGGCCCTCCACTCATTACGCCAGGGCCACGCCAGGGCTGGGCGGAGCTGGAAAAGTGAGCTGTGGGTACGCGCCTGCCTGCCAAGCGAAAGAGCCAGGCCAACCCGAGCTTGGCTTCCTTCCCAAGTCCCTCCAGCCCGAACCCAAAGGGGCCACTGGGAGAGGTTGCCCAAGACAGTGATAGCGCCTGCCTGTCCACGGACTGGGAGGCGAGGTGACGGCAGCGCAGCTTCCCTGGCCGACGGGTCCAGCAGAGAGAGCCCCAAGCCGCCTGTCCTTTCTACCCCTCACCCAACCCGTCCCCGTCCCCACTCATCTCCAAATGTGCCGGCAGCTCCAAATGCAGCGGCACGGGCATCGGGCAGAGGCGCTCACTCGGCGGGGCTCAGCTCGGAGGAGGACGTGGCGCAGGCCGTTGTCTTGCCTCCCTGTCCATGGATGGGTGGGTGCTATCACTGCCTTGGGCAGCCTCTCCCGGTGGCCCCTTCAGGTTTGGGCTGGAGGAACTTGGGAAGGAAGCCAAGCTCGGGTCAGCCCAGCTCTTTTGCTTGGCAGACAGGCACACACACGCGGCTTGCTTTCCCGGCTCTGCCCAGCCCGCACGGCTCTGGCATAGCCCTAGCGGGATGAGCAGAGGTATTTTTTTTGTGAGCCAGTACTATTAGGCAGATAGTTGAGGCTTCAAGGGCAAGAACTGTTCATTTAGTTTCTCAGTTGCTAATTATTGCTGAGGAAAACACTTCAAGAAATAAATTTAGTTTGGTGAGCAAATGTATCTTTAATTTGACTACCTATTTTGGAAAGTTGGGATAACTGTAATTAATTTTGATATTACTGTGGATAAAATGTTAAGGATTCTACATTAATTCTGTCACTACTCTCTTTTTTCCAGGTTGTCTATTTCTGCTGTAGTGATGTCCTATCTTCAAAATCCTCAGCCCATGTCTCCTCCTTGGTGAAAAGATAACACTTTTCTTTAAAACTCATCTTCCCAAGTAGATAGGTTATCCTGTTCAAAGTGAAAGGTTTTCTTACACAACATAAATTTAATTGCACAGGTATACCATTGCAGCATATTGGGAATATTTACTTTGCTACATCAATAAAGTAATTATTGTTAAATATGCATTGGCTACCTTGCTAAATTTTCTTAACATGTTAAGAATGCATTTTATTTGAGTACAACTCTGAGCCAAGCCTATATAAACAAAGAATTCTCAGTGTATTTCTTGGACTATTAGGAGGATCTGCTCCATAGAAAAAAGAATCAGTGTGGTCCAGAAATAAGTTTATCATCAATGAACATACACTGCTCAAAAAAAATAAAGGGAATACTTAAACAACACAATATAACTCCAAGTCAGTCACACTTCTGTGAAATCAACTGTCCACTTAGGTAGCAAAACTGATTGATTAATTTCACATGCTGTTGTTCAAATGGAATAGACAACAGGTGGAAAGCATAGGCAGTTAGCAAGACATCCCCAATAAAGGAGTGGTTCTGCAGGTGGTGAACACAGACCACTTCTCAGTTCCTGTGCTTTCTGGCTAATGGTTTGGTCACTTTTGAATGCTGGCGGTGTTTTCACTCTAGTGGTGGCATGAGACGGAGTCTACAACCCACACAAGTGGCTCAGGTAGTGCAGCTCATCCAGGATGGCACATCAATGCGAGCTGTGGCAAGAAGGTTTGCTGTGTCTGTCAGCATAGTGTCCAGAGCATGGAGGCGCTACCAGGAGACAGGCCAGTGCATCAGGAGATGTGGAGGAAGCCGTAGGAGGGCAACCACCCAGCATCAGGACCGCTACCTCCGCCTTTGTGCAAAGAGGGACAGGAGGAGCACTGCCAGAGCCCTGCAAAATGACCTCCAGCGGGCCACAAATGTGCATGTGGCTGCTCAAATGGTCAGAAACAGACTCCATGAGGGTGGTATGAGGGCCCAACGTCCACAGATGGGGGTTGTGCTTACAGCCCAACACCGTTCAGAACGTTTGGCATTTGCCAGAGAACACCAAGATTGGCAAATTGCCCATTGGCGCCCTGTGCTCTTCACAGATGAAAGCAGGTTCACACTGAGCACATGTGACAGACATGACAGGGTCTGGAGATGCCATGGAGAACGTTTTGCTGCCTGCAACATCCTCCAGCATGACTGGTTTGGCAGTGGGTCAGTAATGGTGTGGGTGGCATTTCTTTAAGGGGCCGCACAGTCCTCCATATGCTCACCAGAGGTAGCCTGACTGCCATTAGGTACCGAGATGAGATCCTCAGCCCCCTTGTGAGACCATATGCTGGCGTGGTTGGCCCTGGGTTCCTCCTAATGCAAGACAATGCTAGAGCTCATGTGGCTGGAGTTCCTGCAAAACGAAGGCATTGATGCTATGGACTAGCCCGCCCATTCCTCAGACCTGAATCCAATTGAGCACATCTGGAACATCATGTCTCGCTCCATCCACCAACGACACATTGCACCACAGACTGTCCAGGAGTTGCGGGATGCTTTAGTCCAGGTATGGGAGAAGATCCCTCAGGAGACCATCTGCCACCTCATCAGGAGCACGGCCAGGCATTATAGGGAGGGCATACAGGCACATGGAGGCCACACACACACTACTGAGCCTCATTTTGACTTCTTTTAAGGACATTACATCAAAGTTGGATCAGCCTGTAGTGTTTTTTCCACTTTAATTTTGATTGTAACTCCAAATCCAGACCTCCATGGGTTGCTAAATTCGATTTCCATTGATATTTTTTGTGTGATTTTATTGTCAGCACATCCAACTATGTAATGAACAAAGTATTTAATGAGAATATTTCATTCATTCAGATCTAGGATGTCTTATTTTTGTGTTTCCTTTATTTTTTTGAGCAGTGTATTTTAAAAATTGGTACTTGAACCTAATTAGCATACAACAGAAACAATATCTTGAGAAATATAAAGCTTTGTGTATCTATAGAAGTAGCCAACTTTCCACATAGCTTTTAATCAAAATAGTGTGTTGTAAAGCTATGTACTACGATAGTTTTGAAATTCTAGCGCTATTATCTATGAAGCATATAAGACAAGGATCTTTCCAAGTGCAATTTTAAAAAGATATCCTCAGTTCAGTGGTGGGATTCAAAAATTTTATTACTGGTTCTGTGGGCATGGCCATGTGACTGGGTGGGTATAGCTTTTTTTTTTTTGTAGCCCCCACCCGTTTTGGGAGCTTCCTAGCCTCAGAGGAACCTCTGGGGGGGAGGAGAGCATTTTTGCTCCCCTAAGGCTCCTCTGGGACTCTGGAAGGCAAAAAATGGAGGGGGGAGCTGAGCTCCTCCCTCCATTTTTTGCCTTCTGGGCCTCAGCAAGGGGAATCCCGGCACAGCTGATCTTATCTACAGCTGATTATCGGGAGGGAAAAAAAAGAAATATATACCTTAGGCGAATGTCAGGTGGGTGGGGTAAGTGAGCACCGGGCAGAGAGCGACTGGGTCAGGGGCGTGGCTAGGCAGAACTTACTACCGGTTCGGCAACCCACACCAAATTCTTGCTACCAGTTCATCCAGTGCGAACCGGCTGAATATCACCACTGCCTCAGTTATATCAAGAACTGGATGAATCCAGAGAGAATTGTATTCATTCGCTATGCAGTGCAACTACTTTTTTGTAGGAACATTTAATCTATGTATTTAACAGCATTCTCCTCATGGATATGCTTTGTATAAAAGGGTTCAAATTTGTATTAGAGCAGGCATAGAACAGAGAGGCCACAACACTCTTAATTTCTGAAAAGGTAATTAGAAGCACCTTTAATCATGGACTCAATAATATTTTTATCTTTATTTACTCAAACAAGACTGAACAATTAATAAGTGAAAGAGTAACCGCTTTAGGCCTTTTGGTTGCTTCAAAGCAGTGTTCTTTGGCTAACTTCCAAAGACTGGATTGCATCTGGTGATTCATGAGTGCTCTCATCTCTTTCTTTCCCCTTCCCACTCCCTGCTTACAGCTTTCCTACTTCCAGACAATGCTAAACAGCCTGAGGAAATGGCACAGCTGGGATATTGAGGAAAGGGGTACATATCAGGATGGAGAGTACATGGTCTGGCATTCAGTAGGAAGGAAGACTGGCCTGAATTTGTGGGGAATGCAGAGGACTATCTGTTATTTATTGGCGTATCCTATATGTTGATAACAGATCATAAAGAACAAAATTAGATTATATTGAGCACATCTGCAAAAAATTTTCTGAGAAATACAGCTAAATACTGTGGCTTTCTTTCTAAGGATTTCTATTCAGATCCATTTTAATACGGATTCATTCTGGAATGCTAACTGACTGCATTGTCACAAATGCAGATTGCCTCTGTCGCTTGGGAAATCAGTATTTCCTGCTTTCAGACTACTAAAAACATCTCAGCAAGAAGAAAAGGATGCAAAATTTGTAGAGCTCTATTATGGACACAGTTCTCAAGGACAACTAAGCATATTTTTTCAACTTTGTGAAGCTTGCTTATAGGTGGGGTGGTAATAATTCTCACAGCATGCATTGTATTGACAGAGCTAGGAATTGGCATTTTGTTCGAAAGGAAAGCTGTGTGATGCATTGTTTTTCTTTCTGTACCACTAGAGGCCACCTACAGTCTTGTCCTAAATTGCTCCCATGCAGTGTAATGTTATGAATGGGCTAATGAAGGGAGGGGGGTATGTTATGGGGCAAGACGATTTGCAAAGAGTATGGGGATAGTGGGGGTCGGGCAGGGGAGAAGCAAAGAGAAACCATGTCCCTGCCTGAACACTTACCCATCTGTTTTCAATAAATTTATTTCCTTTCTAGCCTTTGGATAATCCTGTGCCTTTAAGAGACGAGCGCCCACCCACCCCTTCTTCCCATCCCCAATCTATTTTGGCTTGCTGCTGTTTTCATTTCCGCTTTCCTGTTCCGCATCTGGTGCCAGGAAATTCCTCACTTCCGCACTTGCTGGCCAGGAGACCTCTGTGTGTGTGTGTGTGGGCGTGGGTTGAAGGCTGCCGCGTAGTCAGTGCGGAATGCAGCCGGAGAGGGTATCAGCATCTCCTTTTAATCACTCACCACCCAGAGGGCTTAATGAAGCTCTGAGTTGGAGTGCATTCATCCACCCTGACATAGATTTCCTCAGCTTCTTAGCTAGGTTGTGGAGCAGGTGGCAAAACAGCTAGATTTAGGCATCATTTAATTGTGTGGATGCGGAAGGAGACAGGAAAAAGCTCTTCAGCCTTTGCATATACATATCTGTGTTTGCTTAAATCCCAGCTCCTGTTCATACATCACACTGGGAGGCTAATCTGTAGCTCAGCAACAAAGGCGGTGCGATGGCACACAAACATTGCACCATAGCAGCTGAGGGCTAAGTTTAAATGACACAGCAAATCATTGTCATATTAAGAACTTAAGCTGAAGTGTTGGGAGTTTTAATTCTGCCTGGTAACTTTCCCTTTTATGCTTTAATTTCACATGTTTGGTTGGTAAAGGAAGAATCCGCACTTGCAGCGAGATTGGTTGATGCCATTTTGAGACTTGAGTTAAAATCTTGACATTAAAACTACAGATAGTGGTCTTTCTTAAAGGGGCTGAATGAGCTAGAAGGTTCTTCTGTCTAGTCCTTGTTATGAGAAAGCCTCAAGAATGGCCCTGAAATAAAGTGGGAGCAGGTAATTAATATACTGTATAGAAATGTTAAGGATTTTTCTATTTGATTTTAGGGAGAGAACTATGTTTAATATATGTAATTCAAGGAAGCAGAAAAATTTCTGGGCTCCACTATAGATGAATCCCTTCCCTTCCGCTTCCCCTCCCTCAAATAGAGCAGTGTATCCTGTTTGATAACTGTAGTCTGAACTTTAGTACAGATGGTAGATCTTTGCCCAGCAGGATTTGCTGAACAAAGTTATGTTCTCATCTAAAGCACAATTTGGAAGTGGCTTACTAACCTGTCAATCAAGAAGGCCTAGTTTGGCTAGCTAGCTAATTAATTAATCAATTATATCTAGCCTTTCATCCAGGAGCTGAATACTGTATACATAGTCTCCCTCTTGCTTTCCCCCCCCATAATTTCAACAATAACCCCAAGAGATAGGTTGGACTGTGACATGACTGATATTTTGACCCTGCCACTACAGCCTCCATGTACTATTTTAACTGATGCTATTAATATACCACTTAATGTGAAATGCTGCTGTTGAATGTAGGAAAATATGCCAGATACTGTTACAATGATGAAAGCCAGTTTGGAGTAGCAGTTAAGGCAACAGACTACAAACTAAAGCAATGTGAATTCTAGTCCTACCATAGGCATAAAGCCAGCAGGGGACTTTGGGCCAGTCACACACTCTCAGCCTTAAGAAGTAGGCAATGGCAAACTTCTGAAATCTTGCCAAGATAGTTGCAGGAATTTATCCGGTCAGTCACCATGACTCAAAAACTGACTTGAAGGCACAAACATTAAAATAATACCTCTGTATTATAGTTCAAGGGGCATGGAAAAATATTTTAGGAGGGGGCAGGCATTGTTAAGAGCTGCCATTGTTCTCTTCATTTCCCAGTTACCTAACATTACAAAATAGCCATAGATCTATGCAACCTAGGCCCTCACAGGGAAAGAAAAAAGGCAGCTTTTGAGATCCAGGCACAAAGATATATTGTTTTATATATGAAGGATGGCCTCTTCTGCCCTGTAAATATCAACATTACTTTTTATGTTACCTGTAGCTGACAAAATGGGAGTTATGAGTTTTACTGATTTGCATGCACCAGCACACTGATTATTAGGGCTGCCTCAGCATTTCTGAAGTCACAAAGGGAATTTAAAGCAAGGGGAATGTAAAAATAGTACCTGCCTGCAATTCTGAAAGCATCCCAGGATCAGAAAAGAGGCAGTTGTTTTAAATAGTGGCAGCCAGAACTACATGTCCTGAAGCATCTTTTTAAAATCAAATCTGAGACATTGCGCACCCCTACTTTTGTACATGCATAATCTCACATTCTATACAACAAACTTATCTGTATACACACAGTACATCAGCTTCTCTCCTTCATGTAAATTCCATATATTTGAATTAAGTATGTTTTTGCTTCAGGAATACTGGTACAATATGTTTGGTGAGCAACTACTATAGTTATGGTAAATATCCATTTTGAAAAGAAATGGGATTGAGACCAGTTTTATTCCTTGATGCTAGTGAAATATTTTGCTACCCAAGTTTTTTATCTCTTCCTTTGAATCGAAGAGATTTTGTAAATTTCTCTTGGCCACACAATTAGTGGCAGATATATATAAAGCAATATAGGTTAATTTATTATTTGGAGAGGCAAAAATGGCATGGGCTTTACATTCTATGAACATGGAGAAGAAGATGAACTATTTTTGTGTGATTCCTTTAGATAGGAAAAACATCTGGTGACCAGGAGTATGACAGAGCTTTGCAGATGCTGTTGCTTTCCAAGAAGTCAGCAGCTCAAGGATAATGATTGAATAAGGAAAAATATTGCTTGGCTATTCATAGTTTCTAGAATAGGATAGAGTTTGTAAGGAGATGAACACTAAATATACTCTATGGGGAGGCCAGACAAAGACAACTTAAAGCACTGATGATCATATTTATTTATCAGTGGTTTTGACCAAGATGTTCCTTTTATTTCAAAACTTGCACTGCCTTGAGAGCTCACTAAATTTCCTCACTACTGGTAGTAATAAAAGATAAGGTTTTGCCAGCCATCCTTTGTTATTTCAACCTGACCAGCTTGCCACAGGAAAATTTGCAAAGGCCATCCTGCTGAAATGAGGTATAAGGTGTTGCCAAAGTGTTCTAAAGACTCCTCCCTAAGACTGCACTCATGAAATCCAGCATGTTCAGTCAGAATGGGAGGAACAAAAGATGAATCTGTAGGAGGATAAATGGTCTCAGACGTCTTGAGGTAACAAGAGCATCACCTAAGGTGGAAAAGAAAGCCCAGTCTAATCAAAGTGCTTTATATGTCCTTACACTCCATGCCTCTAGAGAAATAACAGAGTTCCCATAGAATCAGGACCAATATTTGGACAAGAAGGAATTAAGAACCCTTTCACCTCACATAGTTTTTAGTGTGTAACTTTTTCCCATGTAATGCTTAAATCTGACAGTGTCAGCAGGCATCACATTCTGACAAAAAGGCTCCTGAGTAATCTTGAATGATAATTCAAGATTGGACTACCTTCAAAAGAGGAGGCAACCTAGTCATCCTTGTTTCTTTTGTTTGGCTTTCAATATTTTTTTCAACCCTTTCTACCCCAACATCTCAGCTTGGTTATAATGCTTTATCCCAGCATAGTATGACAAGTGGTCCAAGTCTAGAATGCCATACATGTTAAAAATATGAGATATAGAAAGAGAAATACCACATTGATTTCATGCATTTTCTAAAAAGATAAAGAAAGTAAAACTTGAAATTCCTTTTTTATTTTTAAACCAAAGTAAGGTTAAACAATGATACAATTCCTGTCTGTTCCCAAAGGTTCCCTCAAGGACTGGTTCTCTGATTAATTTGGAATCAGTTCCAAAAGAGCCTGGTTCCAAATCAAATATTGAAGACTTGTAAACAAGCTTTGGGTGCAGAGTATCAATCATTTCAACCTGTGATTTTAAAAAAGGACACTTTTCTACTTTGCTTAAAGTTGGCTTAAGTTGTTACAAACTAATTGGTTGCTACAACAATAAATATCAAAACTGCATAAATATAAACTCTGGAATTACTGAATACAGAAGCAAAAAACATGCAGGAGTATATGAACTTTCCCTCATTCTGCAAGGTGCTTCATGATTTGATAACTGCTAGATACAAAAAAATGTTTAGAAGTCAGAGAATAATAGTATGTGGCAATGCTGAAGAGGTATTGCTTTACTTTTTGTTTTGCTTCAGCTTTACAACCTTAGGACTTACTTGGTAAGTTTAACTCTGCATGTCTACCAGTTATTACTGTAAAGGCTGAACTAAAGCTCATAGACAACAGGTATCACTTACATCCTTAAAAAACAGTCCAAAACCAAGCTCCTTCTCTATTCTCACCATCTAGTTTTTGTTGCTTTCTTTTTGGAAGACGGGTGGGAAGATGACAACATCAGGAATCTTAGCTTCTAGCATAACCTGCTCTAGCTGTTAGCTTATTGCAGCCTGTCTACCAAGCAGTTTCCCATGGGTACTAATTATTCTGAGGTGGGGCCCATAATTGCCTTGGTTGGAGCAATTTAATGAGGCTGTCTGGCTGCTCCCTGCCCATGATCATATTCAATAGAAATTCCACATGCCAAGGAGTGTTGTAATTGTGGGATCCCTGTCTTGTCCAACAGTAAGGCAGTGCACAAGCAGAATGGTAAAGGCGTACCTGTTCTGCTTAAGGGAGGCTGGCTAAACAAAAGCAACTCCAATGAACGACATGCCTTTTATGCAACTTTCCAATTCTACTGGTATAGGTGTCATGAGAAGTAAGGATTGAGGGATAAAGAGCCTATACTCCGAATAAAGGATTCTAAAGATGGGGGGGGGGGGAGAAAGTACAACTTAGTTAGGCTGAGATTTGTTGGTTAAAATGGATAGGAAGAAGGAAATTAATGAAGGATTTCAGCCTCCAGCCAAAGTGTAGGCGGACTAGTTAGTGCTAGAACTTGTGTTCATTTGCCAGCTTTGTAAGCAGAACACACATCTTTCTTTACATCCATTAAAGTAACACAAGAATTTTGAAACAGCTGGTACTAATATAAACCTACTGTGTGTGTGTGTGCACGCAGAGACATATGCCCCAATTTTTATGTCCAGTCTTTCCTTTATGCCTGATTGAGTTTCTTTCCTTCTATTTTGATGCAAAAGTGTTTTTCTCTGAGTTACATTTACATTTCTAAACTAGAGAATACTGGGCATTCTTTCTCTTGCCACTGTTTAATAACATCTTAGGAAATTCTGTGAAAAGAAAAAAGTAAAATTCCACATCAGTTGATGTAGCGTTTAATCAGAATTACCTGGTCCAAGAAGAGAGTGGTTACCAGACTCCAACTATCATCCAATAAAAGGTGTATATGTTTATGGGGTCGCCCCCTTCCCACACTCCATGAGAACATAGGAACTTCAGCAGGTGCCGGATACAGCCTGGCTGGTGGCAAGGCAGAACAAGCCATCCGCTCCAGTATCCTGTCTCCAGTAGTAGCTGGTGCACAGGAAACCACCCTGATTGCTTTTAGCATGCCAAACTTTCCTCACTGTGCAGCCCCACATCCTCACTTAAGAGTGTGTTATGAGGGGGAGGAGAGGGAAGAGATTGAGTGGGTTCCTGTCCTTCAGCCTGTGCCTTGAGGGGGTGGGGGAATTCAGATTCCTGGCAGAGAGTAGTTCTGTGTGTGGGGGAGCCTTTCGTTCTGCTGCCTTTGTTCTGCTAGAGATATGCTTGGGGCATTATCAAAGACCTTTCTATCTATTCACAGAGGGAGTGTCTTGCACAGGCAATGACATGACAGGGCTCCTAGGTGCAAGGCAGAATTGTATAAGGCTGTCAAGATTTCCCTCAAACATAAAGGAGCTAGGAATGCAAAAATGCCCGCATCCACAGTAATCTTAAGAATAAATGCAAACTATAATTACATTGCATACTAGGGAAAAGAGAGAAATGTTTGATTTCTAACGCTCCAGTTCTTTGCATTCTAACAAAAGCGAGATTAGGCAAACGTTCTATTCAGTTGATAGACAATGACAGTGACATGGGCAAAGGGCCCACTGCTGGGGCATAGGATATTTTGGCCTTTGAACTTGGAGGGAGCAACTTTCTGCTGAAAAAGACCATGATCCAGACTGGCATTTACTCTTCAAGATACAAGACAAGGAGAGGTTTTTCCTCATATTTCTAGGACCCATAAATATGAAATAATGCTAAGTTACATATGTATTTAGGGACCTTGAGGACTCTTGTGGCTGTGTCTTATAATTTGCAGGAGAACATAATTAAAATCATGTATTAAAATAAATGCTTCAGTAATTCTAATAAAATATATAAAGATGAAAAGAGCACATATTTCAATCAGTTAAAAAATCTTCTCCACCAGAAAATAAAATTAAAGGCAGTATTGGAAGATAAACATATAAAAATATTATCTACCCCCACAAGGGAAAACTTACAGGTTTTAAACAAAATAACAAAAGCTGCAGGTCACAAAGCATGCCTGATCTTGACCGTGAGAAAGATTTTCATGCGCCTTTTTCTCCTTACTCACTGAAGTTGTTAACAATGAGTCTGTTATTATACTATTAACACCTGGCACTGTGTTACAAGTGCTTAGAAGACTAGCATGATAAGTGTTTATGGAGATTCTCATTCATCCAAGTCATGGTTGTTCCAAAGGTGCTTTATCAAAACTGGTCTTTGATTTTCCTTCTCATCCAAGAAGCTTCTTCAGTTCAGTTGGATGAGAAGCAAAACATCTTCAAGGAGACACAAAGTCCAGTTATCTTTTGAAAAAGCACCTTTGGGATTAGTGTGATAGATATCATAGAAATTCGGTCATTGGTAAAGAAAGGCCAAGGAATCAGATGCAACGCTCTTTCATTGATCCATATGGATGTGTGAGTAAAAGTATTGTATGATTTTTAAAAAGGTATTGAGAATTCTAGAAAGAGAGGAGGGAAGAGCAACAGAGATGATTTTGTCCGGAGGCCAAAACACATGGTGAACAGTTGCAGGAACTAATGAAGAGAAGGACTGGAGATGGCATGGTAGCAGTCTTTTAATATATCAGAGGTAGTCACAAAGAAGAGGGGGACCCAATGGCAAAACAAGAAGTAACAGAAGGGAAGCTTAAAGAGTGATTAGAACTAGAAGAAATTTCTTGACGATGGGAACAATTATTCAGTGGAATGGCTTGCCTTCAGAAGTTGTGGGTGCTCTACCACTGCAGATTTTAGAGGAGGTTGAACAGCTATTTGTCTGGAATGGTATAGGGTCTCCTGCTTGAGCAGAGGTTTGAACTAGAAGACCTCCAAAATCCCTTCCAACTATGTTATTCTGTATTCTGTAAATTAGACTTCAAGTTTGAGACTTATGGTCGAGTGAATCTGCTCATTCCTGCAGTCAACAGGTTACTGAGTAGTACTTGGTAGGCTTGTATTTCAGCAGATCAGCATCTCATCTTGAAATACTTAGCAACTGCTTTTAAAAATACAAAACTATGAAAGAGATCTCACAAAATCATATTTTTAGCATTTTGTCATACCTGAATGTCTATAAAATAGCAATAACATGTAATCTTTAAACCAGATGCTGTGCTTTGCTTCTCAATTCTTTTTTCAATTACCTACCTTGTGTTGTTCAAGAGAAAGAGGTGCGTGAATTCAAATCCTTAATTATAGGACAATATTCTTCAAAGTGTCTTTTAATATGTTAAATTTCTATGCTATTAGTTTAATAAGAACTATAGTCCAGCAGACGAAGGCATCTGGCTGAAGAAAGTTGCTTGTTTTCCTGTCTTAATTTATACCCTACTTATATGTGTAGCTCAGAGTAACAATATGGGAGAATGTAAGGTCTTCTATAAGCATCTTTGACTAAGAGTAACAGAAATAGCAGAGATCGATGTATATAATCATGGTTTTGATCCTAGTCAGACTTCCTAGCTTATGTTCCGCATCTTAAGTGGGGGTGGAGGTGGGGGCGAGAGAGAAACAGCAAAGCCTGTAAACTGAAGATGAATGGTAAGCGTCAAACTAAATAAACAAAGGTGTGGAAATTTTGTTATCATTGCAACATCCAGGAATCTCAGGTAGCATGATGGCAAAAGCTGCAGTTTCAACATCTGGAAGGCCACAGGTTTGCAGCTTGCTTTTATGTATGCATTCTATGCTTAGCATTTACAAAAGTAGGTCATAGTCCATCATCTTACCAATGCCAAACCACTTCTTTGTTTTTCTGCCCAGCAAAGCTTTGACAGAGTGACTTTTGGACTGACTCACCAACAGGCGTGGCAGCTTTTGTGGGAAGATGTAGAGTTGGTCTTAACTTGAAATCTCTCCCTCTTACTAACCTATAGAAGAAATGACACATTGTACTAAACCATAATTTTGTTAACCCCTTCTGCGATCTCAGCCAATTATGGCTTATTTAATCTGGTTTAATAGAATGCTTGAGCCCAGTCATAGTTTTCTGTGTACTGGGAATTGTGTGCAGTGGGAGAAACTTGGTCATACAGGATTTCTGAAGTAGAAATGTTTGAACATCCATAAAAATTTGACTTGAAATTCTTGCATCCAGCCTCTGGCAATCTTTAATTCACACACACACAAAAAAGTAACCAAAGGAACTAAACTACTTTGTTATCACTCATTTGCATTTCAGAAACCTCAAGCTCCTGAGGAATTAATTCTATAGGCTAAGGACAGTCACCAGATTGTTATGGAGGAAAATTACCAGGTTGTGGTCTCTCAACTGGAAGCAGCTCAGATTACAGGGAGTAAATTCCTGAGCACTGAATCACAGCAGAGTTCCTTTAGCCCTTGGGGCCCCATCATCATTAATCTCACCTCACCTGCTTGCTCAGCTATTTCATGACATATCCACTCAAACCAGAGAATCCAGAGGAAAATGCTTTAAAATCTAAATGGGAATGATCGCATTTATTAAATACTAAACACTTGATTTGTGGTTTGCAAGTATAGCATGAAACTCACTTGTAGCAGGCTTAGGATTAAACCGGCTAAATTTACTGTATCTAAATAGTCATTAATTATTTCTTGTTCCAGGTCTTCTTACTGAACTATCAGGCTAGCAAGCATCTTGCTGATAAAAATCCAGCAATCACCTGGCTGGACCATGTAAGCTATGCTGTTTATGGAGGTTCTCATTAAAGGAAAATATTTTCCTGGTTGTTTGCAGTACATTCAAGGCCCATGGGAGCCAACTGGCAATCTGGGTTGGACCACTAAATCATTTATGAAAGGGTTGACACATGCTGCTATGGAGATTACATCAAGATATTCCAACTTGCAAACTTGTAAAGCTCATCCAAGGTCTTGTCTGCCAATCCTGTCCAGCTGGCCCATATTTACAGAAAAGTTATTTTTGCTCATCATAAACAAGTTTACAAGCTTCAGTTCCTGGAGCTCCAAATATAATTTTCCCATGCTGTCAGTTACCCTGAAACTACGGTAGGTACTGTTATGCAACCTGGGCTACGTGCAAAATGCAATTCCATCTGTTTTAAAGGCCTATGTAGGAATTTTCCTTTTGGTAATCATTATTTCTAAACTGACCTTTTTAGAAAAATTGATCCAATATGTTCTACTTTAAGCATTAAACTAACCAACTTGCAGGTGGACCTGAAATGTTTTTATATGTGCTTCTGAGAGGTTAAAACATATTTTGCTTTGGGGATTTGCAATTCTATTAATTTCAATTGCATTTTATTGCCTATATTTTTGTGCTTTTTAGTAGCATGAGATTGTGTCTATTTCTTGGTAAAGCTTACAATTTCCCCTCCTGCATCCTGCTCTATTATAACCCTGCATGTTGGTAATTTTTTTTAGCAAAATGAAATACTTGATTTTTTTTAAAAAAATTTTATTTTACTAATCAAAATATTAAATACCATGAACTGTAAGAAATAAAAGCTTGGGCTTTTTTGCCCTCTTCAAGGCAAAAGAAAAATGTAAGATACATACCTGTAACATAACAAAGTACCATAACAGTGAACAATCTACAGCTAGTTTTATGAACATGTAACATTTTATGTTCCAAACTGTACGGCTAGATTGCACACACATATATATACCTCATAGCACATTAACTCTGGTACAATAGGAACTGCTTCAAAACTTGTGCAAACAAAGCAGCAGTTCTTGAACAAAAGAAAACGTGGTATGGACTTCCACAGAATCACTTGATTTTTGTTTTAAGAAAAAGACGTTATAAACACTTCAGTAAAAGGATCATAGTACAGTACAGGTTTCACTGCTCCTTTTTAGGTATGAAATAATCCAAGCTGGATAACAAGGAAAAACATGTTTTATGAATATCACATTATTCCTCATCACTGTCCCAAACAAGTCAACAGTGCCAGTCACCTAGGAAAACCACCAAGTTTGAGATGACATCTTACAAAAAATGCCAATCATCTTCCTCTCCCTCTGATCAAGAGCTCCACCCACACCTTAAAAAAACACAGCAGCCACAAACACACACTCACATATACTGCTAAGGCAACATGAACAGGAAATCCCCTGCACTCCTGGACCCAGAGTAATGCAAAAAATGCTCATATGAGAGATGTGTCATACTAGTATGACTGGTCCGTTTTCCCCCCCTCTCCTTCCTGCTGTTCTGGCCATGGATGCTTTGACAAGACTAATCAGGTTTAAGAAAGCATTTCTGGCACAAAGAAACAGGCCACTCGATCATCCTTAATTAGTAGATAAGGAAAAAAAAGGGATGGCCCTGAGCAAAAGAATGCTGGGTAGTTCCCCCCCCCTTCCCCCAATATCTAAGGAGTGGAGCTGACAAAAGCTGCTTTTCTTCAAAAGCTCTCAGCAGGGCTGTTTAACCCTTGAGGGAATAAGCCTCGGCTGCTAAGGAAGCCTCTTTCAGAAAAGAGGGAGAATCCTCAACCCAGAACTGGCAATTTAAGTTAACGCAAAGCGTTCTCGAAAACAAACGCAGCGTTATTCTCGAACTAGCACCAAAGGTTGAAAAAAAAAAAAAAAAAAGTGCACGCAGCAGATAGTGGTTGCTTTCCACCCAGATCAGGATTTGAAAGGCCTGACGGGTTTTTCTAAGTCTTTCCCCCGTTTTCTCGGAATCGACTTAATTCCCCACCCGCCCCTACACCCCAAGTTCTCAGCCTCTTCCAGGAACAGCGACGTTCGCACTGGCGTGACCAGTTCCTCTTTCGGCGCTCAGCCATCGCGTCCCAGTTCCAAGGAGCGCCCTCCGCGCGGCCAGCCGTCGCTCGGCCTTTTGTCTCGCCTTCTTCCCGAGTCACCAGAGCGTCTCTCGCCTAAACTCGCAGGGGGAGGGAGGACTGGGGGGCGGAAAGGCCTCACTCGGGCTCCCCGCGCCACCATTAGCCTCCCGCCGTCCTAACCGCCAAAGTCCCGCCACCGAGGAGACAGGCGGTACTGAGCTCCTCTGCCCAGAGAGGGGCTTCCGCAGGCTCCGCTTCTCCGCCAGGAGAAGTTTTCAGCTACGAGTCCCCGGCGGGGGCGCTTTAAAAGGCTACCACGGCCCTCACCATTATGCTCAGCACACCGTCGCCTTGTCTGCAGTTCGCTTTGGGCTCCTCGGCGCCTTTGGCCGGCGGAGGCTGGAGGATCAAGCTCGAGAACCGGTCCTGCAGGATTCGGGCTAAACTCGGAAAGGGCCCTTCTTGTCTCTGGGGCTGCCGCTCGCCTTCCTCCTCCGCCAACTTCGCCTTTTTGCTAGGCACCAGGCCGGCTTCGGCGGCGCCAATCTTGCCGAGGCTGCTGCTGCGGCGCTTGCGGCTCGGCTTCCTGCTGACTAGCAGAGGCCCCGAGGCGCCCCGACTCCAAGCCGTCTGGGTCAAGGAATGCGCGGGCAAGCTGCTGCCGGGCTCCTCCTGGGTTTCCATAGGTTCCGGATCCAGGCTGCCGCAGGGTTGTGGCGTGGGTGGAGGCGCCTCCTGTTGGGCTGAGGTAAAGAGGATTGCCGGAGGACCCTCCAGATGCTGCTGCGGGCTGGGCGCCGTCCCTTGTAGGTCTAGATGCGGCTGCCGGCCAGGAAAATTTTCCACGCTTCCTCCGCCCATCTCGTCCTCTTCCTCCAGCTTGGCGGAGAGGTAGAGGTCGCGGGCGTTCCTCATCACGAGGGAGAGCTGCAGGCTGCGGTGGAGTCGGAGGCCGCCGCGCTGCATGCGCGAGTGATACATCTTCCACACCGACATCGTCATAATACGCTGCGCTTCTTTCTGCACCTCCATGTTGGCGGGCGCTCTCCGGGCTTCCCTTTGGACCCTTCTGAAGCTCTTCGGGGTCGGAAGAGAAACGCCTGGGCTTTCTCCCCCCTCCTCCAAAAGGGAAAGTGCCGCGCCTCCGGCTGTTTCTTCCCAGCAGACACCTCCCGGACAAAGCACCACGGAGACGTCCGGTCCGACTAAGCGGAGCCGCGCCCAGCGCGTTGCATTTTATACTCCCTGTGATCTCAGCTCCTGGGCCGCCTCCGCCCACTCTGAGAGCCGCATCCGGCCTTGTAACTGCGCGCCACTGGCCGCCCTTCCCGAAAGGGGGAAGGGCAGGCGGAAATGTCAGGGCGGGAGAAGAAAATGAACAAATAGGGGTGTCGCCAGGAGACGAGGATAGCGGACGGCGGGCTTCCTTCTGCTAAGCAAAGAACTGGAACTTGGGCTCCACGCTGAAGTGGCGTACAGCAGAGCTCAGAAAAAATGAACAGCTGGTTGTGTAAGCGGAGCGGGCAAGCAGTGGCTAGCTGCCGATTCCTTAGCTTCAGAATAAATTTGTTCGTTTCCTTGGGTACCCTTTATGAATTCTGAATGAGATGTGGTGGAGTGCAAGATTAACTCTGGGAAAACAGGGCGGTTTTCAGGCATCATCTGCAACGTGAACTATTTGAAAAGTTGTAGTTCACTGCCTGAAGGCCACGTGCTCTCACTCGTTGTTCAAGATTGTTCAAGATTATTTTGCTCTTCTGGACACTAATATTTAAAAATTGAGTGTTTTTGTTTGCAGTCTAGCATCTTGCAGGCTTCAAACTGTTTCAAAGGTTTCAAAAAAGATTTGAAATAAGAGTAAGATGTTGCCTTTGAGGTTATCGATGTGGTTTTTTTTGCTCTAGATGCCCAGTCATGAAAAAAAAACAAACAGGATTTGGGGCTCCTTCGCTTCCCCCAAAGCAGCACTTGAAAGAAATGGGTTCCTTTTTCCTGAATTGCATGCTGATTTCAGTTGCTTCTCCCTGCAGCTGCTCCGGTCACCCAGAGTTTTGAAATCCTGTTGTCATCAACCAAACCTATACAACAAACCTGATTTGGGAATAAATTCCCTTGCAGGGTTATTCAGTCTGGCAGTTCTGGTCAAAGTGGTGCAGCATTCTGTAATTTCCAGAGCAGCCAACGGGGCTTCGCCTCAATTTGCATACTTATATTCTCTCCCATTCACCTGCATTTATGGCTGCCTGCTTCTTAACCGCTGTGTTTTACTACAGGGCGGGGAGGGGTTTGGAGAGAATATTCCCATATTCACTCAAATCTTTTTTACTGGTCGGGAAAACACATTGTCTTTTAACCAGCCTCCCCCAATCAGCACAACGGAAGGCACCCTCGCCCCTAGCTTGTTCATGCTACAGTAATCCCAGAGCTGGGCTCCTCCCTCTATTTAGGTTACCCTTCCCTCTCGCCTCCATGGATATTGCATGTATTATTGGAGCCTGACGACAAGGCAGGGGGAGGAGCCGAGGCTACGTTCACCAGCTTTTCCAAAGCGCTTACGTTTGTAGCGGCAGCAGCAGCCCTGCTTCCTATGTCCATAAATGGGTAACGCGGCGAAAGTCTCCACTGAGCTTCCGGGCCTTCACTGAGGGAGCCATCTGCCTTGTCAGCCAATCCGTCTACGTATAACGGGCCTCGGGGGTAATACAATACTTTATGCTTAGGTGGCGTATATCCTCCTGAATTCTGCCACTTTCAGACTACATTTGATATCTCGCGTCGCATAATCTCCGTTTATAAGCAGTTTCTCTATGTAAATGCCAAGTATGGATATCGTACCAAACCTAAGCCGATTTTTTCCCTCTCTTTTAGTCTTCCAAATTACTGCGCCTTTCCAATACTGTAATTTCATCTGATCATATACTCGGGTGTGGCTGTGTAAATCCTTATCACAAAACTCGCACGCGGTCTAAATTTATTACTTTCCTGTTTTACCGAGGCTCAAGGTACACCAGGAAGTTATTTTACACCGAAACGTATATGCTGCACTTTGCATGCAAGTCACATTTTGGTCTTGATCCAGAAACGGGAGGTCAAATAAAAATTTGGCTGACGTAACCCCGTTGCAAGCTTTTTAAGTTTATTAAACTTATACACCGCCCATATTGCTACTAGAGCGACTCTGGACGGCTTCCAAAATGATAAAAAGCACGAAAAATTGGATGAAGATAAAGAGATCGTGGACGCAGACGTCCTTGTACGAAATTATGGACTACTCCGGAGTTTTCAGACGTGTAAATTGGATTTTATTAACTACCCAGGAATGTTTATCTTGGGATCGTGGCTTGCCCAAAATGGCTGGGGGGAAATGAGCAAGAAAATGTTTACAAATTTTCAACGTCTGAAAATGTAAACATCAATGAAGGTCAGATAAAAAAAACCTGGAACAAATCATTAGACAACCGAACAGACTTGGGCTTAAGGAGCTTTTTGGCATCTATGTAAGAAATTAGTTTCTGGTTTTAGCCAGATCGGTTTCTCGTCTGGCAAGGCTCTGCCTGTGCCTCCTTATTGCGTCATCTCCAAACTCGGCCCACGGTCTTTCTACTCTTCCCCTCCCTCTTGGGTCCCTTCCAGGACACGAGCTTTCGCCATGCCAATTATTTATTTAGAGTAGACGGTGGTAACGTTTAAAAATACGAAGCCCCGTGTCTTCTACGCTCCTTTATCCTGTAGTTAAAATACGGTCTCGTTTTCTTCTTTGCGCATAATGACCAATATCGAGATTCTCTCAAAAGGTTACAGTGAAACTTAAGAACTAAAACTACGCAGTCCACTCTGAAGCCGCTTCAGTCATTTTGCCGGGCGACTCAGGGCTATCCGAAAAGCCTTACGAATTGGGGTGGAAAACCTGAAAAAGTGAAGCTCTCAAACGAGAGGCGGCTAAAAGAAATTAATTTGTGTAAGCAAAGCCGCGAAGACTCAGGCCAAGTCTTCCTTCTTTAGGAAATGTGGGAGTGGAAAGAAAGGAAAGCAGAAACGCCCCTCCCCCTCAAAAAAAAGAAAAGAAAAGAAAAGAAAAAGACTGCACGGAAGCTAGGAAATTCCAGGGGAGATTTCTTTCTTTTCTTTTCTTTTCTTTTTTCTCTCTTTTTTTTCTCAACCCGCCTACTCACCTCTCTTCCCTATTTTGGCTCCTCCCTAGAAAAGGCGGGTCCCCTTTCCGTATTAAAAGAAAAAAGAAAAGAAAGAAAAGCCCAAGGGAAATACAGGGTTGTGAAAGAGGGACCCGTAATAAACATGGCTGCCTTGGTGGCTTCAGTTCAGTGAGGGGAGGGGGGGAGACAAGGAAACATTTCCTCCATAGATGTCTGTGCTTTCAAAGCCCACACACGTTTCTATTGGTCGTCTGGGCTTCTTGAAGGCGACTTGAAGGGTCAAGGATGTCTCTGGAGGACCCGTTCTTCGTGGTGAAAGGGTGAGTGGCAGTCCCCGGTGGGGGAGATACTTTGAAACAAACAAGCCTTCCCTCTGGGAAAAAAAAAAAAAGCCACGAAAAGAGCCGGTTGAAACCACGCGGGGGTGTGGAGAGTGTGAAAAGATCGGGTAATCCGAGAATCGAAAGGCAGAAAGCCAGCTGAGAAATTTCCCCACCTCTGATGGGAAATTCCGTTCAAATAGTTAAAACAACCCCCGGAACGACATCTAAGAAAGGACCTTCCGCATAAATCAAAGGAGACTGCTGTGTGCGGGGCTGTAGGCTTGAAAAAGAAACCCAACTTTGAGAAATAATGGCCCTCACGGGCTGTTCCGAGATGCTACCGATTTAGGAAGTGGAAGGAAACAAAAATGTTGGTGGACGAAGTCTGAGCACCGTTTCTCTAATGCAGAAACGCGTCCTGGGGCAGAGATCGGTCGAGTATGAATTTTTTGCACAGTACGAAATGGGCAACAAGGAGAGTTACTTTGTATAAATCGGAGAAATTTCGTTATTTTGTTCCTCGCTTTATTTCAGATCGTAGCAGCTCTTTGGAATTAGTTATGCTGCAGATATGCTTAGATCTGTATTTTAATGTATTAATAGAGCCGTCTAAACGCACGTGGTCAGAATCTGTTCGTTTTGTGTCACGGATCTGCCAAAGGCTAAAATTGGCTGTGGAGTGCCGTGATGCAGGAATGCTATTTAGTTCTGTTTGCTCTCACATACAAATGGGATGGGGAAGAACCCCGTAGTCGTTTATTGCCCTCCCTTTAGATCTAGGTATGGCTCAGTATATCTCTCCATTTATGTCATTCAGCTAGATCTTTTTCGTTTGTGATCATGTTTTCTTAGGGGAGAATGGTTTCATGGACCTCAAGGCAAAGAAACAGCACCTTCTTCTAGTGCAACTGCCTTGATCTCTTACAAGTATCAGTTGATCCAAATAAATTGGATGCCCTGCATACACTGCTGTTTCTTTGAGTTCTCATGTACTTTTTCTGCTCTAAGAAATTTGCTTATACTGAATGGCTGCCTTGCTTCAGAGCTGTAGCGGTTATCTCAAAGGAATAAAATTGGTCTTGGGTGACTTGCCATCAGACCGGTAAGAACTGCATTAGTGATTCATTTTTGCCTGCATAAGATCTGTCAATCAAGTCCAAGAATTCATTTTCTAGACTTGTCACCAGCAGGGCAAAACCAAAGGCATTGTAACATACCCTGTCAGGTCACCTTAGGAGGAGTGCTGTCCTTCTCCTGGTCTCAGGTGCCTTGTGTTGCTTCCTCCATCCCTTACAGCTGCTTTCTTTCCTTTGACTGCAGAGAAGTTCAGAAAGCAGTGAATACAGCCCAGGGGCTTTATCAACGTTGGGGCCAGCTGCTCCAGGAGACCCAAATTGTGAACAAGGAGGAGCTGAACTGGACTACAAATGAATTACGCAATACCTTGCGCAGCATTGAGTGGGATTTGGAGGATTTGGAAGAAACCATTTATATCCTTTTGAGGATGAGGCTGAAATTAGGTTGAGATACCACTCTCAATGGTGCTATTATACCCTTTAAAAAGTTAAAAAAAAAAAAAAAACCTTCCTGCATGCTTGTAAGACAGCCCTAGCAGCATTTTGCTCCTACACTGCTGCTGTAAATCTGTTTCCTCAACCTGGTAGCGGAACAAGCAAGAGAGGCTGAATTTCTGGTGACTGAATATCAGAATAAGACCTAGGTATTGGAATCCAGCCCAGTCTAGTTTTTAAACTTACAAACTCCAGATCCTTTGCACTTAACCATAATCACGCATTGTGGAATCAAACCCACAGAAGTTTACCATTGTGCCGTCTGAGGTTGCAGCACGACGTTCTTTTGTCACAGAGATGCAGGAATCAGTCAAGGTGAGGCTTCCTGAAGCATATACCCCGATTGTGCATCAGGATATGGCAGGATGGTGATGAATAAATATCTTGTAACTGTTGCTATTGAAAAGCCATTTTGGATGTAAATTCTTAGTTTTTGATCAATTCTGAGCAAATCTAACAAAATTCCTTTTCTATCAAATGGAAAAATGGAAAAGTCCACCATTTTTAGATATTATCATGACCCTTGGCAGCCTTTTGCTTCTTTATAGATTTGGTAAGGTCAAAATTACGGTATGTATCTTGTCATCGCATATGTGATGCAAGTATGTGATTTGCACAAGATGCGTTACAATATCAATGTAAATATGCGAGTTTATGTCACATGTGCAATGGCCTCATTGCGTATGTCATTGTTTTCCACCACTGCCCCTTTCCCCCTCTATAGATAACCATGAATTTATAGTATATTACTTTGGCTTTTATTTCTGCATATTCAGATGACTCCCATAGTATTGGGATCTCTCTTCCATTTATATTCGTGTCCTACACATAGTCCTTGATTTACAACTTGGGAACAGATTGATGTTCTGACAGACCTACCTGGTGGATATTTATGTCCTGGATTTGAAGTTTGGAACCCCCTCACAATCACATGACTGCACTTTTGCTGCTTGGCAACCAGACCACATTTGAAGCCGTTTGCCACTTCCTGTACACATGTGATCACATTTTGGCAAAGTTTTTTGCCGAAAACTGGCAATGATTTCCAGTGTTCGGCATAAGCGCATCTATAGCAAATATTTACTTAACTGTGGTAATTTCCTTAACAACTGCTGGAAAAAGGATTGTAAAATTAGGTCATCCATGTGACTGACTCATTTTACAACCATCATGAGTTACAATGGGCAGGTTCCATTACAATAATAATTTGAGGACTACCTTTGGTTTAATACCCTGTTTCCCCAAAAATACAACTTATCCTGAAAGTAAGTCCTTGCTTGATTTTTTTTACCTGTGTACCCAGTATAAGCCCTACCCCCAAAATAAGCCCTAATTAAGATCCCACCTACTCCAGAGTGCACAGGTAAACATTAAGCTAGGATGGGGATGAGGTGGTGGTAGAGCTGCTCTATTACTTCCCTTTGGACAGTTGTAGCCAGGCCTCGCACACCCTGAAACCAGCCTTGCTGGACCATTTTTTCTGAAACTGGGAAGTCCGCCAAGGCTCTGTAGCTGATAACAAAGCTCCAAGTCAATCCAGAGCTCTTGTTATCTGCTGTAGAGGCCTCCAGGAAAGCCTTTCCAGCTGCAGAAGAAGTTCCTGAAGGCCTCTGACAGTGAAAAGGAGGCCGGGAGTGATGTGCACAAATGAGGTTAGTCAGTGGGTGACATCCCCCCAAAATCAGATCTGGTGCCTTTTTTAGTGGCAAAAAAATATGACAGGGTCTTATTTTTGGGGAAACATGGTAGGATATATGTAGCTGGAGCTCTATGGAAGGAAAAAAAAACATCAGTCTTTCTACTAATACACTCTCAGTGACACTGTTTTTATTGCTCTTTTGTTTTCTGTAGGAAATGCAGGATCACATGTCTGACCCAGTGGCTCAGTCCTTTGTGGAGAGGAACAATAGAGAGGTAGAGTCTTTCTGCTCCCTCCACTTTAACATGTTGCTTGGAATTACTCTAGCAAAAAGGCATAATATGACAGAGGCTATTGGATCTTCTTTGCTTGCCCAACCTCTTGCCACAAGGGATTTTCTAACCCAAAGATCTCCAGGCAGGTTTTTGCTTGGCTAAATTCTCTGGTTTCTTCTTTACTCTTTCCCTGCAGCATAACTTAGGCATTCTTTCTCTAGAAACATGTCACCGTTTAATCAGGGCTTTGACCTATCACATTTGTTTCCCATATTTTGAAGCTACTGTGAAAACAATTTGTTTCTAAAGACTCAAAAGTCCTAAGTGAAGTATCCCACAATGGTTTTGGGTGTGTGAAGCCTCGGGACCTGAAGTTTTGTCATCCCTGATTCTGGATGAGGTTGCACTTTCCTCTTCAGACCCAGTTCTTAACTTGGGAGTCCTCCCGGACTCATGACTCCTGCTCAAAGAGCAAGTGGTGGGTATGACTGGGAGAGCTTTTACACAACTCCAGTTTGTGCACCTCCTGCAACCTTTCCTGTATCTGGACTCCCTGTGTTCAATTATTCAAGCCCTCAGCACTATTGCGATGCACTCCACATGGGGCTATCCATTGGGAAGCTTCAACTGGTGCAAAGTAGGGCATCAAGAGAAGTCTTTGGAGCCCCTGGGGTGGCTCGTATTCCATCTCTGCTCCACGAATTGCACTGGCTACTGGTCTGCTTCCAAGCCAAGGGATTGACTATGACCTTTAAAGCCCTTAATGGCACAGGTTCAGGCTAGATGAACTGTCTCATCCCACTAAGATTAGCCTACTTGGGTTGGCATAGAAGGCCTTCTGTGGATTCTATCAGTCAAATTACGCCTGCTGTCAGAGACCAGAAGAAGAGTCTTCTCTGCTACCATAAGTTGCCCTTTGGAACATCCTGCCCTACCAGGGAAGATCTGCCCCCAACATCCTATCTTTCCTAAGAGCTTAAAGACCTGGTTCTGCAAATTGGCTTGGGGACCCAATGGAAGAGTTCTACTCTGGAGGTGGCTGCTAGATTGATAGCAGATGCTGCCTCCTTCCCCCAGCTTCCCACTCATCCATCTTTTTTAACTAATCGGATCCATGTATTTTCTTTGCTTTCTTTTTCTTTGTTTATTGTTCTATTATTTTACTTTTACTTTGTTGAAACTTCCTTTTTATTTGTTTGTTTCTTTATTGTGAGCTGCCTAGAAAATAGAACAGATGATAGATAGATAGATAGATAGATAGATATCTATAAATGGCAAATAAACTTATCAATAATACAAAATTGACAAGGAAGCCCTAATCTATGCATGATTAATAGATTGATTATAATATAATTGAAGGCTTATATTGTGAGACCAGCAAAAAGTCCTGAAAGGCTATTAATAACCACATTAAATAATTGTTAAAAGCCAAGAATTTTAATACGTGCAGCTTATTTTTAATTCAGGACATGTTCTTTTCTACAGAAGTAAAAGCTGCTAAGTTAATTCTCAATTCTAATTCACTTAGATATTTCGTGATTTTCCTTGAAGCAGTTAGAACTTTGTGTTGCTCAGAGTTTCTCTTTTCTCCTCTTTCTCTGTGGAAGTTGTTGGATGGCGGGAACCACTGTGGGCTGTTGAATGCAGAGAAGGTGTCAGCAGCTGATTCACATATTTTGGAAGAGCAGCAGTTGCACCAGAAGGTGAGAAGACGAATACCATCCCAATCAAGCTAGTGATTGTCACAAATCAGCTCCGTTTCTACAGAGACTAAAGGGGATACATTCAGAATATCAGTTCCCCATCAGTAGAACAGGAAGTAGTAACGATGAGCTTAATAAAATGAAGCGAGATATGGATGTACATTTGTTGTTTTGACATTTGCCCCATCAATGTAAAAAAAAGAAAATGATGTTTCAGTACCAGAATTGGCTGCTTGCCTGCTTTCTTTATTTTTCTTCCAAACTGCTGCTTTAACTTATTGAACAAATAGCAAGAGTCCCAGTCTAGTGATTGAACCAAGAAAGGCTTGTATATGTACCCATTGTTTCAATAACCATTTGAAAAAGATATACAAAGGATGTAAGAAATGCTATGGTTCAAATCGTTGGATGAAATACTATTGTAAATGTTAATTTCTTTCCTTTTTTTCTGACTTTTTTTTATAAAAGATTTTTGCATAAAAGAATGCAAAAATTCTTGGATGCATCACACAGTTGCATTTTTGAAAGGAGATCTCTTTATTTGAGACTTCTGTAGATCTCTTGTTTCCTGTGGATGTTGCTGTTGTCATTTTTTTCCCTGCAAAAAATGCTCTGATGCCTTCTTTTCTCCATGATAGTTGATCATTGAGGAACAGGATGAACAGTTGGAGCTGGTCTCTGGCAGCATTTCTGTGCTGAGGCACATGTCGGGGCGGGTTGGAGAGGAACTTGATGAACAAACTATGTGAGTCCAGGTAGCAAAGATGGGATGATGGAATTGATTGGCTTTGCTTGGATCTGTTTTTCATGTGACATTTTCTGGCAGTGCTGGAACATTTGAAACAATTTATTCAGAATTATAGAAAGTCCATGTCTTGGTGAGTATAGATGGCAATAGATGAACCCTGGGTACATAATCTTAAGCAAATCACAGATCAGATTAATGATTTCCAATTTAGAATTAAGAATTATTTTAGGTTCAACAATAGCTGAAGGTCCGACAATTTGTAATCCTGGCAAATCCCATAATATAAGCAAGACTAAAGCAAAAAACTGCTATCTTCTATCACCAGCACAACATTCTGCTGGTGTTCTTCAACTTAAAGTGAGGCATCTTATATCATACACAAAAATTAGCAGATCAACCATGATTGATATTCATACCAGCAGTAAGGGAGTTAAAAATAATTCTCATCTCTTATTCTTATTGGAGATATTGGAGACAAATCAGTTTGGGCCCCTACTTCCCTAATGTAGAATAGGTATTTTGGGGTACAGTTCCATCTCTTAGATCCCAAACTGTGTTAGTAATAAAAAATATTTTGAAAATTCCCAGCAACAGAGCGAATTATTGTTTTAGCTGTTAACTTCATGCTTTGTGACCAAGTGGGAGGGGAACAAGGTTCTCAAGCTTGAAATATGGGGTTGCTGCTTTAGAAACTACTGCCATGTGACGATGCATTTGCTGACTTTCTAGAATGCTAGAAGACTTTGCTCACGAGATGGACAACACTCAGAGCGGCGTAGATGGGGTGCTCAAGAAGATGGGCAGAGTCTCCCACATGGCTCGTGGTAAGAGGCAGGGCTTTATGGTTTTTCTTGACCTGTCCATTTGCATAGAATAAAAGAGCTTCCACCTCATCCCAACTCACTGAGCTTTCTTTTCCATTGTAGAAACATTTAAGGAGCTGCTGAATCTCACCCTGTCTGGCATTACTAGATTCCCAATTTTCCTATTGTTTTCCTTTTCTATTGGAAATAGACAATTTGTTGCATTCCAGGTGTTTTGGATAATTAATTCCAGTCAGTGTGAACAAGGACCAGTGAATGTGTTACTCTCTGGACTGCAGATTGCCCTAGACCTGGTTTGTTTAGTTTGAGCAGGCATAGGCATTAAAAGTCTACAGAGATACTGGCCTTCATAAATTCACAGCTCTTTAAGTACACTGACAAACATTGATTGATTGATTTGGTTTATATCCTATGTTTTGATAAGGAATTCAAGGTAATGCAGAGAGTGTTCTTCCAATAATTCCATGAATAGGTTGGGCTGTGACCATTCCAAGGTCAGATTTCCTCCCCCACTCCCCCTTGATTCAGCAAATGAGCCAGTGATCAGAACCTGGAATGACCATTTATTTTGAGATCGTATTTTTTTTTATCATGGATAGGCCTCTTGGCAAAGGAACAGCTGTAAGAAAAATGGATCACTATTTGGAGGAAGAGATAAGGGACTAGGAGAGCATAACTGCATAAAACTGTTCCTCTAAGGCCAGTATTGAATTTTGATTTGTGCTGAACATTCTCTTATTCTCAGTTCAAATCCAGAATCAGTCATAGATAGCTTTTACTTTTATTTTGCACAAATTGGGATTAAATTAAAAATAGCATTTAGGGCATGCTGTAATATTATATACACAATATTTGAACTTGCATCCCTCTATATTTACAAAAATATCTGTCCAGTAATGCCCCCGATAGTCTTGCTATCTGTGATCCCTAAGTTGTAGGTTAGCTCTCCTATCCCTCACTACATATGTTAATCATGTAACCAAATTATTTTGAATAGGATCATTTCTGGAGATTAATGCCAGGATACTAGTGTTTTCTCCCACCACCCCTTTCTGTTCAATCATGTTTGATTGTCAGAGACTGGATAAATCCCTGTTTTTCTTGGCAAGGTTTTTCAGAAGTAGTTTGCTTTTGTCCCCTTCCTACAATCGAGAGGAAATGAAAAGCCCAAGGTTGATCAAGTGGTTTTGCTGAGGGGGAACTGGAACTCAGAGTCTCCTAGTTTCTAACCTGATGCTTTAACCACTACAACCACTATTCTTTGTTTTCTTTACTGCATGCCGAATAACTAAGGACCAGCATATTGAAAAACTGCTGATGCCTCAAGATCCTTTCTTTCAATTGGATTGTGTTTAATACTGAATTAGGGTCAAAGAATGTGTAGGTATTTGTATACAAAACCCATTGACATGTGTTTGTAAGGCTCAACATGGAGTGTCCCATGTATTATACATCCCTTTTAAGACTACTCCCAATCCCCATTTTTGTGCTTAGTTGCAGACATCAGTTCCTTGTGTCCCCCTGGTGGTGGATTATTACTTTCCAGTTGGGTTGGCCTTCCTGCACTTAGACCATCTCTCTTTGTTCTTTCTCCATCAGAAAGGCGTCAGTGGTGCATCATCTGCCTATTGGTCATCACTGGTGTGGTGATATTGATCCTTCTTTTTGCTCTGTGGCCAACTGACAGATGAACATAAGGAAAATGGAAAAGATACCACCAACCTTTCATGTGAAAAGCCTGAAGTCACCATGGCTTATGTCCTATATGGGGTGAGGGCTAGTGAAGACATAGGACAATGACAAGAATGTTGGATTCTCACTGGGCTTCCCTGCCTTGTATTCACACTGTTGTCCCTTAACTATGAGGAGCTACAGGTTTGTGACAAGGGAGGATTTTGCTTGTTGGTACTTATCAACCCATCAAGGTCATCCAGACCAGGAAACCAAAATGATAAATGCTAATACTATTTTTATTGTAAGGTTACATTGATTCTTGCAAGCCTGGAAGGTTTTCCCCTTTCCCACCCGTTCCCTGCTTTCACTTTCCAGAGAACTAGGGAGCGATAATCCTGAAGCCGCCTCAAATTGCACTTCTGTTTTGGGCTCAGATTTCTTTTATCAGACCATTATCTAAACCAGGGGTCACCAACCTTTTGGACCTCAGGGACCACCAAACTCATAATTTTAGATCCCAGGGACCACTAACCTGTTTGTGGGCATGGCCTAATTTGTGGGTGTGGCTTGATGATCATGTGACTGGCTGGGCATGGCTTGTATGTAAATATTATAAATATTTATATAAATATTGAATTTTTTTTATAAAAAAAGAGCAACTTTTACCCAAAATCAAGCAAAGCAGGCAGATTGAGTTGCTCACAGAATCACAGATTCATTCAGAGATCTATCTGCCATTGGCTAGCTCAGTCTGTCACATAAAATTTGCTTGCAAGCAAACTCATAAAATTTGCTAGCAAGCAAACTTACAAAATTAACTCACAATGCACCATGCATACATATATTGATTTTTTTTTATAAAAAAGAGCAATCTTTACCCAAAATCAGGCAAAGCAATCAGTTTGAGTTGCTCACAGAATCATTCAGTGATCTATGTATCTGCCATCGGCTAGCTCAGTCTCTCAAATTTGCTTGCCGTGAGTCTGCACTGAATAATAGAAACTTCAGTCCTGAAGGTGGTTCGGCTGTGCTTAAAAGCACAGCCAAAGATCTAAAGACTAGCTAGAAGGCAAGAAATCCAACCATTTCCTGCTTCCTAGCTAATCTAAATTGGCACAGCAGAACAACTGATGGTCAGAAAAAGGAAAAATAGCAATTTATCAGGCAAGTTTACCGGGTAAGGAGTGAGTGGGTGGGGAGGGTTCCCATGGGCCATGGACAGTGCAGCCTTGTGCTTTTGCACAGCCTGGATTAATTGCTTTGGGGGGTGAGATTTCTCTGTGGCTCACCAAAATTTTCTCACAGCCCACCAGTTGGCGACTGCTGATCTAAACTGCAGCTCTTCATTGTGCCTCACAAAGCTATTCTCACAGCCCATTTTTGTACTTTAGAATGGGAATTTTGTGTACTGCCTTTTTTTGCCATACTTGGGAAATATTGGATTTGAATATCCGTGTTTCTTAAATGTGATCATGTTCTACCCATTCTTTGGTCACCAGCTTAGAAAAATAAGCAGAAGTGGTTTTTTTCTGTTTTTAGTCTTAAAAATCCAATTCTTTCATACCGACTCTGAATCTATGTAACTTATCCTGATTTAAGTGTATCTGATGAAGCACAATTGACTTAAAGGGTTACCTATTTTTCAGTTGAATCAGTCAAGAATGATGGAAGAATTAGAATAACAGTATGTCCTGCTTGTTGAGTTGGTAAAAGGCTTGGTGAAATTATAAGGGTTGAATATGATCTAAAACTGTACTATTTAAATACTTAATGAAACCAAACACCACCTCTTGATTCTCCATCCCTCTGTTTAGCTGTTTTCTAAAAATTGGGAGATTAAAAATGTTTCTTATTGTGTAAATATAGATTATAGCATTGTGCATCAAGATGCAACTGATGGTGATATTTCTGGGCTAGGCAAAAAAAGAAATCTGACTTACTACTAATCAATGCTCTCTTTTCAACTTAAGCCTGGCAAAACATGGTGGACAGACCATCTCAGCATTGGCAAAGTGCCAGTGAAAATTTATTTTCTGCCCTGAAAAGAGACACTGCCTATTTCCAGATCTACTTTATTACCTAAAAACCAGAGGTTTTACCAATCAGCTTGGTGCAAAGAATGCTGAGCCTTGGAAATTAGATAAATACTTATAGGGCTTTATTAGGAAGAAAAACGGTTTCTGGTTAAGACAAGCTTTATATGGGTGAGGGGAAAGTTTTGGCTGCTGCTATTCTGAATTCTTGTGCTGCTGAAACTATCCAAATAATTGGATCTATCTTCTGCCTATCCACTTTTAGAAAACAATGTTAAAATGACTTTTTTTAAAAAATAAATATTTTATACTTGTATGTAAACCACCTGTTTTGGACTATTTTATTGATGTTGGAAGGAATTGGTGGGTTCCGTACACCTCTCAGAGAATGGACATTGTATGGCTTTGTCTGATACAATCAGTTTCACCTTGTCTTCAGCTTTATCTACAGACACTAGATACAAAAGTGGTAAGAAAATGTTGATGAAAATACAATTTACTATGGAGAACTCAATATCTGTAGATCTGCTGATGCTTTATTGTTACAGACCATTCTGTAAGTTCATGTTAATGGCATATGCCTTAAATTTCTACCATTTACTGTAAGCCAACTAGAGAGGATCAGCTATTGAGTGCTTACATTTTTTAAATACTTTGTTTAGTAGCTACTCTGCTAAACCTCAACAGTGAACAAAGATGGTATATTAAAGAATGTTTCTAGCTAATCCCTACTTCTTGCAGAAAGGGTAACCTGTGATTTTTCAAGTGTTGCTTAACCTGCAATGTCCCTTAGTATTAGCTATGCAACCAGAAGATGCAGTCTTCCAGTTGCATAGGGCAGTCACTGATGGGCCAGATGTTGACTCCAATTCACAGCAATACAGATTTCGGATATTTGCTTCTCATAGTCAAACGTAGGATATTTGTACAAACATGTACATACTTGTAAATATATGCCAATTTTTCCACCAACTACCTACAAAACTAGATTTAGCTCCCATTTTCAGCAAAGTAAGCATACCAAAGCAATCGGAATAACCAGGAAGAACTAATTTGATGTATTATTAGTTAAGACATCAGGCTAGATTAGGGAAACTTAAGTTCCTGTCCCGCCTTAGTTTCAAAGCCAGATGGGTGATTTTGAACCAGTCACTCTTTCAGCCCTGGGAAACAATGACAAACCACTTCCCAAAAACCTTGCCAAGGACCAGTTCAGGCAGTCACCAGAAATCAAAAACTGACTGGAAGGTCTGCATGTGCGAAATGAAACAAAATGTTAAAAAGCTATTATATGATTGTTGTTACTTACCAAGCACATCTAAATTATATTAAAGTAACCAAAATATCTTTCCAATCCCCAGGGTGTGTCACAATTTTTGAGCGCCCCTAGTATTTGGAAATTGAAAGTTGAAAAATTTGACACATCCTTGTTGCGTGCATACACACTTCTACATCATGCATCAAGGTTTACAAAATAAAAGTTTGTAAGCAAGAAATGTTCCCGAAGACATACTTCTAGAGATTTTTATCAAGATATTGGCAGAACAGATGGCTTGAGGGCCCATCCCCTTTCAAAGAACCTTATAGGTGGGGTTAGGGAAAAGCAGATGCTAAAAATTGTTTCTTCATTCCTCATTTTACAGAGGGAGGCCTCCACTGGATTACTACATCCATTTGAAGAATATGAAATTAATGATTGTGTTAACTTTATTGCATAGAGTTACGATGCTCAGAAATAGGATGCTCCAAGGCTTAAATTCATTATTAAATAAATCCAGTCTAAGTTTTGGCAAAGCTATCCTCACAGTAATGATGAGCTTAATGAAATAGCCAGGGACACAATTGTTACAAACTTTTTTTATTAACATTTCTGAATTCCTCTTTTTTTTAATCTTTACAGTAGTTAATGTGCAATTCTTGATACTCTCAGGTCACAGGGATGAGGAGTCACAAAATTTTTCTTGGCACTTATAACACAGAACAAATACTGGCATTATCCAAGGGGCAAAGGGGAAAGTTCAGAGGTAAAAGCGTGGGATGCTGAGGGACCTGGGATGGGCTGAATGGGTGGGAAAAGGGAGGTTTTGCCATTGTTATTTTGTATTTTAAAGGATCAATTCTCCTCTTTGAAAGGATTTTACAAGGGCGGGGAAGGGAGAAGTACTGATATATTGGAGTAGCTGCTTGCATTAACCCAAAGCGCCTGGAAGGGGAAGAAAAGAGTCCATGCTGCATCTGCACAGAGGTTATATAATCAGGCTTTGATAGTGCTTTCCGTATTACATTTTTGTCCTTTTAAAAAAGATTGTTTGCTTTAGTTAAGGAAAAAAAAGGGCAAATCAAATGTCTATTACGGTCCTAGACCAGCATATAAATGTCAAAAGGAAAATAAAAGATGACAAAAATGGATACAACAAAAGTTGGGCCTCCCATCCTCTCTGAAATCTGTTCTTTCCATTGTTAACACAGAAAGCATATCCAAGATGTAAATATGCCACTAGAAGAAATTCCTAAGTAGGTTGGAAAAAGACTCAACAAAGAGGAATCCAGCTGAATCTCCTGAGTCCTCTGGGATTTAAATATTGGCATCAGATTTTTCCTAAGTGTGCCAAGTGGGTGGACATATTTCCTGTTCCAGAAAGTAGGTGCTGAATGTCCTGGCTACCACCTCAGCTACCATCCCAGAGATGAGATAACGAATATGAATGGCAACAAAGCGGACCTTTGCTGATTACAGACTACAGTCCCAAAGACCCTTGGTCTGTCCTGTTTTCAGAACTCCTGTAAGAACTCCTGTAACCTGCTGTTTTAAAAATTGAGCTCTGGCAGCTCTGTCTTAGAAGACAGACCAGCTTACAATATTTGCAACAGCAACTCTTCTACAGCAGTCACGCCTCCTGGTGAGAAAAGCAAGCAATGTACAACCTTTTTCCTTTTCTCCGAGAAAGTTCCAAAGGCAATCACACCTGTTGCCCATAAAAGTCCATCACATGTGAAACATGCATGGCAAGATGCTATTCAAATTGTCTTCCAGTGTAAACAGAATTACTAGCTTATGTTCCACCAGAGCTACTTGACCAGTTTATATGAACCCCCCTTGGCACCTATTCAAAGGCCCTAATGGACTCTGAAGTACGTAAACAGGAAAGGAATAATGTACGCTCTTCTTTTTTCACTTAAAATAAGTGCTTTTCTTTTTTTAGTGTATGCTCTTTTTTCACTTAAAATTAATGCCTTTCTTAGAATAAATCAGGTGTCCCAAGAATCACAGCAAAAAATCGTCGCCTTTCCTCAGTATGTGCCATTAATATTGCACAATCCCCTCCCCCTTGCTCCCCGCATCAGAAAAACTGGTCTTCGCTCCAAGATTTAATGAATTGCCAAGGCTTACATGCAATCTACACTTCGCTTCTTCTCTCAATCTTTGAACTCAAAAGCAGATTTCAGAGTTCTCCCAAAATGAGAATGTGAGAGCCAGTGCAAAATTGGTTGGTCAAAAGGAGCGAGATAGAAAAGATTGACCTACCATAGAGTTCATCTTGTGAAGACCCTTCCTCAAAAGTGTCATCTTTCTAAAGCAGACTCTGCCTTAATTCCCATCTTCATCAGTCTTAAAGGCTGGGCCCACAACAAATTATTTATCTCACTTACAAGGCTGCCCAACTACAGTAAGGTGACTAAAGAGAGAGACAAAAATTGCTGCCTCCCAAATCACATCTTGAGCTCACCTTGTCTTTTCCAATTCAAGCCCAGGACTGCAGAACATTTGTTTTACCAGCGAGTGATGCACATGCTGCTACCAAATGTAATAACAGCTCTATCTTGGGTAAAAGAATGAGAAGCAAGCATTCTAGATAAAGTAAATTCAGTTGAACATTAAGTTCTGGATGCCTCTGAATATGTACTAAGGTTATACTTGCCCTGCATTGACAGGAGTATGGATGCAACTTTATTTCCAATTATGGATTGCTCTGACTTTGGAGGCTCCATAAACTTTTATGCTCTGTTGACAAAGAGGCCAATATAAATGGGGAGTTAGGATGGGGAGGGGGGCATAGATCTAGATCTCCTGTTCTTATTATGCCCCCCAGAACTGGTTTCATCCCAGTGCAAGTTATTCTTAGTTTTCATAATCTAAATTGGAGCCATGACAGATCAGAGAATTATAATATGCTAAACACTTTTCTTGTCCAAACCTTATTAACTCTTTCTTTTTGGCCTTTCCCAATATCATTTTGGAGGCTGAGAAAAGTGGGAGGAAGCTATGGACACTAGAAACCTCTTTTAGAATAAGGTATCCAATGGATATGGATAAAATTGTATTCTTCATAAATTTCATTTCTTCAGTGTAAGATGGACAATTATGGTAAAAGCAGTGTCTCCTTTTCCTGCTTGTTAGTTGATCAATCTGATCAGTTCGTAGGAAACAGCTGATTTCTTGTCACTATTAGTAGCAAGAAGTCCATTTTCTACACACGGGGTTACTGAAAAAAGCCAATTGTTCAAAGGGGATTAATCTTTCCACTTCTTCCCACTTTATCAAAACTGAAAACTAATAATGTTATTACTTACATCCAAGTAACTCTGCTCAAGTTTACTGAGAAGGGGATGAATGTGTGATACACATTTATGTTGTAGAAGTGCTTAGTTCACTCAGCTGAACAAGTAATAATAACCTAAGAAAGCTTTTCACATCCTGAGCAGTGGCTATATTAGAGTTCAGTGGAGATTAGAGAAGACCAATCTAACATATTTTTATAAGGAAAAACTCTTAATGATTAGGGAGAAAATTCTGTTCTGAGTCACACAGTGAAATACTGTTATTGCAATATATTTTTTGCTTTAAAAAACAACGTAGGGGGAAAGATTTTGGATGTTAGTTCACTATTTTATAGTACTTTATCCACTGAAGACAATATGTTGTGGTAAAGTTATATTCAGGCGTTGTAGTGGTTCAACTACAAGTATCCCTAACTCAGAGTGGAGTTTAAAGAATATGTCTTCCAATCTTAATTTGGAGGCCAAGATGGTAGAAAGAAGTATGAACTCCTATCCATTTTTATGCAAAAAAGTCTATGCCATTATAATCTCTTAATTCCTCTACATTTTCAAATAAAAAATGTTACATTATGTGGTTAGGGAAGGGAAGAGAACCTATCAGAAATACCAAGGAGAACAGTAGAAAAAAAGGACAAAGTATAGAATTTTAAGAGTGTACTGTGCAGCTGGATTGGAGTATATAAATCAGAGTTCAGGAATTGGAGTGGTACTAAGGGCAAGACTAGGTTCAATGCAGATTGAGGGAAAAGCTGGCATGTTTTTTGTTTGGGGAAAAGTGTTTTAACAGTTTACTACTACCCCAGCTGTTTTATCTTAAGAGCCTGTTCATTAGAATCACATTCATGTTCATGAAAAAATAGCTAGTAAATATAATTGGTCAGCTTCTATAGAACATGCAACAACATGGGTGGCAGCATGGGTGAGAGATAGACGCAAGCATCAGATGATAACAGGAACTCATGTGCATGCAACTGTTCTATATTAGTTGTTCCTATAAAAATGATGACCTGGATGTATATCTCTATTCATATTGCAATATTCATCCCTATAATTCCATGTATGATTTAGAGAAGCACTGTGATGCAGGTAGGCATTCTCCTCAACAATGCACATGCATTCTTGATTAGATACCTAGTTTTCTTTTTCTTGCAGTCCTGCTAAATATGCAATGTTGGTTCAATGCTCATATTCTTTCCATTGTTTAAACAAGGCCAGTTTTCAAATGTGACCGCTAAACTAATTATTTCTCCTAAAATGGTTTGAAAATTCAGGTGGAGACTATTATTACAATTCTCTCTGTCACACATATACCCACCATATCAATAAAACTTTGTATCATTTACCTTTTAAACAGCATCCATTACATACTTTTTTCCAACTAGAACATGATTAAAGATTATTATAATGTAAGAAAATAATGAACTATACTTCTATTTGGTTTCTAGAAAATGTATATGATTTTTAAAAAGTTAACTTCTGTCTCTTCCATTTTTCAGGAAAAATACTAATCAGATGTGAAGTAAGTGGGGTTTGTTATATAACTGACCATAATAATATAGAAGCACTGGGTAAATTGTGCCCTAGATAACAATTAAATCTTTCCTGTATAAAATAAACTAGTAGGAAAAGAGAAAAGAGGACCCGGAAAAAAGTGAAAGCAGTGAAGGGTGAATTGGAGTTAATGTTAACAATTAACTTTCGAGATCTTGGAAGAGCCATTTCTTTATAGTAAAGCAAATGCTCATAGTATCACTGGGCAGGGAATGCAGTAGGATGCCACAAAGTTTGTGCACTTCATCATGGATTTCTAAAAATAGCAGCACCTGAATTATAATTCTGAGACAAACAGACAAAACAGAACTATCTGCAAAAACTGTGAATCTCTGGATTCCATGGTGGAATTACAAGAAGGAAATCAGTAAAAAGAAGGAAATAAGTATAATACCTTAGGTTTATAAGGCAGATTTACCTACATTTAAACTGGGACAATAACTTTTCTGAAAACATCTCCAATCAACTGCAGTCTCCTGGACCAGCACTCAAGTAATCAGGTCCTCTGCATCTGGCTGGGCTGTTTGAAGGATAACCTCTTTAGATTCTGCACTCAGCTTTCTCTTTGCCTCCCCCCACCCCAGGGTTAGAAAATGTCCTGGATTTACCAAAGTCAGGAAAGAACAAGATTGCCTATTCTAACCAAAGAAAACCAGCAACATGCCTTGATGTACAAAGCAGCTATTCTCTGAGCAAAGTAGGACATGCACATGAAGTATATTAAAAAAAAGGGGGGGGGGTGAGGAATCCACCCACATGACTTCTCAGGCAAAACTGGTTCACACAGATGGTGGGAGAATGTTCCATCAAGGTATGCAGAAAAGCTCATTGTGCTCAGTCAGCAGCACTATTCACACTTATTCCCAGCTAAGTGGGCTCAGTGTGGCATTCTTAGTGTTCTATCTAGAGAGGAGGAATCAATACAGTAAAATTCATTTAGAGTATCAATTCATGAAGTGATTTAGAAATGTGTTCATTTCTCCCCAGTTATAAATATACATGTACCAAGGAATTCTCTGGAACTAGACAGTGGCATGAAAATTGTCTCTCCTTATCAACCAGGACCTGAATGTGTGAATCTCTGAAACAAGATCTGGGTTGATTTTGAGCTCTTTCCAGATAAAGAACAAACACACATATCTACAAATGTACAAATGCAAAGGAAATGTACATCCCCTTAGCTAAGACTGGTTGAATCTAAAATTTGCAACCCCTGCTGAAATACAACCAGTATAGTTAGGTGGTTTGTTAAAAAAAAAAAAAAAGATTTACACTGTACTTGCTTCTCTTTATAAATAGACAATGGCTGAGATTCAGCTATAACTGTTGAGCTTTCTCTGGAAAAGGAAAACTTTTTCCAGGCCAGTTTTGGTTCAGTTTATACATGAATTTATACGAGAGACATTATTGACCCCGGTTAATGCCTTCATGTGAAATCATAATACTAGTGAAACTGTCATCGGGTCCAACAGGTTAGAACTGCAGCTTTCAGAATAATGGGGAGACTAGAATTGGGGCTACTGTCATCCCATCTTATTTGGAACAATTCTAAACTGTGGAAATTATTTTTAAAATGCTCCAGCTTTTGTAATCTTTTTGGGAGAAAGATGTAATATTATTCATGCCCTGAATTTGTCTTCATGGACAGACAAATCCTTCAAGATTTCCAGTTTTAGGCTCCTTTATTAAATAGATTTCTCCCCCCCTTCCCCCCAGGCCTTTCCCAGTTGTGGAGAATTGTTTTAATTCGGTCAAAGGATGGCTTAGAAAGTGTTTGGCAACAACTATCATGAACGCACAAAGGATTGTTTGAGACATCTGCCATACTGGGAAGACTAAAGGCTCGACTGCCATCAAGCATAACTACTTCAGTATCCCAGGATTTCCAAGGAAGAGAGAGATTCTTTCAGTATGACTGACTACCTTAATCGTGTCAATGGAAATACAAAAAAGCAGGAGAGAAGGTTTCCTAAAATTCCTGGTTTGCCAACTTACTTAGTTACTTTCCATCTCAAGATGGAATCCAACCAGCAATCCTTTTTTCTGGGACAACCACCACTCAGAAGCCACATTAGTATGAAAGTGGGGAAAAACAAAAGGTAAAGTTTCATATTGTAGTTAGTTACTTTTTGAAGATTTTCAACCATTCGGTAAAGATTCCTTTTAGCTTTCTGCAGGTGAGGACTGGTTTGAAATATCCACACATGCTGGTACGAACATGTAGCACTGGCTGGATTAAGGAAGTGATGTTTTCTTCCTTGGCTTTGTCTCATCCATCAAAAACTGTTTTGTAAACTTCATATTTGCCTTTGGCAAACTACCTGAAGTGGAAGAAAGGGTTGAATAAGAATTTCTTATTCTGCTCCCTAATCCTCGAGCGTGTATTGGAGGGGAATGATCCTTTAATGAAAAATATTGTAAAAGCAAATTCTAAAAATGTTTCCAGTTACGGCAGCAGTAAGACAGATAAATATACCTGTTACTATTAGCTCCTAGAGAAAGAGCCCTATGTGGACTGCATGGATATATGTCTGATATTGCAAACTGCCTGAAAACTGAGTAATCTGCACACACATTTTGCGTTAAAAGAAACTACTTCAGAGAAGAAGCTGGCTTAGAAGAAATGATGACTATGTTAGAGGATAGTGGTAATCTCAGCTCTAAGTTTAGTGTTTTCTTTACTGGCTCTGAGCCAATAAAAAGGCAACAAGCATAGTGTCCTACATGATCAGAGTGAAGATTAGAGTGATCCGAATGACAGGAGAGATCATTGTGTGTCACAATTGGAGAAAGTGCATAGGTTCAGAGGTGAGAAATCAGACATCAGTGTGCACGCATGCAAGTATACTTAAGTTGTGAGGATACCGAGAATGAAAGGAAAGGAACTGTCTCCTTGCCTAAAACCTAAGTGTACCCAAGCAAGAATGGAAGGGGAGGGGCAGAACTGGAACTGAGAAGAGCAAAGGTGATAACCCAAGAATCTTAGAATCAGTCCCTTTCCTGCTCTCGTTTCCCATTCTCTAGGAAGGAAAGACTTAGTAATGGTTAGTCCAAGTTACAGCCCTAATCAGGAAACAAACATATGATGGAGGAAACAGGTAGTGTTCTAGACACAGGTAGTGTTCCTTAGTGTATCTGCAAGTGAATTTGGTTGTTTTTCCTCCCACTAATTTTTTTTTTAAAAATCAAAACAGTCACAAAAGAAGGGGTTAGGAGAGAAGAAATGCCAGTCGGAACTGCCAGTGCAGTTGCAACAGCAGCAGCAACAGCAGGGTCTCCTCTGAGCTCAAACTACTTGCAGTGCCTGAGGAAGAAAGGTCAAAATTTAAGAATCTTTGTTTTTTAAAAAAGGAGATAGCACAATGCTTTCTTTCCCCTCTGCCAAAACAAAACAAAAAAACCAACAATAATAAAAAGAAAATGAGAAAATGTGGAAAACAATTCTACAAAAAAAAAAAAAAAATCAAATTTAGGAAATTAAAAACCATCGCCTGGAAAAAGAGGTGGGTACACTTCACTGGAGGCCCTCGGCTGAGGTGCCTGCATCTCCATCATGGCTGCTGGTCTCAAAGCTGTGCTCCACACCCATGATGTCTGGCTCCATTTTGCCACTGTCATTGATGAAGGTTGTGTAGGCATCACCTTCAGCCATCAGTAGTTTCAGTTTAGGCATCCAGCTCTTACGGACAACACGTCGTGCATTTGTGCACATATCAGCAGCAATTGCATTCATCTCGCTCTCCTTGAAGTTTGGAGCAAAGTTCTGGCAATAAACTGAAGGAAGAAAATGAAGGCCACCTTAATCAATAGCAGCAATTGGGAATGTTCCCATGTCTCTTTGCCTCTGTCTCTAGCCCCAAGACCTACTCACAGTTACAAAGACTCAGGGCCAAGTTTAAAACTTCAGCAGGAACTGAGAGAAAGGACTAATTTCAAACTTTTAAATCTGGCATTTATCTGTGTGGTATACAAGCATTAGATATTTTGATAACTCAAAGAGACTATATGCTAGTTAAATTTTCTAGGTATCCACTTTCTTTCAAGTGGGAAGTATTAGTTTGCTCCTATATTTCATTCACTCTCCCATACAAATATTTTGAAGAGGCACTCACACTTCACAGCATGCAGCACTCGGCTGTCGAGAGGTTTCCGGCTGGGGTCATTGGTGGAGGAACGGATTCCAGTGCCACAACTGTTGGCAAGGGTGTTCCTAGCAATGGTCAGAAGGCAAGTAAAACGTTATTACACACTGTGTCTTACTGTGTTCTTCCTCTTATGGCTAATTCTGTCCACTTGTATACTATCTGTCTTTAGCTGAGTCTCAGTTCCTGTCTTGTTCCTTGAGCCCAGCGCTACATTTCCAGACCAGAAAGGAACACTGGGATGAGAAGGAGTAAACACACAGGAAGAGACACCCACCCCCACATACTTATTTCTCCATAGCACAGAAAATCATTTACTCACCGGTCAAAAAAGGATGCTAGTAGCCGCCTGAGAAGCACTTTGTGCCGTGTCCCAGCACTAACATGGCAATTCATCAACTGCGCCCGAGTGATGTACACATTAGTACCTGAACAGAAACAAAGCCTGTTGTGATACATTCAAACTATATAAAGGCCAATACAGCATCTTATTAAGCACCATGTCAAAAGCTTTATGAAGGGAACAAAAGATAATGTGGTTAATTCATCCTGTTTTTTGCTGCTTCCAATATTGTGATGCCACCCAGTGGTTTGGCAAACAGACCACTTCACTTGATAGCTTTGATCCAACCAAGTCCAACACAAATGACTTCTATAATACGGCACATGATCTGTTTGGGAGTCATATCTGTGGCTAGGAATTTTAGTGGCTTACAGATATCCAGAGGACAAAGTGAAACCCAAGCAAGAGCTTTGGAATTCTAAACACAGAAACAAAAGATTATTTTGCTGGGCTGAAAGACGCCTGCGTTTGGGAAACCCTTCCTTAGATCAAGTAGATCTAAGGAATGAGCACAGAGCACAGAGGCAGGAGCTGCTAATATGACTAACTGAACCGGGGCACTTCTTTTCCTACTCAGTGCTGGTCACCAATCAATAAGTGGTGTCTCAGTCCCTTGTAGGACAATGGAGAGCCATAAAGACCAATTAACAATATGTCACATTCAGAAACTATACACATTAAAAAGTAACGATGGAGTTCTTTATAGATCATTTTTAACTGATGCCTTTGAGCAGAGGTCTCCAACCTTGGCAACTTTAAGACCTGTGGACTTCAACTCCCAGAATCCCTCAGCCAGCAAAGATGGCTAAGGAATTCTGGGAGTTAAAGTCCACAAGCCTTAAAGTTGCCAAGGTGGAAACTCCTGCCTTTGAATATATCTACAAGGATGAAATATAAACATGCTTTGGACAAGCTTTCCCCACAACTAAGGGGACTCCGAGTCTATATCAACATGTACAGTTACACCCATTTCAGTGGAAAAAAGAGATGCATAGTTTTACTTCGTTCTTCATTTTTCTCCGTTCTCTTTTCCATGGCTCAGTATTCTGACATGTTCAAGGTGCTATAACAGGTAATGCCAATACAAGTAGTTTTTGACTTACAACAGTTCATTTACTGACCGTTCAAAATTACAATGGCACTGAAAAAAATGACTTATGATCGTTTTTCACAGTTACGACCTTCCCAACACCCCCACGATCAGGCAATTAAAATTCAGAAGCTTAGCAACTGGTTCATATTTCTGACCGCTGTTGTGTCCCAGGATCATGTGAATCCCCTTTTGCGACCTTCTGACAAGCAAAGTCAATGGGGAAGCCGGATTCACTTAACAATCGGGTTACTAATGTCTCAACTGCAGCGATTCACTTCACAACTGAGGCAAGAAAGGTTATAAAATGGGGCAAAACTCACTTCACAAATGTCTCACTTAACAAGTTGGAGCTCAATTATGGTCATAAGTTCAGGACTACCTGTACTTTTTCCTTCTTTAATTTTGGGAATTAAAGGCATCTTTAAATAATGTTAGCTCAAATGTTGACTCTATTGTAGCGTAATTACCAGGACTGCTTTTCATTTAGACAAAAAAATTAATCCCCCAAAGAACAGAATGACTCTTATGCACGAGGTAAGCAAGATTTTTCTTATTTACTGAAACCAGTTTCAACTCTAAGGAGTCCTACCTATCACAAGTTCCAGTTTTTCAGCTGGGTCACCCTCGTCATAAAGCTTTGGATGGCATCGGTTTCCAATCTGGTTGATGAGCTCGGCAGGCAGTGAAGCTAGGTCCTGCCGCACTCGTATCCGGTTGCGAGACTCTGACTGCACCTGATCTGGCAGTGCTTCTACTTTTTCTGCTGAAAAAAGGGGGGAGAAAAAAGGACGGGAGGAAAATTGGAGAAGGTGTTGAGCAGATATGAAATGAAGGTACCAAAGTTATCTTCCTCTTTGAAATATTTAAACTCCGCAATTACATTTGTAACTTGCTCTTGAAGAGTATTCTTAAGCAAGTTATTCAAAGACCACAGAAATTACTGCATCCTTTAAAAAACAAAATGGAATCACAACAACTACCTCTTCCTCTTCCAGGACAGAATGTCTTTTAAGAGCTTATGTTTCAGTCCCCTTTCCATAAAATATTGTAGTCTGGCTGTATTCCCTCATTATGACAAGGAAGGCAAGGATGTGCAATGCTGACAGATTAATACACTATCTCTGTATTTGTTTATTTATCTCAAGCAGAGATTACTATTCATCCTCCTTGTCCATATTTATAGAGTCACATTCTGAAAATAGTTCACAAACTTTTCAATACTAGGGAGGACAGGCTGAGGACCCTAGAACAGGGGTGTCCAATCTTGGCAACTTTAAGACTTGTGGACTTCAACTCCCAGAATTCCTCAGCCAGTCTTAAAGTTGCTAAGGTTGGACACCCCTGCCCTAGAAGCAATCAAGAAGGCTGAAAATTGCAGCTTTTCTATGGTGATTAGACCCTCGTTACATAAGTCATACACTATTTTTTCAGCAAAGATATCATACAATGCAATACTTTCAAGCTATCTACAAAAACAAACTAATAAAAAATAAAGGACATATGGTGCAGCAGCTGTAAAGCAAAAACAACTTGGCAAAGACTGAAAAAAAGAAAAAGTGCTCAGTTGCCACTTACAATGATCACGTGGAGTGCTTAAAGCACCTCTGATAAGATGCAACCCCAAAATATTAGAGTTAAAATAGAGAAAGACTTACTAGTTGTACAAATCAAGCTGGCCCAAACTCAGTAAGGTCCCTTCAGTCAACCCCTGAGACTGGGCTGCTGGGCTATTGAGCCTTTTAGGTAAAAAAGAGAGCACGGCTTGGATTTCGGTAGAAAATGAACAAGCAAGTTGTGGATGGCCCAAATGTATATATTATAAAAGAATGCTAGCTCAGGCCTGTCAATAAGTGATAAGAATATTCTGCACTATACTATTTCTGGTATTTCTGAATTTTCTTTGAGGGTAGCCCTGCTAGTTCTGTTTATAAATCATCAAGAGAAGAAATGACAACTCTTGACTTTGCGAAGCTTAAACATGTTGCTATGATTTCACTTTCCAGTAGACATTTTTATTACTTGGTATTTCAGAAGATCTCCCAATACCTGAGCAGAGAAGACACAAGTTCCCATCATTACTATCGTGGCATTCTGGTTTGATATTCAACGTTGCAGTTGCCCCTGCCCCTTGATGCAGTTGCCCGATGTATTCAGATGGAGGCTAACAGCCCTCTGTCATGGATACTGACTTCCTGCATTAAGCAGGGAGTTCACCTCGATGACTTACCTTGCCCCCTCCTATCTTAATTCTTTAAGCAAGAGAACAAAAGTCACCCGCAGAAAAAAATATCTAGCAAACTGCAGGCGATGTAGCTTGGATTCAAAGTATGGATTCAAAGCCTTAGTTAGTCTGTTACTTTCAAATATACTACCACTTTACAAATACTATTTATACCATTCCTCTACACTGATATTATTATTAATATTTGGAGATTTATTTGTAATTATTCCTAGTTTAAAGTCCTTCTCAGGATTGCTTCACACTCTTTTCGCTGCTCTCTCTCACATACAAAAAAACCCACACAAACATATACAAAATGTATCAGAACACATCTACTTGTTTCATATTGGTCAGTTGCAATATGCACAAACATCCCTCATGTCAGGAATGAAAAACAGCCCCCCCTCCTTTGGTTCCATTGTGTCCTATTCTTGGAGACTGGAGTTTTCTTGGCAAGCTTTTTCAGAAGTGGTTTGCCATTCCTTTCTTCCTAGAGCTAAGAGAAAGTGGCTGGCCCAAAATCCACCCAGCTGGTTTTGTGCCTAAAGCAGGACTAGAACTCACATTCTCCCAATTTCTAGGCTGGCACCTTAAGCACTATACCAAATTGGCTCTCCAGCTGGATGGCTACTGAACATTTCTGCTGTCCATATGACAAGAGAAGCATAACCATGCCTCACTTTTTAAACAATAGAAGTGAACATATTCAACATGTATTGGCTTTGGCAATAAATGTAAAGTTAAGCAGACAATATGCAAAGCTGAGATTCAAAGATTCTGTTGTCATCCAACCTTACTATCCAACCTACAAAATCTCCCTTGCATCTCATCTCTGTGGATATTCTGATCAAAACAAGGGTAAACTGCAATACAATCCCTTTCCTATGTTTAAAGCAAGCAGAACATAGTCACAATGCTTTTTAACAGTCCATGTGGGATACTCACCTGTCTGCCCTACATTCATCATGCTGTACATTGTGTACATGTTGCAGATTTGTCTGTACTGCTCATCGGAGCCTTCCTCGGGTGCATCTTCCTCTTCATCTTCTTCATTATGATAGGAACTGGGGCTGTCACTGGTGTAAGCACTGGAGGTGCCAGGGCTTGTCTGGTCTGAAGTACTGGGGCCACTGACCATGCCTGCCCCGCCACCTCCCCCCGTTAGTGCTGCCTGCTGCTGTTGTTGCTGATGAGCCTGTTGCTGTTGTTGCTGCTGGACCTGTTGTTGTTGTTGTTGTTGTTGCACTTGCTGCTGAACCTGCCGGTTCCCACCGCTCAACTCCTGCTGAGAGGAGATCTTGGCTATTTTGCGGCTGCCATTACTGCCACCACTACTTCCTTCCTTCTGACTGCTTTCCCAGAGCCGCTTAACCACAAATGTGCATTGGACAGAGTCTGAGTCCTGTTGCTCTGTCTTTACACGCGAGACCAGGGGTAAGGGCGTATTGCCGGAAGGCCAGGTGGATGTCTGTGCCACAGGGCTCTGTGGCTCAGAGGAAGGCGCCTCCTCAGTGTGCAGGCCTTGCGAGTCACAGCTGGGTGAGCTGACCTTCAGGAAGAACTCAGTCCCCTTTTCCATAATCTCCTGGATCTGCAGGAACCCTGCTGTATACATGAGCAGAAACTGATCACCCACATTCATGCTTAGGCGGCCAGTGTAGCAGAAACTAAGGATCTGCTGAAAGGATTGAGGTTGCACCGCAGCAGGAAGCTCTACCACAGTGCTCTTGCTGTTGTTGAAAAGGTCCCGGAAGTAGCAGCTGCTTGCAGCCAGCACAGCTCGGTGTGCCTTGAAAGCATGGCCTTTCACCACCACTGAGACATCACAATACAGCCCTTGTAACCGCTGCTCATTCAGGCATTCCAAGATGCTATTACCAAAGTTGGGGATCTCCATCTGGAGAAACTGAGCCATCCTCCTCCTCTTCTCCTCCTCCTCACCCAGATGAGTACGCTAGAAAAAAGAATAAGGAACCAGAGAAATTAAATGTGGAATGGAAATGGAAAAAGAGCAAAGGAAGGAGATGGGCCGAAGAGAGAGAGATCAGCCAGAAGCGGGCAATGTTTTGGCAGCCTCGGGCCACACTTTGAAAAAAAAAATACCATGGGCTACAGTGGACAAAGCCTTGAAGTAGTCATGCAAACAGAAGAAGTAGGGTTTGATAGAGCATTTTAAAAAGGTGCTTTTAAATGTTTAAATCAATCTGACAGCTTATACCTTTTTCTTTGGTTTTCTGTTCTTCTTTCTTTCCATCTCCACAATTTGATACTTAGCTGCCATATTTTGATAGTGTGATCTCCAGGGCCTCTGTAGACCACAAAAAAAGGGGTTCATAGGCCATATGAACCCTAGGACCACACCTTCCATTAAGGAGGTAGCAGAAGTGAAGTAGTCCACGCAATCAACCGTTTTACATGCTCTCTCTAGAAATGGAAGCGTCAGCCTTAGGTCTTAGTTCTTCCTCCAGTTTTCAATAATCAAAAGCACTTAAGTCATTTATTTAAAGACTTTGTGTATCATATAAACCCAAGCCTCTGACAAAATGTAATCAGGCTCTTCTTTAACCAGACTTTTATGGAAGGTTAGGCAGCAGTTTACTTACCTTGATCATATCCATAGAAGAGTTAATTTGAGATTAGCCTGCATTCCTAGCCATCAGCAAAGAGATGGGAAGTCTAGAGCAACTGTAAAATGAAGCTGTTATATCTGTATCATAGCTCCTCCACCTGGCCCTCTGAATAAACATGGCTGGATGGTGATGAAACGGGGAAGAGAAAAGAGATGGGGGAAGACCATGACACATTTTCTTTTCTTACTGTTAAGAAGCAAACAAACCAGAAGGTGATAGAATGTCAACCAGTACAAAATGAGCCAAGATGCTCTGAAAAAATGGCTGCAAACTATATAGTTAAGGCAACTATAGGTTCCCTTGGTCATCTGGGGCCAAAACACGACACAAACCATTTGGCTTAATGAACACCAGACTGAATGAGGTGCATTGAACAAACATGGCCAAAATAATTTCACCTCCAATTATACATGTACACACACACACACAATCTCCTTTACTTTAAGCTGTTTTAATTAATAGTACTTTTTTCCCTCTTTTTATGATCCTGTAATCCCCTGCTTCGGGATGGGGTTGAGGCAACTGAGTGGCACTGAGCATTTACTGACAGATGCCCTTCCTGATGCCTAGGCAGAATTCGCAGCAGATATTTTCTCTTTGCAGCCTGATAGAGAAACATCTGTCACTGCCTAGGATTGAACTGTCAACCTTCCATGTAGGAAGAGAGAATCTTCATTTCTATGCCACCACACTGCTCTGCTTTACTAGTAGCTTTTATTTTGACCTGAGGGAATTATTTCACAAATGTTATAAAGAAATTAATATAAATATAAATAATAAAAGAGCTACACTGGATTAGTTTGCAAGCATGAAATTTAAAACGGTTCCAATATTTGCCATACTTTGGACACATTTTAGACTTCTGTGGCAATTAAAGCAACCAGAAATAAATAGTATTTGTAGCCCATTCTTATTATGCAATTTCCCCTTTTATAGTATTCTGGTCATTTAAACAGAGAACAGCATAAGAAACTTCACAGCTCAAGTTTCTTCTTTTGATATTAATGAACACTGCAGGAGTTATGGAAAAGGGAAAGATTTATTAATCTTGGTTAAAAGCAATCGAATGTGACAGCACTAGGATTGTGCTGAAATAAATATGGCAGCTTTGCCGCTGTAAAATAACCACGCATAAAAAAACAGGTTGTAATCCAGCAGCAATGGTGATCTGCAAACCCAGTGAAGCTTCCTACCTATTACCTCTAGAAAGTGACAGGCTCTTATGAGCATATCGATCTTCCTCAGAGAACTCTAAATCATGGCACTGTCTTTTTAGGACAAACAATATGTGTGTCAGAGATAAGATACACCATGAATGTAAATGAAAGCTTGGGCTAAAAACAGACAAAATGTTTTTTTTTTAAATTCCACACACCATTTGCAACTAGAGAGCAAATTAATGCTGGGTGGAATATTAAATATCAAAAAAAAGTAATGGTATTTGTTATCCATTGTTCTTTCACACGAGGGACACTATGACCCAAAAATTTCCTGATGCAAATCACACAGAAGAGAGAAATTACTCTGCAAGGAATGACAATGCAGCTGAGGACACAGAATAGGTACACAATGGGCTGTTGCTTTTAAAAATTCCCAATTCTACAAAAAGCTTGGGTGTGAAACAGTGCTTTACAGTTATTTGGAGATGGTTGGAGCAGAACAATACAACAAGATAATCCTCCCCACAGAGTTTATTCAGGATGCTGGCATTGTTAGTGACTAAGATTTCTGCTCCATATTCAGATAACATCAGGTAAATGCCTCCCTCCTTCCCGCAAAGCTTTAAAACTGCTAGCAATTTCTGGAAGAAGATATAAAGAGGGAGAAAATAAAAATCTTTTATGCAGCTTTTTACAAAGCAGTACTGAAACATCCTCAATATGAATTTGTAATGGAATAGACTTTTAGTTGCTTTCAAGTGAACATTTATCAGAATGAGACAAACATTCACACATTTTGAATGCTGAGCGTTCAATTTCTTAAAAATCCAGTTTTAATTTACTGCAGTAGCAGCTTCTGAGATGACAATTTGCTGAGGATTTCACCATTTCTTCTAGAAAATGCAGGACACTCACCAGAAGCATAAGGATATTCTGCAAATAGAAGACCCTAACAACCATTTGGTAAACTTCTCGGTCTTTGTCCTTTTTTTTAACCTATTCAACCAGAGATACAAATATCTAATAATAAACAAAGATATAAAGACTGGGGGCCACATATGAGATGAAAGGCAAGGCTCCTATTCCGAAAGTATCTTCATGCTGTTTCTATGATAGGAGAAAAATCTCAGTGGGAAAGAGGGAAATTGAGGGTCATTTGCAGTATTAATTCAATTTTTTCTTGGGCACCATAATTGGAAGTGTGTCATTGGCTTAGAAGCCTTCCATTGTGAAAAGGAAATCATGAATTTTAAATTATAATACAAATGATCCTTATTTACAACTATGTCGATCATGACAGCATTTGTTGAAGAACAAATATTACAGTGTGTTGTTAAACCCACATGATTTTTACATAGTTTTAAAAATGATTTTATCCTGAATGTTTGATTTTCAATTATCAAGACAGCATGAACATGTTATTCTTTTAATACTACCATGAAACAGGATATCAATAAGAGAACACAGAAACTATGGACTTCTTTCATTAAGAAATCTCTTTACAGCTTGAACAATGAATACTTCAATCAAAGCTGACAAACTAGACTGATTATTCTTAACCAAACACAATAAATTGAGTGACCAACATTCACATCTTGGTTAGAGATCTGGCACTGTGCCATTTTTATACCATTTTTCCATTGCACAAGTTCTAAGGAAAAATGTTTAAGGAGCCCAATGGGAAAAAAAAGTATAGGCACAGAGCAGTTTTGTTACCTGAATATTATATACTATTTTAGTTTTCAGAAAAAGTGCACTAGAATATATAGCAAAAGTGCACTTAGATTATAATAGCAAATTTTATCATTTTAGCCAATGCCTTATAATTTCTATGTTGATTTATTTAATGGCCTATAGACTTATATGAAAACTTTGAAAATGACAGTATAGCCTTTAGAGTGCTGCCTGTCAAAATTTTCTGGCTAAAGATGATTGTTTTGCTGAGACAAATATAATTATAATGGAAAGAGTTGGTGATAGAACCAAATCATTAAATAAAACAGAGATTCTTTTTTTTTGGGGGGGGGGGGGGGGGGCTTCCAACCTAAGCCATTGTTTTCTCATAACTGTCAAATGAAGCCAAGTAGTTAAGGGTTCCATCTTTATTGCATCTGTTTTTATTAAGTTTAAACAGAATTTTCACTATGCCAGAAGATTAAGCATTTCAGTGATGCTACAATTCAGCTACTACTTGTATTCTTGTAGGAAGAAGGATAAACTGGATGGAGGACAATTAGTGCCAAGTCAAAATATGCACATGGAAGGTGGCAAAACAGATTATATGTTATAAATTATTTTCTTGATCCTGGTTCCCTAACCCTGATCTTATAAGTCCACTGCTCTCTCAGAGTTCAACCGAATCAGTAAATATTTTGCTGTCTAAGAAGATAGACAAAGTCTTTGACTTAAAAACAATGCCTCAGTTTCTACCCTAGACTGCTTGAAGTCTGAAGATAAATAACTCCATTTCTCCATGACTTATATGCACAGCCATGTAAATAATGACACATGTGGGAATACATGGAGTAAACAGCAATGAATTATATAACATTAGAAGATTTGGGATATTATTTAAAATGGGTATACAAAACACGTCAAATGCAAAATGTCCCATTTTGAATTCCAACACTTTCAAATGAAAGAAGCTATTATTCTATATACAATGGCTTTAGGTTCAAAATGGGGTGCTCTGAATTCAGTTCACAATTCAAAAAACTTTGGATGCCACTATTTTCCAAATGACATACAGGTAAAGAAGAATAGGTTCTTCAAGTAAATTGGCAGGAAATTTAGCTGCAATTATCAAAGATACATTTTTTAAAAAATCTGGAGTACCCTCTTTGGGGATCATCCTCAAATTTCAGAATTTTCTAAGGGGAAGCAGTAGTTTCTTATTCCATTATTTTCATCCGTTTCAGAAGAAATTATTTCACAAGATATCAAGAGGGACAAATTACTCTTTGCAAACTATGAGCTGAAACATTATCCCAAACATGCTTTTTCAAAAGGAACTGGACTTTCTTTGTTTTTCCTTGAAGAAGGTTAAATGGCATCAAATATCACTTCTCTGGAAGATAGAACCACAGTATTGTCTACAGTATTATTTCAAACGTAAACCTATTATTATTCTGCAGAGGTCATCCACTGCCTTCACCTCAAAATATTACTAATTCTAACAATATATAAAATTTAGCAATAATGTAATTTAATTGAGCATGGCTTAAACAGTTGGGCAAACATAGACATGATTTGTAGCTTATAATTTAGCATTACATATTTATACAATCACTGAATCTTATTCAAATCATGATTCAGACAAATTGTAACTTAGTGCACTGTGTAAAACCAGTCAATAACAGATAAAGGATTTAATCTACAAATACTGGGCTTTACTCAAGGTAGCAGGAATAATGGCATATTCCAAGTATCAGTCAATTTTGACACAAAACCTTCAGGCCTCTGCTACAATGCTGAAGATGGAAAGGTATGTCACCTTTCAACATGGCAATGACCCAAAGCATACCTTCAAATAAACAAAAGAATGGCTTCACCAGAAAAAGATCTAAGTTTTGGAATGGCCCAAAACTCCCTGAATCCAACTGAAAATCTGTGGGGTGACCTGAAGAGGCTGTGGGCAGAAGATGCAGTCTGACAGATTGGGAGTGCTTTTCCAAGGAAGAGTGGGCAAAGATTCCCAAGGGAAGATATGCGGGGGCTGACAGGCTCCCACCCAAATAGACTGAATGCTCTCATAAACATAAAAAGGTGCTTCAACAAAAGCTACTATTAGTTTAAGGGTGTGCATCTTTAGGCAGTCATATTATTCTAGTTTATATTGTTATTTTTTCCTAAAAGATTTTAGTTTGTTTCTAATTGTATAACTTATATGTTATATTAAAGCTGGAAAAAATTCTAAAGTGATTTATCTTAATCTGGTTTATTTTTACATCTCAAAAACATGGCATGTTAACAAGGATGTGAAGACTTTCTGTATCCAGTGTAGTTAAGAACCAGAATCAACCGTTCCTTTACAGCACTGATTTCCTGATTTAAAACATTGTTCCTGAAATAGCTAAAATTTATTCTGATAAAAATAGACAGTTTAATTACTGAATCAAAAAACAAAATCTTGATTTTCTTATGCAGACTGATTGAATGATCATCTATATTTTTCTAAACAAGGATTATAGATTCTGCATTAGTTAAATAAAGTTAATGTTTGTAAAACACTCCAGAGCTGCCTCCAGATGAGATGGATGGCATACAAATCCAATAAATAATAAATAAATCAAAATCATGAATCATGCCATCATTGTAATGTGACCTGTTTTTGTTCGGAATGTTGTATGAACAAACCAGCACGGTTTCTTACTTATTGTTTTATTGTATGTTATATGAACCTCATACAATTTTAGTTTAGTAATATGGGAACCTATCATTCTTGTGCATGATTTACTATGAGACATAAATGCCATCACTGTGACTTATTTTCAACAAACCATGATTAAATCAATCCATATATCAATCCAATCAATCCAACAATATTAAATCCAATCAGCATGACAAATATTGCTAACAATAATACCAGGACGAGTGCATTTTTCATTGCTTCCATTTCTACTGAAGGGTGAGAATTCTTTTACTAGTGCTTGACCAACTGCTGTCAAGTAGTCCCAATTACAAGTAATCTATACTAGCCTATCAATATAAGAAAACTCTTCCCTTCCTTCATTTGTTCTACTGTCACTCAGAAAGCCCCTGCTCTTTTATCCCCTTCATGCCTGGCTCAGACATTTGATACTACCCATATTTCGGATAAGAAGTTATAGCAAAACCAAGGAACAAAGGACAATTTATGCACTTAAGCAAAATCAAACCAAAATATAGCAGAATAGATAGATCCTCCCAGAACAAAAACCACTGTAGATCATTCTCTATGTTTGTTCTTATTCCAATATATACAACCACGTCTAGCAGACTCATGATATCACGCTGATTTGCAAGAATGTCGCCATCAAACTTAGTAGGCTATCTCATTAGCCAAAAAAGATAGTGAAATAATTCATGAGGAAAGTTAAAACCTGCCTCAAAAGAAAAGCTGAGACTCAAGATAATACAACAGATAATACAACTGTCTGTTTTTAGGTTCTTTTTGTATCTTGATTGGCTGGCAACATTGTGTAACTTTATGGGAGGCCTTTAGTGCAGCTTGGCTCCGGGTAAATGGACGGCTATCATTAGTTAGGAAGCTAGGTTTCATCTGGGTGCCTGATTGGGGTGTGTTTGAGCTGGAGGTATCAGGGGGGATCTGTTTGTGCCCAGGTGTTTGCCTGGTTTGTGGTTTGGAGATTTTTTTGTTTGTGAGTGCAGGCTTCCAAATGATTGACAGTCTGGTGGAATCATCTCTTCTATTCATGCTGTCTGGTCTTTTTTCAATCTCTATGGCTTCTCTGATGATTCTGTGGCTGGGGTTTTCTATAGTGGCTAGTGTTTTGGTGCCATTGAAGCTGATGCTATGACCTGTGGCTTCCATGTGTTGGACTAGGTGAGGAAGTGTGTTCCAGCTTTTTGACTGCATTTTTGTGTTCATCCAGGTGGGTACTTATTCTTCTATTGGTCTGTCCAATGTATGTGGCCGGGCATGATGCAGAGGGGATATCTATATCTATATCTATATCTATATCTATATCTATATCTATATCTATATCTATATCTATATCTATATCTATATCTATATCTATCTATCTCTATCTCTATCTCAGTATGTACATTAATATTAATTAAGTGGCACGATGTTACGTGCTGAGAAACCAAACAGCCAAATTGAGAACGCCTAAAGGCCCAGATTGATAAGGGTAGAGGCCTTCAACAGCTTCCCTGCACAGGCGGACACAGGCCTAGGTGCTCACTGTTGTGCCACTGGGTTGATTGGGCTGTGAGGATTAAGCCAACAATTTAACTGTAAGAATAGCCTCGAATGTAGAAAAAAAGCCAAGACGAGGGTATAATGGTCCCCAGTGTTCCTGAAGGGAACCGCTGCTCAGAACAGAGTTACCTCACACAGCACAAAATGGAATACAAGTGCGTGGCCACAAGGTCTTGTAAGAAAAGATGGCCTCTGGCCCTTAATCTTTTGGCGTGCTCCCCAGCAGCAAACTCCCGTCGTATGAAGGAATAGCCTCCAATGGCTTTTCCTATAAGGCTAAATGGCAGGGAAGGGTGGAAGGCACTAAGCATTTGAATCCTCCACCCCAAGTGTTGTTCAGAGGGGGAAAGAAAGCGATACAACTCTGTTAGGAGCAAAGAGCTCACGCCGCTGTTTGGGTAAAAGAAACTCTGCGGCAATCTGTCGGAATGGCAGGGGTAGAAAGATCGGTTGTGGGGAGGGGGCGTGGAGCAGCGCCGAAGCCTCCCGCCACTTTGGGGCACAAATTGGCGCTTCCCTGTAATGTGAGCAATCTCTATAATGCAAGCCAACGTTGAGAGATCGCAATGTGATTAGAAGGCTAAAGGATTCTAAAGACAAGCTGATTAACTTTCAAACATACTAACAAGGAAAGAATTTTTCCTGTTTCGGCCAAGGAAGAATCACAAGCAGTGCCTATCTCTCACGAGGCTGAGCCAAAAATGGGCGTTGGTTCTTACCTGACACGCCATTTCTCTTGAGCTGGGAGGATTGTCCAGAGGATGGGTGGGGCTTCAGTCTCTGCTTGTTGTAGGCTGAGCTTAATTTCTGAGGAACGCTCCCCCTTCCATCACGTGGCTTGCCATCTCGTTCCCCAGTTTATGCGAAGAAGAGAGGAAAAAAACAGGTATTCGTGCTGTCCTTTTGCTAGACTTAAAAGTGCATTGGCCGAAACGAGACCCCTCCAGACGGTGAAAGGAAAAGGGAGGGGCTGGACAATCCTCCCAGCTCAAGAGAAATGGCGTGTCAAGTAAGAACCAACGCCCATTCTCCTTAGAGCTGCTCGGATTGTCCAGAGGATGGGACATACCAAAGCTGGGGCTGTCCTATGGGAGGGACACCGTCTGGTCTGTCGAGTCCTCGGGATCCCCGAGCACCCTCTGGAGGACCCTTCTACCGAAAGACGCCTCCGCAGCAGCATACCTATCGATTCTGTAATGCCTAATAAAGGGCAACGGGGAGGTCCACGTTGCTGCCCGGCAAATGTCGAATATAGGGGCCTGCGTAGCCCAGGCAGCTGATGTCGCCGCGCTCCTGGTAGAGTGAGCCGTGATACCCCTGGGCACTGGGAGCACCTGGGCCTGGTATGCCCTAGAAATGGCCGCCCTTATCCAGCGATCTATTGTAGTTGAGGGTACCCTGAGCCCCTGTGACTTTGGTTGAAAGGAAATGAACAGGGCCTCGGATTTGCGGAAAGTCTGAGTACGTTTGATATATATCCGCAAGGCCCGCTTGACGTCTAAGTTGTGCCATAGCTGCTCTTTTTCATGAGTTGGCCTGGGGCAAAAATTGGGGAGGATAAGCTCCTGAGCCCTGTGGAAAACCGAATTAATTTTAGGTAGAAAGGACGGGTCAAGTCGGAGGACCACCCGGTCAGAATGGAAAACGCACAGGTTTTTCCTGACTGACAGAGCAGCGATCTCTGAAATCCTTCGGGCTGAAGTAATCACCACCAGGAACACTACTTTGTAGGATAGGAACTGGAGAGAAACTTCTCTAAGGGGTTCAAAGGGTGGCTTAGTGAGGGAGGTCAAGACTTTGTTGAGATCCCATGATGGGTACCGGTGAAGAGATGGAGGTCGTAAGTTTGAGGCCCCTCTCAGAAATACACGGATACAGGGATGGTGAGAGAGGGAATTAGCACCCTCGCAGGAAATTACGGTGGATAGGGCTGCTACCTGGTGCCTTAGTGTGTTGGGGGACAGACCCTTACCGAGACCCTCCTGGAGAAAGTCGAGGACTTGGGCCACCGATGGGTTTGTTGGGTCAATGCGGAGATTGGCACACCATTTGCGGAAACTGTTCCAAGTGGCATCGTAAATCCTTCTGGTAGAGGGACGCCTAGCTGCTAAGATGGTATTAATAACCTCAGTGGAGAAATTCTCCCTTTTTAGACGTTCCCGCTCAACCTCCAGATGGCTAGCTGTAGCCATTGGGGGTCTGGGTGAAGAAGGGGGCCTTGAGACAGAGAAATCCTGTCTGCTGGGATTCTCCAGGGTGGGGCTACTGATAGGCTGCGGAGGTCTGCAAACCAAGAGCGACGGGGCCAATAAGGAGCTACCAGAAGCAATTCCGCCCTCTCGTGAAGGACCTTCTGTAGTACTCTTGGCACCAGTGCCAGAGGGGGGAAGGCGTAAAGAAGGCCCGAGGGCCACGGGCATCGGAGGGCGTTGTGGTTCTCCGCCCCTAGGGACGGAAATCTGGAGATGAACCGTGGAAGTTGGGTATTGTGGGGGGAGGCAAACAGGTCTACCACAGGCAGGCCGAAAATTGCTGTCGCCTGCCTGAACAGGTCTGGGTGGAGGCGCCATTCTGCCTGGTCTATGGTGGTCCTGCTCAACCAATCTGCCCGGGTGTTGTCGATGCCTGAAATGTGGTCTGCTCTGAGTGAGAGGAGGTGAGACTCTGCCCACCGACAGAGGCGCTCGGTCTCCCTCATTAGACTTGAGGACTGAGTGCCCCCCTGCCTGTTGACAGTGCCTTTGCTGTGATATTGTTGGTGAGAATGAGGACGTGGCGGCCCTGAATATGACGGAGGAAGCTGTGGAGGGCCAGGTGGATGGCGTGAAGCTCTAACCAGTTTATGTTGCGCAGCCGCTCTGTCGATGACCATCTGCCCTGAGCTGTAAGGGAGAGAAGGTGGGTGCCCCATCCGAACAGACTGGCATCTGTGGTGACGATAAGTCTTGGAGGCTCCTTGAGGAGGCAGCCCTTGTTGATCGATGCCTTGCTCCACCAGAAGAGGGAGATGAGAACCCTTGGCGAGACCTTGACCTTGCACCTTGAGTTGCTTGACCCAGCTCTTTGGTACGGAAGCAGGAACCACTGGAGGGATCTGGAGTGGAAACGGGCCCAGGGAATAAGGGGAATACAAGAGATCATTTTACCTAACAACTTGGATAATTCAAGGAGAGAGACTTTCCTGTGTCGTCTGATGAGCCTGACTGATTGTTGGATGCTGAGTATCCTTTCTGGGGAGATGAACACTCTCCCTTTGACTGTGTCAATTATGGTCCCTAGGTGGGGTAGCCTAGTAGAAGGGGCCAGTTGGCTTTCCTTCCAATTTATGAGGAACCCGTATTCCTGGAGGGAGGTGACGGTAGTATGGGTATCCCTGATGGCCTGTTCCCTGGAAGGGGAGAGGATGAGAATATCATCCAGGTAACAGTGGAGCCACACCGGGATGGATCTGAGGTGGGCAGCCAGCGTGGCCAGTACCTTGGTGAAGGTCCTGGGAGCCGAGGCTAACCCAAATGGGAGGGCCACGTACTGAAAGTGTAGGTTATTATAGCTGAAACTGAGAAACTTGGAGTGGGAGGGTCGTATTGGGATGTGTAAATATGCCTCAGAGAGGTCGATGGATGATAACCAGTCTCCCTGCCGAACTCCCAAAAGGATGGATTGCAGCGTGTTCATTTTAAATCCGTGGTACACCAGGTGACGGTTTAACCACTTTAGGTCCAAAATAGCCCTCCATCCCCCCGAGTGTTTGGGCACCACGAATAAGAGTGAGTAGAAGCCCTGTCCCCTTTGGGATGGAGGAACCGGCTGGATAGCCTGAATGTCCAGTAGGTGCTGAATTGCCGCCTCCATGAGGTTACGTTTGGTGAGGTTCTTGGAGAGGGGACATGTAATGTAAAAATCGGGGGGGGGGGAGAGAAACTCAAGGGCAAGGCCAAACCGGACTGTATCCCTGACCCAAGAGTCCGAAGTGGATGAGTCCCACCGACAGGCGAAGGCTTTGAGTCGCCCGCCAATGGGGATAATGCCAGGAGGCTTATCTGGAGCGCCGGAAGGGCCTGCTGCCAGAGCCACGAAAAGGCCTCTTGAAGTTTCTGCCTCTCCTGAGCCTGTCGAAGGGGTCAGACCTGCCCTGGGACTGTCCCGAACCAAAGGAGGGGGGCCTTTGGTACCTGGGAGGGAAGGGGGGTTGGGGATAGGGACGAAAAGGAGCCCTCCGAAATGGCTGCAGAGATCTGGGTTCTGACTTGCGGGAAAGGGAAGGGAGGAATTTCTTTTTATTCCTTCTCTCGAGTAGGAGAGGATCCAGGGAAGTACCGAACAGCTTATTTCCCGCTAGGGGGGCAGAAGCTAGCTTCACCTTGTTCTTGAGATTGTTCTTGAGATCCGCCTGCCAGTGTCTTAGCCAGAGCAGGCAGTGGGCCGAGACGTGGGAGGAAATGGCGCGGGAGGAGAATTTTACTGAATGGAAGGTGGCGTCAGCTGAGAACTCAGCTGCGGCCGTTATCTTGGCGATGTGTTGATGGGCGCGGATATTGGAGGTCGGGACATGTTGCTTAAGCTGTCGAAGCCAGCGAATGGATGATCTGATGAAAAAGGAAGCGGCCGTAGCCGCCCTGATCGACCATGCGTCCGACTGGTGAGCTCGCCTTAATGCGAACTCTGACCACTTGTCCTCTGGTCTGAGGGCCTCTAAAGGGTCACTGAGGGCGGAGGAAGAAGTCAGGCCTACGACAGGCTCATCAACCTCCGGGGTGCTCAGCAGGGTCGAGAGCTCCGGGTCGAGGTTGAAGAACCTTTTATCGTTGGCCGAGGGGGCCGGGGGGGGCAACTGAAGAGGCCAGTTGCTTGGACACCAGATCCAGGAATATGGGGGGGAGGTAGGGATGACCTCGGCCTCCACTACCGGTTGTCTAAACATGGAGTCCTCCGGCCCTTCCGGAACCACAGGAATGGGATTAGAGGAGGTCTGGGCTGTTAGGCCCGAGATGTTCCTGGCCTTGTAGAGGAGGGATTTGAATAGCTGGGGCTTAAAGAGCCCTACGAAGGCGGGTTGGTCCGAAGTGAGACCTTCGTCCTCGGACATTTCCGCCTCTGATGGGTCTGAGTCCGGAAGAGGTTCATCGTATGGTAAGGACCCCAGGTCAAATTGTTCCTCCTCCTCCTCCCTGGCTAAATCTAGGTCCCCTTCCATTTCCTCCTCGTCCTCCCTGACTGAAGGGCAAACCTCCCCTTGGCGGGGGCATGAGAGGGAATGATCTTACAGATTCGGTGGCCTGCAGAGGCAACCCCGGTCTGGTCATCTGCTGCATCCCTTCTGTAATTCCCTGCCATCTCCATCCAGGCTCTGAGCTGCTCCGGAACCGCCTGAATGAGAGGTTCCTCCTGGCGCAGGCTGGCGGCCGTGGGCGTGAAAGTAGCCTCTGGAGTTCGCCTGGCTGGTGTGCTCGGGGCTTGATGCCCTTGAGAGGGTGAGCTGTGCCTGGATAGGGAGGAAAAGGCTGCAGGAGGGGGGGAGAGCGGAAGTGGAAGGAGTGGCTGGTGCTGGAGGCACTAATCCTGTCTGTCTAGTACGTTTGTCTATTTCTCTTTCTAGCGCCTTGTGTCCTCTTAAGGCGTCCCTTTGAGAGGCTTTGGTGGGCTCCTTAGCCTGACTGCGCAGGTGGTGGGTCTTTGCCTTGGCCTTCAAGGAAGGACCCTTTGAAGGATTGCTCTCTGCCATTCCAGGTAGTTAAGAAAAAGGAATTAAATTTGAGGCGGTTGGCGCACTTAGGGGTCGACCTACAACGAAGGCTGGGAGCCCTGGGATTTCTTTTACACACACACACACACACCCGTTTATTATTCACTTGAATTAATAGGTATTCTTTGCTCCGTATATGAATGATTATTCCCCCCTTCTCTGTCTCTATTTTCTCTCTCTTTTTTTTTTTTTTGGTAAGTCAAGGCCTAATCGAGCCTCTGAAGTCCTCTGATGGGAGGTGGTGGAAATAACCGCAGCCGCTACAGCTGGTTGCGGGGAGAGCCAACAAAGGGAGGTGGAAACATAAAAAACCTCCAACTGAAAGAGCACAATTTTAAATCCTCAGCAGGCCTGCCGGTCCTGCTGCTTTAAATGGGCACGCTGCAGAGATCGGAAAGATAGGAAACCAAAATGGTGCCCGGCCACGAGGCGACTTTCAAAATGGCGGCCGCCACTACCAGAACTTGCGGGGCCCTTGTGCAGCGGCCAGGAGGATCCCCAAGGACAATCCAAGGATCCCAGGGGAAAGACCACAGAAGAACTAGGCAAAACGTTTAAACTCTATAAAAAAATGGAGCTCGGGGGAGGGGGGAACGAAACAAAACAGAGCCTTTTTAAACGATCTAAAGCAGCAGAAAGGCAATAGGAAAAGGTGGGGGGGGGCAGCTTGAATTTTGCTGGCCTACCCCCTGGCACCCCCTGGGGGGGGAGCCCTCCCAGGGAACTATGCCAAACCAAAGGACCAGCTGCGCAGGGCTAAGGAGAGAGGAAATAATAAAGGGTTGTATACGACCTGAATTGAGGTACTAAATGACTTAGAATGAGAAGAATCCTGAAACGGCCAAGAGCACATACACACACAGCCTACTCTGCTCGAGGGCTGAGCATAAACTGGGGAACGAGATGGCAAGCCACGTGATGGAAGGGGGAGCGTTCCTCAGAAATTAAGCTCAGCCTACAACAAGCAGAGACTGAAGCTCCACCCATCCTCTGGACAATCCGAGCAGCTCTAAGGAGAACTGGGGAATGCTGGGGAGGAGTACCGTGGAGGAGGAGGAGCGTTCCACAAATTAAGCCCAGCCTAGAGATGCAGAGACTGAAGCACCTCCACTACTGGATGCTCTGAACAGCTCATGGGAGAATTGACTGCTGCTGATTTTGTTGTTAGAAAATGTTGCATGTGGCATGAGATGATTAAGATTGGTTAACATACATTTTCTATACTACAAAATAACATTATGTGGAAGACTTAACTAATCAAGTATGTTGGAAGACAATACGGATATAACCATCTACTAATGATTCCAACTATGGAAGATTGGTACATGCAATTTAAGAGGAGCAGGAATTAACAAATGGAATGGAAGGGAGTGGAAAGAGAGCCAGTTTGGTCTAGTGGTTAAGGCACTAGGCTACAAACCAAGAGGCTGTGGGGTCTGATTCCACATTAGACATGAAAGCTGGCTGGGTAACTTGAGGCCAGTCATTCTCTCTCAGATCATAATGTCAAGCTCAGGCAATAAGCTGGTCAGTGAGTATCTGTTGCAAACAAGTGATCAACACATGGCTGATTCTCCCTCCCCCTCCCATCAAACAGAGCAGACCCTGAGCTGGCAGGAAAATGTTATGTGAAGAAAATGGAGTGGAAAAATGTGTTGTATATGCAATTAAGAGAAAGGAAATGTATCAAAATATGATTGATTTGGATGGTTATGTTGAAAAATTGAAATAATTACTGAATGATAAAGAATAGAGAAATTCTGAATGTAAGAGACAATACCTTTAGTGTAATTTGAAGACAACAGACATAGAAGTACTAACAGTGAAAGTAAAATAACGGAAGGAAGACAAAGTACAAGTCTTGGAAGAAAAATGTTACACTATAGACAGAATGAATGAAATCAAATGTAAGAAAAGACACGGAAGCTGATTAGAAGAGGGTAAAATGAATATCTGTATGTTACAAAGTATACATGAAGCTACACTAATGGAAAATATGAAAAAGGATGTTTGATAGAATAAAATTAAATAGGATATGGATGAGGAAAATACTTATAAAGAATAATTGTTACTGTACTAAAAACAAAGAAAGAAACTGTTTAATTGATATACGGCAAAAATGGCAGCTCCAAATATGTAAGTGAGAGCCAGTCTAGTATAGAAGAAATCTGAAGACTGCAAATTCGAATCCAGTTTTAAACATGAAGTTATCTGAATAACTTTGTCATTCTCTCAGCTCTAAGAAGCAGGCAATGGTAATCTCTTCTGAAATTTTGCCAAGAAAATTGTAGGGACCTGTCCAAGTAATCTCCAAGAGTCAACACTAACTTGAAGGCTTCCCTTCCCTCCCACTAAAAAAGAAGTAATTAAATAAAGGAACAGGTTAAAAGAGGCAAAGAAATAAAAATGATTTTGATAGAAACAATTGTTCTGGAATTTGGCAACAAGGGCTAAATAAGGAGTGTCAAACAGAGTGAATTCAATTAAAAGCAATGAAATAAATTTGCATGAAATAGAAGCATGAGAATGTTGGAAAGAGGTTTTCAGAAGTCTGTATAGAAATTGTAGTGAAATTAAAATGAGTGCTGTAAATGTTAGTGTTTGAGAAAAAATGATGAAAAGAATAATAAAATATCGAGAAAACACCAAATAATAAAGCTGCAGTACAAATGGTGTCATTGGAGAAAAGTTTAAAAAATAAATGTGATTTGCCAAGGGTGTTTAACATATATTTGGAAGAAAGTATTAAAGAATGCCTTTATTATTCCTTCATACATAAATAAGGATAGCAAGAGTACGTGCAAAAATTATAGAGGAATTCGTTTTGAGGGTGTTTGGTAGAATTCTGATTGAAAGGATTTAAGAGGTGACAATGAGCAATATTTGGAAAGTGTGGTATGGCGTCATGAATGACAGCTCTTTGGATCATTGAGAGATGCATGAATGTGAAATATTATGTATGATTGCTGATTTATAGAAATCATATAAAACCAATATGAAACATTTGCACAAATAGAAGACTAGTTACTGAATGTAGTAATGGTGGTATATGATAGAAGCAAAGAAGCATGAAAACAAAGAGAATGCTTTGCGGAAAGTTTCAACATTAAGTAAGAAGTAAGACAAAAATATGTTTGGCTAATTTATGTATTTATGGATAAATATACATATATTTATCCATAAATACATAAATTAGCCAAACATATTTTTATATGATGAGATATTTTGGATGAGAATACAAAAATGAACATATGTGCATATTTTATGGAGATCATACAGCATTGCTGGCTGAGAACTAAAAGATTTGTGGTAAATGTTAGATAAACATGTTAAGAATACAGATCTAAAAATTAATGTTTTAAAGACTAAGTACCTGTAGTTATCTAAGTATTTCTTAGTCATTGTGCAACATTATAAAATGCACTGTGGCCGGCCCTTGTTTGTACAGATTCTAACAATCAAAGAGCAGAATATCAGGTGACACAAATTCTCTATTCTTTGCATCCATAAGTTAAGACCATCAAGGATGATAGTTACAAGCAGCCTTTCAGAGAAATGCTATCTAATTTTCTATGAATAAAAAGCCTGATTAGCCTGCAACCATAAACCTAGATGGTTTGAGTAACAAGTCTGGCCAGTTGGATCTCAGAAAAGGTCTGGCCCTAAATTGACTGTGAATTTTGTCATTTGTCAGGCAGAGTATTCCTTTCAATAATTGTAAGCCTGAACTGGGAATGTAAAATCAAAGATCACAATACTATGGAACACTGTATCAAACTATAAGTGAATGTAATCCTATCAATTATTTATGCTTAGCTCCAAATATAGGAAGCCGATATCTCTTAAAAATGCTGTAAGACAATATTAGGGACTATCTTCCCAACTATGTTCTTGCCTGTAAGTTTTGCATGGAAAACTTGGTCTCTTGTTGCTAAAGAAAGTTGGGATTCATTTCTTGTCTAATCTAACAATGAGAATATAATGTAATTCAGTGGAGCTCATTTATGAGTAAATAAAGAACCAACAAGAGCTAACTTTAAGCACAAGGAGAACTTTACATGTTGATTAGATTTTTGTTTGAAAAAATATTATCTTCAGTCCTAAATTGTCAAAGGTTCTTCAGATTCTTTCATCATAAATAGCTAAGGATTATACATTTCCTGAAATCTGAGTTCTCTCTTGTGCAATTAGCCTTGTCAATAGTGTAAAGTTGGAAACCTGTTGTGCTGTTATGCTATGGTGACAACAACCATAGCAAAGCCCAGAAGGAAGGAAGAATTTCTACTTCTTCCAAAATTCAGAAGCTAAAGTAGTTAATTTCCTTGTAACCAGTATTAAGCAGAGAATAGATGCTGTCCAGGAGAACAAGGAGGGTTGGTGGTTACATTTGTAATATGAGAGCTTCAACCTTCATCCTCATAACACTGTCTCCACCCAAGACTGGGAAACTAATTTAGTCATTAATAAAGCCAAGCTTCCTGTTTCAAGTTTTGTAAGTACAACTCAAGTCTATCCCAGCAGCAAAATGATATCTCCCTTTTGTATGAAGACAATACTGTTTCACAAACTAAAAACATTTTCTGCTTCTATTTCTTCTTCATTGCAGTCAGTAGGAATTGAATTAATTAGTAGGCCTTTATCATTTCCTTTTGTATTTGGATGAAGAGAGGAGTCAAACAAATCAGTTGAAGAAGCATAGAATCAGAAAAGATAATCAAACAGCAGACCTTGAGGTTACTGTTTATTAATTTGGAGCACTTACTTTACAACTACTAACAGATTCTTGAGATAAGTTAAAATGAAGAAAAACAAAATCTTATGCAGCAGTGGTGGGATTCAATTTTTTTTACTACTGGTTCTGTGGGCGTGGCTTATTTGGTAGGCATGGCTTGGTGGTCATGAGTGGGCTTGCTTGGTCATGATTGGGTGGGTATGGCTTAGTGGCCATGTGACTCGGTAGGCATGGCCTGGTAGTCATGTGACTAGATGAGCATGGCTTGGTGGTCATGTGACTGGGTGGATGTGGTCAACTTACTGTCACTCACATCAAGGGCTGCCTCGCCTGGCCCCTCCCTTCCCAGCCATTCCTTGTCCCACCCAGCCTCAACTTATCTATAGTTCTGTAAAAATGTTGTTCTTTTTTTTTTTTACTTTATTATCTACATACTATAGATGTACTTTCATGGACCAGTGAAAGGAGGAAATGTCTCACATGCTTTGCCCAAGAGTATGATAGACAAAAGGCTTTTAAGGGGCTGCCACAAAGAAAGGGGGGCAATGTATTTTCCAAAGCACCAGAAGGCAAACAAGAACCAATGGATGGAAACTGAACAAAGAGAGAAGCAACCTAAAACTAAGAAGAAACTTCCTGACAGTGAGAACAATTAACCAGTGGACCTGCTTGTCTCCAGAAGTTCTGGGTGCTCCAACACTGGAAATTTTTAAAAGTCTGGACAGCCATTTTCCTGAAATGGTATAGGGTTCCCCCCAAGTCCCTTTGAAGTATTATTCTGTTATTCTGGCACCTTTCCCAGGACCTCTACTCAGAGTTTGCCATCCTCAGTTTTCCTGCCTGAGCAGTGTCTTGGACTAGAAGACCTCCAAAGTCCCTTTCAACTCTGTTAAACACACATGAATTTATACTCTGGACTACAGACATCGAATGCATGTAAACCCTGAAAAATATGTGGTAGCCCTGGGCAAAAGAAAGGCAGTAGAATCACTCCAGGTGTAGGGACAATGTAAAATATTAACACATGATAAATAATAGAACAATTAAAAATAATAGCGTAGAGTTTTCTCTGTCTGTCTCTCTCTCTTCTCTCCCTTCCTTCCTATTTTTTCTTTGTCTTTCTCTCCCTTCCTTTCTTTCTCTCTTTCACACATGCACCACATACCCTCTTTCTTTCTTTCTTTCTTTCTTTCTTTCTTTCTTTCTTTCTTTCTTTCTTTCTTTCTTTCTTTCTTCCTTCCTTCCTTCCTTCCTTCCTTCCTTCCTTCCTTCCTTCCTTCCTTCCTTTTTCTTTCTTCTCTCTTACACACACACATCTTCATTCCCTCTCACTCCAGGCACTTTACTCACAAGGGGAAGCAAATCCAGCATTGGAGTAGTTTTGCAGGTTAACGGATATGCATTTGTAGCTCCTGCAAACTTCTCCATGGCTGGATTTCTCCCCCCTCCCCTGGCCTTCATTCCCTCTCACTCCAGGCACTTTACTCACAAGAGAAAGCAACACTTCTAGTGTCCATGAAGAATCCAGCCTTGGAGCAGTTTTGCAAGTTAACGGACTGCTGCTCTACCCAGTCATATGTTTTCAAGTGGCTGCTTGAAAATGCATGGCTAGGGCAGAGAAGCAGTCCTCCTTTAAACTGGGGTGAGCAAGTATCGGGCAGGCGGGACAAGCGAGTGAGCGGAAACCAGGCAACTGGGTCAGGGGCGTGGCCAGCCAGAGGTTGTTACCGGTTCGGCCACCCACGCCAAATTCTTGCTACCGGTTTGCCCGATTAGGTGCGAACCGGCTGAATACTACCTCTGTTATGCAGGTCTTTCCCATGCTTCAGATATTCTTCTGAATTTCTGGATAATAAAGGAAATGCCTGTTACATTTACCAGACATTAATCTTACATGAGGCATTTTTTCTAAAAGACTTGCTTTTCTTTTTTTTTCTTTTGAGCCCAATAGTACATGGAAAAGGTAGAGAGGGAGCAAAGGCATTTTTAAGCCTCTTCCAGCCCTCAGACATTTTAATTATTACCAACCATTTTCTCACCTATTCATATAGCAGAGACAATCCTGTCCAATGATTCACCTTGAATTTTTAGTGAGACAATAAGAACTGATTGAACTGAGAACTAATATGCAGTCTCTTGTCTCTGTGAAATATAAAAATATAGAGTGGTAACTAATGCTAAAAAGTCTATCAAATACACTACTTCTCCAGCAGCTTGCTGTATTGCTGTTCGTGAAGGAAGTCTTCCTCCTGTGGCCCACTCATTCACCTACACAGAATTCTATTAATTGATTTTCTTTAAATTTTTGTCTGATGACCAGAGAAATAAAAACAGTTTTTTTTTCCACATGCATTTTTGATATTCTTCGTGTCTCAAAATATGTATCACTGGCCTATCAGAATACAAATCTACTACAGAAAGCAGTTAATGTATTAATACGTTCCTAATTAATAGAGAACAATTTCCTGTTCCCTTCTGCAGTTTACAGCAATTTTAGAACACTTTTAGAAAAATACCTTAAACATTTATCCTAGTTATCCTCTCCAATATGTTGATATTTCTGTCATTTATAAAACTACCTGAGTCTTCTTTTAACTTATTTATACAGTGTTGGTCATCCCTTTTCTAGTGTCAAACAATATCAACTGCAAGATGTACTGTGTGAAAAAAGGTGTTAATTTGAATCAGTAAAGCATTATTTGTAATGTAAAAGAATAAAGAGTATCTCTCCCGTTTTCATGATGTCTATACAATACTAATTACAATTTAATTAGGTTTTAATTATTCCTTCTAAGTTACAATTCTTATCAATTCTTATATGAAAGACCCAACCCCATTTCTTTCTCAGTTCTATGATATTAAGATGACTTTAGTGTTGAATACTATATTCAGCTACAATATGCTTTAGTAGATGTTTTCATTATACACTTTTCCACACCCACATTCTCTATGTCAATTACTGTTAAAAACAGTAAGCCAAGACTTAAGAATCAGACCATTCAAATACCACTGCAGACGCTAGTTAAAGTTGAAAACTGAAACTTTACTGATACTAAGCAAACTTTCACTGACTTCTTAATGAGCCTAAAGAGAATATGCAAATTCCCACAATTCAGGAAAATAATTAATGAATAAGGGCAGATAAAGTGGTGACTGAGGTTTGCCATAATTTGGATTAATCATGAATAAATGAAATCGATAACTTGGAAGGAATTGTTTTTTTATAAAAAGATATGTCTCTATACTGGAGGGAGGATAGGGACTATTATTTTAAAGCTGCAATCCTAAATTGAGTGTGAAAATAAACAGTGTGACAGAGGTAGCAACAAGGAGAGCAGCTTTTTAAAATACAGAATGCTTTCCCCATGGTTGAACAGCCCCTGTATTTCCAAAGTTTCGAAAAGTGTTTCTAACAGACCTAGGTTTATAACTCAATGAGGAATTCCAGTCTTCCAATATTTTAATTCTGAAGTAGATGCCTCCACAGAAAATTTCTAGAAATATGCGGCTTAGTGGAATGCAAAGGAGCATAAAAACAGAAAATTCTTAAGAAATATCTTTCTCACTACATATCTTACATGTTTTAAATTAAATAATTATTCCACACTAATTATGCATTCTTTGAACTTCTCCTACCTTCTCATTAGACCACATATTAAAATGAGTTAAATTTTTATGTCATTCAGTTTTACGAAATTTTTACTTGCCTAAAGCAGAGCACCATCATAGGTGAACATCACTCTAGGCCAAAGGAGAAATGGAATAATGATTAGGCTTCCACACTTCACTTTTTTTGGGGTGGGTGGGTGGGTGAAGTATTGAAAGTTTCTAGGCTTATGATTCCAAATACTAATTTTTCTGAGTAAACAATGTAAAGGGTTCAAATATAGAAAGTATATTCTTCTAACACTGCAGAAAATGACCTAAACTGTCAAACTCCACAAAGCAACTCTCAACAACAAATACTAGTATTTGACTACATGGGGTCAGTATTGCAATCCTGCACATGCTTGCCTCCATCTTAATAGGATTCATGCATTCTATTATCTGATCATTTTCAACAGAACTAGATTTGGGTTCTGGCATCACAATATAATGAGTGCTGCTGGCTCTAATATATAACTACAAGTGCCTGATAAGAAGTTCTTTGGAGCAGACCTTGATATCTGTCCAAGCACTGATTTGGTTTCCAACTTCACTCCAAGTTATGTAGCACATTTAGTGTAATCTAAGTACAGACTAATTTCTAGAGACACAATGAGAAAATTGAAAGAATAATTTTGACAGTTTAATTTTCTCACTGCAAAATCTAAATTGCCACATACTATTTTCAGAGACCTTCCTTTCATTCAAAAAGTAAGCCTAGAATTACTTACAAGGCAGAATTTTGTAAAATATGGCAATAAAGTTGGTAGATGCAACAAACTAGAGTTAAAGGCCATGAACATGATGGTCAGCACAGCAGGAAATCATTGTTTAATGTCATTGTTTACTTCCCCATCTTCACAATCCTCCACTTAAAATGGTATTGTCTATTCTCACCACCCTTCTGGAACTAGCCCTCATCCCACCTCCTGCCAAAAAATAACCCTTAAAAACCGTGCGCTTTTTAATCTTCCTCCAGTTTTTAATCTCCTCCAATCGCCATTGCAAAATGTTGTGAGAAATTGCAAATCAAGGCTTCAACTTCAGACCAGCTTGTTCAAAAAGAGTTAATCAATCTTACGAATCTCGGTTTGAGTTTTTTTTTTTGGGGGGGGGGGGGGGGAAACTACTTGCCAACGCGGAGTAGCACCGTTCCGGTCTTTTCGGGTCAACATCACTCTTAGCTTGACCCTCCAACTTCCAGCTCTTTGGTGAAAACTTCTTAAGCCTTCCTCTTGCGCGTCTCCCCCTTTTCCATCCACTAATGGGGATTTTAACACCGAAAGCTCCCCGCTGAAGGGAAGCGAAGAGGAGCCCTTTCCGCTGGGCAGAGGGGGAAGGAGGCCAACCTCCCCACCCTGTTTATTTCGGCGTCCCTTCCTAAGAAGCATCCCCGCCCCCCACTCCCAGCTCTCGAATCCTCCCTTCCCTCTCCCCCGGTTTCCAGGCCAACCTGCCGGCCGGGCCTTCCTGGAAAAAAGCCAAGCGGGCTCTGCCGAAAGTTTTTCTTCCGCTCGGCTCCCTTCGCACCCCTTCAAGCCGCCGGCTGCGGAGGGCACGAGCAGGAAAGAAGGACAAAGCCCCCGTAGGGAAACCCGGGAAATTTCGGACGGGCCTACTTGGGAGATGAAGCCGCACCGTCCAGGCCGGCGGAGAAAGCCGCGGGAGGAGGGGGATGGACACAGTCTCCACCGCGTTTAAAGGGCTCCGCGTGAGGCCGGGGCTGATGAGAACGACCTGTGGCCCCTTCTTTTAGAAGGGTGGGGGAAAGGTCGAGGCTAAACCAGGCGGCCTAGAGCCCCGGCAGCAGCAGCAGCAGCAGAGGCGGCGGCGCAGAGCTCCGGCCGGCCTGCTTCCCGCGCCGCATCTCATCTTCTCGGCGAGTGGCCCTCGCAGAAAGAAGCGGGTGCTGCCCCTTCTCAAGGGAGGGCAGAGAAAGGAGGGCGAAGGGGCAAGCAAGCGGTGGCCTCTTCCCAAGTGGGAAAATGGGCGACGGGAGCAGCTCTTATGGCCGGGATAGGGCTCCCCTTGGCCCCCGGCAGAGGACCGGCCAGTTCGGGGGACTGTTTCGGGGGGAGGGAAAAAAAGTTTAAAAACCCGGAATAATGGGGGAGGGTTCCTGCGTTTGGAGGAGGGGGGACAAGACCGGGCTGGCTGCGAGCGGCGAGGATGAGGAGTTAGGGGACCCTTGGGAACGGGGCGGGGGGGGAGAAGGGCGGCCCGGAGTTCTCACCTGTGCAAAAGTAGGGCGGGGGGGAAGAGGAGGGAAGATCTCGCTCAACGGAGGGGCTCTGCTCCCCTCGCCCTCCGAGCAGCACTAGCAGCAGCCATTCATTGTCAGCCTAGGCAAGCTCAGCGGAGAGCAGCGCACTCGATCGAGCCGGGGGAGCGCAGCGCGCCGCCAAGCCGAGCCTCCAGCGCACTGCTCCCGAAGGCCTGCCTAGTGGAGCTCCGAACCAGCCGCTGACTCGCTCGTTTTATCCGCTCCAGCCGTCGGGACCTACTTTTCTCTCGAACCTGAAGGGATGTTTGCTTTTGAGCTCGCCGGCCCTGCCGGCCCGATTTCGTTATATCAGACTTGGAAACTACTTTCCATGCCGGAGGGAGGGGTGATAGGAGAGCAGGGGAAAAAAAAGTAACCTGGGTTTTGGAATATCGGAACATTTAAAGGAAAAGGCTGCATATATGTAAAGGACGTCTTAAATTTTCCTTAAGATGTTCCTATATCTATTACATTTACAGTATTGAATCATTCCTTCCCAATAAAGGAACAAAAGGTTTTCCCTTCCTCCAGAACTAATTCTCACCTAAATTTGGCACAGTAGCCTGATGATACAGAACTTTCTTATAAATCTAAGGCCAAATCACCCAGTTTCTCTTGAGTAAAATTAAACAACTGTCCTTTACAAATCCATAACCTGGTACTGAAGATTTCAGAAGTCAAGAGGTGGAAAGTGATGATGGCGTGGACTTTTTAGATTAAAATTGAGCAATAAATGTTCAGTGTCCTTAATAACCTCAAAACTTGGATGTATTGGCTTGAACTCCAGGCCGAGGTGTCTACAAATGTCAAATTTAGTCAATTTAATATATTTTTGCACACTTTGAACATAAATAATAAATGACTTATCCATAGCTATCTAATCTAGATGGTATTTATTTTGCTCTAAGACCAACATTTGTTTGTTCTAATGAGTGAATACATGCTTATTTGAAACACTGTTGCTCACCATAAGGCAGTAATACTTTTAGATCTTCTCTTAAAGGCAGTTACTTAATTTATTCACCATTATGGTAAAACATAATGTGCTCTGTCTGGTTTTGGCTTAATATATGTGTACCAAGAACTGTCTGTAGTGACTTGCACATGACTCTGAGAAAATGTAGTTACAGTTACAATTTGGCCTTGCTGAATTGCTATTTTTTACTAAGTCTGGTGAAAGTTGAGGGACATGAAATATCAATTTCTGTATTAAATACTAAACTCTATTAGTTGGTGATTTGTGCATCACTGTATTCATATAAGAAAAGACGTATTCCATTATTTTTTTTCAGTTTGAGGTTAAAAGATTAAAATTAAAAGGAAGATGGTGGTTATCAAAAAATTCAGGCTTTATAAAATAAGTTGCTTCATAAAAGTGGGTTTTTTAGTGTTGTAGTAAGACAGACAACTCTTAAGGCATCTTTTGCATCTATTAAACCGATACTTGTTATGAGCTTAAATGGCCAAATAGCTTCTATTGATAGGCCAGAGAGAGGTTCTTCCTTTATAAAATTATGAAGAATAAGTCTGTAATATAATTAGTGTACAGTTTTCATCTTGGTATTGATAGATACTTTGTAGTATCTTTAAGGAATACATGATGTTATTTATGAAAAAGGTATCAAGCTTGAAATTAAGATTTTAAATTTTGTTATAGGCTTTTGAATCGTGCTTTTTAAAGGGACAAATTTGGGGGAACAAATTTGTTTTTGTCAGTATTAAAATAGTGATCACTTTTTCACTTCAGATTTATGTTTCATTTCTCAAATAATGGAGTTGTACACAACCAAAATATAATTTCACTAGGTCTATTTCAAAATATTAACGTGCCTTGATCCTTTTAAAACAGTGATAAGAATAGTTTATCTATTTTGAAAAATTAAGAAATTTCAGTTTTATTAAAGTAACAGTCTTAATGGTGAAAGGAATCCCAAACTTTCTAAAATTGCAAAAACATTCTTGTTAATTTCTTTGTAACCTGTCCTCTGGTAATGAAGCATATTTCTATAACATATGCAGTGGGGGCGGGGCATAGATGGAATAACAAATAGAATCATGTCCATATTCATGCATACAGCGTCTTCTGATGTTGAAACAAATACATGAATATTTGGGGTGGGAAGAATGGAATGAGGCTAAGTATTGTGTCAGTCCACTTTTGTATTACACATGAATAGCCTGTGCAAATATATTGCATGAAGAAGTTTTACACTAATTACATAGAGGTATATTCCCAAATACCTTTTAGGCAAAGTTCCCATTCATGGGATCTTTTTATGCACATTTCTGGGGATCAGAAGTCTAAACCATTCACCTATAATTTTGAGCCACTGATTTCTATCAGAGCGTTAGCTTTCATTCCCTAAAGGACATTCCCTGAATTTTGTGGTGCTTTTCTTGTTCATCTGCCTCCCACCTCACCTGTGTATAGGATATGGCTGCAGGGTGTAAGAAATTCTGAGAAAAATGTTTGTATGGTCTACATGCATTTGGAAACCTGAAATTTTACAGTAATTAAGTTATGAAAGTTCATTTATGTTTACTGTATTTGCAAGATATTCTCGCTTATTGTTAACATAGTTTATGTAACCATTGTTCTGAGTTTATATCATGCACTGAGCTATCAACTAACCACACTATGTTGCACAACATGCTAAACTATAATATTGTTGAGTAGTTTATGGTTCAGAATATTGTGTAAATACAGCCTATTAAAATGTTCTCTTGTTCAAGAGAAAAGCCTATCTTGAATATTACCTGTTTTCTAGGAGTAGAGAAATCAGCTGAGCTTGTACAACACATTAAGCCATAAATCATGACATACAGAAAAAGAACTTTTAGGCTTATACAATATACTACAGAAATGGCAATGGTGATTTTGACTTAGTGTGATTCATAATCTAATCACTAAATCACAAAAGTGATCCTAGCTCAGTGTCATTTGTGTTCACGTGACATACCTATAATCATGTTTTAATCATGTCTTATTCCATTTGATGGATTTGTAAAACCACAGACAAGTCATAATTTCATCAAATGTTTTATGCTGAAAAGTAGTTGTCTAGTTTATGTCATGATGTGTTGCACACACATAATCAATAACTGGCTGAATTCTGAAGATGAAACTTGGGGTCTTTTTTCCATGCAAAGCATGTTCAGTTGCTACTCCAGTATTGGTTAGCTCCTGCAAATCTCATATTAGTAATATATAATAAGCGACTCTGAAAATATATGTTTAGTTTGAAAGATGCATTCAATACTTATATAGAACAGTAGACCACAATGTAAAGCAGTATAGATAGGAAAAAAAGAACGGCAGGTTGCCCTAGTGGTGAAGATGCTTGCTGCCAAGTTGGCAAGTTGAGAGTTAAATCCAACATAATAGCAGATGTTTCTCTGCTAGGGTGCAAAGAAAAAATGTCTGCTGCAAACTCCCAGTAGGTATCAGGAAGGGCATCTGGCCAGTAAATGCTTAGGTCCATCCAGGTGCCCCAACACTACCCTGAATATGGATTAGAAAGTTGTAAAAGGAGTGTAGATAGGAAAAAAACATTTTCATAAACATCTTCAAATATGAATTACACACAATTATTATATTGTAAATTCTAATGAGATATCAGGTTTGCTTATATTCTGCCTGTAATATGTAAATTTCCAAGAAGGCAATTTTGATGTGAACAGTCTTTGAGAAGATTCAAATGTTATGCACTTGTGCACTACCCAGATTCTGTGTTGCCTCAATGCAAATAACTGGCCACAGAAATAACCACCTCTGTATTATTTGTCAGTTTAGGTTTAACACATGCTAGCTATCTCATTTGAGGTGAGAGATAGATATATAATCAACACACCATTTTGGTATGTTACATTTCTATATGTTATTTTATCTTTGTTGTGGTATTATGCTACAGCTTTATCTCATTTATCTGATTTTTCAAATTTTGCTGGTCATTGATCAAACAAGCATTTTGATTTTGTATTATACATATATTTTTCTGGATTCATTTGACTTAATCCATCCCCCAAATTGAAATGAGAACATTTGGAAATCAGAGAGATATTTTCCAGATGAACAGAATTCTTGGAAAATATATAGGTCAGGAAAGCTATTAGGTCTTATTGCTTTTATATAATTTGAGGCTAAAGTTTAGCAGAGATGCTACATTGAATTCTTTCAAACTATGCCCGTGTAGTTTTATTCAGAGGTTGCATCCTATACTTATTTACCTAAGAAAAAGTGATACTGAAAGGACAAGGGATTGTTCTTGAATCGACATGTACAGAAAATTCCAATACATACATTTTATTATCTGCAACGAAGAATGTGCGTAACTGCAATATACTTGAATCTTAACCATACTGCCGTTTATCGCCGTTTGCCGCAACTGCTTCTAGGTATAAAGCAATAAACTGTAGTGGGCTCCTAGATCCGATTCAAGTCGACGTTTTGAAATAGGTGAACAATTTGAAAACGCTGGACTTTTCCTACCTGCTTCGTTAGCAAAAAGTAGCATTTTTGCTCCGTATCCTTTACCCTTTTTTGACTCTTTAAGCGACCCGTCCGCTGCCACCGTTCTATTGGCTGGCAGGATATCAGCTGATCTTTTCCCAGTCACTTTAAACATGGCGTCGACGGGCTAAGGAACATGGACTGGTTCTGGTTGGTTGTGCTATACATAGGGGAGCCTATATACTAGGGAGAGATTTTATAGTTCAACTCCGTATCCTTTGCCCGATGATTGGCCTGATCCAGATAACAGCAAAGACAGAAAGGTTCAAGGTCGGTATTACCTCCCTCCGAGAACCCCGGTTTCAGCCCTCCAGCTACCTCACCTCCACGTATTTGCAGTTGCATGCGAAGACTTGGTGGAAGAATATGTTAGTCTACAGTTGATTGAAAATTACAAATTGGCTGTAAAGTAAGTGTAAAATTAATAAAGTTAAAAGTATTTCAATTATCTTTTGTATTCTATTCCATTTACAATTAAGATTCTTGATGTCAAGATAAACTGTTTCTCAAAAGGTAGCTGTTAAATGCCCAGGTCACATCTCTGATATGGGATGGTGGTGGTTGTGTGCCTCCAGTAATTTTAGATTGGTCATTACTGCTTCTAATACCAAGTACTGATTGTATTTCTCTAAATTGTAATTGAAAAATAGTCTTGCAAAATAAGCTTAAGATCATTTATATGCAGAAGAGGTACAAACAAAACATGCTCTTATTTTATATGAAAATCATAAAGTTCAGTGAGAAAGTTTGCCACTATACATTCTTATTTCCTCCTCCTCCTCCTCCTCCCCCCCCCCCCCCAATCTATATATCAGGGTTTGTTCAGGCCATAGAATCAATTTGCTTTTAAAATAATCTGGAATTCTTGTTCAAGAGGCAAATTAATGAATTGTTATGAGCACAAAAACCCTTGGAGATGGATAAGAAGATAAGCCCATTTCTGTTGTACCTTAGAAAACATGCTGTATAAACCTAGGAAATTGATTTGATTAAACTGTTAAGTAAGTTGCAGTTAAGTTCACTGGAATAAGTGTTACAGTAGGTGAGTATAATATGAGATACTCTCTGCTTGGGAGCTGTGTCTAATTATAGAGCAGGAGTGCTGAATTATAAATGTTTGGAGATTCAGGATATTTGCAGTAAAATTATATTTCTTTTTTTTTCAGACAATAATTTAAAGAAACTGATGACAAATAAATGTGTCTGAGGATTTGGTTGAGACTTGCCTTGGCTTCATATAAGAATGAAGCAACTCTAACTGCAATTTCAGTCAGAAATCAATCTTTTAACAAAGGTATGGAGGGTAATCAGAATCAAGACATGGAAACAGAAAGTTTTAATCTGGAGCAAAATATGGCTCAGTCACCTACAGTGAGTACAAGTGGTGGTAGTGAGTCAACAGAAAATGGTGAGAAAATAATCACAGAAGGAAAAGCAAAAGTGATTTTCCCAAATGCCAATGAAGTGTTCTATAACCCTGTCCAAGAGTTCAACAGAGACCTTACGTAAGTAAAGAAAAGGATGATTTCATATACTGTTGGATGAATGAAGTTGAAGTAATGATGGAAGAGTTTTTATCCTTTTGGGTTTTGGGGGGGAGGGGGAACAGGATATAGTTGGAGTAGCAAGTTGGAATTAACTTGGAATTAGATTTGTATGGAAAATATTATCTATACCTGAGAAAAAAGAGATATTCTCCTGTGATTAGCTTCAGAGAGGGTATATTTCTTTGAGTTCTATCTTCCTTGTCTTAATGTAAGACATATAAAGACATGTAATATGTACCCTTTTCCTTACTTAAAGATCTGTTTTGTAAAAGTGATTTAATGTCCCATTTCATGGACTGGTTGGACTGTAGGAGTCCTTGATGTTCACTTTTATTTTTCTTTGTATTCTTTTTTTGAAAGGAGGGCTCCAATTGCTATCAAATAGTTGAATGTGCTTACTTAGGTATTGTCATAGTGCATAGGTTTAGCAAGTTCCAAGTATGATTTTGTTTTTCACTTTTTAATGTTTTTTACTAATATGACAGTCTGTAATCGTAACGTAAAAGGAACAATATGAGAAAATGTTCGTTTAGTAAGTGTATTTTCAAATGTACAATTTACTACGTATGTGGAACTTTGAGCAATGCAATGAGATTCAGTCAGTTCTCAGAGTTCTGGATTGTGCTCAGCAAATTATTTCAATATAACGTTATTAGTACAATATTGCAAATTATATGGAGTTTGTTTTTAGTGCAGAAAAATGTAAATATAAAATTGGAAAGTGAAACAGGCATTCTTTATTTTTTAATTATTGCATAGCTTGTGAGATATTTGATCCTTTGAAGTAGTTTCAAAAGTATGTAATGCTACAGTATATATCAGGCAAATTGATGTTTCATGCTGCATAAAATATAGTGTGCTGTTATATTAATAGAAGTAAGCAAACAATAGATCAGAAATCAATTTCTGGTAGACTGCATAGCACTTGATGCTTATATGCATTTTATAAAAATTCCTGGAATTTGGGCTAATTTAGCAGTAATGATGCAAATTACATATTTTGAGTTAATTAATACAGAATAAATAAGTATTTAGCAATAAAAACACCTGCCTTTCTGGGCTCATGCTTTTAAAAGCTATTGATGTAGCACAGATGTAATAATTTATTAAAGTTATGTACCACCCAATTCCCAGCAATATGAAAACAGTGGTAGGAAAAAAATATCTACAGTTAAAGAGAACGTACTTGTCTTATTTCTTAGACCTAAGAAGTGATGTTGATTTGTCATTTTACTTGAAAGAATTTCTAAAATGATTGATAGTTTAGGATGCTGAATTATGTAATGATGTTTTGTAAAAGTCATGCATTTTTGAAAGGACTGTATGCGTGTACAATAGATATGTAATATTTTGTATATTCTGGCACATTAAAGTTTGTAATATGTGTTGTTTTTCTCACTTTTAGGTGTGCAGTTATTACTGAATTTGCTCGTCTGCAGCTCTTATCCAAAGGAATTAGGAGTGAGTGGCAATGCTTTCATCACTATTCCATCTAAGGTCCATCAGGTGAAAACAGAGATATATAAGAAGCAAAACGTAGATACCACTTTTATTGTTTTGTAGTAATTCAGGTGGTGGGATTTATTTTCCTGCCTGCAGAGAAATAATGTTTACACATTTTTAATAAAAAACAATTAGGACTTAACAAGGCAGTATTTTGATTTCCTTCCTCAGGTTATTTGAAAAGGGTTTTTTTTAGTGGCTGTGAAGTGAAGTAAGCAGACCCACTTTTAATTTTTAGGAATTGTCCCTAGAATAACAATATAGAATGTTTTAATCTTCTGTAATTTGTTCTTGTTGCTTTTTAGTTGTTTTATCATTTTACAAAGAACAATTGCAGTTTACTTACAATAACTGAAATTATGAGTAGATTTTTGACTGTAGTTCTTTCACCTGTAAGCAAGTTCAGGTTTTCAATAGTGACAAAATTAAACAGAAGAGGGAGCCTTCCAGTTATATTTATAGTAGGTTATTCTCTGATCAGGAGAAAACACTATTTAAAGGAGCTGAATATTTGATAATTATATAAAAAGATTTAAGGACTGAGCATTTGTTCAGACTCGATACCAAGGGTGTGTTCATCTGCTCCATCTTTTTTCTCCAGTTGCAATTCCTGGGGAAGAAAATACCTCTAAAGTGATTGTTGATCTCTCTGAAATGGGAAAAGATAACTTGGAACAACTGAATTATAGAGATATTCCAGATGAGGAGACTGCTACAGTTGCAGAAGTGGGTGAAGTATGCCAGGTATTGTATCTATGTTTCCACATTGGATTTTTGAGGGTAGATTGGATGAACTGATCCATTGGCCATTACCAGTTTATTGTTGCGCAGATATATTTGACCTAAAGTTTCTTTCATTGGCACAACGGTTAGAATGCAGTATTGCAGGCAAACTATACCCACTGTTAGGAGTTCGATCCTGACTGGCTCATAGTTGACTTAGCTTTCCATCCTTCCAAAGCTAATAAAATGAGGACCCAGATTGTTGGAGACAGCATGCTGACATTATAAACTGCTCAAAGAGTGCTGTGGAGCGGTATATAAGTTATGTTGCTATTGCTAATATTCACAGCTGTCATAATCTTTGGCTATTCTTGGTGGGAGCTTGCTTGCTTGCTCACTCACCTATCCATCCATCCATCCATTTTTACTTCTTCTCTCCCACAGTCTAGAGACTCTTAGCAGCATACATGAAGTATAAAACCAAATAAACTATCAGTGCAATAATAAAACAACCCAAACCAATTTTTGCCCCTTGGCAAGAACTTAGACTAGTCTCTGCAGTTTTCTTGGCAAGGTTTTTTGAAGTGGTTTGCATAATGCAAAAGGAGTATTGAAGCTATTTACATAGTATGCCTGTGATTCCCGGTTCCAACTGCCAATTTTGATGTGTAGATGAGCAGATAGCTTACTCTCTGCAATACTTTCCTATATGGTCTCTCTGTATTGCCAGGGGAGAAAAAAGAAAAAATTCACAGGTCAGGTGTAAGAGAATACATATTGACTGTAATGGCAATTACATAACAAAGGAGTGCTGCCAACGTTGTAAATTGGCTATAAAGTTGTTTTTTCAGCATAGTTATAACTTTGAACATTTGCTGAAGAAGTAGTAAGGGAGGACTACCTGTATTACATAATCAAGTTATGATGTATCTTTTCCCCGTAGGAGCTTAGGAAGACATACAGCTTTCTCTTAAATAGAACACAATAAGGATATAACAAAATAAAAGATTTATAAAAATATTCTCCAAAATGTCTTACATTCTACCACAAAAACATTACCACTTCTAATGAGATCTCATATGAAAATGTTAAATTCTAATATGATTTAGTTTACTCATGATTATATGACCATTTAATTTGGCTTGAGAACACAATTAGAAAATTTTGCAGATGTCACTTAGCTGAACCTCCCTACAGAGTGCTGACTATTAAGCTTTAATTCCAAGCTCTATGTTTTATTATATTTGTATCCCATAATTCAATATTACCATAATGAATTATATATATTTTAAAATATAAAAATAAAAACAGTACAATTAACAGTGACATATCTCTGTCTTCTGAGTAATATAAGTCTGCTATGTATCAGAGGCCTTCTTCACTATCATGGTATATCATAGATGTGTTATATAAACATGAAATAACCCAATCTTTTACAACTTCTGGGATTTGACTGATCACCTTTTGTGAGGCTTTAATAATTCTTTTGAAGTAAAGAATCTAGGACTTTGGAATAGTTGCTCATTTCAACATATGATCAAGCATTCAGAGGGCCCATTTTAAGATATGATGCAAACCTCTGTATTTTGAGCATAGTGATCGAACATCACAAAACACTTAGGAAAGATACATTCTGAACATGTCTATTCTTGAAACTGCCAGAGCCACTTTGGAAGTTGAAGCAGAGGTAATCCACATAGTTTCAAGTCAAATACTGAGTTTCTGAAAGTTAGTTCATTTATTTCAGTTTTTCTTTAACATTTCCCACCCTGCCTTTTACAGGAGGGACTCCAAGTGCTGGAGGCTCTGGCTGCTTCTGGACTGCGTTCCATCCGCTTTGCAAAGGAAGTGCCTGGCATTCGCAGTGTGGTAGCTAATGATAATTCTTCTAAGGCTGTTGAGTTCATCACTCAAAACATTAAACTCAATGGTGTGGAACACCTGGTGACTCCAAGCTTGTCAGATGCTCGGTTAGTAGACTTCTATATAAGAGTGGGATGTCAATTATTTCTTTTTTTGATTCCCTTGACCATTTAACTTTCTGAGACATAGCTGATAAACTCTCACTTTGCAAAAAAAAATAAATAGATTTTTTGTTTTTAATAGTAACAATGGGATTAAAAGAAGGAAAAGCAAATTATATTTCACTTAGACATTTTGTAATATTTGACTATGTTCTTTAAAGTGGAATAACATACAAACTTATTCAGTGAATCTTGGGGAGTGATGATAATATTTTTATTTTATGTCTTGAGATAATTCTGACTGAGAAAAGCCATTTCCAAAAAGCTATTGCTGTGTTGAGAATAGTTTGTATGGTCCCTTTGTTTTGACATGATCAGTAACTATTTTGTTGCACAAAATGAGGTGGGGAGAATTTACCAAGTTTGAATACTATTTAACCTTGTTTTTCTGCAGTGCCATAGTTGATTATGTGCTGTTTTCTGACAGCTAACAAAGATGATAACAAACCTCATGATAATAAATGAGAAAACCAATATTTATCTGCACTCTGTGAACCCTGATTTCAAACAAGGCCCAATGAAGTGTATGCTAAGAGGCATGGTAGTTGAGTGGCTTAATGATGCTGGAGATGCTCTTGGCTCCCGTGATTTGAGCCCTAACTGTGTGGCGGGATGAGCTCCTATATTACCTTGGCTTTGTCCACCCTAACAGTTTAGAAGCATTTTCTTGCAAGTAGATAGATAGGTACCATTTCCATGGGGAGAGGAGCTGGTGCTCTGTGCAGGTCATCAGATTCCTGATGGCTCTGAACCTTCCCGGCTGCAATGCCTATTTGCAATGCAGCTCCAGGGAAGGAAGGGAGCCTTGGGTGACAATGCAAGCAAAACCGCTCATCTTTCTCTCTGGTGTCAAGCCAGTTCGCCCTCCTGTAGCGCACCGTGGGAAGCTCACAAGCATCTCTTATAACAGCTGGTAGCTTGGCAAGCCAAACTGCTATTCTGTACACTATACTACTCTGCAATAGGATTTCGATCTCCTGGCTACTGCAACAACACAATATGCTAATAATACTAGGTATATGCCACTCTTAAAATCAGAAAGAATATATGATGATGCAGAATTGCCACTTGTGTAGATCTGGGAAGTACAGCTGAATCACTGGTGAACAGAGATTATAAAACAGGTCCTGTATTTCAGCTGCATTTCTAATTATCCCATTCTTTAGTTCTATCATCAGAGACAATATCTATGTATTGCTTAAAAAATTAAGCATACACAAATACACATTTTCCAGAATTTCCATCTCTTTCTATTCTTGTGCCAGCGCTCTACAGCTGAAAACAGCCTTCATTTATTGAGCAAATGATCCATCTACTCGCCTTTTCTTCTGTGGAATTAAGCTGGAGAAACTCTTTGACTTGCATGATATAGGTATTCATTGGCCTAATCCTTTGCTGATGTGGAATCATATTATGGGCATGCCTCATAGTGAAAAGGATCTCTATATGAGCAGCCAGCCTGCTAGGGAAAATAGCTGATCCTCCATTTTAGGTACAGTTTTCTGTGTATACCAAATGCTTTGGCACAGAGAACTGAAGCCCACATCTCCTGTTTCATAGAATTTCCTGCTTCCTCTTTTCTAGCTATGGGGTTTACCACACCTAATCACTGTTTGTTACAGTTTCTCTTTCTTTTGGTCAGGATGCTGCTATATCACAAAAAGGCAGCTAGAGAATTCTTTGATGTTATTGATCTGGACCCCTACGGCAGCCCTTCTGGTTTCTTGGATGCTGTGGTGCAGTGCGTGAGGGATGGAGGTGGGTTGGTAATTTCTTTCATTTCTGGGCATTGTTATTAATAGGGGAAAAGAGACTGCTCAGAATATTGTGGTTTTATTTTTCAGATAATTTTCTTGATATAGGTTTCCACCTTTTTTTAATGACAAACTGAAATAAGAACATGGATTTCACATTGTAACATTTGTTTTCTAAAATGCGGTATTTCTTTAGCCATATCTTGACTCCTGATCAGTAGGAAATAGTGATATTCCAAAGAATTATCCAAAGATATTCCAAGAATTATTGAGACATGTATTTATTAAATGTTTATCCCACATTTATTACTTTATAAGTAACTCAAGGCAGCAAGCATACATAATACTCCTTCTTCCTCCTATTTTCCACACAACAACAGCCATATGGGGGTTTGGGAGGTTGGGCTGAGAGTGACTACCCTACAGTCACCCAGACAGTTTTCATGTACAAGGCAGAACTGTAACTCAATCTCCTGGTTCTAGGCTGGTGCCTTAACCACAAGGCCAAACAATCTCTCAGAGTGAACATTACATAGTGAAAAGAAAAAACAATAACCCAGGACTCTAGAGTCTGAAATCAGGCCTGAAGCTTTTTATATTGGCAAATAATATTTCTATTTGGCCAGATATGTCCCTAAAGATTAATATAAAAGCCTGTAAGGTAAACTGGCTAATTCTATTTGTATTCCCTTTTTTATGCCTGATACTGTAGGAAGAGCATCCCCTTTTTTTGGAGAGAAAGAAGTAGAATTGCACTGGCTCAGCCATGGGCAGATCTAGAGCGAACCCTTTGGTACACGTTCATTGACTCTTCTTGTCTGTTCCCCCTTAGCGCCTTAGTTATGTTTGGGAAAGGTGTTGATTTATATTTTTTCTACAATTTGCCTCCAACAGGTCTGCTCTGTGTTACATGCACTGACATGGCTGTATTGGCTGGGAAATTAGGCGAAACCTGTTATAGCAAATATGGAGGCGTGTCAATCGGCACCACCTGCTGTCATGAAATGGTGAGTAGCAGGGAGTGCCAGGCAGTGAGAGGCTTACATTCTGTTGCCGTGTTTTTTCTCCTTTGTTATTCTGCTCAAAAGGAAATTAACATTTCCCAAATTAGCAAATACAGCTAGCAGTAACTAGTAAGGTCTTACAAGTACTACAATACTGGGATGGAATGGGAACGTCACATGCTGTGAGGAATATGCAAAGATCTTACATATCTTCTGCAAAGTTAGCCGTATTGTGTCAGTGCCCAAAGGCAAAAGGAACCCCCGCTGCACTGCCCTTTTTCTTTCAGGCCCTACGAATTATCCTGCACAGCCTGGATCTTCGTGCCAACTGCTACCAGCGCTATATTGTTCCACTGTTGTCTGTCAGTGTGGACTTTTACATCCGTGTGTTTGTTCGAGTCTTCAGTGGACCATCCAAGGTCAAAGCTTCTGCTAGGTGAGCACCTGCTGAAGAGGGTGTTTTGCTTTTTCTGCTGTGCTTCCCCTGTGGAGGGAAAAAAGATCAGATCTCCTGCTTGCTTTCCAGCTGTTCCCAATTTGTTGCATTCAGGAGAATGTCCAATTTAGCTGACGATACCTGGGCATTTCCTTCTTTGCCCTGTCTCTAGTTTCTCTAGCAACTCTTCTTTTCTTTCTCTTGGCAGCAAACAGGGCTTGGTTTATAACTGTGTGGGCTGTGGATCATTTCATATCCAGAGACTTGGCAAGATGGTCAGCGATGGAAAAAAGTAAGACTTCTTTTTATAGTTTTGATAGTATAGTGATAGTTTGCTTTATTCTGCTGTCTAAATCATTTTCGGTGTATACAATTTTTTTTCTGCTAGATAATTTCTCATGCACTGATTGATGATGGCAAAAAACTAATTTCCCATTTTAATAAGTGTTGCTTTTTTGGAACTGCTAGCTGCTCCCCACTTTTCTTTTCCCTTTGAATTTTAAAATAAAAAACTATCTGCACACATCTATCAGAAGCTCGCAGGCTAGGAAATTAAAAATATGAAAACTTATACAGAAAGAAGTATTTGTTTATTGGAAGCCCAAAAACTATTAAGTACTTTATTTGTCCAAGAGGATGATGATCTCATATTTAAGATAATCCTACAGGGAGTGGCAGAAGGAGAGGGAGAGAGAGAGAGAATTAGACAAAAATTCTTACTGGAAAATGCAGTCTCTTGTTTACTGCCTCTCAGCATTAGATATTGCCTATTTTTTCCACAGTCGTAACATCGCTGCTGAGGATGCAGAAGTTTAACTCTGAACAGATGCTGTGCATCTGTCTCTGATGGCTTGATCTATATTGTGCTAGAGAGAACCGTGGGGCCATTGGCCTTCAAGTCTCTTGGACTTTTAGACAACCTCTGCTTGTAACATAAAGGAATCATTTGATAGAGGAAGCAAACCCATCTATTATTTTGATCTGGCTTCTCTTCTGTATATCCCCACAGCTTCAACTATAAGGCTGCTTGTGGCCCCCCTGTAGGTCCCTCCTGTGAACATTGCCACCAGCACCATCAGGTGAGCTGGGACAATAAGTAGCCTCATGGCTTGCCTTAATGGTTTTGGAGGAGTGTTTTTTTTCCCCAAGCTGATATTTCCTCCTCCTCCTCTTCATTCTGCAGCTGGCTGGCCCCATGTGGGCAGCACCGCTTCACGATTTGGGTTTTGTCCAGCGAGTCTTGTCAGCAGTTGAGAGTAACCCAGGCCGCTTTCAGACAAATCAACGGATTCAGGGCATCCTGAGCATGGTGATGGAGGTGAGGATGATGGCTGTTCTCTTTTCAGATCACTCCCCCCTTCCCGAAGCAAAAACATCTAGTAGTCATCTAGTCATCTAGTAGTAAAGTAGTAGAAAGCTAGCCAGCAGATCATCAAGGTAGCCTGCATTGCTCTGTTCAACCTTAAGACAGCCATTGCAAGGCAACAATATTCAAGCCATGGTCTGGGTTCTTGCAAGGCTGTTGACAGTATTTTTTTATGAGACAATTATAATAGTGAATAAGCTTACCTGAAAAGGAACCTCTTCTAGTAGGCTTAAAAAGGGCCTTATGAATGAATCAATCACTGAAAGCAGAATGTGACGAAAACATGGTTGTAGTAGTAGATACACCTCTTCTGTAACCTCACCTGAATAGCTTCCCTATACAATTAAAATCTGTTTTCCTCTACATGTAGGAACTACCTGATGTCCCTCTCTATTATACCCTTGATAAACTCAGTAAAACCATCCATTCCAACAGTCCTTCTCTATTACAGTTCAGGTAAGATGAACTTACTCATTTGCACCAAGATTTTGTGTTTAACTTTAAAAAGGAATGTGAATGTGGCGATAGACAGGATTTCCTTGCAATTGCTGGTAAAGCCAAAGTTTGAATGCCATTGTGGTATTGTGGAGAGAATGGATGGTTTTTTTCCTGGTATTTTCCTACCAATAGTGATGCATTAATCAGGCACTTGCTGAGAGACTTACTGTTTTTTAGCAAGTTATCTGGTCTTGTAAATCTCTGAATCTTTTCAAACCCAAGCGGAATAGTCATCACATGCAGATGGCTCAGGCCCCATTGACTGACAAACAGGCTGTTTAAAAGATTTCTTCTCCAAGGCTGCAGTTGACTCAAGGATAAATTTTGATTTGGGTGATTTGAAAACACAGCTGCTCAGCGTCTCTAGCATGAAATGTCCTGTGATTTTAAGGATATACAAAGGGCACGTTTCATAGGAAAGTAGAGAAGTAGTTGTCAAAAACAAGCTACAGCATTTAAATATATAATATAGAAGAAAAATAGATTTGAAGAAATTGGAGTCTCATGTTTAGATGATTGTACCAATTTTCCTGCTGCCTCGAAACAGAACATTGACCTGTCCCAATTGTTGGGGGTTCTGCTAATCTTTTTCCTTAGGGAAGTTAGGACATGTTTTAATATAAGTCTTCTCTGGATTCTTTTTCAGATCAGCTCTTCTTCACGCTGGCTACCAAGTGTCGCTTTCTCATGCCTGTAAGAACGCTATCAAAACAGATGCACCATCATCTGTGCTTTGGGACATTATGCGCTGCTGGGTGAGCAGTGGTCTTAACTTTCATATAAGGGAGCTTTCTTTTCTAGCATTTGACACTGTATAACAATTATGGAGGCCTTGGAACTTTTAAGGCTATTCCAGGCATCAAGATTCTCACAGAGGTAATTTCTGGTTTCTCCTTTCCTCTAGTTTTTAGGCAAAGCCAATCGGCCTTAAACTAATTTCTTTCTACAAGCTTTAATAAAAGTTCAGTGTGAGGTAGCCCTAAAAGATTTGGAAAAAAGTCCCTTGACAACCCAAGACATCCCTTCTGCCTTTGTTCTTGTCTACACTCTAGGCTCTCTCTCTTTAAATTAAACTGCTGTTCCTTCTGCCCATCCCCTCTTGCAGGAGCAGCTCAACCCTGTGAAGCGAGAGCGCCTTTCAGAGAGCAGCCCAGCTGCTCACATCCTTTCTGTGGAACCCAAGTAGGTGATTGTCACATGGTAGAACTGGGCTTGAGATGAGCATATGTGAATTTTGAGCTGAGACACAAATTGCTTTAGGCGCAGGCTATTAAAAACTTGGATGTTTTGAAGGCAGAAATCTAAAGTTTCTGAAGGCAAAAAGGAAGCAAGCAAAAAGCCTTTCTCAGAGGGAGATGGGTGGTTGAGAAGCTTAATAAATAAATACACAAATATATATATATATATATAAAACACAGAACAGGGAGGATGGCAGTAGACAGAAGACTAAGACTGTTATTTTGAAGCTGTTTCTTTGCAGAGAAAAATGTACGATACCGAACGCTCCTACCACTGGCAGAACCTACTAAAAAGGTTCCTGTGGGTTACAATGCTATCACATCTTCTAATCTGTCCCTTATTCTGACTTTCTATAAATTGTACAGGTTGCAGGCATCCTTCACTGTCCGAGCAGATGCTAATCCTAAATCACGAAAACAGAAACTCCGACGGTTCCAGATGAACCCTGAGCCCTTCTGGGGGCCCAAATCAAGAGCAAAAGCAGGGTAAAGGGATTTAAAAGGAATCACGGGCTGCCTGGGAGGAAATCAGAACATCCCAATATAAAACTCTTCTGGGATGGCGATTACACGTGTGATATTTGAAGGTGGGGGGAAGAGTTTAGTTTCTTCATTGTAAAACCGATGCCAGATGCATTGTTTGGGCTGCAAATTATAGCCTTGCTAACAGAACTTTTGTCTTGGAAGATTGTGCGGTAAAGGGAAGGTATAGCTAATCTCTTCCTCTGCATCTTGACTCCCTTCTCGGGCAATAAAAAAGCTTCTGACACACCATAGCTGCAGCTCAGGCCCTTGGCTGATGTTGCCACTACTACTTTTTGCTGGGTGCAAAGGACTGTAGGCTAGTCCTCTTGGGTGCAGAAGCAGGTGGGTGTCTTACAACTCAGCACTCAATATTTTTACAGGGTTTGCTGCAGCTTTTCATTATGAGTCTTTTTAGTGCCCCATTAAAACCACAGAGCAGCTGCCTTGGTTCATGCCTCATTATTTTTTTCTGGGTTAGGGGTGGGATTTCCTCTTGTCTGCAGGAAAAGAGAAAGTTACATCAAAACAAGAGAAAAGTTTGTGCAGAAGGGAATGATGGTTCTCACCTAAAAAACTTTCCATGCAAAAGGTTCCGAAAGGTAAGTGGCTATACAGTTACTCTGCATGGTAAGAAACTAGTTAAAGGCCATTGAAAAGAAATGGGCAGCATCTTTTTGAATTCAGTTTATTGTGACAGCGGAGGTCCAGGAAGAAATGTGATTGGTGTGGCACATGGCTTCAATTCATTTGATCATGGGATTGGCTCAGTGGGTTGATATAGTTGGATTAGCTCAGATGGAGACATTTGGATCTAAAGGAAATGGGGAAAGGAAATGACCTCTTACTAGAGCATCTTTTCAGGTGACTGCACTAATCTAGAACCAGTGTAGGGTCTAAGCTTCCTAGAAAAGGGAAAAAAATGGATTTTGAGGGCTCTCTTCTCCTTGCAGGGGGTCTGGAAACGGGCATGTAATTTGCTTCCTAGAAACAGAAAAAACAATTCACTAAATTTTGGGGGTTTTTTAGCCACAGTTAAGTAACGAACAAGAAGTATCTGCTCTAGCTTAAGAGTGGCAGCCAAAATCAATAATCTTGCATACCTAGCCAGTCCATTTTAACCAGTTACAATTAACAGACAACTACAATTAAGTACGATATCCTCTGAAAATAGATGCGTCTGCTCCCGAGTTTAAAATGGTCTACCAAGCTGGAATGCTGCTTGCTTGATATTTTACCAAACTGCTCAGTTTTGGCAGACCTAAGGCGGCAGCAAAAATTTAAGTCCTTGTGTATGCACATTATAGATTATAATACAAACCATAGCCACATTGTGAAAAATCTCCTTGAAGACTTGATGTTTTTGACTTCTATATCTATATAAAAATAAATAAGATAATGCATGGTAAAGACAGCATAGTCCATTCCCCAGAGCTGCTGAGTGCTTTATCCAAGCAGTTTCTTTTTTGTTAGCAATTAGCCGCTTACATGAATAATATAGGTTGGATTAGGTGAAAGAATATAAATGTCTTAAATTAGTTGTTTTCAATGAATGCCATTTTTCTTCCCAGGGTGACTGTACCTTAGGGGACAAATGCTGCTACTCTCATGAGACACAAAAAGAGTGAAGCCCCAGTAACAGCGGTGTGACAAAAAAGTTCCTGAATGCCTGGTGTGATTTTTATATTTGCAATTTATAGGCAATCTTTCTATTTTAATGACTCAAAATGTGCTTGACAATTAAATACTATTATCTTTTGTTTATGTTCGGGTTTATGACTGTTTAATACTGATGAGGGTATCGTTTTAATTCATTAGCATTTTTGTAGGGCGTGGGTTGACAGTATCTAAGAACCAGTTCAGCCAAGTAGAACAGCAGAGAACAAATTTATACATGGCCGTCTTTCCACTTTTTAAAAATCTTCTATCTGTACCAGTCTGCATGCAGAAAATCCCAGGGCTGAGGCATCTTTATGTGAAACATTTTTTTTTTTCGCTATTGGCAGCCAAGATGAGTAAGGTAAGACTGAGCAATGATATGACTTGGTGTAAGGCAGCTTCCTATGATTGCCAGAAATATTATGTTTCGGGCTGTATGTTTTTTTTTAATCATACATGTAGCTCTGGTCAAACTGTGAGGGTAAGAGTCCCACAATCCCCCCCCCCCCACAATTGCTTATATGAGCCCATTCATTGCTCTTTCCAAGCTGACAATACGTCTCCCAATGAAGTAGTAAGTTATGTGTCCTCCGTGTTCTCCAAGTTCAGTTATTTTCTTGCCAACGTTTCATTAGCCCAAACCAGGCAACATCATCTGACTAGCACTATTGATGTGATCTAGTTTGGATAATAAATGTCTGGAAGAAAACAACTGAGCTCAGAGGGTACCAAAGACCCCTCATTTCAACCCTGAGCTACAAATATTCTTTACCGAGATAAAAGTTAGTGATTTATCAAGGATAGGCTTATTTTCCAGACTATACAACTTATTCCACAGTAAAACATATTGTCCATGCTAGTGGAAACTGATAAGCCGTGCAAGATCTTGAGTTTGATGGCTTATTTATTATCTCGCCTATGTTATTTTTATAAACAACTCAAGGCAACAAACATTCCTTCTTCCCCCTATTTTCTCCTCAACAAGCCTGGGGGGCGGCTAGATGGAGAGAGTGACTGGTCCAAGGTCACCCAGCTATCATTCATGGCCAAGTAGAAGATAGGACAGTCTTTTGGCTTCCAACTTTGTGCCTTAATTCCTTTCCAACTTTTAACACAAAGAAATACTGAAGCAATATACAAAATAGTTATTTGTATTTAAGAGATTTATTAAAAAGATGATAGCACTCAAAGTCCAAATATTCTAGCACTTTCAAAACCCTGAAAGGACATGAAGGCTAGGCCGGTATGGTCGTTTAACAGTGATCCCTTTTTCATTTGAAAAAAAAAAATATCAGGACAATTTCTGAAGATAGTCCTACTACCCATACCATTTGGCATTAAAAGTAGCTTAAGGCCATCCTCTGTTCGCAGAACAAGACGATGCCGCCTTCAGAGAGGAACCACTTCCTCCCTCTTGGGTAGGTTCCCGAGGAAAGGCTCCGGTGTCCTGCTGTTCCTTGAGACAATACTTCACTCTTCACAGACCAAAAGGCAGGTTGAATTCTTCTTTACATCTCTCACCTAGGCCTGCCTTAGTACCTAATCTGTAGCAGGAAGGTTCGGATTTGCATGGGAGATAATTCAATGCGTGCCGGGTCTAGGCGAGTGACTGATTGTCGTTCTGCTGCTATCTCTATGGATAGGAGATTGATAAACAGTGACAGAATACCAATGTGGTATTTGGAAGGAACGAGAAAGGGTTATTAAGAGACAATGGGATTTACAATACTATTCCTGCCAAGAAAGTTCATTTCAACTTCGGTAATTGTGGGAATTAATTTATAGTTAATGGCCAACTCTTGCCCAGTCATACAAAATGCAAGCGTTGGGGGTAGGCTAGAGAGGCCACTTGGGCTCTGGAACAGCTGCCAGACATAAGATTTGAAGCAAGATAGAGGTTAGCTTATGGTGTGGTTCGCCGGCAGCAGGTGTGGACAGTTGAGGTCTCGGAGAGCGAGGACTCAGATGAGGGGCCTGCGTGTGCTGTAGGGATGGGGCCAGGGCCATCAGGGAGTGGAGTGCTGCCTTTGGAGATTGTGGAGCAGTGATTCAGAGGACCCCGAGGAGCCTGTGCCCAGTGTACGTGCACGCAGGGCTGCTCGTAAAAAAGAGCAGCTGCACGGGTGACTCAGGAGTAAGGCTGCAAGGTAATGGCCTCTCCTTTAAGAGATAAAAGCCAGCCTGAGAGACCGGGATTCTTTGCAGGAAGCCAAGAAGTTCTTGCACTTCAAGCCTTGGGGAAGTTCGGACTATCTTGGTTTGTGTTTGAAGACTTTTTGTTTGGAATATTTCTTGGCAACTTAATCTAGTGTTTTTTGGCAGCCTTGCACAACTTGGCAAGGCTCATTCTTATCAGAGACAATTAGTTTTAATAGGGATTTGCAGAGAAGCATTAAAAGGTTTTGCTTTTATCTCTGGTGTTTATTTACTTGGAACAAGCTTTGGGTCAGAACAGTAAGACTAATTGCAGGTTGCAGAAAGATATCTTAGAGCAGTCCCTTGAAGTAGCTTTCAGTACATCTCAATTACACTAAATATGTTAGGATAAAAAAGGACTAAGAGTATCAGTTTCCTTGAAGCAATAGAGCAGGAGTGTCAAACTGGCGGCCCATGGACTGGGTGTGTCATGCGCAGGCCATGCTCACCCCAGCTCCAGGAATGGGAAATGTCGTGAAACGTCACATGGCAGCAACGTGACACAGCGAGCTTGACACTGTACACTACTGTACACACAGACCTGCAATTCTGCTTCAACCCTCACCTTGAGTTGACCGCCAGATGAGCCTGCTCACATTCTCCCGCTTCTGGTTTGCCGACAAATTCATCTCTTGCACAGTGATGATGTTGAAGGAAGAGAACAAATTCTGACCACGTGGACAAAAAAAACAGGAAGAATCTAGATTGGGATGTTGGCTCCAGTTAACTCTCAATGCCACGCTCATCCTGATCAGATTCTCTTCATCCTCCTGACCCACTCAACTAAATCTGGATTTTCAGTTCTGGTGTTCAACTAGCATTAATTCAAACTTTCTCCCCTGTACATATCCTGTGTGCCCCGTAAATCTAATAAAAATGTGATACGCTAGCCAGGAAAGTCCTTCATTCAGATCTCAACTGGGCGATGAAAACCACAAGCAATTGTGACTATTATCTGCAGGATGGAGATACCAATGCTTCCCTACCTGATAGGTTTAGTGAAATTCAGATAAAATAATAAGTACAGGATACTGAACTTTTAAGAAATTACCCACTTTGGTGGTAGTTTAACCCAGCTATATGACAGAGAACAGTTCATACTGATTTGAGTCTCTAATAAGAAACCTACCAGCAAGTTAATGGCAACAGGCAAGGAGCCATTGACCGCCTCCCCATATTCAAACTGGTGCTCTAGACGGATGAGAACAGCATCAGGTTCCCACTGGGCCAATGTCAGCAAGTGTACATTCGAAGGAAGGGCATGCCGGAGAGCAGAGAACTGAGGATTGGGAGAGAAAGTATTGGATTAACACACATTGTCCGATTACTCTCCCTAAAAAGCCACAATGTTGGATAATGTCATTGACTTATAAACTGTAAACATTAAACACAACAAAAGGAATGCCATTGGATACTAAACAATATGCAAATTAGGAAAAGCAGGGGAGGATAATCGACTTAAAAAGTTAAGCTTACATTTAAAAACTAACGGAGCTTTGGAACTTGGAGTATGCAGGTAGCACTTGTCTAAAATTCTTTAAAACAGCCTTAGATTGGGCAACCATACTCTGCAGCTGTCACACAGGTCCTGGAAAAGGTGCTGCTTTGAACTGTTGCAGAAAAGTGCTAAGCTCAAATGTCCTCCTTGGACTGCTTTGCACTCTTAAAACCCTCACAATTAAAATAATCTTAGAAATACCATCCATCATTTGTTTCAAAAGTATTTTGACTACTAAGTAAGGCTTGGGATATTTGAATACTGCTTCTCTTTTTTTCTTTTCCTCACCTCTTTGACAATGTCGTGACTATCGGGTGTCAGCACCACCTGTGGCGCCATGTACTCTTGCTGGGCCCACAGACGGTGCTGCTCAGCTGATGATTCCACTGTGTCTAAGAATATAAGGTGACGACCTCGCACCACTAGTCCATTGTGATATTCACCGGGTTCTAGTAATGGCTCTTGTACACCCCGGTTGTCGTCATGTAGCAGCCTTCTATGTACCTGAAAGACACACACATACACGCGAAAGTGGAAAGTAGAAGAATGGCAGGACAAGTGCTGGAATTCAGTTTGTTAATGCCTGGTGCTGTGGGATGGATACAGTATTGAAGATGCCAAAAAACAAGTAATCCATAAAACATAAGTAACTGACAACACCAACTCATTTAACCACTAGTCTTGTTACAGTTTCACATAGGAGTTTTTCTGGTTGTAGACTTGTCACCACTGATTTTTTTTTTTTTTTGTATATATTTTTTGTTTCTTTTGTTACATTGTAAAACATCATGGTATCAACAGCATTCTTCGCATCTATACAGGTTTTTGGTTTAAATAAAATACATTATATTACATTTATCTAATATTAAATAATAGCTTTAACTATTATTACTATTCTAATATCTTTATATAATTTACAAAATTTTGTTTTACTTTCTTAAGGATTATTTCAGTTAGGCTTTTTGTCTCACTTCTTAGTTCTGTTTGTTAACCATTTATACCAATTGTTCCAAATTGAAAAGAAATCAGAGTCATTGTTTTCTTTCAGTTTCATTGTTAGCATGTTCATCTCAGCACTTTCCGTTACTTTATGTATTACTAGTTCTTCTTCATTAGGAGTATTTGGGGTTTTCCATACTTGCGCAAAGGCTATTCTGGCAGCTGTTATAATGTATAATAATAAGTATTTTACTTCTTTCGGTAATCTATACTAATTGTTCCAAATGATTCCTAAGGGGAAGATTTCCGGTCTGAGTTCAATCTGATAGCCAGTGATCTCTTGTAGCCAATTTTTGATTTGGATCCAGTATGTCTTGGTCTTGGGGCATAACCACCACATGTGATAAAATGTACTGTCAACTTTTTTACATTTCCAACATTTGGATGTAGGGATAAATTTTTGCCAATCTCGTTGGAGCTAACTACCATCTATAAAACATTTTTCTTTGTATGCTGCGGATACCATTAACTTATAATTTACGTTCCGTAATTCCTCTAATTACGTCCCATTCCTCTAATTCTACAATGTATCCAAAATTTTTGGTTGCTGATCTCCTTTGCCTCAATTTCCTAGTCTTATGTTCTTTCATCTATTTCTATTTTTCGGGCTAACATTTCAGATGAGGTGCTCAGCTTCCCCAAGTATAAAGGAGAGAAGTTGGTTCCCATAGTTGGGGAATTAATTGGAATTAATTACAGAAAGAACTTGTCCTCTCTGTTACTCTACCAACCTCCTATACTCACCATAAGTTCAAGAGAGCCATCAGTGAGGCTACTGCCACCCTGCGAGCGATCTGTCAGCACTGTTAGCTGGGTCTTCTGGTCCTGAAATAAGGAAAAAAAGGTTGCACAGTCCTGGTTGCATGCACGAACAAACCTCACCCTGCAGAGATGCTGCAGAATTACAGGTGATCCCATCACTGGAAGATTCAACCTACATTAGATAAAAGCTACCCATATTAGTCTATAATTATGCTTGTGTGGGCAGGAGACCCAGAACGACCAAAGCTGCCAGGAACCATGGGTTATGATTACCTTGATATACATACGAGTATTCACAGGGTAGTAGTTGCCTGCCACTGGCTCAGTCTGGCTCAGATTCCATGTGACCCTGTAATCACGCCTTTTCGGGGAATGAAAGAGCAAATTAACTTCCTGATTTCCTTCATCCAGCTGAACCTTGCAAAAATCAAGGTGCACCCCCTCCCCAGCTCTTATAAATGGAAGTGAGAGACAGTGAGGAGGGTCACAGCAAAATGAATAAAAAGGGCACTTAGTACAACCATGACTGGTATTTTAGCTCCCACAAATTATCTTTGCAATTTGAGTCTGGTTTGTTGGATAAACTCAGTCATTGTATGAGCCTTGCGCAACCTAGATAGTCTCCCCACACAGGGATTTCAACTCTGATAGCGTCATTGCTGAGAATTGGGAGAGTTGAAATCCAGAAACCTGAAGAGTGTCCAGAATGGAGATCTACATTACAGTTTTATAAGACATGCTGGTAGCAATACTTGCAACATGACTGGATGCCATCCTTTTGGGGAAGGCTGCTATAGAGTAAGCCAGTGGCTCTTTATACACTTTCATTTGCTCATATAGGATTGGACAGTAAATACAACAACATGAAGTCTAATATTTTGCTTAGGGTTACTGAATATGTTGTGACCAAGCATTTCAAAACCAGAAATATCTAGCTAACAGTTTGCACTATAAGCCACTGTGTAGTTCTGGCTGCAGGTCAAAGGATTGGTGATTCTTCCCATTCCTAACCCCATACCTTCTTTCCAGGATCTCACGTCCATTGGAGTCTGTGTAAAAAAGGCCTCCAGTCTGCAGATTTGTCTCAAACCGGCTGATTATCTCCTTGCCATAATGATCCCTAGGGCAAAGCACGGAAGCCAGAATCTTGTGCTAAAGGTCAACAAAGCACCCCCCTCTTCCCAACCACGTTCTCATGCTTACGCTATAGGTATGGGTCCTACTGTCCATTCCAGTTCAACATATGGCTGCCCAGCATAGAGGCGCACCACTTGGGAACACCAGTTAGAGAAGTTCTGGTACAGCTCTTGCACTACTTGAGTCTGCCAAAGAGAGACATAAGGCTGCTATGAACCTCACGGGGCTTCAAAAGTACAACTACCCTTTCGGCAGTAGAAGGGGCCCAAATGAGTTTTGAGAGCAGTTTCACACATAAAGAAATACTAAGCACATTAAAGAGATTACGGTTCCTTTAAACTCAAACGCTTAAAGTCATACAATGGACGCCACCTTCTGACAATAAGAGGAGCCTTAGGAAAATATTTTAATAAGAAATTCGATTACTCCGGTTAGATGCCTCGGCTCCTGAAAAATGAATATTCTCCTTTCCGACTAAGAACAAAAGCTGGTTTTATATTAAGCTTTGGTGAATTCAATCCCGCCAGCAAAGATGGCATTTGTTGGAAATGGTAAAACATTAGAGGCCGAAAGCTTCCTCTGTGAGGGAGATGAGCAGTTCTTAAATATGAAAAATAAATAAAAAATAAAAGCAATTCTCACAAGACTCCATTCATTAAATGAGATCAGGCATAGCAAAAACTTAACCTCTCTTTTTTAAAACCCAAAATATCGGGTCTAGCAACCTTTTGCCTGCCAAAAAAGTACATTCTCTCAAGTGAAAACAATTGAGACAAAGGCAAATCACTTCTGAAAAACCTTGCCAAGAAAATGGCAGGGACTTATCCAGATGGTTTCCAAGAATGACACATGAGTGAATGGAAGAAGAAAAAAGTATTTAGCAAATTGATATAGCTGCCTATTCCACAGAATTTGACTTATGGAATATGGTTTGAAAATACAAATAATCCATGGAGAGTTATAAGCCTTTTATGACTGCTATCCCTGCTCTTCAGGGGTGGGGAGACAAGTTATTCTAGTAATTGTGTTCTTCCCATTAAGCAAGTAATTAAGCAAGAACCACCGAACTGCCAACCTTTCTGATTGACAAGCTGAACATCTTAGCCACTGAGCCACCGCGTCCCAGTAACTAGGTAACTGTTTTTATATTGCTCCATTCCAAATGGCTTTGAGTGACAAGCACTAAAAAAAAAGGAAATATCACAAAAATGCAATAATGGAACAATCCATCAAGGGCAAGTCTGAACTTAACACTTCCCAATCAATCAATTAATCTTTATTACAGTTACAGACCAGCAAAATATTCTCCAAATATTCTATCAGAACCGCAGTTCTGCACTTCTGCAGAAACTCAGCAGAGGCAGCTGTTTCACAGCAGTGGATGATGGTAGCTCCTATGATAAATACCAACTACAGAATCAATGCAGGTCAAAACTCTTGGGGATGGGATCCTCGGCAAGAGTTAACCCCTGGATCACTGGGCAAACAGATCAATTTGGAGCAGATGACTTTGAGCTTTTCCTACCTTTATTTGATATACACGAACTTTCTGGGCAATGGGAAAGGCCTTGGAGGTGTCAGGACGGAAGATATAGGCTCCAGATGCCTGTGAAAATGCTGCATTCCCAACACTAGCATTATACCTGGAGAAGTCAGCCAAGAGAAGGACATGAAGACCATCATGTCTACAATAGCAGAACAAGAACTCATTAACCAATCCCAGCAGAGGATAAGGAATGCCAAACCATCCTAAAAATGCATCCGCCACCAGTCACCGTAGGAAATAAAGCAGACATTCACTTCTCCAAGCACAAAGTAATCTGACCCACCAGAGGAAGCTTTGGGAAAGCGGTAAGGAGATGTTCTTGTCCAAATTTCGGATCTCCTTCATCAGTCCTGTGTTGGGGTCAAATAGAACTTGCAGATGCTGTAGCAGAAACACACACACAAAAATACTATATCAGAGACCCCCATCAGGAATAGCTGTTTGGATTTTTAGTCTGAATGGTAGCAAGTGAAGAAGACGATCCAGGAAGTTCATTTTCAATTTTTTTTGCCACTTTCTTATCTATAGAATAGGAACATTTTCAGCATCTCTTTATTTACTATCTAATATTTGACAAAATAATTTTTGGTATTTCCCTTGATTTTCCTTTTAAGAGCTGTTTCAGCTTCACTTCCCTAGTGCAGAGAAAATACACCCACCAAATGACAAAGGGAAGATCAGCCTGTACCTCATTCTCAATCGATGGTGTAAGACGTGCTACAGCAGGCTGAGGACGCAGCCTTTTCAGCAGCCTGGGACGTGTTGAATCCTTGCCAGACAACCGAGAAACGGAATAGGTCCTGTAGCCTAATGGTGGGAGAGATGCCTGAAATACCAGTTCATTGGTGGCACTGCCTTGGTTGTGCCGCACAGCACGGGTGAAACTTGATACAGGGATGATCTGGCAAGGAAAAAGTAAGATTTTTAAAAATAAGATAAATGATAAGAAATTGATTATTAACAGTTCAGGGTCCACCCAGCAGAAAAACCTCCCACTCAGCCCAACCTTATTCAGAGCAGAATAATTTAACATACGAATTTCCTTTCATTCCCTGGAACAACAGGAGCCTGGAGCTCTCAAAGATATTACAGGATTTTCTCCAATGCTTTCATTTTACACAAAGATAGGATAACCTTTTAATCAGCAAGACTTTGCCTTAACCCATAAAAATTAATATTCTCAATTGATCAGTTAGTTTTGTAGGCACTTCTGACATAAATACAGTGCTTTACAGCACTCTCTGCACAGTTACTGTTAGGGATAACATTGTTTACCCTAACTGGTTTAGGTAAAATAATAAATATGTTATCATGGTTTATAAGTTAAAGTGTCTGCAACTTTAAATATAGGAATGTAATTAAGGGAGTGGTTGTGAAAGCACTTTAAAAGAAGCAAGACGACAGCTTGCTCTCTCTCTGGCTTTGATGATCCCTAATTACTGCATGGACTCAAGACTGCTTTACTCGAACGGGAGAGAGACAAAGGACTGATTTGTAAGTGAACTGACATAGGATATTCCACACGGACTTTGCTAACTGAATATCCTTGAATGGACTGACTAAATGATACATGACTAATGGACTGTTATTTTGACTATGCTATGAACTCATAATGGAATAAACTATATTTTTGATAGCACAAGCGTATCTGTTATTTTTACTGTATGTTAATAAACATACAAGCATATCTCACTCATTTATCTGTGTGCCTATCTGACTAACGCTGCACATTCTGTTTAGCTTGTCTCCTTAACCCTGGTTGGGGAACCCAGGCTTAACAGTTATAACATCAGTGTATTGTCCCCAATAATCTAGGTCCTCAGTTTATTGACTTTGGAAGGATGAAAGGCCGAGTCAACCTTGAGCCAGTCAGAATCAAACTGCCAGTGGGCAGAATTTGCCTGCAATTCTGCATTCTAACCACTGCACCACCAGGGCGTATTGTTAAACATTTTAACAAGGCTAGTTGTGTAAATATTTTAACAGATAAATGATTAAGACACTAAAGACATTGTGATGACAAACAAACCATACATACTTTCTTGTAGAGCCTTAAGAATCCCATACTGAACTTCGTGTCTTCCATGCAACACCTGGGGGTTGGGAGGATGGCCCACTAGGGTTCACAGTAATGCCTAAAGCTCTCCAAACCAACACCACCTACCTCATTCAAAATATTCTGCCCGTCAGGAGCTACAACCGAATAATGGGTTCCATTCACAGGCAGTCGGATATTCCAATCCACAGAGCGGGCCAGAGGGTTATAGATGATCACTCTGAACTGCAATGGTAGTGAAGAAATACATTGAGCAAAGGAAGACTAACATCAGATGCTAAAGAGCCTGATTATTTATTTATTTAACAGAAACTATATATCATTGTTATAACTTATATACCATCCCAGTTTTATCAACCCGAAGCTCTCTAGAGCCCAAGCCTTTAGGCTGAGGAGTGACCTGGGAGGCTCCCAATTTCTAGTTTGTAACAAGATGAAGGATAAGAAATTGTACGGTCCCTTACAGTGGGGGCAAATTCAGTTAGTGAGCAGACACTGATGTTGAGGTAGGTGCAATAGATGAAGTTTTCTGTGCTGCCGAGAAGATTGGCAAAGGCATTATTCATCACAATCTGTCAAGTCAGGGGGAAAAAAAAACAGCAGTTAAGTTCTCTCCTCCTGCCAGAAAGTTATGAGTGTACAGAAGCACCACTGGGGGAGAATCAGTGAAGGTCTTAGGCAAAGTCTTGGATTCAAAGCCACTTCAAGAGTGAAACAAACACTGACAAGGAGAGAAACTAAAAGTGGCTTTTGCATTTCCCTTTATGTCATCATGGGCAAGGTTAGGCTACAAAAACCAAGTAAATGTCCACTGCAAAAAATAGCTTGATATCTCAGAAATATGAATCAATTGCATATAGGAAGATTCCATGGCAAGATTTCAGGATGCTGCATTCTTAACATGGAAGAAGAAAGGAAGACTCCTTTAAGGGGCATATGGTGGCTATCACAATAAAGGAAACACGGTGTGGCCATGTATACATGCCTCAAATCAGGTCAAGGAATATCAGCCCTTGCTGTTACGAGATGTGAAAATCAAGCAACATTTTTGCAGCCAGAGAAAGTGTTTTTGCTTTTTTTTTGGTATCATATTGTCCAAGAGATGCAGTGATGCTCATACCCATACATATGTGGTGGGAAAGAAATAGTGGGGGAGAAATGTTGCTGGTTTACGCACAAACCTGGCAGGCATCCCAACCAATAGACAACTGTTTGGCATAGTCATTGGTCACATGCTGCTTTGCTGTGCCACTCACTGCATCGTGATGCTGAGCTACTGCCATGGCCTGGCCTACAAGAAAGAGACCACAGGTATCACACAGTAAAATTATGGGGTCCCTAGAAACTTGGGTGCTGTGGGAATGGCCACTGTTTTTATTCTTGGCTTGTACCGCTAACCAAGGTGCCATTGGCCAGAGCTGGTCTGAACGCTTTCTAACTGGTCTGATGGTCGTCATGGCAATTGCTATCATAGTCACTCTCTTAATAAAAGCTCAAGGTGAAAGCCCCAGTCAACTCTCAAGGAGCCCACATACATACGCAACACAGAACTGTTAGCATTGCCGTAAGGCCCAAAGTTTGCTTTAGTGCCAACTAGCACTTCCAACTGGTTGCAGATCTGCAAAAAAAGAAACACTGAATCAAGAGAACCACAAAGCAGCAGAATACATTCTATTTAGAAAACATGAAGGCTACCAACTTGCAGGAAATTGTTACTGAGGCGTTCATAGCGTTTCAAAGCTGGTCGGCTGGTGAAGTAGCCTGTCCAGAACTGATGGGGACCATCGGCATATGGGAAGAAGTCATCGTATTTCATAGACCTGTTCAAAATAAGATCGGTGAACCAAACTCCACTTTTGGATATAGAATGCCAACCTTCTCCTAGTTTCAGAATAATATGAGCTGATCAGAAGTAGAAAGAAGCAGGAACATCACCTGAGTGAAATTCATCTTCAGTGATGTTTTTTATCATGATACTTAAGATGATAAAAAAAATACAGTAAACCCAGATCTAGAGTAAAAGTAGGCAACTATTACCTTTCAAATATTTTAAGATTTCAATTACTATTCCCCAAATTCAAAAACATTGCCACTGGCAGCAGCTACTTTGGGGAACTGTGGCACATTTGCAGACAACAGAGGCCTAATGTACCACAAGTTTATGCGAGATCAGTAGTGCAAGATCTCATGATACTGATCTCCTGTGATCTCGCACTTTAGGCGTCTATTCTTTATGAACTGAGGCCTGGACTTTTGCAAATGGAGGAAAGGCCTTCCCTCTGTTTGCTCTTTCCTTGCCAAAGCCTGCAGGGAGATTGCGTTCCTGTAGGCTTTGGCAGCCCTTTGCAAAAAGCCTTTGCTGGCACCAGTGGAGCTTGGGAGGAGTGGGCACATCCCTCCAAAACTGTTCTTACTGGCAAAGGTTGCTGAAGCCTAAAGGGATGCAATCTTCAAGAGCTTTTCTGATGAAAAAGGAGGCCCAGAAGTCCTGTGCGGCCTTCCAGGCCTCCTTTCTCACTGGAGATCAGATTGACAAGGCCTCCTTTTCTGTCACTGGAGGCCTTGTCAAGCCTTTTGCTGATGAGAGAGGAGAAAGTAGGCAAAGAAACAGGCTGGAGAGAAGACAGATCTTCATAAGGTAAGTCACCTGGCACAGCAGGATGGGGAGGGGAAGCAACTGTGGGGACTCCAGGGGAAGGAGAATGAGGAATCTGTGGGTTGGGGGAGGCCTTGGGTGGTCTAGAGTAGGTGGCTTGTTCCATCACTAGGCTTCCCCCCATGGCCTTCCCCACCCTGAGATACCTCATGTGCACTTAATGAAGTATGCAGTAAATTAGCAAATGTGTGGCAGAAAACAGGGAGTGATCTTGTTCAAGGTATGAGATTCACTCCCATGAATCCTTGGGTTATGAATGGAATGGGCAGGCTCCATTACATTCGTAACTCCAGGACTACCTGTACTAAGCTTTCCTGCTGTTTTGTCAGATGAGCTATGACTTCACAGTTTCAACATGGCCAAGGCAAAGAGGAAGCATAATAAATCAGGAGATGGATACATCAAGCATGACAACTCACAAGAAGCAAAGAAAGAAAGGAGGCTGAATAAAACTAAGCAGAAATGCCTCTAAGCTGCTAAGGCTACCTGCTAGGCACATCAAATACCTGCTCTTGCTGCTTAGCAATCCCAGCTTTTTTGCTACTATTGAGAGGGCATCTTAAAGGATGGATTCAAAGCACCTGCTCAGGCAAGAGAATGGTAAAGACAGCCCCACTGAAAAAACTCCTATTGCAATGAGCAGCTCTAAATACCAGTCAGTTCACCAACCAGCCTGCCTCAGCCCTCTCACCATGTCATGTTGGCTTTATTCAGCTCCCAAAGATAGCAGCTTGGAGTTGAGTAGAGTACGTTGACACGGCTGCCCCTCAGTTGCTAAAAGATCATATTCCAAGGAAAGAAACATGTTTATTTGCATTTCCTCTTGGCAAATTCATCACCTTCCTCCTACCTATCTGGGCATCTTTTGGTATGCCTCTCTGTGAAATACATCAACCAGAGACAGCAACTGGTGTGGTTCCAACTTGTGCCTCCACATCCCTCAGAAGGCCTGACTCTGTTGTATTTCTTCCTATCTAAATTAACAGAGGCCTCAAACTCTGAGATGTTATGTTGGGTAAAATATCTCTTTCCAAAAAGACAGGCCGACAGCCCACGCCAGGGTACCTGTGCATTCACATGATAGATCAACTTGTCCATGTTCTTGTACCATAGCAGGGCGTTCTCGTACTGGAAATCAGATCCCATCGTCATGACAATGTGGTTTGTGCGATAGTGTTTGGCCTGAAGACAACATTGAAAAGTAGTAAGCAGGTCTATTTGTCACATAGCCACTCCCCTCCTATCCCCAGGAATATTGTTAACAACATATACAACAAGCAGAGTGATGCTCAAAAGCCTCAAGTGCCTAAGAATCTAGGAAAAAAGTCAATTTTTGCCGATGTGATGAACAGGAAAAAATAAGGAACAGCGGATACTTAAGGTTTCCTAGTGAGCTTAAAGCAGTCATCCGATCTAGTGGAAATATCTTGATTCAGCATTCAGTATTTTGCTATAACATATGGCCACTTCTCAATTTATAACAACTTTAGAAATGATCAAGAGTTCATATGTAGCTTAGTTTTACTCATAAATATGGGTATCTTTCCCTGATATTACCCCTTGTTTTCACCTGGGCAGCTGCAGTTCCCAGAAAATAGGCCACTATACTTTCCACATTGTTCTCGTCACTGTTATCGTCCACAATAGGATTGTCAGAGCAGATTTGATCCCAGCAGAGAGACATAGGGGGGTTATAACCATTTGGTAGGATACCTATCAAGAGACAGGAGAAATGAGAGGGAGAAATTACAATCTCGGAATCAGCTTCAATGCCCCAATTGTTAAACACACGATAATGAGGCAGCAAAGGACCAATATCCAATTTGATTTCCTTCAGATATGTGAGACTGTAGTTCTATAATCCTAGGCCAGCATGACCCGTAATCAATGGTTACAGCAGATGCAGTCCCATGCTTTTGATAATCCTGGACTGCATCTCCTTCTTCCATCTACAACAGTTGGACAAGAAATTAGCTCTTAAGGCAAAATTTCAACACAGCACATCTGGAATGCTCCAGAATGGTGAACACTGCTATTATATATGGTTATGTGAAAAAGTAAGTACCACCCCATTGACATTTTTATTTTTTTCAACATATTTTAACAAATACATTTTATCTTCAACAAGACATATATAAGGGGGATGTAAAATAACAAAAATATGTTAGAATATTTATGCTTTGTAATCGGTGGGGTAATTCAAATTTTTTTTACTACCGGTTCTGTGGGCATGGCTAGGTGGGCGTGACCAGGTGGTCATGTGACTGGGTGGGGATGGCTATGTGGTGTTTCCCCCCCCCTTTCGCAGCACCCCCCCCGTGCCCCGTTTTTTGCCTACTGGGCCTCAGGGAAGCCTGGTGAGCTAAGTAAAACAGCGAGGGGGGGGTGTCAGCTGTGCCACACAATTTAGATTAGCTAGAAAGCAAGAAAACCAATGATTTTCTAGCTAATCTAAATCACGGGGCACAGCTGATCGTTGGAAATACAGTTGGGCCAAACTGGCAGAATTTTTTTACTACCAGTTTGGCTGAACTGGCCCAAACCGGTAGAATGCCACTACTGTTTGTAGTCCATTTTGTAATTTAAACAAACATAATTTTGAATGTGGAAAAAATAAGTACGCCCATACTTTTATCACTACTCCAAATACCTAAATTTAGAATCAGATACATCAGATCAGGTGCAAATGATCTGCATTGTTAGAGAGGATCTGGGAGGAATCTACTTTATTTAAACCACATATATTTAATCTGATTTGCTCTTTGCTATTGAAGTGCATGCTCCAACTAGATTTTTTTTTTAGCCAAAGAGCACTCAGAGGCCTTTGGAAAACCAAACAATTGAACATCAATCATTCCATCATGGAGAAGATCATCAACAAATGAAGATTGCCTACAACTGTCAACTTGCTCAGGTTCTAGTTGTCCAGCTGGTTCAGTGCAAGACCAGAATGCAAGGCACTGAAAGAAGTTAAGAATCCCAGAGGTTTATTATATGAACAACAACCAGAACTTCTAGAAAAATGTACTCTAGTCAAATGAGAAAGGTTTTGGCCATGTATCAGAAGGCGTATTTGGTAAAAACCAAAGATGGCAATTCACCATAGAGTTTGTACTCACCGTATATACTCGAGTATAAGCCGAGTTTTTCAGCCCATTTTTTGTGCTGAAAAAACCGCCCTCGGCTTATACTCGAGTCAGATTCCCCTCTGTGTGTGTGTGTGTGTGGGATTTTAACAGAGGGAAGATGTAGGGAGAAGGCAAAAGCGAGGCTGAGAAAACAACGCGAGCCGAGGTTGCTTTGGCTCCACTCAGCTTCCCTCTCTCTCTCTCTATCCCAGTAATACAGTCAAGCCCTTTCCAGCACGCGGGATCTGCCCCCGCCTCTTTGCACCTTGCAAATGCAAAAACCCCAGGATTTTGCATTTGCAAGGTGCAAAGTGGCGAAGTGTGTGTGTGTGTGTGTCTGTCTGTCTGTCTCTGTGTGTGTGTGTGTCTTTCTCTCTCTCTCTTCCTCACACCAGTGCGCCTTCCTTCCACTGCTACGCGTTTGGCCTGCTTTGTGCCCCCCTTGCTCCCCGGCTGAAACTGTGGACGGCTGCTCTGGAGGCGAGCGCGGTAGCTCCCATACAACAGGCGGGTAAAGGAGCCGCTCGCTGCCAAGTCGAGAAGAGCAAAAGAAGGAGGTGAGGACGTGAGGTGAGGCGCGGCCCGGCGCAGCTCTGCAAAAGGCTGCGCCTGCAATGCTGCCCCGGGCGCTGAACGAGGCTGAACTAGCGGCGCCCGGGCTATTCGGGGGTGGGAAGCGGCTGTGCCCCTGGCCAGCCAGGGGAATGGGGACCCTGCCTGAGTGGGAGGCGGCGGTGGCGGTGGGGTCTTTCCAGTTAGGATCCAGGGGCGGCAGCCGCCCGGGCGTCCTCCTCTCGTCTTTCGGCCGGCCGTTTGCAGGGCTCAGCGAGTCAGTCAGACTTCGGGCCAGTCTGCGCCAGGAGTTGCCCCGCCGCCACGCACCGGGGAAGTGGTGGCCGCTCGCCTTCGCTGCAGTCGGAGCTCTTCGGGGGCGCCCCTCGTCTCTGTCTTTGATCTGTCTCTGATCGCGGCTGCGATCGCCTCCCGTCAGGGCGCTCGTCTGGAGGAGGCGATCCCAAGAGGCCTCTTCTTCCCCATTAACGGGCGCCCGGGGCCCCCGCGAGCTCCTCTGTTGCGCGCTTCCAGCTTCGCAAAGAAACCGCCAGGCTCCCCCACCCCCTAGCCTAGCAGCGAAGAGCTGCTCCGGGGGCAGCGAGACAAAGTGCCTGGCTGCGCCGTGGCGGGAGCCCCCGGAGCAGCTCTTTGCTGCTAGGAGAGGGGGTGGCTGCCTGAGCCTGGCGACCCCAAGCGGCCTCTTCTTCCCCATTAATGGGCGCCCGGGGCCCCCGCGAGCTCCTGTGTTACGCGCTTCCAGCTTCACCAACAAACGGAGCTGCAAATCTGGTAATCGCTTGCGGAGCCTCGGCACGAACCCCCTTTCCCCGCACTCCCCCCCCGCACTCCTCTGGCGGCAGCAGGCGGAGAAAGCCCCGCTTCCCCCTGGCTTTGATGGCACGTGTGAGTTGGCTTCCCACTCTTTTTTTTTAAACTCTCCTCTTCCTCCTCCTCCTCTCCTCTCCCCTTGTTGTCTGGTCTTCCCTAAGGAAACTCGAGGGCTCAGACTTCCAGGTGTTTCTCCCTGTCTTTCTCCCTGTCAATGATCTTTTCTTCCCTTCCCTTCTCTCAGCCCCATCCTCCTTCACCTTTGTCACCACAATCCTGAACAGATGAAGTTTGTACTTCTCAAGAAAGGTTGGATGTTCCTTTTGAGGAGGGAACCTAGTGTGACATCTGTATGTTGACCTACTACTGAGCCGTGGCATGTGTGCACATGCCACGGAGGCATGAGGGAGAGCTGTGAAAGAGATGGTGGCTCTCCAAAACAGGATGTACATGCAGCACATACACATGCTTTTTTCTTGCAAGGGAGAGAGTGACTCTGTTTGGACATACAGATGATGAGGAGGAATCCAGTTTTGAAGGATTTTAACTCTTGTATTTTAGCTTGGTTGCTGATTGAGCTAAGGTTTTTGTACTTTTAAAGTTATTGTTGATACCATATTGGTTTTGTTGGCTCTCTTTTCCACTTACAGAGCTAGTTTACTGTTTTTCTTTGAAATAAATATTCAAAAACATTTAACCTACTGATGCCTCAATTCATGTAATTTTATTGGTCTCTATTTTTATTTTTGAAATTTACCAGTAGCTGCTGCATTTCCCACCCTCGACTTATACTCGAGTCAATAAGTTTTCCCAGTTTTTTGTGGTAAAATTGGGTGCCTCGACTTACATTCGGGTCGACTTATACTCGAGTATATACGGTATATGTCTTACTTTTTCACATGCCTATATACATTTTTTTCATAAAGATGATCTGCCCTTCAAAAACGGATGCAACCCAGGCAATAATGCACACAGGATTCATGCTAACCTATGCTCATGTCCATTAGGACATATATAAAACTGATGTTGTCAATTCACATACAGTTCTGTTACTGGAGCCACTGAAATCAATTAATGTATATGCCCTGGTAGGCAACTAAGTCCTTGGCCAAAATTTAAGACCAATTCCCAAATGCCCATCAGCTCTTGCCTTGGTAGGCAAGCTTTATGAGCAAAAATATCTGCAGAGCACCAGGATATTGATGGTACTAGTCACCATCTTCTGTTTCTTAACTCGAATGGGCAGCTAACTACATTGGCAAGATTGCAACTTAAGTCTTCTATATTTCCAGATCTCTCCCAGGTCAGCCTTGCTCACCAGTGAAGAGATCAGCTGAAGGTGGATCCAGGTTTCTGCTTGCACGCCACAATTGCTCCATTTCATGCAGTGACTCCCGGTGGAATTTATCCTGGTAATCAATACGGCCCAAGAAGAAACCATCATAGCCCATCTGGGGAAAATGGCAAGTGAGGGAACATAAGTAACTTGAACTCGGAAAAGGAGATATTAAATAAACTGGGAGATCCCAACCCATATGGTAATTGATAATTACAAAAATTTTACATATTAACACACTTGGAACGAAAGGGGAGAAGATGATAAGTGTTAAAAATCCTGGCAAATGTAGAAGTTTGCAAGACCTGAGCAAACAGAGAAGCCTGCTCCCGACTGTGTCCAAAAGGATCAATGTGCCAGGCTACACGGGGTCGGCTGCATTCTCCAAATGTCTCTTTCAGGAAATGGAGCCCGAGACTCATCTGATCAATGACAGCATTGTAATGCACTGACGCCTCATCGTTCATACACCAACCACCGTTCACAAACTCCAGGCGCCCTATTGAGTGAGAAGCACAGGAAGAAAAACAAAAAATTATTAACAATAGGGCAGAACTTTGAAACCTACACTGCAAAGCAGCAGAAAACTTCCTCAGCTTGCCATTGCATCAGTATCATCCCCGGGGGTGGGGGTAATGCTCTGCTTTTCTCTTCAGTTCCCTGCTTCTGACCAAGATGTGCTTCCCACAATACATCACATGTGATTCAGAGAAGCCAACAATTGATCAAACAAGCGCTCGGTCCGTCTTGCTCACCTTCTGCAACCAGCTGCCGCACAGCCTGGCGCATGGCTTCCGTTTGTAGTTCCCACCAGCGAGCAAAGAATACCACTTCCACATAGATGAAACGCTTGCTGGGGTCCGCCAGCAGCTGAGGAATGACAGAGTCGAGGATGTACTGCACCCCGGCATGTTGGATGTCATTGCGGACTGGAAGGCAAGAAGCAGAGGGAGGCTGGATCTTTGCTTGTCACAATCACAGGTCAATGGTATTTCCCATTTTCTGAAAGAAAAGCCTGACTTCATTGCACCTGTACCCACCATCAGCTACAAAGCCACCTTCCTGGCCTTGTGCCGCTTCGCCTTCCCAATCAACACAGTAACTGGCCTTGCTGGCTGGCAATGAGAATGTCATGAAAACATCTCTGCAAGGACATGCAGAAAAACATCTCTGCAAGGACCTTCAGAAAAGCTGCTAAATTATTCTCACCTGGGATTCTGTACATTACCATTACCAGTGATTAAAGGATAATGTGTTGTTGGAAACTTTCTGTTTCCATTACTCTATTCTGGCCTTGGGAGGCAGGCTGAAAAGCTCACCCACACATAGCATGTTGCAATCTGGAGGAGCCAAGGCCTCAGTGATCGTGTGTGTCAAGGAAAGGAAACTGGAAAATAGAACTTGGCAGTAGACTGCAGCAGAGAGCCAGCGGCCTGGCTGCTCTTATGGCTAAAAGCACAGGCCCCTCCTGCTTAAAAATGCCCCTCAGTCATGAGTTCTCCAAACAGTCTTGGAGCTGCTCCTGGTTTTTGAACCTTGATCCCCAACCTTGGTCTCTAAAACATGTCAAGTTTTGCTTCTTTCATACCAGTATTTTCTTCAAACACTTAAGACATCTCATAATGTCTACTACAGTGGTGGGATTCAAATTTTTTTTACTACTGGTTTTGTGGGCGTGGCTTGGTGGGATGGCTGGGGAAGGATACTGTAAAATCTCTAGTCAGAGGTGGAATTTGCCGGGTCTCAACATTTCCACTACCGGTTCTCCAGAACTGGTCAGAACCTGCTGAATACCACCTCTGGTCCACTACCTTTTACAGCAGCTCATGAATGGTAGCTGAAGACCAAAATATATGAAGATCTTCAATTCCTTTAGGATCATTTGCTTACTTCAAACAGGGAAAGAAATCTAAAGATGCAATCTATATTGGAGTCAAGATATGGTCAGCAGTTACAACTTCAGCACTAAACTCCAAGGCACAGTAAGAAAGGCTGGCACTGATTTAAAGCACAAAGCACACAAAACTTTCTTTTCCTTTCCAGGGCTTTGCTAGATCTTGCTACAAGGCACCTCCTGCTAGTTCATATGGCAGCTCCAACTCACCTCCAAAGAAATACTGGTCCACTGTCTTCAGCCAGCCCACATCGTCATGCGTGTGAGGGATAAGGTGAACATTGAGCATGTCAGGTTTGGTCACTGGGCAGGACTAATAAGAGGAAGGGGAAAACAGGAAACACCTGAGATGAAAGGAGGATGTTAAACCCTCAGACCGTGCTGCCCCCCCCCCCCCCCATCCAAGTCATAAAAACTAAAAGGTAAAGATGCATTTGAGTTGAGCTCAATTCCTGGCCACTGCATCCATAAGGTCCCCATGGCAAAAGGACAGACATAATTGGCCACTGCTATATTTTATGCTGTTCTTTGAACTTCCCAACCCAGGCAACCATTCTGATGTTCCCAAGGGGGGGTAGGCCCATCCAAGAATTAATCAGGACCAACCCTGCTTTGGTGACCAGTCAAGGTTGTCTGGAGGCTACGCTTGCTGAAGTTCAGTCTGTATAGAGGTAGAACAAAATCATCACTTGTTGGAAGAACCACTACCAAATTTAGGGCTCTGGGAAATATTGCTGTTTGCTAAGTATGTTTGACCACCTACCAATGAAAGGCTAAATATTCAAATAAAATAGAAAAGACTGGCTCACAATTGCTGGGACCAGTGCTCTTTGCCAGGTGTTTCTAAGCCTAATTCAAAATATTTCCAGGCATGGGAAAACAAGAACTGATACCTTCCTATTACCGTCACCCATTTCGGCACAAGACTTCCATAATAATTAACAATCCAATAGTTACAAAGTAGATAGAGAATGCAGTGGGAAAGAACTGATAACAATTTCAAAATCATTAAATAACTCGGCAAAACTGAAACTTTATGTCTTCAAATGTTTTTAAAGTACTGTACAGCAGTGGCCCCCAACCTTTTTTGTGCCACGGCCCGATACCGGCATCACAAAATGATCCGCGGCCCGCTACCGGCATCAGCACGCATGACAAGGCAAGGCGAGCCGAGCGACCGGCCAGCCAGCCGTCCCCTGCTTCTCCCCGCCACCTTCAACTCCTCCTTTGTACCTTTGTCGATGGGCTTCGCTTCGGGACGGCTTCGAGATGGTCGCTCAGCTCGCCTTCCCTTGGGTGCTGAAAGAATCCTCGCGCCTTAGTTTTGTTCGAAGCCCCCCCCCCTTTGATGAAACTAAGGCGCGAGGATTCCTTCAGGACCCAAACGCCACTTTCCAACCGGAAAAGCTCACCCGGAAGCACTTTCTCGTCAAACAAGATGGCGGTGCCCAGCAAACCGGTGGCCCGGTAGGAAATGTTCCACGGACTGGTACCGGTCCGCGGACTGGTGGTTGGGGACCCCTGCTGTACAGTACTCCTGAATGTACTTGAATGCAAAGCTTGGAGAGCAAGAGAGTTTTAAAGAAAACCTGGGCCTGACCCACCCAAATTCCAATTTCCACCTACCCCAGACAGCCATGGGGGTTTGGGGGAAGAGGTTGCTTGGAGATAGTGGCTATATATGGGAACAAACGATAAAAATATTACAAAGAGCAAGGCTAATGCTTTATACCCATTAATACTACTTCCAGCCTGCTAGCTCTAAGAAGTTTAGGATAATAAAAGCAGAAGCTATTTTCTAAGTGGTTATAGAAATAAGGTCCAAGTTCTGACTCTACTATCACAATTTCAAACTTCTCCAGATGGACTTGCTCAACAGGCTATGTTAACCTAAAACAGGATAGGACACTTTGTGGTTTACTGTAATAGAGCAACCCAGCCAAGTCCCCCTCCAAACTGTGGAACTTGTTTCTGACTTAAATTATGTTCTTAATGTCCTAAATCAGGGCTTTCGCAGGCCACAGGCTTGCTTACTTAATGGCCATGCCCATGCTTGATTTAGCGAAGGGGCAAAAAGTCATAATACGTCATGTGATGATCCTGTGACAACACAAATTTGACACCCCTGTCCTAAATGGTAAATCATTTACTATTATTTTGGCTATTGTATTATGGCAAACTGATGAGATTAGAAGATGAGATAAAGAGAGTTGACAGAGAAAGAAATTGGGATTTGGACAGAAAGAGTGGGAGAAAGAGGAGGTTCAACTGGACAGGGAGAAGACAGATGAGAAAGCAGGTGAAACCAATAAAAGTTATACCTCATCGGGGAGTGCAGGCCAACATTGCTTCCTGGAGAGACTGGAAGTTGAGGATTATGGGCAGGAGGTCAATTGTAAAATATTTCTCCATGCAGTTGTCTGCAGTAAAGATTTACTGAGGAGTGGAAATGGCAACAGCATGGTGACAGAATAGATATTATGATGCTCTGGTTAAAAGGAGAAATCTGAGACAGGAAACTAGAAGAAAAAAAAAGAGAAATAAGCAAGCATTGAAAGCAAAAAGGAATGAAGAGAAAGAAGGAAGCAGGGTTGAAGAAATGGGAATTTACAAACTGTACCAACCATAGAAGATACCAGGCAAGTCTGTCAGAGGAAGACTGCTTTCATTCTGGCTTTGTCCTGGATATATTTGTAAAACTCTAGAGGAATGGAAGACTCCATGGAAGAGAGATGAGAAGGAAGGAAAACGGGGTCCTGCTTGCTGAGGGAAAAGGCAGAGAATTGGGGAGGTTGCAGAAAGGAGGTTTGCACCAGAGTAACAGTGAGGTGCTGGAAATTAAGGGGGAACAAGGATACAGTAAGCTAGATGTGGGTGCACTGGAAAGATGATATGTTGACTAGAAGCGGTCAATCAAAGGTTGTGCAAGAGTTGGTATGAAGTTGGAGGAGTGAAGTGTGACTAATCATGAGGTATGTTGCTGACACATCTAGCCTGACTGGGAGAGGAGAGCTAAGGGGAACTTACATAGAGGAAAGAATAATTATAGTGATAGGCGGGAGGAAGTGTGGTAGGAGAAAAGGGATGGGGCATTGCAAGGGAAAGGAGATTGAAATGTATTACCAATTTTTACTTAAGACACTCCAATCTTAACAGATGCATAGGCATCTGAACTACTGGTGGCATTAAATGGATATTTCTGAACACCAAGTCTGTCTGCCACAAATCTAGTATTTTCTACAATTTGACCTAGGATGTATATCTGGATGAGGAAGAGGAAAAAAGCTGCCCCAAATGCTCCTGCTGCAGCTTATCTAATAATACAGTGCATAGTTCCAAGCAACATGGAGCCCCAAGAAAAAAAAGGCACCCATTTCTTGGTATTTCATCTATGTTTATAACTTTCCATTATGGTTACTCAAGGCTTTCACTGCTTCAGCTGAAGACCACAAAAATACCACAAGATTTCCAGAGGCAATAAGGGAACACAAACTCAAGGTTCCCACAATGGCCCGTGCTGTTGCTGTTGAAATGCATCCTGGCCTTGACAAGAACTCTAGTTTGGCTGGAGTTAACTCCAGTTTTCCTAACCAGGTGCTCACCAGATGGGACTGACCATAATTTCCAACATCCCTAGCCAGCATCAGTCATGCTGCTAGAGATTATGACCGTGACTGGAACACAACCTGAGACCATCAGGTTGGGAAAGGTCAAGCTGCCATAAAATTCCCACAGTGTGTGAATAATTTGTCAAAATGCCTTTTCATCTTATATCTATTGCACTTGAGATTTTTCCCAAGCAGGTGCCACCCTCAAACTTGGTTGTGAATTCTGGAAGTTGTAGTACTAACACACTAGGGATCATCAGGTGGGAAAGTCTAGTTTATGACATCCTGTGAGGATGGAAGCAAAAGACTCATCATGTGTCAAGGGCAGGAACATGAAAAGTAGACAACCAAATGCCAGAATGCAGCAAACTGAGCCAGGTGACTTTCAATAAAGCAGTTTCTCAGAACCTGGAGATTAGAAGGATTTGTTGCCTAGAATGAAACTGCCAGATTTTCAGATTAAGAGTGACATATGACAGTAGAAAAACAAACAGCAAAGTACCAGACAGTTTATTGAAATAAAAAATGGCCCGTGAGCTGTGAGTTTAACAGCCCTGATCTAGACAATTTACATAATAAGGAAAAAATAAGGAGGTTAGCAGATTTCATCCCAAAAACTCTGGAAATAGAATTGGGAGACAGTATCACACTGCCATATCACGCCTGCATGCATGCACGACCCTCCCCTCATTATTTACTGTCACAAAACATAGCAATAGCTTCCAATGTATTTGGCGTTAAAAAACAAAATTGTGGCAAAACTATGGGCTTTCCCTGCTTGCACCTATCTATAGACATGTGCCAAGGATAATTTTGTTTAATGCCATATGCCCATAATCTTGCTTTCTGTTTATCTCCTCTAGGAAATCTTGTCACCCTTAGCTGAATGTGTAAAATTATTATCTTGGAGGGAAGTTAGGTGACTATAGTCATTTTAATAAAGGGGAAAAAAATGGAATAGGGATTGGCAATGGGACAGCCAATTTCAGATAACAGATAATCAGAGTTGGAAGGGACCTTGTAGGTCATCAAGTCCAGCAGTCGCCCACTAGTGACTGGCCGTGAGAAAATTTTGGTGAGCCATAAAGAAATCTCACCTCCAGAGAACCCCCACAAACCAATTAATCCAGGCTGCGCAGAAACACAAGGCTATGCCACCCACATAGCCCGCGGGAACCCTCCCCGCCTACTCACTCTTTACTTGGTAAGCTTGCCTATTATATTGCTATTTTCCCTTTTTCCGACCATCATCTGTTCTGCTGTGCCGGGAGATTTAGATGAGCTAGGAAGCAGGAAATGGTTGGATTTCTTGCTTTCTAGCTAGTCTTTAGATCTTCAGCTCAGCACAGCTGAACCTCCCTTAGGACTGAAGGTTTGCTTGCAAGCAAATTCAGTGCAGACTCTCAGCAAGCAAATTTGAGAGACTGAGCTAGCCGATGGCAGATAGATCACTGAATGATTCTGTGAGCAACTCAATCTGCTTGCCTGCTTTGCCTGATTTTGGATAAAAGTTCCTTTTTTTATAAAAAAAATCAATATTTACATACATGGTGTGTTGTGAGCTAATTTTGTGAGTTTGCTTGCAAGCAAATTTTATGTGACACACTGAGCTAGCCAATGACAGATAGATAGATCTCTGAATGACTCTGTGATTCTGTGAGCAACTCAGTCGTCCTGCTTTGCCTGATTTTGGGTAAAAGTTGCTCTTTTTTTATAAAAAAATTCAATATTTATATAAATATTTATAATATTTACATACAAGCCAGGCCCAGCCAGTCACATGACCACCAAGCCACACCCACAAATTAGGCCACACCCACAGAACCAATTAGTGGTCCCTGGGATCTAAAATTATGAGTTTGGTGGTCCCTGAGGTCCAAAAGGTTGGTGACCCCTGCTTTAGAACAGCGGTCGCCAACCGGTGGTCTGTGGCCCACTGGTGGTCCGCAAGAAAATTTTGGTGGTCCGCAGAGAAATGCCACCCCAAAGCACCCCCCAAAGCAATTAATCCAGGCTGCAGGGGGAACACAAGGCTGTGCCGCGCACATAGCCTGGGAACAGAAGGCTTGCATCGCTTGCATTAGAAACAACATGAGGCAGTGAGGGGAAGGGGGAAAGGGGGGAGAGGGGGAACTTGCCTGGCCACCGGGTTGCTCCTTTCCGCTTCTTTTGTCTTCTGCTTTTGGATGCACACAAAGAAAGCAGCAAAAGTCTTTCTTTCTATCTCCCAAACTCTGCCAGAAATGAGTCTTTGGGAGGCATCCTGCTCCAAGAGGCTGCAAATACTCATTTCTGGCAGAGTTTGGGGGAGAGAAAGAAAGACTTCTGCTGCTTTCCTTGCATGCAGCCTAAGAATGGAACTCAAAGCAGGCTAGGAATGGGGCTGCCTTGGAGGGTGTTGGGATGTGTGAGGGATCTGTGTGTGCGTGTGCGAGATCCATCTCTGCCAGGGAATTAAATTTGGGGGGTGGGGGGATTTGCATGTCTCTGTGTCTTTTCTTTCCAGCCTCAAATTGGGGTGGTTGGTGAAAGAGAGAGAGGGAGGGAGGGAGGGATCCATTGCTATTGGGGAATTAAATTCAGGGGAGGGAAGAATTTGCATGGCTTGACTGCTATAGAGTGACAGTAAATGTTAAATAGTACTGTGCATTCAAATGTTTGTCCTGTAATGACTGGAATGAAAATGGAGTGGAAATGCTTGCTGACAAACTTTCTTAAGTGTGAAAATATAGGGAAAAAAATACTAGTTACACATTACTCTTAACAAAGACAAAACATCAAGACTTTGGATTCCCCCCAAATCCAAAGGATGAGAGAAGCCCTTCCTTTCCCTTCACTCTACCCCACAATTCCCATTTATGTTTAATATAAAAAATAAAATTTTTATATTAAATATATTATCTTTTTTTAAAAATTCATATTAGTGGGCCTTGGGATTTAAAAGTATGAGTTTGGTGGTCCCTGAGGTCCAAAAGGTTGGCGACCCCTGCTTTAGAAAATAGCTTGATCCCTTCCTCCCTGTGGCAGCCCCTCAAATATTGGAAGACCGCTATCATGTCTCCCCTGGTCCTTCTCTTTACTAGACTAGCCAAGCCCAGTTCCTGCAACCGTTCATTGTATGTTTTAACCTCCAGTCCCCTAATCATCCTGTTGCTCTTCTCTGTACTTTTTCTAGAGTCTCAACATTTTTTTTATAATGTGGTGAATAAAACTAGATGCAGTACTCTAGGTGTGGTCTTACTAAGGCTTTATAGAGTGGTATTAGTACTTCCCTTGATCTTGATTATATCCCTCTGTTAATACAATTTAGGATTGCATTAGCTTTTTTGGCAGCTGCTGCACACTGCTGGCTCATATTTAGCTGGTTGTCCACTAAGACTCTAAGATCCCTCTCAGTACTGCTATTGAGCCTGGTTTCATCCAGTCTATATGTGTACTTTTGGGGTTTTTTTTGGCCTATGTGTAGGACTTTACTTTCCTCTACATTGAATTTAATTTTGTTGGATACGACCCAGTGTTCTAGCCTGTCAAGATCCATCTGGATCTTAAGCCTATCTTCTTGGGTGTTAGCTATTCCTGCCAGCTTCGTATCATCTGCAAATTTCAAGCCAGTATAGTTTTATGTGGAATCATGGCTGGATGGAGAGCACTTCAGTTCTGCTATAAGGAAAAGCTCTATATTCAAGAAAAACACTGAATGTTTAGAGATACCTTGCTGAGACTTTCAAGCTTTATTTATGTAGGCTTTGTTGGGGACAGTTCCAAAAGGGCAATTTGACAGTCAAATCTGAACCATGCACTTCTGTCTAATTGAGAAAGAAAACTTTTGATATTTTCCATGAATTGTTGTGGAAAAGGAAGGAGCCCTGGTGACTTGTACTTATGATTGTGAGAACATAATAAGGCACCCATACATATATAAAACAAAGTAAAGCAAGCTTTAGTTCTCCATATGATTATCTATGCAAAAGCTGCTATACTTCCTCTTTTCAGTGAGTACACTAGCCAGTCCTTCCTTTGAAGATTTTCTTTGGCAATACTATACAGGAAATTTTATTTGTTGTGCTTACAGCCCTCCATTCCAGCTGGGGCTCAAGGTAGCACAGAATCTCATCTCTCTTCAATTTTCACAGAAAAACCTTTGAGGTAGATTGGACTGAGAAATGATTGGACCGAAGTTCTCCAAGGAACTTTACGATAAATAAGGACTTTAACCTCTCTTCTCAATACAAATCCCCTATGCTCACTTGTCCAAAAATTGGTTCAGCCTGGCACAGAAGCCAATCAGAGCCAGACTTTTGCAAAACTTCTATTGAAGCGCTTCAGCAAAAGGGTCCAGTCCAATTTGGGAGACCTGAACAACAGCATAGCATGATCTTTTATACAGTTGATTTCCAGAAATAGGAAAGCCATTATTTCACAAAACTATTACCTCTTTTTGGAGTTCTATCTTGCTTTTAGCCTACCTGTCCATTTCTCTGTGGAACTGCACTTTGCCTGAGCTTACATGTCATTCTGCACCTATGGAGTTATATCTTGCTTAAGCTTTATCTGTCCTTTGTCCCTACTTGAGGTTTCTGTTGCTTGTCTTCCTGTTGCCAAACCTTGTAATTTGCTATCTATTGCTAAATTCACGTTGTTACATATTCCTTCATCTGACACGTTGCACAGATGCATCTTCTAAATTTTTATTCCTTCCTAAAATGGGGGGGGGGGGTATGTTGCTTCTTAATAGCTGATCCATCGAACTGGTAGCCCTACACAGCTCTAATAAGCAGATCCTTAACTTTGAATTAATTCTTCTGTTGCGCTCTGCAGAACATTACCGAGGAATCTCCCTGATCTTGCTTTGCATATCAGAGTCCCATCTTTTTATTTAAAATTATTATACCAAATCTTGTCTATGCAAGCTCCTCATTGCCGCACCCCTTTATTTATCAGCTCGGAATTTTCACAAACTTTTTAACCGATTTCCAGAAAATCCTTACCTGATAGCCGCATTTGACCGCAGATCCCCGCAACACCGCTCCCCCAAGGAAAAACACCAAAGCTACGGGAAACCTCATCGCCCCGACTCCGTTCCGGCAGCTCAATCACTGAGGCGATCATGTGATCCCTGCTCACGTGACAAGCAGCTCCGTGGTTGCGATAAAGAGATATCTCTCGTGTGTGTGGGGGGGGGTGAGGGGGGCTGAAATTGAAACCAAAAGGAATACGGGGCGGAACCGCTTGGGGCGGGTCTCCTTTGCCAGTTCGAATTTGCGTGCAAGCACGAGACTCGCTTGCAGGTTTTAATTGGCTGACCGACGCTAGGGGCGTCCTCTATTGTAACAGACAGCGACTCTGGCCTATAAAGCGTCAAAAAGGCGGGATGGGCGAATGGATGTTATCCTTTTCACTTAGGGAGGCGGTGAGATTCAAAAGGAGTTGCAATCGAGGAGCCGGAAGGGCCGTACCTCAGCCCTCAAAAGTTTTCTTGGGCGGAATTGGCGGGCTTGGCCTGCGGGAACCCCGCTTTTAGAGTCTCCCTCTCGGACCCTGAGCCGGATGGCTCTCCTTGACTCCATCCCGGGACCTAGGAACCGGCCTTGGCTGGGCCCACCTTGTTAAGACAATGTAGTGCGCCCTTCTACGTCTCCCGGGCAGCCGGCAATCGCTTTTGAAGTAATCAAGAAGGCTTGAGGGGGATTGGGCCCTTCGTGGCTTTTTCCTAGCCAGCCTGATGGAGGAGCTAGTTTGCTGTTTGGCTCCTGTTTTGCTTACCGACCTCTTCGCGACCGGTGGGAAGGGCATCTTTCAGGCTCTAGAGGTCTGCTTGTTCCTGTTAAAGAAATCCCGGCCACTGTGATTAGTTATTCACTGTGTTTTAGGATTCCCTCCCACCTTAATTAAGATAATTCAGAAAGTACTTGAGCTTCACCTTCTGGGCAGGCACAGACTTCTCATAAATTTGAGAGAAAATCCTCAAAACCTGGAATTTGAATGCATTTATGAGAAGAAAAAATGTATTTGTTGTGCGAGACTTGATCTTGGAACTTGTCTAGAGGAACTCGGAAGTGAATATCGTTTGCTATCCTGATATGGCCAAAACAGAATAATTATGTGACAGACTTATGTCTGTCTGATTAATGTCATTGGTTTTTCTGCTAAAATTAAGAAATCAATGAAATACCCCAATCTGCCCTCAGCCATGAGACCAGTGGCACAGGATGACAGTTTGCTAGTACTAAAGCCATCACAGAAATGGAGCCTAAATACAAACAGGTGAAAATGATGCAACGTACCAGTCAGGCAGACAGTGACAATAGTCCAGATTTTGAACTGTATATGTCTGGTGATCCTCATCCACATCTCATATCTCAGAATTAAATGACCTGTTCAGGGACTTAGGTTTGTCAAAAATCAAAAGCAGAATTACTATGTTCAAGACTGCAAGGATGGTGTTTCCTATCACCAGACCTTTCATACATTGAGAGAAAATGCTTGAAACCTGATTGATTGCATTTATGTGGAAGAAAATTGCTTTTTGAATTTACAGAAAGATGGCTAGTCAAGACTATCGCCTTAAGAGTGGGAGAATATTGATGTTAGATCTGCTGCTTGAGACAGAAAATTATTGGTTTTCTGATGAATGAAAAGTTATAAAGAAATAGCAGTATTGGACTTCTAAAAGATAAATCATTGGTCAATGTTATGGCTTTCCTTTGACTTGCCATCACTTAGGAAATGGGGAATGTTTGGGGAAATTTGAAAACTCTACTTTTGTAATAGCTTCTTTATTATCTGGCTTTTCATATCAATAATCAAGATTAAAAGTATCTTGAAGTTCAATAATTTACAAAGAATAATATATTCTTTTACATTGGCAGAATCTTAAAAGGAAAAAACCTTCAATGAAACATTTTCCTTTGAGCACTGGACTGATGGCTGTATTAATATGGTAACTTTAAACAAATGTTTCCTGTTTTGCACAATTTTTTGGGGTGTGTGCTTCAGACTGTTTTACTGATAAGCACTTTAATGATGTCTCAGCAGGTGGCAATGTCTGGTTCTTGGTAGCTAAGCTGTCAAGTGCTGGGGAAATCAGGAGATTCAGGCAGTTCAAATGAGTAGAAAGATCTACTGCAAGCTTAAGCTCTCTACAAGAATCTGACCAACTAATAAGTCAAGGAAATTGAGTAGGAGATAAAGGCATTTATGGTGGGCTGGACTTAGATCTCTTGCGTGGGCACTCTCTGGTGGGCACTTGTAGGGCATGTCAATTTTTCAGCTTACAATTTCCAAACTTTAAGGATGCTCAAAAGTTATGACGTGCCTCAGGGATTGTAACAGTATTTTGGTTACTTTAATATAACTTAGTTGTGCTTGGTAAGTAACTGCATAAATATAACTTTTTAACATTTTATTTTGTTTGAGGGTGTCATGACTTATGTGTTTGACCCCTTTCTCAGGCTCATCTTGGTCATCTACATCAGCAGAGTAATCGTGGTTACTATCTGGATAGGAATCTAGGGACTAGGAATTTAAAGGCATCTAAAAAAATCATGACAAAGTATTTTCAAAAAAACTATATGAAAAGTCTACAAAATCCAAAGGAGTTCAGCTTTACTTGACTTGAGATTAACTTGTTACTTTAGAAATATTTTTAAACAATAAGGTTTCCATTAGTAGTTTCATATTGTGTATTTACTATTATAAGATGAATTTGGGAAATGTATGTTCTAGAATGTATTCATTTCTGAAATACAGAAGAAATACTAAGGAATAATGGAAAGTCTTGGAAGAAAAAGGAAAAAGAGGACATCCAGCAGGAAGATTCAGGAATGCCAGGAATGTTAGTAGTTACAAGAATGCCATTGGAAGTTGGGGTTAGAGGTCCTGGAGAAAATCTATATGGCTACTGAAAGTGGACATTGACTTGATGGCATATAATAAATAAACTGTAAAGTTTGCAGCAAGTATTCTTTGTAGGGATGAAAAATACAGATGTTTAATCAGCCTGGGATTTTTCCACTTGCATTTTCCACTGTTTTAGTTAGTTCTATATCATTTAACAAACTATAATTCTTCCATGGCTGGACTTTGTGAAACGTAAAAATATTTTAGCATTGCCTACTTTTTTCTGACTTGACTATAGTTAGTAAGGTTTTTGTTTTAAAAAGGGGACTTAAATAACTTCCAGTGGTAAAATATTAGAAATCAGGTTTCATGACCTGAACAACATGGGGAATAATTTTATGATTTCTGTTCTTGGAGACCTTTTTCACAGGTCCCTGTTTAGAATATTCCCTCTTTCTGAGTTAATTGTTTCTACATTAGCACTTTGTGCTGAAAATGAAACAGTTATTTCTGACATGTTCCATATTGATTCCATATTCCGTTACTCTCACAGTATATCATTATAGCCAATTATATATTATAGTAGCTAATTTGTATAATGAATTCAGAGTAATTTAGGTCGGTAACCTGCATAATTTAAAGAATACCAAAATGTGTTTTTCATATATCTAATTCACTTAATATCTACTTACATTTGGTCATGATTCCAAATGCAAACTACAAATGACACTGAATATACTTTACAACTGGTATTTACAGCAAGCTAGTTTTTGTTGTTTCTTATTTTTCACTATATAAAGTCCATGGAAATAAGCTGCAGTTCTATAGCTTATTGCATGAAAATCAAAATAGAATAATAGTGGAGAAGCAAACAAAAAGGTTATCTTTCTAAAGTTTAATGTTATCAAAACAAAAACCTACAGTTTGCTTAATATTACTGAATTTACCCAAATGTACGGATCTTAATACTATTCCTCAGGCCCCAACCCCTTCCATGTGGCAAAAAAAAATGTATTTCTTTTTTTCTATTCTTGGTTAATCTAAGATGACTCAAATGAAATGATCTGGGGGAAACTCTTCCTTATTAACAGTACTTATTAACACCTTAATACATTGTTAGGATACAAACAGTAATCCATAACTTAAGGACATTAAAAACATGTTCCTAAGTGACCTGGGCATTACCCGTCTAGAAAAAATATATTAATCCACAGTTCCAACTAGAATTGTAGCTTGCAACAGGGGTCTCCAACCTTGGCTACTTTAAGATTTGTGGACTTCAACTCCCAGAATTCCCCTACTAGCTTGGGAGTTGAAGCCCACAAGTCTAAAATTGGCCAAGGATGGAGACCCCTGTCTTAACAGTACTCAAATACATGATCAAGGTCTGCTAAGGTCATTGGGCATAGGTGGACATAAGATTATGGTGATTTGCATCTGCACTAATTCAAAGACATTTTTTCATATTTTCAATATATGATTTATTTTAAAAATAATTGTATAGCATTTAAGAGGTATCCATTTGGAAGTTGTTTTTTTTATAGAAGAGTCTGATGATACTCATGCCCATGCCTTCTCTTCTCTTCTGAGACATCAGATGTGTACTTTCCAGCCAAGTTCGCTTATTTGTGCTGTTAACACGGACCCTCTTGATTCTGAATTCTGATATAATAGAGCCACCTTTACATCCAAGTTGGCTTTCAGTTTTGAGATCCATTTTGATAGCGAGGCGGTTGTTATTGATATTACTTGCAGTTGATGAACAATTTCAAAATATTGACAAATCAATTGATAATTTTGGAAATGATTCGCTTTTATAAATGTTTCAACATGTGTACAGATTGCAACTCCTGTTTAGACAGATATTCCAGAGTAGGTATGTGTTACTGTGATTTACAAAATAGGAATGTGTTGAAGAATGTGTGGTTGCCATAACAGCATCTTAATTGTATGTGAGCTGAAAGTCTTAAAAGAGTTCAGAATTCTATAGTTATCGTTCCAAGTTATTGGTTCTATTTTTCTTCCATGTGCCATGTAAAACCATTCATTACTGATTTAACAGTGATATAGAGAGAGATACATACACTGTGCATTTATTTTCAACTCAGTGTAGTTGGGACTCCTGAGACACATCCTTCTTGTTAGATTACAAAATTATTGCATAAAAATATTAATTTTTTATTTAAAATACTGACATGCTAGAGGCCAGATTGTCTTTTAGTCTTGTTGGGACTTGATATTTAGTTGTAATTCTGACCCCAGTAATAACATCCCACAATTCCAATGCTTCCTGTATTGGTCATTTTGTAGTTCTGCTTGAAGTTTTCTAGTTTACATCAACTGTTGTTTCAGTGCCATTAACTCTTCTTGTCATTGAGATGCTATTCTTGTAAAAGTATTTAAGATTAGTAATACACTGTGCCCGTACTGTGACAATTGCCTCATAAGATGTTTTATCAGTATTCCAATCAGGAACTGTAGTCTAGATGTAAATAAGTGCGATGCTTAGATGTGAACAGTATTGGTTTGAAGTAGGGATGCGAGGATGTAGATTCAAAAGGAAAAATGAGTAGGAATGCATGTGAATACTTATGTCACATCTTATGGGAACATTTTAAAGAATTATTTTTCCCTGGGTTCCTACACAAGCACATTCATCATTTCCCCTTCCTTTAACATCATTGTGCAATCCTACAAATGAACATACCACAAAATCATGATAGGCCTTGATTTGCATATATACATGTTTACACATATTCACACTATAATAAATATCCATTGGCCACCACATACCATGTAAAATAAAACTGTTGACATAGGATAAATGAGATTGTATTAGTTTTTGATTTTTTGTAGACTAGTGTTGATCAATCCTAATGGAAAAAATTGGGTTGACACAACAATTAATAACCATATGAGTACTTTCTGATTATATGTTCACTAGTGAATTTCATTCAACTATCCTTGCCTATATACCTAGTCATTCTCTAACCTTTCAAACAATAATCTGGATATTGATACTCATTCTAAAGGCTTCGGGGAAGGAATAAAAATATACAGTGAAATCTCGATTTATTGCACCAAGGTGAGGTCCATGCAGCAGACTTCACATGCAGCAGACCAAATTTCTTTAGTGATTTATGTAATTTGCTTAATGTCATCGTGCAAATGGCATATTTGTAATATAATTTAATTAGATTATCTGTTGGACCAGTCAGTATATATTACCATTCGTTAAAAAAATATTTGTCCATTATTCTTATGTACTTTTGAAGAACATTGCAATAAAAATCATGCAAATGATATAAAATGAAACAAACCACACAATTTCTTATATAATGGGCATTCATATATTAGAACACCCCTCAGCTAAAACGAGGTTTCACTGTATTTAGAAGTCTGCCAGTGTTTGGCAGGATAAATCAGTTGATACCCGGTCTTGTGGGTAAATGCTAATATATAGACAAATGAGGGAATTGTTATATAGATAGTTTAAAAAAAGAGTATCTAATCCAAGGACTCTCCTTGACCAACTTCTGCTCAACTTGTTCATACTTTTCATCTTAGAAAGCAGCAAAGGAACAATGATTATCAGTCATGCATTCCAATACATATCCTTTCATACAGCATTAAATCATCATAAGAGGAGGGGGTAAGGAGGAATGAGAATCAAGTATGGGGAAATTAACAATAAAAGCACATTTCAATCCAAAATTCATTTTTAATATTTTTGTTTTTTTAAAGGATTTTAGAGATTTTTTTTCATTTGTCTTTTTACTTTGTTTCATGCAATATTTCACAGTCCCAATCCCACAGGTTTTTTTCAACTTTTTTTTCCCAAACATGTAGGAAAAAAATAAAGAAGCTGAGGAATTATTGTTTTGATGTCATTTCTTTGTCAAGCAGGACCAAAATATCAGAAGAAAATGCTTAATTTTTTTTTATCAATTATTTTTGTCCTTTTTTGTTTTTTGTTATTTCTTTTTTTATTATCTCTGCAGGCAGTAATATTAGGGTTTGGTATAACCAGCAAGCACTCCTCTCTCTGTGTGTGTAATATATATGTGTGTGTTGGGGGCGTGTATTTGTGCATACCACCCTCTTAAAATGTCAGGTCACAAACTTTTTTTTTTAAAACGTTTTAAGTTAATTAGGTAAATTGAGATGATAAAACTCATCAATAGAAGCCCAGGGTTGTCTTTTTGTTTACTTTTGCATCTTTTAAAAAGGTTTTGTGTGTGTGTGTTGTTTCTTAAACACTTCCAGAATGCCTTTGCTGACAGACTCATCCTGCCTCTCCCATCTGCCCCAGGGGAAAGCGGCTTCTGGTCTTGTTTGGCAGAGGCAGAATGAGGTGAAGCCCGGGGCTCTTGGGCGGCCCCAATTCCCCCCACATCCGAGTGCGTTTTCTTTTGTAAATTCTGAGTGAGGCCCCTCCCTCCCACCCTCAAAATCACTCACCACACACAACTTGATCCGTAAAAGATAAGCATGCTCTGATCTCCCAGACCCCTTGCTTCCCTAGCCTCCCCCCACCCAACCCCCAGACCCTTGCTCCCTCCCGACCCCAGATTGCCCCAACAAAAGATAAAAAGTTTCCCTCCCTCTTCAATTGCAGGGTTCTCCGGGATACCTTCCGCAATAGGCTGGCAGTTCGTTTTGCTTGTCCGGCTTCCTCTCGCCTCCCCCCCACCCCACAACCTGAAATCGCCTCCCTTCGGGGTATGTGTGTGGAGTGCGTGTGTGGCGCGTGCGCGCACGTGTTAAAGTGAAGCCACTTGTAGGTTAGCAGCAGTCGTCCTCGTCAGTTTCGCTGTAAGGTTCGTGCAGTCCTTTGCGTGACCCTGTCCCGCGCGACTTGGCTGGTCCGTGTGAGTGATAGTATCCATTGGGGAGCCGTCGCCCGTGTCTGTAGGGGGAGACAGAGGACGAGCCGCCGCCGCCGCCCACCCGGGAAGTCCTGGGCGAACGTCCTGAGCTGCTCCCCTGCGGCTGCTGCTGCATGGCCTCGTAGGGAAAAGCTTCCTCGCCTGCAGGGCTGCCGTAGTCCCGACTCCGGTGGTAACCGCTGCCGTGGCGAGGCCCCCCTGGGGGCTCGGACACTTGTGGCGTCGACCACCGGCTACTGGCATGGCGGTAGCCGCGAGGCGAATCATTTCGCGGCGGGACAGTGTGTCGCTCCATAGCCGGAGACCTGCTGCGCCGCTCGGAGACGTGGTGCTCGGCAGGCAGCGAGGGGTAGCGCCGCGGGGCTGGGCTGGCTATTCGGCTGGGGTGCACCGACGGCGGTTGCTGCTGGCCCCCTGTGTTGATGGCCTTACGGACCACGGGGGAGTAGGAGATATGTGGCCGGGGTGTAGAAGGGGTCTGTGGGAGCTGTCGGCGTCCTCGCCTCGGGGTGCTGGTGCCAGACGTTGAAAGGACCGGACTCCCACTTACGGAACTACTGCCCTACACGAAAATTGAAACAAAGGAAATCAAAAAGAAAAAAGATACAAGGAAAATCAACCAAGAAGAGACAGGAGGAAAAGGGGGCCGGATTGGAAATGGGTCGGGGTGAGGTTTGGGTGACACAGAGACAAAGGGGGGAGGGGAAGGGAGGCAAGGAATAAAAATAAATGAATGGGAAAGTAATCAAAGCAACAGCCACATCAGGGTGGATTAGAGGATAGGAAGGCAAGGGAAACACAAAGGACAATAATAATTATTTATAATTAAAAAAAAAATCCAAAGGAAACCAAAAGCAAAAAAGAGAAATGGAATTTTTGTAAGTTCCAAGGATTTAAAAGTAGTAAAAAGCTTTTAAATTGATCTGTGTTCTTCCAAAAGAAGGAATGAAAGAAGGCATGGGGGAAGCAATTTATTAAATATGAAAGAAATAAAATATTTGTAGGAGAGAGGCAAGGTAGGATGTATTTGCAAAGCATGTTATCAAAAACTGAATAGCAGGAAAAAAACTTAAAAGAAAAAATATTTCAAGTTGAAAAAGGAAGTGATAAATTGGGAAAAATAGGGACAGGATTTAGGAAATGACAGGAAGTGGGACAGAGGATTTAACGGGAAAGATGAGGGAAATCTGGAATCATTAATAATAGCCAAACTCTTGAAGGAGACTCTATATAGAGTGTTGATGTTCTGTACCTGAAATGCCTTTGATCATCAATCTTCTGCTCACGTTGCTTACAAGCTAATGATAAGATTATTTTCACTGCATACACATTACATTAATCCAACATAAAGCCCCACCACAGATTTCCTAAAAGGCAATGAAGTCCATGAAGGAAAAACGGTTATGTTATACAGCTTGTCTTTGCTACAGTAAATAAATGGAGTAGTACTGTAATAGCAAAATATTGCTGTTCAGGGAGCAAAGCTCTGGGTAATCTGGACCATGGCTAGCTGTCAAACACTTGTGATACATTTAGGGACCACCATCAAGAGCCATCACTTTGTCTTTCACTTTTATGACTCTCATCAAGAGTGTGTGTGAAGTAAATTAACAGTTTATTCATGGTAAAGCCTTTAGGTAAGCCATGTTCTCAGAAGATCTTGAGCAATGTGGGTCTCTTTGGCATAATAGAGCCCAGAGGTCAGAGCCAACTAACAATCCATCTTCAGCAGCAATTCCCAGTTAACTACATTTTGATGTATAGTTTCCTTCCAAATAAGATAACTTCCTATCCAGCTTTTCACACTAACCCTGAAAATAAGGTATGTTGCAAGAAACATCAATTCCCATAAGTGTTCAAGGCTGAGACGTATGGCTCTCAACATTATTAATATATATGTAGCAATTATTTGACTGGAGTTTTCAAAGTAAGGGCTTGTGTACGCTTTTATGATTTGTGTGCTACGCTTGCAGCTGCTCTAATTCTCTCTATCCTTCATGCTTCATTCACTGTTGATGTCACAGAGGTCATTCAAGACATTTACTTGAGATTTTCTTCTGCTGTATGAATGTTGTTAGTATAAATGAACCCAAAAATTAAATATGTACTGTAAGTAAGATACATTTTACAATTATAAACATAATAATCCACAACTAGCTGACACCTTTCATGCAAAACAATCTTTCATCAACAAATTCCAAACTAAAATAAATAGGCCTGACAATAGGCGCTCACAGCACCTGCCATAGTTTTAGAAATACAGGCTAACAAGATGCTTGATCCCAATAATTCATTGGCATGGTAGATGCCCTGCTACAATGTGGAAAATCTTATCAGTTATCCTTTCATTGCATCCATAGGGTTGATGGTAGGATGAGATCAATTTCTGCAAGAATTGATATTGAATTAATGAACTGAAATATGAAATGCAAGTTTATTTAAAGATGAGTGTAATGGATAATAATATGAGATCATATTATATAAGATTGATGGAAATGAAAGTATGACTATGTACAAGTGTTATAATCTGGAAACGTTGCTCACATGAAGGGATGTGCAAAAAAAGAAAAAATTTTTTACAAAAAATAATTTCTGCAAGAATCTTTAATATCCTGTGACAAGACATTTGAAGACACTGAAAAGCCATGCTGTGTTAAATCATCTTGTACAGCTGGGGCCATCATCATCAGGGAAGCCCTGGGCTATCCCTGCCAAATAAGCTTTATCCTCAATATTATATTTTATACTAAATAAATAAATACTTATTATGCTAGGTGCCTCCTGAAGGTACCCTTGGAGTACACAATGACTTCATCTAGGGAACCTTTGTCTGATGTCAAAATGGACAGCAAATATTGTTTAGTGATGATACAAATGCAAAAGGCCTCTTGTGCTTGGCTAGATTGTGCCGAAAGTATGGGCTTTAGTCTAGGATGAATTATGTCATCTGTAGAAAAGTATGTTTCCTCAGATATAAGGCCCAAAGTAAAATCTAATAACATATGCATCTATTTTTATGCATGAAGAAGTCGTGTATAGATTCACATATAGGCAACATTTTTCAGATAAAAAACTACTGCTGATCCTGATCTTTCATAAAATTCTGGCAGTGATGGCATGAGTTGCCTAAATGCTACTCATCAAACATATAAACTATAAAAATATCTGTCAAGTTGATAGGAGCTTAGCTAGGTAGCATTTCTATTTCTATGAGTATTCTATTTCTAGTGTATGCACATAACAAAGCTCAGCTATTTTTTTCCTACAGCCAACACTTAGTGAGGTTGGCTGGGCTCAAGAAAATGACTGGTTCTTAATCACCCAGTGAGCTTCATGGCTGAACGTGGTCTAGAATCTGGACTATATTTACTGCCATATATTAGACCCTTTTGGGATATACATCTACAGAATTTCAAAAAAGGATGTTCAAGGATACAAAAACAAGGCAAATCACTACAGTTACCTTCTGTGTCAGTATTTTTTAATTTAGCCTCAGTTATATGTGTATAATGTATGTGGAGTGCTCATGTATCATCAGGCTTGTGTTGAATCTTAGCAATCACATGAAATAAGATTTTTTTTCTAGGTGGCTCTGTCCCCGGCTTTGTTCTTTAAGTTTTCCAATTGTGAATTGGTTGCCACTGCAGTTCAGTCCATCCACCTTGCTTGTTGGTCTTTCCTTCTACCTTTTCCCAGGATTGTACACTTTTCCAGAGAGCTAGATCTCCATATCGTGTACATGCTGTGATAATTTGAACCTGCTCATCGGTACCTCAAGTGAGAACGTTAGGAAGATTTGCACAATGGTACTTTTATTTATTTGCTTAGGTGTCCATGATATTCTCAGGACTTTCTTCCAATACTACAGTTGAAGAAAAACCAATATTTTGTCCTGCTTTTTTAAAGTCCAACCCTCATTTCTGCCTCTGTGATTATAATCTGTGTAGGTATAGAGGCATCCCTATATCTGCATAGCTTTTCCAAGGCCTTCATTGTTACTCTACCAAGTGCTAATATGCAGCATATTCCTGTTGATGATTGACCCTAAAATATAGAAGCTATCCACCACTTCAGTATTCTTCTTTCTTAATTCCAAGATTGGTTGCTGTGTTTGTTGTCCTTAATGTGGTCTACTTCAGATTTAATTTTAATTCCATTTTTTTCTGTTGTGCTCCTTGACTTTCATTACTAGAGCTTGCAGATTATTTGTATTTTCAGCTATAGCGTAGTGCCATAAACACAGCAGAGGTTATTGATGTTCCTTTTTTCATTTTAAAAGCACAGTCAGCTTCCAATTAAGTTTTCCTCTGTATATATTCCACATATAAATTGGATAAATAAGGGAGAGTATACAACCTTCTCTCTCTCCTTTGCTGACCAAGAGCCAACTTCTTCTGCTATACTCTGTCCTTTCTGTGGCCTCCTAACTTATGGATAAGTTTCACATGGGGACAATGTGATGTTTTAGGTGTCAATGTTCCGAGTAATGCATCCACCAAAAGCAGACCTTCAGAGCTGACATTAGGATTTCCATTTTTTAGCATATCCCACAGCTTGAGCCAATCCAAGGTCTTTTTATAATCAGTGAAGCTTCTTTTTTAGCTTTCTCAATTATTCAGCATGCATCAGCAATGCTACCTCATGTTGCTTGGCCTTTTCTAAAGCTAGATTGAATGTCTGGCATCACCCTTTCCATACAGGGCTATAATCTGCATTATACGATCCTAGGTATTATTTCACTAACATGTGAAATTAAGTGTATAGTGCACACTCTTTATTGGTGTGCAGACTGATATCTTCCAATCACTTGGCCACCAGGTTGTTCTCTAGATTTGCTGGCATACTTGGTTATAACCTTTACTGATGCTTCTTCTCTTGCTTATATTTCTGTAGGCATTTCATCAATTCCTGTAGCCATCTGGCTTGATAAAGACCAGAATGCTGATCTAACTTCACTGTCTAATACTAGAGGTTCTTGTAAATAAGGAATATTTTCTAAGGTATATTGGATGTTAACACTTTGGGTATACAGTGTTTCAGCATACTCTTTCCATTTTTGTTTTATCTTCTTTAAATCAGTTTCTCTTTTTCCCCTGACATTATTTAGCATATCAGTTTCAGAGATCTCGAAGTTTAAGTTAAATTTCTTCCTGAAATTTATTGTATTTGGTTTCTGCTCTCTTCATAGTAATTTCCAGTTTGTTCTGACATCCAGTTTGCTTTTTTCTGTTTCTTGAACTTTTGCAGTCTCTTTTTAGATTCATCCTTAAAAGTTTATTTAAATTCATTCCTAATTAATGAGATTCAGCATTTCAGAGAGAGATTCGTGGTGATGTCTTAAGAAACTGTGGATATATGCCCAATGCAATCTGGAAGCTGGTTGGTTTCAGTGCAGTCTGGAAGCACTGAATTAATTAAGAACCAGTCATTTTAGTGCAGTATGGAAGCTGGTTGGTTTCTGCCATTTAGCTTAACTTGGAACTTCTTTATTTATTTAGCAAATTTAGATAGCCAACCATATGAAACTCATCAGCTTTCTCTTCTTTCGCATCAGTGTTTGGAGCATCCACTTGAATAACTGTCATATTAAAAGGTTGACCACAAAGACTAATTGATACTATTTGAACAATACTTGGTAAGGCTAAGGATTATTCTTGCTATACCTTCCTAGCTATGAAAGCAGTGCCATTTCTTCTTTGTCTTAAATATCCCGAAATTATAAACAGTGAGATTTTTAAGTGCAATTTTCCAGATCTATTCCATCTGATCTCAAAATTCTGATAGCTATGGTGTCAAATGTTGATTCATTTCATCTTTCATTTTGTTGAACTTTCTCATATTCATGTTCCTTACATTTCCTGTTTTCATTGTAATTCTTTCTTTTCAGCTTCAGATATTGTTTTCTTGCCTGGCAGCATCAACAACTAAACATTCTGAAGGCTTTAATTTAGCCATGTCACAAACACTGTTAGCACTATGAAAGATCTTCAGCTTTTCCTCACTCCTGCTGAGTGCCTTCTGACCTAAGGGTCTAATAATGTGGCATATATTGTCAATCATTTTATTCTTTCTGTACATGTGTTTTTCTTGGTAAAATACAGGAATGATTTATCATTGTCCTATGCAGTATGAAATGATGCATTTGCTGTTTAATGATTTAGTGCAATTTAGCTTTCGAGTTTTTAGCAATTTTCTTCCTCCATCATATTCTATATTACTGCTGCCCAACATAGATGCCCACTAGCTTTAACTGGCAGCTGGGATGATCATCACACTTTGGATGATCCTGTTAGAATTATATCCTCTTGGCATAAACTCCTGGCTTTCTTTAGTCATCCTTTCCAGGAATTCCTCTCTTCCAGAATGAAGCAGCACAGCAGAGCTTTGTCAATAATCAAAGTTCATCTAATTAAAAATTCACACATTAAAAGTTCAGATCATAAATTCCACCATGTAGAAGAAAGTGGACATTCCTTGACTCAACAGAAATAAAGGAAACTTGAGACAAAGAACTTAAACATAGATAGGCTTTTGAGGCTTGGCAAAAGGCAGCTTTACTCTATTATCACAGCTTTGGTGTAGTACAAGTGGGTGTGGTGGTCTGATTAAGGTGTTAACTTAGAATTGGAGAGGTCAATATCACAGGAAACCTCTGTGGTTCCTGGATACTCTGCATGTGTCTAAAAAATGAATGAGTTCACTAATTGTTGATAGCATAAACTTGAACAAAACAAAATTTCCTGAAACATCACAAATCATGGAGGATTAGGGTGTATGGAGTGTAGCGAGGAAAAAAAGCTTCCTAAAATTTACACTAAAATGAGGTGTTTAGGTCACAGATACCCACTAGCATATTTAGAAATTGCTTAAGGGACAAAATTGCCAGTTTTCTAGCACTGCTGACAGGGTGTTTAGGACCTCAGTTTCCAGCGTAGGTACCAATTCCTTTTTGGCCAGGAACCTGCAGCTGCTCTTGAATTGTGCATGGTTCTTTCCCCACATCCCATCAGCACTAAGTCCTAATAAGGTATTAAGTGAACTGCCTCTTATCCTGCATCATGGGATCAGTTTCATATTTTGAAGACAAAAGTTGTAGATAAGATACTTTAAATGTTTCATCCAACAATAAAGTCTCTCAAATCTCCTGTATGATTCAATTTAGTTGGAGAGAATTGAACGAGTCCAAGTTTGTGTAAACAATCAGTTTTATCCAGTATCTATAGGTGAATGTCATTATGAGTTTTGGAGTAAGGTATCTTAATTATACTTCTACAGTAATCAACTTCTGTAGCTCAATCTTGTTTTAGTCAAGAAAGATTGGGTATATGCTTAAGCAGCACTGGATTATATAGTGGCTGTTAGATAAGAGCCAGCAAGGCGAATGACAATAAGATGAAGTCACTGTGACTATAATATTTCCTTATCTAGGAATTAGAAATGTTGTAAGTTCTAAACAAGATTATTATTCTCTCTAAAGAAGAATACACATAATATGCAAGTGCACCTTGCCATAAATGATTTATGTAAGAAGGAATGCCTTTTCTACTTTCAACAGATAATCGGATACAACTATTCCTTTACTTTCAATGAGCCTTTGGAAAGAGAGGGTTTTTTGGAACATGATTTTTTTCCATTTCAATATGATCTCTTCCTTACATAGTACTAAGAAATCCAAATTAAGGAAAGCAAAAAAGAATCAATGCAGGGGTAAGTATCATGTTTCCCCCAAAATAAGCCCTAGCTTGATTTTTACATGTTCAAGCCCTACTCCCAAAACAAGCCCTAGTTAAGTCCCGCCCAATGTCTGGCTGTATGAGGTGGGATGAGGCGCAGGTGTAAAAATCAAGCGGGGGTGGTATGGTGGTGGAGGTGCCCTACATGCCCAGCACCTGCTTACTTTATGCCAATAGAGCCACTTGGTGCAGAACTCTGCAAGGCTCCTAACGGTGGAACTGCTCACTTTAGAAAGTCACTTACAGCAGAATTTTTCACCTCGATGGAGAAATGACGGAGATTCAAAGCTTTGTGTGTTTGCAAAGAGGATGGTATGAAATGGAGTAATTAGCTCTGTTTCAAACAGTCCCCTTTGTAAGCAGACAAAGTTTTGTCTCCCTCTGGGTGAAAAGTGTTTGGGCAGCTAGCACTACCCTCGCCCTCTCTGTCCCACTGTCTGCTTGGCTGCTGCCTCAATCGGGTCTAAGCTCTCAGCACACCCCGGCCTCTACTCACCCTGCCAGGAGGGTGAAGAACCCATATGAGTTGCCATGGCCAAGAAATGTTCCAGCAGAAGCTGGCCCAGTAGGCAGGGCAGACAGAGGCTAGGGCATGTTGAGAGCTTGACCCATTTCTGCGGTATCTGCCATCCCGCATCTGATGGGCGGCTCATGATAGGGAGCGAAGGGAAGAGAAACGACAGGAAGCGAGGTTTCCTCTTGATGAGCGCCCCCCGAATGTCTTGGCACACGCTCTTTTATTGTGCTTTTTTACAAGAAAATGATTTAATCAAAAAGCTCAAGTCAAACATGATAATCTCATCAGGATGTGTATGTTTACAAAGCTGCATACCGGACAGATCATTTACAGTGTGGATAAGCTTATTAACAACCGTCTAGCTCCTTGTCCCTTGTACGTGCCTTGCAAAGGTCACTGAAGAGACAGAAGTTAATGATTACACGTGAATGATACAATGTTGCAAACACATGAATGATACATAGTTGCAATGATACATAGTTACAACATCTCCTCTGTTTTTATTATTTATGACGAGTCTTCTTCCTCGTCCGAGAAGACAGGAACCATTTTTCTGAAATGTTCGCCGTCCCCGTCATCTAGGCAAGAGTGCGACCCGTCACCGTCAGGGTTGTCCAAGGAGCGGTAACTCAGCAATGACATTTTTTCGTCCAGTGTTGAGGATATAACATGAGCTTGCAATAGCACATTAACATCAGCAGTTATGGAGGAAAATTAATTTTTTTTAAAAAATTGCAATATTCTATTAAAACAACAAGGTCCTATAATACATATCAATATAATGATTATTAATGATCCTGCCAATGCAGTTAAAAAGGTTGTAAACCATGGCGAAATAGAAAACAAGCCCCCCCTGCTATCGGCATAAAGACAACATTATTCTTTAAGCATAGCACACAATCCCCCTTGTTTTAAAAAATAACAGATCTAAATCTTTACGATTTTGCAAAAAAGGGGGTATTCCATGGGTACCTGTAGGGATATAAAATCATCAGAGTTATACACACAAGCCATACTTGAATGCAAAAATGATTTGGATTTAACACTTTCATCCCCGTGGAACAAATCCAAACAAAATTATTGCCAGGGATAAAATACATTCCTTTCAGGCGTGATGTTAAAGTTCCTCCTGAAGTGGTGTGGATTGCAGGATATCCCCTGGTTGTGTGGGTGCGTCTGCCAAATCGAATTGAAGTGGTGGGTAGAAGTCTTCTATGCGAGAAAAATTGGTTGTAGAACTTAAACGAACTCCTTGAAAGTCCAAGCAATATTATATCTTCTATGAGGCTTCTGCGGATCGTCATGGACAATTCTTTTGAAGCGTCGTTTGTTGACAGGATCAGAGTTCGGGTATATAAAGGCATGACAAGTAGGAGAGAGGGCTATGGACAAGTTAGTTGTAGAACATTTACGAGATGAGGAGGGAATTCAATTAGTAGAAAAAGGATAATAATTACAATAATGACAATAAAGATTAATTTGGTAATTCATCAAGGATGTTAGTTGGGGTGGGGAAACCCATAATACAATAGAAGGACATCTAGGTCCCCCTAAATTTAGATTGAATAAAGGAAAAGATTTTAAGGTTCCTTTCCATAGGAAGAGTAAAGAAGGAACAAAAGAGCGAGTGGTAGAGTGTTCTTTAAACAAAACAGAAGTGACAGAGTGAAAACTATGGGTAGCATTTTCATGACGTACCCACATGGAGCAAGTATAATAGCCTTCTGTTAATGAAATGGTTTTAACACGAATAGTCTTTTGACAGGAAGCATAGGTTTTGTTGAAGTAAGGTAGAAATTGCAAAGAAGATATAGGCAAGAATATCAGGAAGAGTTTTAAGATACAGATGTAGCAGAGGAATTCCCATGATAGGGTCTTACTGCCCGACCAGGGACCCAGCAAGTGGTTTTGTCTGGCAGTAAGATCGCAGCGTAGCCTCGTCCCCAAGTGAGAAGCTCAGCGGGACCCTGCCAGGCAGGATCTGGCAATCTGCGATAATATACCAGAGGTCTGTTAGGCGGGGGTGAGGGGGAGGAAAAATGACGTGAAGCAGCAGAAGTGGGAGGAATGCCAGTCAGATTAAGAAAGTTTAAAGTGTAAAGACAAATATTAAGAGAATTTTGCAATGCTGGGAGGTTCGGGGGGTTTTCCCGCAACGAATATCGATCAAGAGCACGTTTCAGAGATAAGTTCGCTCGTTCCACAATAGCCTGCCCCTGGCTGTTGTAGGGAATCCCAAACTTGTGGGTTACATCCCATCTGTTACAGAAGTCCTGGAACGCAGAACTTGTATAGGCAGGTCCATTGTCAGTTTTGATTTCTTTTGGACGCCCCAGCGAGGCAAAGGTACGAATTGAATGATTGATGACATGTTTTACAGTTTCTCCCCTTTGAGGAGTGGCCAGAATAAACCCTGAATATGTATCGATGGAATCGTGCAAATATTTCCAAGGGGCAAAAGGTGGATACTGAGTTACATCCATTTGCCAAATTTCACAAGCTTTTAATCCTCTAGGATTTACTCCTATGGGAATGGAATGTCCTTGCTTACTACATGTGGGGCATTGTTGAATAATGGCAGCAGCTTCTGCCTGAGTTAGAGCAAATTGAAAAGTTATCATAACTTGGCAGGGGAGATTCAAACACACTCCCTGCTTCTATTTTATAATGGACTTTTAAAGCCTCCATAATTTTCCTCCAAGTGACCAAAATGCCAATAGGTGCACGAGGAGGACTATGGAGATGTTCACCAATTTTTTGCCAAGTGGAAATTTTTAAGGACCCTTCCTCTGAATAATTGGGACAATGTTGCCACACATAAGCCAATAATGTAGCAATAGGTTTCATTTTTACAGGCGAGCCCTTTAAATTAGCAGAATATTTAGAAGAAGAAGCGACTAACTCCCTCAATTCCTTCAGATGCTGCGTCTGTTGTTGAGAAAAGTTTCCACCCATACTTACGAAAGTCGAGACTGTGTTTCAGATCCGATGATGTGCAATTCGCTTCAGGCCTGGCGATGCACAGCTCCCATCGAGCTGATAAGATATGGGCGCGTCGCAACGTATCCCCCTTAGGCAATCACGTCAGAGTCACCAGAATGCGGTATCTGCCATCCCGCATCTGATGGGCGGCTCATGATAGGGAGCGAAGGGAAGAGAAACGACAGGAAGCGAGGTTTCCTCTTGATGAGCGCGCCCCGAATGTCTTGGCACACGCTCTTTTATTGTGCTTTTTTACAAGAAAATGATTTAATCAAAAAGCTCAAGTCAAACATGATAATCTCATCAGGATGTGTATGTTTACAAAGCTGCATACCGGACAGATCATTTACAGTGTGGATAAGCTTATTAACAACCGTCTAGCTCCTTGTCCCTTGTACGTGCCTTGCAAAGGTCACTGAAGAGACAGAAGTTAATGATTACACGTGAATGATACAATGTTGCAAACACATGAATGATACATAGTTGCAATGTTACATAGTTACAACGCGTTTCAGCCACAGGCAAGCAGACGTTGGGATGGAGAAGGTGGGGTCAGTGGTAGCTGCACTCGCATTCCTGTCAGTTCCCTGTTCACCGCTTCCCGCATTTAAAAAAATAAGACCTCCCCGAAAATAAGCCTGAGTGCTTATTTTCAAGTCTACAAGAAAATAAGACTGGGTTTTATATTCATTTCTCTCACACACAACCCCCACCTAAATGTCTACTTCTGTCAAATTAATGTATGGAGTAGCTTTATAATTCAGATTTCTAAATTCTAGAAATAAAAATGGCTGATATAATATTATTACTCAGCCATCTACTGTCTTTCCCTAAGAAATTCAAGGCAACATACATTCTTTTTCCTTCTCCAATATTAAATTAAAATGACAACCAAGTAAGGCGGAGGGACAGTCCTTAGCTTAAGTTACACCCCCCCCTGCATTTCTGTAGAGTGTCTGAGTTTCAAGGCTTGTAGTGCCTATAAACCATAACCTCAGCAGAAGATAGCAAAGTCCTGATGACCAGTTACTCCTCCATGTACTACTATATATAACCACCACTTATGAAAATAAAATAATCTTTGGTTTTGTTCCACTTTATTTATTATTTTACTAGATTTCTACCCTGAATGTTTCATAGGAGGAATCATAGAGTTCAATGTTACCAGCATACTTATGTCATCCTACATGTTTGAGATCTATAAGTTAACAGTCCATATGAACCTGATGTCAACTGTTGGAACCCTGACACCTGATATACAGTATATTACCATGAGTACCTCTATGAACTTCAAGTGTAGAATTGAAGTGAAGTAAGTTGACATTGGAAATTGCTCACACCGTGACTCCCTAAATCTGAAAATTGCAATACCAGCTGAGGATAGTTATAATTTGTTCCACAATTGTTGATGTAAATACTAGAATGATTGCTATTTTTAAAGTATTCCACACTGATTTTCTCAGTCATTGGAGTCATAGTGTATTTGTTTATTTGGTAAGATTAGGCAAGAGAATGTCACTGGTTCCATCTGTTCTCTCCAGGGCCAATCATGTTTTTTGTTGTTCCAAAAATAAAACAAATTCTGAGCAAAAATTAAATATGTAAACCCACAGTTTGAATAATTCTCAAGCCATCTCAAAATGTAACAAATGCCTACCCCTTGGAGCTAAAAGCCATTTGGATAGACATTTGGCAGTTGGGATATCACAAGTTCTATCTTACAACACTCCAAATGTCATTTTATGAATTCATTTTAATCCAGCAAGCTTATGATATCTCACTGTAAAAAAAGAATAATATGGGCAAAGTACACAAATAATGAAAACTATTAGTGTACACCAAGGCAAACTAACTAGGAGGATAAATTAATTGAGTATTTTTAGTTCAAGAAAAGCAAAAACAGAAACAATAATGAATACTATATCTGAAGGATATAAATTGGTCGGCTGAAGAAGCACAAACATGATCCAAGCTCATATCTATCCAGAATCGTAAGCTACTGTATGATGCTAGCTAAATGGAAATCCAGTGCTGGTTAAGAAGAAAGACAAAATAATTGTCTTGCTCTCATTTTATATACAGAAATTCAGTAAACTGACAGATTGTTTTATTTTAAAACTGGCAATGGAATTGGGATCTGCAGGTGAACCTAAGGAGTGCAGACAGTGTATCTCAGAAATCTTATATGCCAATACCGTGCTACCTATTTCTATCTCTGCTTCTACCTTTGAGAAAATAGCATAAATTTATCATACGGTAAAGCTGGCCTATTTCCATATCCTGAAAATATACTCTGAGTAGCAGATGCTGCAGAGGAGAACTGGCAAGGATAATTATAATTGCAAAAAGTAGCTGTGGTCTTTCAGAAACAACTGATCGGCTGAAAACTAGATCCTGCACGACAATTTTCATAGTGAACCAAAATTGTAAAACAATGCAGACTAGTCATCATTAACAAGTTTACACAAGTAGTTGAATAACTGGAGTTTGACACTCTTGAAGCAAATAGGTGCTTCTGAATACTAAAGGCACTTGCCTTAGAAGCACAATATGGAATGGAAAGCCATACCAACCTGCCTATGAGGCACATGTTCTGGGCCTTCACTTGGTGAGCGGGACCATCGTCGATCTCTGGATCGAGGCCGGCTATATTCATGCCTCTCTTGTGAATATCGCTCCTTGTCAGAAGATGTGTGGTGGTGGTGGTGGTGGTGGTGATGGTGGTGGTGCTTCCGATCCTTAGGCCTGCCTCGCTCTTGATCCCTTTCTTTGGGAGGTAGGTCAGCTGACTGTGTAGTCAGACTGAGGTCTGTACCCAGACCTACCAGTCAGAAAAAACAAAATAATTAAAACCCAATGCATTTGTTCTAAACAAATAATAAGGAATACATGAAGATGATTTGTTAATGCTCTGTATAATGGGCCAGCAAAAAAAAGAAAAAGAAGAGTCTGCCAAAATACTAAAAACACTAAAGACAGATTTTACTTGGCTTGGATAGTCAAACAGGTGATTATTATATTATATCTTGGGGTCCAAGACTTAAGACTCCAAAGTATATATTATATTCTACAGAGTAAATTGCTTTTCTGGGTTATCTTCTTCCAAATAAGCATTTAGATCACTCAAAACTTTAATAAATTGGTGTAATGTCTGAACTTGGACCTCCATGCAGCCAAATTAGGATTGATTTTCAGTGAACTCCAAACTCAGATGCTTAGCTGATGAAATATTTGAAAGATGCTTGTAAACTGTGTGAATATCCACCGGCTAATTTCATACAGTAGACTAATACTAGATTGGGATTAACAAAACATATCTCTGTTCACATATTTATTTATTTTATTGGAGTACCTGACTGCAATCACACGATTGTGATTTGATGCTTGGCAACCTGTTCACCAGTTGCCAAGTGCTCTACATTCATGTGATTGTCATTTACAAACTTCTCTGCCAGAAAGTCAATGGAGAAGAGGGACTCCGTCTCATCTCTGGGGTTGTCTGAAAGAGGTGTCCACTGAGGGAGTTAAATTCCTTTGGTAGGGTGCAGAAATGGACTTGAAATCCTTAAGATTTCAGCTCCAATCAAACACCCCCCCACCCCACGTCAAAGGAGTTCCCTTTTGTGCACAGAGGATAGCTAAGCTCCCTTGGCAGGGTGAAAAAACAAAGCTGAAATCCACCGGAACAGTTATTTGTGCATGGAGAGGAACTGAAATCCTTTGGCGGGCAGTTCTTTTGGCCAGCCCCAAGATGAGAAGGAGCTGAAAGCAGACAGTGGAGAAGCAGTGTAGTAAGATAAGGAGTGCAGAATGGGTGAGTGGGCTGGGATGTCTGACACAGGCTATGTGTAGAATGTCTTCACTTAAGGGCTGAAAATTCTGTTGATTTTGGCAAGAAGGATCCAGCTCCAGAACAGAACCTCCTAGGGTCTCCCACAACCTCAAGGCACACAACCTTACCTAAGGCTTTGTTTGCTTAATAACCAGTGAGATTGCTTATCAACCAGAACTGGAAGTACCAGGATTATGGTCTTTAAGTGAATCGGTCACATGGACATCTCATTTAACTAGCGTTTTAATGATATCTTAAAGACTCATTTCTGATACTGAACATTCAGACATCTTCGATGGAATTAGTTAAGAAGAGAAGGGAAGCTAGTATATTCAAAACAAATAATTATTCTCAAGTATATTTTCTTTCTAAAATTATCAGTAAACCCTGCATGGGCCTCATAGACTTTCTTAGAAAATAAAACCAGTGGGAGGCTGACACCCAGTGTTTTCTTTGAAATTATGTCCAGTTGAGAGAAGAAATAACTTCCTGGGATGCCACAGGCTTCCTATCCCTTCCCCAGGATAGACTTCCATTTGTCTTGAATTGTTTTTACCTGTGTCCACATCAGTGTATCGACTCAGTGAACGTTCTGATGTACGGTGAGTCCGCTCCCGTCGGCGGTGATGTCGCTGGCCATCCTCTGGAATTACTCTTTCTAGAGAGTAATCATCCAAGCGTGTACCTTTGGAGCGTGAGTGGCCCAACATGGAGGCAGAGCGTTTTATGGGACTTGTATCAGCAATGGTCTGGAGAGAGATACAAACCCAGTTTAACAATATTAGGGGAGCCTTATAAGAAAGCAAAAGCCCACATGTTTTGTAAAATGTGGGATAAAGTTACAGAAACAGGCTACTATTCAGCTAAATGTACTCCAGCCAGAGAAACAGAATCATATCCTATCAGACTGTTTATCAATTTTTCTATAACACTTATAAAACTATGGGATATATAAAACTGTTGATATATATACCAGTCTCTCCTGTAATTTGTTCTATGCCTAAACTGAGGATTATGACACCTTGTTACATCCAACTGAGACTCCCTCCTTTTCCAATGAACTCAGGAATACATTATGAAGATTGCTAAGAAGAACACAGTTGTCATAGTGCATTCCTCTCTTGAATGAGCTAAAAAGAAGGTATATTTTATATGAGCATCAACTCAACAGAAGCTTTTTTCGGTTATGGATGCTCTTAACTGGAGATGAAAGCATAAATTATTTTCTCTGGTCAATGTCATGAAAAAAACTTTGGCCAAAGGAAATGCATGTGAAGAGATTACCTTTCGTAAGAGAAAGAAAAATATTTACATCCTCAGATTAAACAAATTAAATGGTATTCCATACACTCTATAACCTAGTTCAAGCTTCCACAGACAGAAATGTTGGGGGAAGAGTATCAATGAAATGAACTTTGTACAAATGCAACTGAAGCTTTGTCTCTTATACATGTGTTGTTTGCGTTGTGATGCTGCAATGTTTCATCACTCTGATGAAACCATCAGATTCTCTGGTGCCTCTGACCATGCCCTTCTTTTGCTCTCTGCATGTTTCTCTTTGCCTCTGTCATTCATCTATTTCATGAACCTGGGTAGAACCTTAATCACAGTGAGGAAAATTAGATTTAAACAATCTTAACCAATCTGCCCGAAGTCTCTTTTTAAGTAAGTATACATATTCTGGATGCCAATATATTCAGTTATTATGCTACTTACTAACTGCTGCTTAAGAAGTTACTTAAAGCTAGTAACTCTGTCACATGGTTTGTTGAATTCTAATTATTGTTATTTTCTTCCAGAATTTGTAAACTATTTATTTCAAATGTCATAGCACTTAAGACTGGAACCAGCATCAATCAGATAGATATTTTTTCTTCCCCCTTTCCTATTTCTAACGACTGACTTTCAGTTCACTTGAAAGTCAACAGAAAGTCTAGTTAATTGGATCTTTCCCTGTTCCACCTAACCATTACAGAAATATGTTCTGCCAACATTTCTTTTTCTGCCTTTCCCCCAGGATGTTGCCTTTACCTCCTCCTCCATCCCTGAATGAGATTGGCTTAAATAATCTTTAGTTGTATCCATATAACTGTTCCATTCTCTGATGGTTTCTATTAGTTTAGTTTACCTCCACATTTTTCTTGAACGATGGGCACATTTTTGAACAACACACTGTTTGATTACTCACCATTTTAAGGTCAATGGGACCTACACAGAACTCAGAGGCATTTTTTTGAAATAAAGATTACACTGGAGACTGGTGCTTCTCAGTTTGTCAACTTCTTAAGTAATGTTTTTTTCATTAAAAGTATAAGGAATAAATTGGTGGAGCTGGAAGTTTGGCAAGTTTTAAGCAGCAAGAACGTCCCAAGAAATACACATCAAAGGATGATCTTGTAACCCAAAAACATTAAATGCAAGACAATAATTTAATAGAAACATGGACAATTCTATGATGTACAGGGGAAACATCCAATCACATACACATAGCCACTTTGTCTCTTATTTATCTTTACTGCTTTTCATCAATTTCAAAAACTGTCAGGTTTGGCTAGGCCTGACGCTTGGATACATTTACTCTCAGAGGAGCAGTTCAGCGAGATACACGCTCAAAAAGTTTAAGCAAAAGTAAGCCTTAGCAAAGAAAAGGAAAGAGCCAAACCTTGTAATCACTGCAGGATTTATGATCTCTTTCTATTCATGGAAGGCTTTTGTCAGTGCTGCAGCTTTGGAGAATGGGAGGAAAATGATTTTGCAAATTCTTTTTTTTCCTAATTCCCCATTTCCCAGACTTCTGGGGAAGACTTAGGAGGAAGGCACAAGGAAAATGCCATCCTTCTTTCCAGACACAGAAGCCTCCACAAGATGATCAAAAAGCCTTTTCTAAGTAAAATTTATGTTTTCTATGTACAAAATCTGTAGCACATTGTGATATTTTAAATTATCATAATGTGAAAAGTATTGAATCCACTAATGTGACTCAGGTTTAGGTTTAAATTATATTTAGAAATTACAGAACTTTATAGATAAAATGCAACATGCATTATTCACTGGTAGGTTAATAAAGATAAAAGCAATAGTTATTAAGTATATACTGTATATTCAATTTCATCTACACTGAGTTGAGATTTGTAAATCCAAATTGACCAAATAATATTTACATATAGTAATATGTAGCATTGTTCATCTAAAGTTTTACAATATACAAATAAGGTTAGGCAATTTGAGGGGTTGAATAATCTGATGTTGTCACATCGTCACAAAATAGCTGCAGCGTAGAAACTTACTTGTTAAGGATTGACAAGTTACATATGGTAAGTCCTAAACCTTTATTTAGCTGAAGACAAAATGCCAAGATTGTCTTTCATCATCCTTCTAATCATCCCTCTCCCACCCATCTCTGTTATCTTATCACTTCAATTTATGTTTTTTTTTCTTTTGAGCAAGAGGCATACTTTCAAGTCAAGGACTGTCTTGCATTTGTTCATGTTTAAGAAAAAAAATCTAACTGCCTATGAAGTCCTAGTATATGAGGCTAATGGTAACAGCTGGTGTTTCACAGCATGTTGGATTCACCACTGCAATCCTTCAATTTTTTTGGAATATATTCAGATAATTCTGTGAGATGAAAAACTGCCAAAGAAAATAATCCTAGCCACATTGCCTTCCCCATATTATGACAATATATTATTTATATGCAGTCATTTTAATATTTTGTTTCTCTAAATGTGTCCATTGTACATTTACGTTTTACTTTCTAGTTAAAATTAAGACTTGCAAGTCTCAGTCTAATATTTTCCTTTAAAAATTCGTTTTGATCACAATATGTTTGTGATTGCAGAATGTAGAAAATGGATGGAATAGAAAACTAAAAGTTGAATTTTGGAATTCCGAAGAAATCTTGAATTTTTAAAATTTTTATTTTATTGTAATTTGTTTATTGTGAGATATCTGGAGTCACTGAGAGTTGGGCAGCATATAAGTTTTAAAAAGTTATTATATCATTCATGAATTCAAGCATGGAGGTAAATCTGTAGAATCAGAATAACATTCAGTGATATTTTTAAGTTGTTTCCATACTTTTTGCTCCTAGAAAAAGAGTTGAAAATTTTCTCCTTACCCATAGTTGATTTGTTTGATTTAGTAACCACGATTTTGACTATTTTTATTTTCTATTTTATTTTTATTTTTACCATTACTTATCTTGACAGTTCTATGAACAGAAATACTGATGCCAATTGCAATATCATCATCCTTATTTACTTTGCCTTACCTGCATATCTTTTGTATTACCTGCCAAATTATAAATATAGCTGTTCCCGAGCCAGCATATTATAAGCTTTTCTATACTACCTTAAACAATGTGAAATGTAGCTTCCCACATTCCTTTGAGAAAGGAATGCCAGATCTAATTAAGTGCCTTAGTAGAAATACCTTTTTTAGATAATGCATCTCCAGAAGAACCAAAAGCTTTATATACTGAAAAGCAAAGGAGGATTCATATGAAACATGCTCTCAAGTGGCAGTGCATACAGAATAGCCGTCATGATCTTGAGCACTCTAAATACATCTCTCACACAAGAATTGGTCAGATAACAGCTACTTAAATGCTGTTCTCCAGACCGAACATGCCAGACTCCTTTGCCCAGTTCTTTGGACTATTATAATATATGCTCTGGACCCTCAGATTTTGTTCAAGTGGTGGCTTAAAGAATGAGGGCTACAATAGAGTGGCAAGCTACAGTGGACTCAATTCTCTCTGCAGAGGTCGCTTTACTCTCTTTCTAGGTATTCCTGATAAGGAAGGAAGAAAGCAATGTGGCTTCCCTGTCTGCAGCAATGGTACTATGAAAAGATTTATTTCCCCTTCTGAATAAGAGTCAGAGGAGGAATTGGGAATGAGTGAATGAGAGGAGCTCCTACCAGATGGTGGGAATGGCAGAGGAGAGGGTGCCTGTGAGTGTGTAAGATAGGGTGAATGAGGGTGAATGAGAGTTCTGTGTGAATGTGTTGTACTGTATGTGGGTATATGGTAGTGTGTGGGAAAACAGTGGCTGGTGAGGGCACTGAGAACTGGTGTCTCAGTGTGCCCAGCTACCCTTCCTGAGGATGGTAGCTGAGGACAATGGGAGGTTCCCAGTCTCTGATTTGGGGGCCTTTGGTTTTGGGGATGGGGTTGTCATTGGGGGGATGGAGGTGCTATTATGGCAGTAATGGACCTTGCAAATGTATGATGGGAGACTGGGAGCAGGGTACCTTTGGGAACATGGGATTATTGCCATATATCAGTTTTGTGTTCAGGTTTCTGGGTCTCTACCCAGTACCCTGTTAGCAGACCTTCAGTAGCCCTGGCCTCTGCTACTGCTATGGAATTCCAGATTAATCTGCAATAAGGCATCCCTCATCAGTGATTTAAATGTTGACGAGAGGGCTATTCTAGTATGTACCACTGAAATCTAGTTGGGTCTGGAAAGGGTTAGTCCTTTTGGAAATATGCCAAGCAGGAATTGTGTGTGGCATCAGCTGAGACTCTGGGACAGGAGAGTGATAATGTACCACAGATCATTGGGTGTAAGATCCTGTTTATTAAGTTAGACTCTGAGGATCAGGTGGGATTGGTGTTGCTGTACCAACCTCACTGCTGCATAGTTAATTTCTGTTCTGGAGTTCAATTCCATTCTGGATTGCACCATGATGTCCATGGACCAATCCCAGGTAATTCAGAGCCCATCATGGGACAATGGTCACACTCCATATTTGATATTTTTATTGGAGCAATGGCTATGTGATCTGAAACTGGGGGAGTTCTTGTTCTCTCTCCTTAAGCTTAGACATGGGTTTTTCTAGTGCCATTTTACGCTGTAGGAAGATGGACCCATTAAATCAGGTTCTAGGACTATGTCATCTGTGGTTCTGGGTGGGGTGGTACTGCCCTAGACAAACATGGTGTGCAATCTGGAGCTCCTCCTAGATTCACAACTCCACTCCACAGGTGGCAGTCATGTTAGGAGGTCATTTGCACAGTTTTGTGTTGTATACCAGTTGCACCATTTCCTGGATTGGAAGGGCCTGCTCACAGTCATTTACGCTCTAGTTATCTTCATACTGGACTATTATAATGTTCTTTACATGGAGCTACTTTTGAGGGAGTATCGATGACCTTCAACCGCTGCAGAATGCAGCACTGCAGATTATGTGTGCTCTGCAAATTACATTGGCTGCCAGTATGCTTCCAGGTCCAATTCAAGGCGCTGGTTTTAACCTTAAAAATCCTTGAGGGCACGTAACCAGGTTGTCCGAGGGGCTGCCTCTCTCCAATTACATCAGCCTATCCTTAAAAACTTCTAGTTAAGGAGCACTCATAATTTCTGGAGGCAAGCCATTCCACTGATTAATTGTTCTCAAATATCAGACAGGACTGGACCTACTATACCTATTACTATATTTCTGTTGTTTTAAGTTTTCAGCATAAGTCTAGCTAAATTTTAGGGAAAGATAATATTCTACTCATATGTAATCAACAATGTGTCTTGATCTCACAATGTATTATATCTTACAGTGTGTCCCATCATTATGTTTGTGCAGAGCAAAGATAAACTGGACAAGCAATCATCATCCTGGAAAAACTAACATTATTTCCATATATGATACAGTAGAAGAATTTTCTCAGATCTATTTGTCCTTGAAATACCAGAAAAATCTACTTCCTGATTCCTTATACTGTTTTGAAGAAGTAATACCAGACTTGGAAATAAAATCTTGAAGTTCTAGGTTCAGGTCTTTCTGAAGACCCAAAATAACAGCTCCTTACTATTCAGCTGTTTCTGATCCACAGAGGAAAAGAAAAAGCAATTACTCACTTGTAACTGGTGTACTTTCTGATATCTTTCCCCTTTTCCCACCTAGAGGAACAGATGCATATGCACCCAGAAGCCTCTTCCCAACAGAAAACTGTAGTGGTTGTCTCCTAAACACGGGAATAGGGTGCATGGTAACCCACAATTGTAAATAATCAAACAAAGGTTGAAGAATTGCTAAAATCTCCTTAGTAAACTGCAACTTAGAATCAGCTTTTTTGGATAGTTTTTTAAGATTGATGGAAAGACATGACAATGCCTGGGGAAGGGCTGAGAATGGATTGAGATTATTTTAAATAACATCAGCTACAACTGAACAAACTTTTCTTCTTCAAGATGTCCTGTCCATTCCTAATGGGATGCAGAAATGAGAACAGCAATCTCTCTTCCAAAATGACAGTTTCATGGGTAAATTTAATGAAAAAGACAGCATATGACAGAATGTTACAACTATATTAAAAATGTAATACAGAATGGTAGAATAAGTTAATAAAGTAAAGACAGAAGTTAGAGATTACTGCATTATAACTACCTAATCTGTTCTATATTGCATTTCAGTTTTTCAGTGGCACATCCTAAAATCAAAATATCGACTTCTTTCAGGAACAAAGGACTAAGATTTCTATAGCTGAGAAGTCATCTCCAGAGGTTTCTGTTGCATTGCTTGGTTGTTTGGGGAATTGTTCTAGGGTAATACATTTACAATTCTTTCATAAATGTTAGTAAGCATATAATGCAGAGTCACAGCTACCTCTTTTTCACAGCTGAACTTTGCAACCCAAAATTTAATTTCATTTTGTTTTATGTTAGGACCACTAAAATATTAACTATAATTTTCTGTGCAGAATTCATCAAAGTAACTTAACTCCCATACCAGTAAATTGAAATTATTTTTTCCTGAGATAACATTGTGTCAGAAAAAAATGTTAACTAGTATAATTTCACTCTCCTTTTTAAACGTGCATGCCAGTCTTTTTAATATTCATGTTATCATATATAATCTTCAAGATGAAATAATTACTCTAAAGCTATAATTTTATAACTGATTATTCTTTTTTGCAGTTACATAATGATTACTTATAGAATAGTTTATGATTCTTGAGTTAGAATAGGCATACTATCCATCCTAAACTTACCTGAACAAAATGTTCAAATAAAATTTATAAGTCTTGTCCTTGTCAGAGTGATATTTGGTACTTATATGCTAGGAATTCTGAAGCATTTTCTTTGTATTAAAGTCATAGTAATAAGGAAGATAAAATTCATTGGAAGAACTCAGTCTATAGATTCACTGCACATAATTATTTTGGGGGCTGATGTTTAGTGGCCATATCATATCTATTATGCTATCAATGTAGGCAATGTAAGCCAATCATCAACTGCAGAGTTCACATACACAATAGGGGGATCAAAAACTCAATGCTGTATCTTCATTTTCTTTGGCAGTTCTGTCTTCCATGTCCCAAACTTGTCACAGAAACCAAGGGAAACTTTCATTATATCTAAATGCTCTCACTTCTGCCACTAAGCAGGGCTGTCAAACTTGCATCAAGCACTGGCCATGCCCATGCCGAGTTTAGTGAAGGGGGGAAAAGTGCTGACATGATGCCGCTGTGACGATACAAGTTTGACATCCCTGCTCTAGAGCTATTGCGGTAAAGAAAAAAACCAGGAGACAGTACAGTGAAGAATTGTGAAAGGCCTGGCTAAATGTACTTCTGATTCCTCAACTACAAATGCACAGCTAATCATCTAGCACAAGAAAGAACAGCAAATGTTCTAGGATCTAGGATTTATTGGAAACGTGAAAAAAAGGAAATAGGTTTTGTTTTCATGTATTAACTTTTTATTCTCCAAATTAAAATAGAGAAAATGGTAAGAGCTGATGGGGGCATTGAAGGGACAAAAATAAACAAGATTTTATGCAATCTTAAAATTGAAGAGATATATAGTAAAATCATATGGATATCCACTGAAAAAGAATTCCCAATGGACTTAATGGGGTAATTTTTGGAAAAGTGGATTTAGCATACCAATATGTGATTGTGATACTGCTGACAAGTATGTTTAAGATTTGTATGATGAAGTGGATTTTGGTCTATAAAATCTTTTAAGATGCCGCAGTCTGATCACCAGTAAAGTTATTCATAAGGGGAGGAAAATCTGGCTGGTGCAATTACTGGTTTCTTCATGCCTTCTAAGGGAGAAAGTTGAAGGAAGGATAGAACCTTGGTTAGAATACCTGAAGTATTGTGGGATGAGATGGAGCTATGCAAATTAGGTTCAATAAACAAAATAAAAATCTGATCTAGTTTAGAAGCTCCCTTTCCCAACAGTAACTTTCCATTAAACTACAGTAGTCACAGAAAATTCATTTGCCATTAAGTTATGGGGCTTAGATAACTATTTAGTGACTTATGAAACTAGCATGGTAGACAACAGAGGCAGGAATTGAATAATGAGCATGGTTAAAAGCAGAGATAATGGAAGAGGGAAGGAACAGAGAATAAGAGAATAATTGATGAGAAAGCCTAATGTAGACTTAAGGACAACAGAATCATGGACTGGAGAGAAAGATGTGCCTGTATAGCACAATGTAAGCAATGAGGAAAGTCACCATGTGGGCTTCAGCTTGAAAGAGTAGAAAAGAAATGTGTGTGTAAGACTAGATGGACACATAAAATTGGCAGCTTGCTACTTTGAGGAGCCCAGGGGAAGGGAACTGGAGGCAGCGAGCGCATAGAACCAGGAGTCCAGGCTGCAGTACATACACTGAGATTATTCCCACGCGGTCGCGCCTTCCTCCTCTGTCGCAGCCATACAAGACGGTGCACACAGAAACGGGAAAGAAAGAGAGAGAAGGAAATAAATATAAAAGCATAGGGAGGTATAGGACCAAGGGGAAGGGAGGAGAAACTAGACTATAGTACTGGTAAAGGGATGGAGGTGGGGAGGGTGTAAGGAAAGAATAGTCAAGTTAATGTCATATTTATGCATAAAACCAGTCTAGCCTAGTGCCGAAAAGCTCATCTCCTACTTTGATTACTTCACCCAAAACTGAAAAAGTTAGACAACACCACAAAGGGACAGGCAGCCTCAGAAGGAATGAGTTGAGTAATGCTGAGCTGAGCAGAGCAGCAGATATAACAGCAAGGCCCCATATCTTCCCCCAAACATGCCGCAACAAGCCCCAGCCATTGGAACCGTCAGCCACTGTTAAAAGCTGCAACATTATGCACAAACCAAACATAGACAAATACTCCAGCCCATAGTTTTTGAATTTTCCCATTTCTTCTATTTCAGTGTTTCCAGTCCAACCCAAGAGAAGCAGATTCTTTCTTCAGAATCTACAGAAAATCTGTAAGTAGGGGCTGGTCAGTGGAAAAAAGAAGAACATTTATAAAATTAGAAACAGAAAGATGTTAACAAATTAAAGATAGGAAAATCCATTGCTTATATACTATTTGTTTGGATTTAAAATATTATATCCTGTCAAAATATTGATAGATTGATGAAAGATCTACTGTTTGGTGGAAGGAATTAATAAGTAAAATATGAACAATTATACTGCCTGGTTTATCTAGTAGGCAAGGTTGGCAGAGTCTGCTCCCATGGGTGCTTTTTGGGTGACCCAATTCTTGAATTGTCTCTAACTGACAGAAAGGCTGTTTTATCTGAACAATATAAATAACCATTTTCCTTTGAAAGGTTATATATAGTAGCACCTGCATAAACCCTCCTCCAAAAAGGAGAAATAAAGATACATACACACTTGTGTGTATACATTGGTAAGTGTATAGATGAAGATTTGAATACTATTAGGTATTATAGCATAATTTGAAAAAAAAGACTTGCCATGGTAGAAAAAGACTGTGACCAACTGATCTAGTGATTGCTGAACATGCTGTTTTGATCAAAAAGGTCTTTCACTGTACAAGCAAGAAGTGATAGTGATATAAAATAGGAAGTTAAGAAAGAGACTTCTTCCAAATGATCACAAACTGAGAAAATAGCAAATATGTGCTTATATTTTCTTCATTGGTAACTGCATTTTAATTAATCACCCCTATTTTTTCTGCCACTGTTATTAATATGACCAGTAGTAGTACTGTGGATTTTTCAGAGTACTTTATTTGCATATCCAGGGAAATAAAATAGGAGGTATCTAGAAGATTTCAGGGAGATGAATTAAACTTCCGTGAGCTGGAAACTGTTATACTGAAAGTAGAAGGCCTGAAGTTCATTTTGAACTTTACGGTGTCTATAGCAACAAAATTAAAGAAACCTGCCCCTATCATATAAAGTATTAAGATGGCATCATCCTAATAAGCCAAAGACAAAATCATACTTTAGAGCAAATTAAGATGGCATCATCCTAATAAGCCAAAGACAAAATCATACTTTAGAGCAAATTAAGACTATTAAAAGAGTGTAGCCTCTTACAGGTGTAGCTATAATTCTCATTCTCATTCTATCTATCCATCCATCCATCCATCCATCTATCTACCTACCTACCTATCTTGTCTATACTTCCTATATCATCTGCATGGCTCTGGAGAATTCTTAAAGAAACATCTCTGTTGTAAAACTTGCTAATATAGTTTGAATTATTTCAAAGTCCTACAAAAATGAAGTGATGAAGAACATATGCAAGAACTTCTTGAGTTTTACAGTCTCTACTATTTTTCTGAGGTAGAAATAGTGAAAGAAATATTTTGAAAATATCTCCTTGTCTGTCAGATTGTGTTTCTGAGAGCGCTGAAGTAAGTCCAGCTGCAAACTGTATACGCAATGTGATTAGTGTCTTCAATGAAACATTTCAAAAGCTACTCTATTTGGAACAGAAAAATAATATAGAAATATTTGTGTCTTTCTCTGAGGAGAATTTGTAGATGCAATCACTAAAGATACTCCCTGGGGTAAAGGTTGAAGTAAATGATTTAAATAAGATAATAATAGAATCTAAAATTGTATTCATTTGATAAGCTCAGCCTTTTCAAGATAGTTTTTGTATGGGCATTGTTTAAGTGTCAAGTCAACAGAACTACATGATGAGTCAACCCTAAATTATATATTGGATCATTATTTACTGTACCAGCAGTAACTATTTAACTATTTAATTTCCTTTAATTCTTACCAAAAAAATCAAAGAACAATAGCAACAACAAAAATTCTATAGCAATGTCCAGGACTCATTTCAGCCAGAGAAAAAAATTAGGCTGTCATGGAGTTCTTAATAGTTCCTTGAAGCCATGATGTAAGAGAAAAGTTAACACCACCAAATGATCAATAATTCTAATGACAGCATTGGGCAAGGAGAATAGGTACATGCATGTGTTATTAAGGAAACAGAATTACCAAACTTGGGAAGATCAAATAAAGGCAGTGTGGTGGTGTGGTACATTTGCTTAGAAAAACTATGACCTGTCTGAGATGTCTTGGCTGAGCCTTACTTTGAGCTGTCACTGTGAAACATTTAGCAGATTCATCTTCTGTCCCCTTAATGCTCTCTGTCTCCGAGATCTGGTGATCTGAAGCAAAGCTCATGCAAAAGGGTAAAAAGGAGAATCAGTACCATTTTCTGCCTTCCCTACAAGCAGGATCCATTGTTTTGCACCATAGTCCCCATGATTGGGCTGTGTAGAAAGTGACACTTTCCTCTAGGAGCTGGTTAGACTACTGTTGGATCAGACTACATTGCAGGCATTATTAACCCAGTACCAGGACTGAATCAAAGCATTAAGAATTTCTCCTATATTTTCTTAATATGTGGTATTATTACCATATTGATGAGGTACCCCCTGCTGAGAATATTGAAAACCAAATGCTATTCTAAATTAAAATGCAGTTTGCTCAAGATAGCTTTCTTTTGTCAAGAGATCATCATGGTGGGAACCTTTACCAGTCTAGTACAAACCAAAGGCAACTGCAGGAGTGGGTAAACAATGAAATAAATGCATGCCATTGTGACACAAACCCCCTTCCTTTACAATTGGTGTTGTGATGTCACAAGCACATATTTAAGGGGAGGAGCTTGCATGGCAACATAATGATATTCCTTTTGTCATTATGAAGGCTGCTGAATTCTGTGAACACTTCAATACGTATCAGATGGATTGGGCAGTGATTCCTATTATATTCAGCCAGTATCAATGACTACTGTATGATGACTAGAGATTGAATGAACTGTAGTCCAGATTCCAAGGTATCTTTCAAGTTGAGAAAGACTGTTAATGATCATTATGTCTTGCCTGTACAAGGCAAGGCCACTGTAGTTAGGTTGCCATAGTTTAGTTTAGTTTTCACCAAATTCTGACTCTTTGAGTTAGTTTCAAATTAAGATGCAGGAAGCAAGAAGTATAGTTGCGCAAGAATGTTGCAGATGATACACTTACTTTGAGTAATTTCTTCGAATAACAGTATACCCAAGCTCTTACTTGCACACATACACAGAAACATAAAGATGCTTGCTTAGCCTGTTGGTATAACAGTAAATGCTTCTACATAGCAGAGCATGCTAAGAGCGACTGCTGCTTGGCACATGCTTAGCAAAAGAGCCCCCATACTCAAGCTCATTGTTTCACCCTCCCCACCCTCAATCTAACATAACACTGATTGCTGAGATTGCATCAGAACCTATAAAGTTTGCTACTATAACACATGCTGCATGCCAGATCAGAAAGAGAACATTGTTAGCTGGACGATAGCTGCTGAAGGTCAGAGCCTTTATTCTGACAGGAGCTGTGCTGTGACAGGCCATATCCAGGTAGCTTCTTAAACTTGATAGCTTTTTGACAGCTTTAGCGTTTTTTCTCCACTCACCATTAAAGATGCAGAGAAAGTGGACATGTCTAGCATAACAAAACAACCCTTTACAAACCAATAGAATAAAACAAATTTCTAGTTTTCTCGCAATACCATTGAGTAGAATTTGTGCATCCCACCAAGGATGCCAAAGGCAACAAAAATGATTTATTACTGAGGTGTTAAACCTGGGTGAAACCATCATAGGACAGCAATGGAGCAGATATATAAGCCCAGGGAAACGCAATTTGCAGTCCCCAGGTATTGCTCCATTGGACATTACATAAAAGTAAAAGAAGACAGCCCACAAGGGTGCTTGTGAAAGTATTGGAGAAAAGAGTACTGTGAATGCTATCTTGGCTCCTGAATGGAAGGCAGGAGATAAGTCAAACAAACAAACAAACTTCTTTATTTTTCTTAAGACAGAAATTTGGCATTTTTTAAATCTTGGATCACACTCATATCTCTTGAAATAGGATTTATTTATTTTGTTAAGTTAGTAATTTTTTAAAAAACATTTCTTAAGAAACACAGCTCGCTCCCATCATTTACTGTTTAATTCTTGGCTACAATATGAGCTTAGTTTGTTACTAGAGAACTTACATATGTGGTTTGGAGTAAATGTTACCAATTATTGGGCACTCGTTATTGATGCAAATCGAAAGCAATGTGTACCAATTTCTCAATGGTTGCAGACTGTTAATGCATCCTAGTGATAGTTGAACAGGTAACAATAGTTTGGACTATAGGCAGGGCAAAGTGTCTGCAGATCTATACCTCTCATCATGCCCTTCTGTTTGCCAAGACAGATAATTTCTGTCTCTACTGGATCTTCTGGGATGCTTGGTCTTTTTACATTGATCACCAGCTTAAGAATAGAAGGCTGTAAAATAATCCAAGAATTTCCCTGCTTATGGTGAAATCTTGGTTTATTGGGAGAGGAATACTATAGAGTTTCAGACAGTAGTAGCAAAGAATGGTGACTTTTGTTAGGGATAACATTGTTTACCCAAACTGGTTTAGGTAAAATAATAAATATGTTATCATGGTTTGTTAGTTAAAGTGTCTGCAACTTTAACTGTAGGAATGTAATTAAGGGAGTGGTTGTAATAGCGCCATAAAAGAAGCAAGACAATGGCAGCTTGCTCTCTCTGGCTTGATGATCCCTAATTACTGGATAGTTTGAAGACTGTGTTTTTCTCCTATTGGAAAGGGATAGAGAAAGGACTGATTTATTTGTAAGTGAACTGACATTGGATATTCTACACGGACTTTGCTAATTGAATATCCTTGAATGGACTGATTAAAACGATACATGACTAATGGACTGTTATTTTGACTATGCTATATTCTCTAAAAGGAATAAACTATATTTTTATAGCACAAGCGTGTCTGTTATTTTTACTGTATGTTAACAAACATACAAACTTATCTCACTCATTTATCTGTGTGCCTATCTGACTAACGCTGCACATTCTGTTTAGCTTGTCTCCTTAACCCTGGTTGGGGAACACAGGCTTAACAACTTTATGATATTAATAGGAGTTATATTAGTTTTTCCATCATCTGTGAATAAATACATCAGGATAGAATTAACTTCTGATACATGTAATGCACACTTATAATAATATCTTTTAGAAGAGTTTACATTTAGGCAGCGGCCTCATAAATCTCCTAGCTTAGGAGAAATGAGCATCTTCCATGAATTTAATGAGATCAAAAGAGAGGGTAGAGTCCAAGAGGTACAATCAAGAGGAAGAAGTATTGATATACGGACAACTTCAGCCACAGATGGAAAATACCAACCTATACCTGCCCCTCAACCTTGTCAGTATGGTGCCCATGACTAAGTGGGATGGGAGAGTCCTAAAGGATAATAGATGCTGTGAAGTGCAATGGACAGTGTATTTCATGTACCCCTTTCTAAATGGATATATGTATTATTGTAAAAAAAAATCTGAAGAAATATATTTTAAAATTTCATTTATGTTATGACATCATCTCTTTTTCAAGAGTAATTTAAATGAAATATCACATTGAAAAGTAACCCAACTCTTTCTGTATATAAATAACAAATGATCTTGATTGTCTTTGGGGAAACATTTGTTTGGCCCATAGCTGGAAATGTGTTTTCATTTCATTTCTGATGCAAGAGCAAAGTGTTCACAGCATGATGATAATTCCTGGAAAGACTCTGTGCAGTCCTTATCTGAAGAACAGGACAGGAAAGTTGGGAGACATTCTTTCATTTTGCATCAGTAGAGGCCCTAGCATCACTGTCTTCTTAAGTGAATGGATACTTTTCAAAGACAATGACAATCTTAGAAACAAGAGGATGCTTAAATGAAGAAGTTATCATAGCTCTCAAGCTCAAACGGGGCACACATTTAAAAAAGAAAACTCTCACCTGGTTTTCAGCAGGCAATCGTGGCATGGAGGCAGCTCTTCCGTGACCCTCCACGGGTAAATACTGATCACTATCTGAGTAGACATCTTTTGCCATCTCCCGCATCTCTACAGACTTAATTAGACAGGATGTTAGGATCAGAAGTAATAAGAAACAAATAGAAGAAATACTATTCTTTTCAACAGCTGGGAAATTGGGAGAAACAGAAATCAAACTGGAAAGTTGAAGAGAATACTACAAATTTTAAAAATTATTTAGTTGTGATAAATATTTTAAGTGCTTTTTCTAGCACAGCAGATTTCATTTTTCTCTAGCTCTCCGAAATTCTTCTATCCACGGTCAGAAGGAATGAACATTTGTTTCCAGTACATGCACCTCTATGTCCCAAGGAACTTCAAAGACAAAACCAAAACACTGAGATATTCTTGGAGCTCCCAGAATACAGCAGCACCTTATTGCTATAAGAAAAATTATCCCCAAAGTGCTTCAGCAAAGGAACTTATATAAACAATATGTACTCTCTCTATATTCTATTAATATGATGACATCTGTAAAAGCCCTTAGACTAGATGGAATAATCACAGACTGGAATACAAGAATTAAAGAAACAAATCCTATATCTACAGATATCTACATCTGGGGGTATTTTAGGTCTCCCCCTGCCCCCAAAAACCTACTGCCAGTGTTAGTATATGAAGCTTACATCACTGAAATTATGAAGTCTGTTATGGGTCCTACTGACATCCTTTATTTAATATCTATGTCAAAAGTTGTTGCTAAGAGTTTGCAGCTACATTTGTGAGATTTCAGTAGTTATTACCTCATCCTGCATAATCTGGTTATACGAAAGTACATCAAGTTACACATATATACGGCTTCTATTTGATATAATAGCTTTGTATGCAGGTAAGATTCATCTACATATACTGTTAGCTTCTTTGGATATGAAAAAGCTTTTCATATGGGTGCAATCAAAGTTATGTCTAAGGTTACATTTCCTATATACTTTATTTCTTTTATTATAATTAACTACCTTAATCTATCCACTCATATTAATGGGCAATGTGGTTATTTTATTAGTGGTTAAAATGCACCAGGGAATTCATTAGAGGTGTTCTAATAAAGGAGAATATTTGTAGCTGAGGGTTGAAATGAGGCGTCCCTCTGAGCTGGGTTGTTTTTAGGACTAGAACTGATGATGTTACCTAGCTTAGGTAATGAAACACCTATAAAAAAAACAACCAAGCTCAGAGAGCACCAAGGACCCCTCATTAGGAACGTTCCTCAACTCCATTAATTTTTAATTTTGTGTTATAAACTTTGGTATGCCCAGTAAGACAGTCTGATGAAATTAAAGAAATTAGCTTAGCTGAATATCAATAAAATATGTTATTTTATGGAGATTATATTTTGGGGTTGTTTTTTTTCAATATTTACTATCTTTATGTAAATTTGTAAAGTTAGGAGTACAAAAAAATGTAGTAAATTAAATATGATGCCAGTGAGTAGAAAAGTCCAAAAAATTGTAGAGAGAATTGAGTTTGTATATAATTGTCTAATAGCTACTGCTTTCTCTAGGAAAATATCGAGTTTAATAGATAAGAACTGTTCAAAATTTATTAAGGAGGTAAATTACAATATAAAGAAATGGAGGAAAATGCTGTTGGATTTGTGAAAAAGAATCAATATTTCTTTCTTTATTAATTAAATGTATTTGCCACCCATTTCACTACAAGGCAACACATAAATTTTGAATTAAGATTGCTACTTACAGATCAATGCCTGTGTTAGTTCCATTGAAATATTTAAAATAAATTGATTTTGGGTTTTTTTCATGGAAATAAATTGGTTTTTTTTCATGGAAATAAACACTCAAGTTCTCCTTGTTAATATTCTATCTTTGTTATGAGGATTATTATTTTAATTTGCCTAATTTTAAACAATACAGTTAGATTTATCTATTAATTTCAATCATCTAATTAGGATAGAATTTATATTAATTAGTTGACATTATGGGCTCAATTTGAGAGTTATTACTTCCTATTATTTCAATCCTTGAAAGTTCTTGGTTTTAATTATAATACGCATTTAATTAACTTCCCAGCACAGAAAGTGGTTAAATATATCTGTTCCCAACCTGGTCCTACATATCCAAGGTAATACATTCCTGCAGTGCTTTTCATATTAGCCAGGATATGTCTGACAAGTAGAGCAATTGTAGAATAAAAGCCTAATTTAGAAGCATCCTCCTAAATCCATAAGTTCACAGCCTAAGGCCACTTCCAGATTCTTCACAGAAAGTGTACACTAGAATAATTGTGTAGCTATTTTGAGGATGTGTCAATAATCTCTTAGTATTACTAACTCAATCCTTTCCCAGACATAAGAAATCAGTAATATATACAGCTAGTCCTTGATCTACTACAGGTCAGTTAGTGACTGTTTGAAGTTATGACTTCCCAAGGGCTACTTATGAATTTGAAGTGCTGACTGAAGTCATATTTGCATTTGGAGTATTTGGCCTATATGGCAGTTTGAAGCATGCTGCAATCACATGATTGCAATTTATGACTTTTTTGCCAGAGCCCAGTGCAGACAAGGTATTATATAGCAACATAGTGTTCACTTTATGACCATGATGTTTGCTTTACAACAACTGCAAAAAAAGGGCTTAAAATCAGGTGTGGTCATGTAGTGACTGACAATCAACATGACTTAAGACTATAATAACGCTAAGTTGAAAAATACCTGTATGCGGACTGATACAGTAATGCAGAATGTTGGCTGTGAGATGACTTTTGCATAAGAGGTGAATAGATGTTAATAGCCACCACTATTTTCAAATATACCTTTAGCTGCTAATACTTTCCTTTTGAGCCAATTAATCACTACCCATTATTGTAGAGCTTTTACCTTATGCTGAACAAGACACATTAATACAAATGTCTGGAAATTGTTAATGGATTAAGACTGGAGGATAGGACTGCCTTATTATCCCAAGCAGGAGATACTGAACATCAGTGAAATTTACATATACATGCACATGTAATTGCTCAGAATAAAACTTGTGAAATGCACACAGTTTGAATATTATACTTGTGAAGGTTTGTTTTGGTTTGAAGCTCTATCAAAAATACAAATGAGACGAATTCACATAATATTAGATGAGTGCAAGGGGAAAAAGGACAGTCTGCTTTCAACACAAATACAGTTTGCAACTTGATGTTTACTTATCGTATTGCACTATCAAAGTTTCATAAAGTAGTTAGAATGGTGATACAATAAAATGTCGTTATGTGTTACTCAAATAAATATTGGTTTAATCATTTTTTATCTTTGGGTCCTATGATCTGATGGAATATAGAATTTCTCACTGTAAACAAAACTTTTCTGAAAAATTCTGCTATAAAGCTGGCTTTATAGATGTGTGACACAGGCAGGGATAAGAAAAAGAAGAGACAGATAACTGCCAGTTCAAACACCTTGCTGGCATACAAACCACCTGGGAATTGGTCCGGCTATTGGGTATTTCCTCTAAGCGCCCTCGCTCTGGGCTCCACGTTCCTGTTTTCTGGAACATCTCCTGTGCCCTTTGCGTGACCCATGACTCACTTTCCTTCATTACTCCTTCCTGTATATTCCTGGAAATAGATAGAAAAAATCATATTCCAACCATACCATTATGAATCTATGTGCACAATCACAACCCGTTTATTTATCCATCCCCCAAGCAATTTATAACTTATGTGTAAATAAAATACAAACACCTTTAAGTTGCTCTTACTTTTCCAGATCTGTATTGATATTCCAACAATATAATTGGCTCTATATAAACTGCTAGTCTAGAAGGTGAAGAGTGAACATTGTGTTCTTCAGTGCATTGTACCATACCATATTATCTTCACAAAAATGGCTGGAAGACTGGAACATAGCAAGACGGACTTGGAATGGAAACTGATTAGCTTTATTGACTACAAAAGTGCATCTGTGAGCTTCTTGATATTAATAGTAATGTGATTGTGGTGATAACATTTTGTCAGTTGCCATGCCCTATGCGGCTTTTGAAGGCTAAGTAATATTACAAAATGAAAATGTAGCTCTCAATTACAAAAGAGCTTCCAGTCTCTGGCCTACAGTGCTTAGCAATGTCTCTGCAGAATTTCATATTGACATCTGTCAAGTCCTTTTTGTAGATGTCATTGCTGGAGTCTTTCATCCTCAAAGTAGGGTATAGATTTATTGATGATGATCCTGCTTCCAGTGACAGAATTAACTATTCACTGAATTTCTAATGTACTAGTAATAGCAATGGTTCAATACATGTCTCATTTGAAAAAGTTGTTTCTGTATAGATGGAACTGTCCTATATAAACTAGGACTCACATTCCACCTCCTTGGTCCAGTTGAGAGGAAGGAAGAGCATTTTGTCCTTGGCCACCTTCTTGGGATGGAGAAGGTGGTTCCATACGCTGGAACATAAGTGGTGTCCGATTCTAAACGGGACAGAATGATACAAATATTAAAAAAAAACTTGGAGATATTTTCTAATGTAGACATCATCAGATTACCTTTTTTCCTTTAGTAAATTTCCGATCACTTGAAAAACTGTTAGAACAAATGATTTACTGTTTGACTTCCAACTTTGTAAACTTGAGAATATGAAAATAATAGTTCTAAGCAGATTGTTAAGTCTGGAGCATGGGTGCGAATAATGGAGACGAGCCGGTAGAAACAGTGAACTTCAAACTCTTTATTTACATGGTGTGACAGCTCATACTGGGTGGCTGCTATAGCCTTCCTTATATAGGCAACTTATTAACTATTCAACCAATAGCAATCCGGGAGCGCTAGCTCCATTAACCAATTGGAATGGCCTGTTAATGGCCAATCAGATTCTCCTAAACGGACCAATCCAATCTTGCCATTAACAGCCAATCAGAAGTGCAGGGCCAGAACCCTGCACTTGACTTCAAGCTCAAGATAACTTTATTTAACATTTATTCATTCACAACACCCCTTCCCCCGGCTTCTGCTTACAGGGCGCGGTCACGTAGTCCTTGAGGTAGGACGGCTGTTTTATTAGTCTTTTTGATTTTCGCTGTGCGCCTGGCATTTGGCTGCACTCTTGTTGAGGTAGAGCGTTGTTTGGCGAAAGGGGTGCCTCTGGTTCAGAGTTCGCGTTTCCGTTGTCACCAATATCTTCCGCAACTCCCTGAGGTGAACTCACTCCCATCCCTGGTTCCTGTTCCCGCGTTTCTGTTCCGCTATCGTTCCCTTCAAAAAGGTTTTCCTCTAGTTGAAATTCGTCTTCCTCTGTATCTCTCCCCCCCCTCAGTTTGGTTATAAGGGAGTTAGGAATTGCCTGACTGCAGCCTTGATCGTAGTTGATCGATATGGCACTTCCAAAGTCTATCGTCAGGACACTGTACAAGGTATGATCTTGGGCCGGTTACACGGACTACCGTCGCTTCTACCCACAGCGAATCGCCCGATAAGTTTTTAGCGAATACTAAATCGCCTACCTGGAAGGTACGGCATCGGCCGCTGGATCCGAGGGGTTTTTCCGGTTCATAGACTGGGTGTAACCGGTCGAGGTGGGAGCGGAGCTTCCATCCCATTAGCAGCTCGGCGGGAGTTTTGTTGGTGACGCTGTGAGGTGTAATGTGCTGTAGAAAAAGGATTCGGTTGATTTTCTCATCGATGTTGTCGTAGTCTACTTTTTGTAGTGTTTTCTTGACGAATTGTACCATGCGCTTAGCCCTACCGTTGGCCGCAGGGTGTACAGGCGAAGTGAGCGCATGTCGGATACCGCGGTCAGCCAGGTACTGCTCAAAGGACAGCGCGGTAAATTGGGGCCCGTTGTCGGATACCGGAACATCTGGTAATCCGTGGGTTGCAAACAGTCTTTCTAGTCTTTTGATGACCGCTTCGGTGGTCGTGTTCCTTATTCGGTGGATTTCGAGCCAATTCGAGTAGGCATCTACGGTTAACAGGAAGGTGTGGCCTTTGGTTAGCCCAGCAAAATCTAGATGGATACGGGACCAGGGTCCCCGCGGTGTCTCCCATTCGGTTGGGATTGCCTTTGGTGGAGCGTTGCTTACTTCTTGGCATCTCTGGCAAGTTTTGACCCACGATTCGATTTGTCTGTCATTGCCTGGCCACCAAGCGTAGCTTCATGCGAGGGCCTTCATGCGCACGATGCCAGGGTGGCCATCGTGCAAGGTTCTTAGTAGTGCCTGTTGGAGTCGTTCTGGTATAACGACTCTATCGCCCCAGATGATACAGCCCTTTTGAGAAAACAACTCTGTTTGACGACTTTTGAATGGTGCAAAGTTGTCTGGTATTTGGTCCAATGGCCATCCGCGTTCTACCCACGTGAGGACTCGTGCTAAGTTGGGGTCGCATTTTGTTTATCTCGCGATATCACGGGCAGTTAATGGCGGTGTACAAAATGTCTCGATCTGCAACATTGTCATCGTTGGTGCGGGATCGTTGATGGTCTCTGGAAGTGGTGAATGGTTCAACGCGTCAGCGTGGGGAATAGCTTTACCGGGGCGGTATTGTAGCTGATAATTATAAGCAGCTAAGAATTCTGACCAACGGGTCATCCTGGGAGATAGTATATCGGGGGTTGGCTTATCCCCAGCGATTATCCCCAGCAAAGGTTTGTGGTCAGTCACTATAGTAAAAGCTCAGCCGTACACGTACTCATGAACTCTTTTAACAGCCGATACAATTGCCAGGGCTTCTTTATCAATCTGGCTATAATTTTGCTCGGTTTTCGAGAGTGTTTTTGAAAAATAAGCAACAGGGCTTTGCTACTGTTAGGCAATACATGGCTCAAAATGGCGCCCACTCCGAAGGGCGATGCATCACATGTGATATTTAATGGTAAGGTTTCATTGTACTGCATTAGTACAGGGTCAGAAATCAGTAGTTTTTTTTACATTACGGAATGCCAGCTCTTCTCTATGACCCCATACCCAATTTGCTTTTTTGTCCAGTAGGCGATGTAAAGGTTCAGCAACAGTCGCCTTGTGCGGCAAGAATACGTTATAGAAATTGATGAGGCCTAGAAATGCCTGGAGGTCAGCCTTATTCCGGGGTCTGGGAGCGTTTTTTATTGCTCTCAATTTGCTATCTGTAGGGTGAATACCCTGACTGTCAATTAAGTACCCTAAAAATTCAACACGATCTGTACACAGCTTGCACTTATTTTTCTTCACCTTAAGGCCTGCTTCTTGGAATTTTTGGAGAACTAGTCTTAAACGATCCCGTAAAATTTTTGGAGTGGGGGCAGCAATTAACACATTGTCAAAGTAGGGGACAACGCCTTTGATCCCCTGCAAGAGTCTCTCCATTAGGCTCTGAAAGATCCCCGGGGCTACACTGACTCCGAATTGGAGCCGTGTACATTTAAAGGCACCCCGGTGTGTTACAATTGTCTGTGCCTGTGCCGTTTTTTCATCAACCGGCAGTTGCTGATAAGCCTGAGCTAAATCTAGTTTAGCGAAGACTTTTCCGCCCCCCAGGGAATGGAGGAGGTGTTGCACCACCGGCACCGGATATGGATTTTGTTGCAGGGTGTGGTTCAGGGTGGCTCGGTAGTCCCCACAAATTCTAATTGAGCCATCCGGCTTAATTGGTGTCACGATTGGGGTTTCCCAGGGAGAGTGATCGGTTGGCTTTAACACTCCCTGGGCTATCAACTTATCAAGCTGTTCGTCGATTTTCGGTTTTAGTGCGAACGGAACTCGACGAGGCTTAAGGCAGATGGGAGCTATTTTTGGATTAAGGCTAAAGGATATCGGGGTCCCCTTGTACTCACCTAGCTTTTCCGCGAAGACGTCTTTGAATTCATGGGCGAGGTCCTCCTCCCAGTCACTGCTGACGATTCGGTTAATGCCTGTCACTTCAATGCCGAGTGGTGCGAACCATTGCAGGCCTAACAGGCTAGGCCGGTCCTTGTCGATCACCATCAGGGGTAAGTACGCTGTGCGGTTCTTGAACGAAACCCAGACTCGACTGGATCCTACGACTGGAATCCGGTTCCCCTGGTAATCTTTTAGCACGAGCCTTTGGAATTGAAGGTCTTGGCGCCGGATGGTAGGGATGAGTTTCTTGAGGGTCTTCCAGGAGACCACTGAAAGGGACGATCCCGAGTTGACTTCCATTTGGCAAGGCTGATTTTCGATGGCCACTTTAACTCGAATTTTCTTGGCATCCAATGAAGAGGCGTGACCGATAGTGATTGTTTGGTGAGCCTCTTCTCGCCTTGTTAGGTGATTCATGGGTCGGTTTCTGTAGGAGTGGTTTGCTGGTTCTCGCCTTACAGGGCAATTCCCTGTCGATTGGTGAAAATTGGCCCCCTTCGAGGTCTGGCTGGGTCCTAGGAGACTTCTGCAGACCTGTCCAATATGGCCTCATTTCCCACACTCGTGGCAGAGCGCGTCGCGGAATTTGCAATCGGAGCGGTAATGGTTGGCCCCGCAGCCAGCGCACGGTTGCTGGGACTTCGGGTAACGGTCCTGATCGGACTGCAGTCGATGGACCTCTTCTTCGTCGTTGTCTGACGACGAAGAGAGGTCCTCATGGTGGGCCGTCGGAAGCTGTCCTTCAGACTAAGGTGAAAGTTCGCAGGCCAGTTGGTGTGTCGGAGTGCGATTTCGGTGTAGTTGGGCAGCCGACTTCTTGGTCACTTCCGCTGCCGTAGCCTCAGCGATGGCATCGGCAAGGCTAATGTCTCCCTTAGCCATTATTTTGCTCTGCACGTTTAGCGCATCTAATCTTAGAACTACTCGGTCTCTCAAAGCCTCTTCTAGGTCGGCAAAATCGCAGAGGCCTCCCAAGTTTCGGAGGTCTGCAACGAAATCCGCAACGCTTTCTCCTTTCCGCTGGTTTCTTTGGTAGAACTCATGCCATCTTATGAGCATTGGAACGGTCGGTGCATAGTGGGCCCTTAGTAGCGGTTCGAGGACGTCCCAGTCCATGGCCTTCACTTCAGCCGGTTTTGCTAGCGCCTTGGCCATCTTGAATACGGTCGGCCTGCAATGCGTCAGGAATACCGCCCGTTTCTTCCCGGTTGTGGCATCCTTCAGATTATTCATTTTCAAGTACATTTGGAAACGGTCCATGTAGGACTACCAGTCCTCTTGAGCTGGGTCGAACGGAGCGGGTGGTACTACGCCGCCGGACATGGTTCCGCCATTGTGCGTTTCAGCCACGCGCTCAGTTGTCTTCTTCATTGTTTAATCAGTTCTGACATCTCCACATCCCACCTTCGTCGCCAGTGTTAAGTCTGGAGCATGGGTGCGAATAATGGAGACGAGCCGGTAGAAACAGTGAACTTTATTTACATGGTGTGACAGCTCAAACTGGATGGCTGCTATAGCCTTCCTTATATAGGCAACTTATTAACTATTCAACCAATAGCAATCCGGGAGCGCTAGCTCCGTTAACCAATGAGAATGGCCTGTTAATGGCCAATCAGATTCTCCTGAACGGACCAATCTGATCTTGCCATTAACAGCCAATCAGAAGTGCAGGGCCAGAACCCTGCACTTGACTTCAAGCTCAAGATAACTTTATTTAACATTTATTCATTCAGAACACAGATCTTGCTCACAGATTGCACAAAGGAAATCACAATTATTATACTGGAGCAAGAAAGAAGAACTTTTAATTTTTTGTTTGTGCTTCTCTGTTGTTGGAGTTTCTTGGCTCTCTAAAAACATTTAGTTAAAGGTCAATATAAAATTATATGGAGTTGCACACACATGCATGCACAAGTGACAGAATTTTCTAGATAGGCTGTAGCACTTTGTGAAATGTAATTTGGTCCATTGTGAACCTGTCCAAGAAATGCTCAATTGCATTTAATGGGTTGAATTGTAACCTAACATGTATAACAAGAATTAATTAGGAGTAATCACTGAACAAAAACATCACCTTTTCATAAAAATCTTAAGATTATTTTAAAGTACACATGATTTGCTGTAAATAGAAAGCATAAACAAATCATTCACCAACATTTTCAGATTTGGGAATGATGGCATATTTTTTTACATTTATAGTTTTCACATACCTGTTCCTCCCTCATGGCCTGCAGCTTCTTAGCCTTACTCTGGCGGTAATATTCCATGATCATCATGGCTGCATAGATTTTCCCCACTGTCAAGTCAGTAGCTGCAAAATAAGAAAAACAAAACAAAACAAAAATCAAACATCACCCTCCACCTTAGTGCTTCCTTAGTGTTATAAATTGGCAACTCTCCAGTCTTTAGACTCAAAATATTTGATTTTCTCTCAGCTAGTTCTATATACTACACCAGCTGCCCCAATGGCTATTTAGAAGGGAAAGGAAAGTTCAGTTATTCAGACTTTGAATATAAACCATCACATAATGAGGTACAGTACAATATAGCCTTGAATACTAAATCTAATCGGAATATTTTATGAAACAGTAAATTGCACGGATTTGTTCAGGCAGTCATGAGGAGGAAGGTGGGAGGAAAAGGACGAGGAGAAGAAGAAGGAGGAAGCAGAAGCAGCAGCAGAAGAAGACGACTTATCAGAAGATATTCTGATTTCTTACAATTTTATGCTTTGCAACAACATACAAAGTCCTGCTTTTCTTAGAGAGAAGGTTTCTGCCTAAATCAGCAAGAAGCAAGTCAATGGCTAAGCACCCCAGAAAACTGCATTTTAGAATAGTTTTCTATTCCTCTCATATTACAGTATCATCAGGTGTGAAGTGTAGCCCAAGTGAGGAGATTTCAAAGGTTTTTTTAACTTCAATATTGTTCATCATCCGAAGGGAAGAGGAAAAGGTATGTCATACTCTAAGCTGATGATTTAGGATATAGGATTTCTCCATAAATACACAGACAAATAGTGTGAGCTATTGAAATACTTAGTGAATATTTCAATCAGAAGATAGTGATCTATGCCATCCAGAATTAGAAAATTACCCCTCCCCCTGCCCCAATTCTACGATTGCACATCTCTGGCTCAAAATTAGAGGAGAAAACAGTGCCTTAGAACAATACTCTAGATTAAAAGAGGTTAGGAACATCTTAGCTAGCTTTTGGATTTTGGAAAAAAAAATATTTGTGTAGTTATCAGCTATAACCACAAAGCTGAAATAAGTTACAATGAAATTCAAGAAAAGGAATTCAGAAGTGGATACTGGTAGTTAAAAATGGTTTTTAACGTATTATTTTTAATGCATAATGGTTTATAAAGAGAGTTAGGATAAAGCTGAAGATATGAAACTATACCTATATTGTCTCTAGAAGGATTATAATAACTAAGGTAAAGTACTGAATTACAAATTTGTTTTTAAAATATTTCTTTCATTAGCTTTCTGAAAAGTTTTTTTTTTTTGCTCAAAATTTTCTCATATGTACTTACTTATTATGGTAGGATTATAAAGTAGTATTTGCATACTGAGAAAATGACAGAAAGGTAGAAATAGGCAAGATTGGCATTGATAAGGCTTAGACTGAAAGTAATGATTAAAAAGTTCTTACATTTGTGCGGGGTGACTAGAAGATCTAGAGTTTTCTGGGATAGGTTGGGCCAGATTGCCATCATCTCTTTTCTCAATTCAGCATCCATCTGCTGTTTGTCAGCCCCCCCTAGAAGATTCAAACCAGGAATGAGAGGAAAAAACAAATGGCTAGACATCCCAACTCTACCTCTTCCCATTGAAATGTTAAACATTTACTTTTTATCAGTGTCGACACTAATTTTGCTTTTTAAAATGCTATTACAGTTTATATTCAAATTTGATAAAAGTATTATTTAAAAATGTTTAATCATTTAACAATCACTTCAAATTAGAGGAGAAAAATAGCATTTCTGATTGTCTATGATCTGAAAATATTTCTATAATCATCTGGAAAGTCAAGAGAGATGGATTCTAGTATTATGTTTCTAATTTTCTAAATAAAGGGAGAAATTTATTGAGGTATAAAAATGCACTGTGTCAAAAGAAGAAAAAACTGAAGCAGATTATTCCAACAAAATGTTTCATCATAACTGCAAATTAGGAATTAGGAATTAATCAATGAATTAATAATGCACATGATTTTTTTTTAAAAAAAAACCCAATGCTCTCTTGCCTTCTTGAAACTGTCAACACTGCAGTGTACTTATTCTGCATCAATTCTCCTTATTTGTATAAGGTATTGCCACAAGCAGAGTTTGTATTTAACATTACCTCATTATTAGTATCTGAATATGTGTTTTATTTAGTCTCATTTCTCCAAATGCCTTTATATGCCAGCAAAATAACTGGATCTATGGAAATGGCACTTGCCTTTGGCAATCTTGATGTCAAGGGCAGTCCTGATCAATGCCATAAGAGTAGAATTGAAATGGACTGTGTTGTCGTCTGCCACAGGTAAATCCATTCGTAGTAATCTCTGGAGAAATTCAAGCAGCAATGTGTGAATCTAGGATCTCCTTCACTTTCCAGTTTGTCATGCATAGAGGAATATAAGAGCCTGGGGGAGAATTCTGAGCTGAGATACTTTATCTGTGTTGTCTCTATTATTCAGATTATCCATACTAATGAACTACTTGCAACTGTTCTACTTCATTTTTCTTTCACCCAACATTTTCTATGCACAGATGCTCTGGATTTTCCACCAGCCATGTGGAAATTTGGTTACAAGTAATTCTACATAATAATTACATAAATGTCCAATTAACTACGAAGCATGCGGCTGAAAAGTTCATTGCATCACAATACTTGGAATCTATTTCCACATTAATGTAGCTAGGATTTTTAACAGAGTTAAAATTGTTTTTAGACTTCCGTTTTAACCCTTAGATTCTGCTGCTCTATAGACTATAGGTTTCAATACTCATAGCTCTGCTTCCAGACTTTCCCCACAATTGCTTACAAAATTCAGGATTTTCTGTTCAGTATCCTCACTTGAATTTGCATGATGCTTTACTACCGTTATCAAATGAATCCCATCTTCTAACTCCCACAGAGTTCTCCCCCAGATCTCAAGTTGCATCTGTATTTTAAAGTAAAAATTGAAAAGTAACACAAAGTCCCATCTTTTCAAGATTGCAGACAGCAGCAGTAAAGGGATGGGTTCAAGGAGAATGCATTCAACCATTGACCAAGAGCAAGTTTTGTCAAATGTGTAAGGTTAGAAGCATGCAAAAGAAGCATGCAGCATGCAGCATGCATCACAGCACTGCACAGTGTAAAGGCATCCACAGAATACATATTGAGACTCATTCATAGCTCTGATATAGATTGATCTATAGGGAGAGATCCAGACTGTGGGCTCTTGGTGCAAAAAATGGGTGCATCCTTAACACAAAAAAAGAAAGAAATGAAACTGGCAGATCATAGGCCATGTGCCATTCCTCTGAGCCAAGGCTATGGGCTGGAGATCACACAAGATGCTCAGGGTGGGGCTCAATTAGCTAGCGCATTAGCTGAGATAGGCTGCGGACTAATGGAAATGGGGGTTAGACAGTAACGGGTTTGGGAGTTTGTTAAGTAAATGTCACTGAACAGAGGTGCACAGGATGATAGGTAAGATCAAAACAGGGAAGGAAGAAAGCAAGAGAGAAAGTGGGAGGCACACATACAAGTGATGATGACACATTCAGCAGAAGATCCCTGAGGAACCTCATGTCCAGAAAACCTGTAGATCAGCCTACACTGGAGGCCAACTGAAAAAAAGCTTACCCAGGGTTTGTGCTTCTGCATTCAGCATTCCCTCTTTGGCAATTTGTTAAGAATGCTGCCTGTTCCCTTACTTCCTTTGTATTTTTCAACTGTTCATCAACAGGCTACAAGCTGGTGTGTAAACTCCAGTTCTGTCATATAATTCAATCCAATTTGTCAGAGATAATCTTTTGCTTCTGGCCACATGCAATGTCTTGCGTGGAGGCGAATGGTGAGTCACTTCTAGATAGGTTGAGGTAATAATGTTCCCAACCCCATCATTTAGACCATGCCTTTGTAGTTTGAAAATTAATTCACTGAGGATTGTGGGGTGGCACTTCAGATATTTTGGCAGTTCATCTAGACTAGTTGTAGAAATTATAATTTTATTGTGTAGCCAAAATCAAATAACTACACAACATAGGAGGATTCAGCTATTATTACTCACTAGTTGCAGTTTCCAGGATTACATTAACAATACTCCTGCAACTGCTGTATATTTCCACAGAATAATAGTGCTTTAATTTAAGGACCAGCAGTACTGTCCTGGATTGCATGATAAGCTTTCACTCAAAGGTTATCACATTAAAGCATTCCTATTCTACCATTAAAAATGTATGGATAAAGCCTTGGCATAGCATTAAATTGTGAATTGTTTTTTCCCTGTTCCAATTTCCCCCCCAACTTTATTCTTACCCTTTTTATTTAATCAAAGAAATATCCCAAATATGTTTTTATACTGGCTCAAGTAATCTCAAGACCCGCTAAAGTATAATTCCCTTCACCAGATTGTGTGTACTTGTACTTTACATAATTTCACTTATAGTCTTCAGCTTCTCCTTACTGAATTTGAAGTTTCTTGTGACTTTTTATTTTTGTAGTACAGAAAGCCCAAAGACAGTAGCTTGGATTCTCATGCACTGGAACAAGATGGTTTAAGCAAGTTAAGGGAGATAAAAACATCACATTGAGTAAGCCAGAGTGTGAGGACTATTGAATATGAGAATGACAGGTTATATGTAGATTCCAGATCTGTAGGGGAATGAGCCTTTAAAATTGTTATTTGATACAGAAGTAAGTTTGTATACTAAGGAATAATAGCAGAAAAGAAAATGGGGAATGATGGATGGTAGAGGTAGCAATTCTTCCATTAGGTCAGATAAGGCAATCAGAAACTCTCATTCCTTTCCCCACAGTCATGGATTTGAGAATCATTCCCTCTCTCTGGACAGCCAGTGACATATATAAGTGAACCTAGGGATGCATAATGATAACTAATTATAAAAGTATAAATAGAAGGATTAATCAACTCTAGGGAGGGAGGGAGGGAAATTACTGTAGGGTTACTTCTAGGAAATCTTTTTTATTCAAAAGATGTATAGTTGAGAAACAGAAGCACAGCCACGGAAATAGTACAAGTAAGAAAGATCCTCTGTATCTTGATACTGAAGCCTTGACCCAAAGCTTCTTTATCTTAAGTTTTGCATATCATGTTAACCAAGTATTCCCCAAATAAATCAGTTTACACTAAGTAACAAAACCTATGGATTGAAACCAATGGCTCTACTTGTCAGGAATATATAGAATATTCTGTGGTCTTCTTTAGTCCCCATGACAAAGACAAGATGGCAGTCTTGTTTATTGATCTATTTATGCATTTCTCGTCTTGTAAGTCCACCTTTATTTGAAAACTACTTTAATACTTAAAGCTCTATCAAAAGCAAAGTTTGCAGAAACTATTTGCATGCTGTATTCAGACTGGTCTTTGAGAACATAACTCTTTTATTGATGGAAAAACAAGCTGCTGTGTGATTTGAGTTCATATCCTCTTCTGAACCTTTACAATTTGGGTTTAGAGCTCATTATTTGGTAACAGAACATAAATGTAGCATTTTGAAAACATGGCTATATGTGCTTCCTCTTTGAAGCACTGCTCAGTTAAAAGAGCAGATTTTCTGTAAATGCAGCTTTTGTCTTCAAAAGCAACTGAATTTTCCATTTTTGATCAGTATCTTCTTAAGATGAGTAACTGTTACTGGGATAGAAAAGAATATCTTCTTCAGTTTCTCTTTCTGTTCATAGCTTGCATTGCTTTGAGTATCTTCATACACAGAAATGTAGCAAGTAGTTACATGGAAGTGGGTTTGTTTCCAATGTAGTAGTAGTTTACAACAAAGATGCTTCCCCGGTCCTTATATTGCTACCTTTTCAGCACCATCAATGTTTATCTTCTCAGTTATGTAATCTTTCTACAGTATTTCAGTCTCCATAGTATTTCAAGAATTTTATTACTCATTAAATTTTACTGTCTGTTTAACAGAATTTTTAGTTCATGTGTGTATTGTTGCATTTTGTATAAATTGATGGTTTTACTATGCATCATCCACAGAACTTCTAAACACAGAAATGAGTAAATAAGAATAAAAATACATAAACAAAAGTTATTTCTATAGAGAAACACTATAGCTTAATATTAAAATAAACATTTGCACATGGAAGATCTTGACCTCAGTTATGTCCCTTAGAACCTGACAAAAGGTTTATAGTTTACAGTTGGAAAACAATTAGATATGAGTGAATAAAGTAACATTTCTTTGCTTAAAGCAATTTTATATATTCATTTGGCAGTTCTCATGTCTGTTACTGTTAATTTCAGTTAAATTGGGGCATTTCTTCCAGTTCCACAATCCACAAGCAAAGAAAGGCAATGTAGCTTGATCCTCTTCTTTTGCTCAAGTCTCATATTGCTTCTTCCTCTTTTCTATCTTAACTTTATTTACAAAACTATCCTTAGGTATTGGTAATTGTATGAAAACTTTTAATTAATATTTATATTATCCTTTGCCCTTGTATCATATTTAAACAGTGGGAGTCCTTCAACATAGTAGAAGGTTCCTAGTGTTATCAGTCAAAAGGCATCATAAATCTATTCCATCTTTTCCCCCTTAATAATTTTCTCTGGAAAAAATGACAGAAGAAATGGTGAGAAAGGACTAAGCATTTTGAATGGGAGATGTAGACAGTATGCATTATAAAAAGTGATTATTTTCAAAGCAAGTGATATTGTACTTAAGTTTCCAAATGTGCCTGAATGATTAGCACCTGGTGTTGTGTTCACCAAAATTCTTGTTGCTTATGTTGTAATTTATCCTTCTTAGCAAGGTCATGTTCATTGCAAGATAAATGGGAATGTTTACTTTAAATGCTTATTCTCTGAGTCCAATAGAGGATATTTTCTACCTCAGGATGTTGTATCTCCTGGAGCTAGTAGGTAGGGTCCACAATTAAATTTGCCTTTTCAAAGGATGAGAAGCCATATTATCTCCCAGATTGTCTTAGAAAAGCTGTGCTTTTAAAGTTTTAGCAACGTTTCGGCAGAATCTCATCTGCCATCATCAGGCTTCTGTAGATGAACACAATACAGAAGCCTGATGATGGCAGATGAGATTCTGCCAAAATGTTGCTACAACTTTAAAAGCAAAACTATAATGATGTGGGAAAATACCCAAACAAAGCTGAATACCATACATATAAATACCCGCAAAAACTTAAGAATATATATATATATATTTCAGTTTCATAAAAAAGGCAATCTACTAAATTACAATCCAATGTTGTAATAGTAGTGGATTCCTGTACTGGGCAGTGGCCTGAATTAGATGTTCTCTAGCACTCTTCCAATCCTTACATTTCATGACCCAAAAGGTCAGACAGAAGGAAATCCCCAGTGAGTACTGCCTACCAACCCTCATATATGATGAAATAGAAACATAAATAGAATTATGCTTTTCTGAATTAGAAATAGCTGAATGTCCTCCAGAAGTTTCAAATAATAGATAATCATGGTCAGAATTCTCATTTTCTTCTAAGCCCCATGGAAAACATTCTCAACTTTGGGATATATCAAAGCATTTATGGAAGGAATTCTGACATTAGCAAATCATCAACTCAATGGGACATGACTTTTCAAAGCTCTGAAGCACATATATCTATTTTGTACTTGTTAGAAAATGTCTATGCAGAGGCCCATGTACAACCAATATCTCTCTCATAAGAAAATTGTCTTGGAAAATTAGTGATGGTTACATATTCATTCTCATGAGCAAGTAAGCTGTTACATTCCCTGGCATTTTTCTTTCTATCATACATTGTGAAGTCAGTACAAAAGAATGAATTTATTAACATGTTCCTTGTTTATCTAGTATGGAAGGCTAAGGTAATTTCCAATTTTTGAAACTCTAAAATTCTGCAAAACTAAGACCTGTACATACATTTAATTTAGGTCATGCAATGCATACTCCTTAGAATGTAATCACATCAGAAAGAATAACTAGAGGAAATTTTATTGCAACCAAGAAATTAATATTAGAACAAATGTAGAATTTTTGTAAAAATAAATTAGAATTCTCTGATTTTAAAACTTATGAGCTGATAACTATCAAGAAATTTATTTTAAGAGACAGCAGCTTAAACAGTCATACAACCATGGGCTTAAAGGGAACTTTGTAAGTACTTTCACTCTGTAAGCATTCAATCAACTTCCATGAGACAAATCTATAGAATATTTATTAATTGGACCATCCTTTAAAATGGCTTTTAGCATGATGAGAGAAAAATGTTATTTTTACTTCAACTCAGGATGCTATTTTATGGTAGCAATTTGATGTGTGATAATGTTGGCGTTCAAGCAATTATCTAAGTCAATGTCAAGTAAGTTGAGACTATTGATAGCTTCCCAGACAGGGTATTTTTCCTTTCTATTTTTAACAGAATAAAAAGTTCTTTCTTTATGCTCTCTAAGCTAAAAATGTAAAGAAAGAAAAGGTTTCCAGGATGTTATTTGAAAAACTGAATTACAGACATTGCTATGCAGCTGTAATTGAATGTTATTGAAAAATCCTTGCAACTGAGCATTGACAGAAAATCCTGGATATAGAGCAAGATATCTTAGCATTTTGGTAAAGCTGAAGCTAATCATGAGAATGGAAGAAAGCAGCTACTATTATCTTTGATAGTATGTGAAAGTAAACATCATTGAAATCCAATGTCACGAACCAACTTCCCAAATGAAGTAGTTGAACTATGCTTACTGTTATGTATGCAGAATTTCTTAATGCTAATTTTAAAAAAGTTGAGATCATCTAGAAGAGGTGAAATGAGAACAAGCTTTCTTTTTACATAGAGGCTGTGGTATTGGTTCTATATCTCTTTTTCAAATTAGTTAGCTACTTTTGGATGAGAATAACAGGTAGCACCCTAGGCACTTTAGCAGGATTAATGTCAAGCTGCATAACATAGACTTGTGGTGAAAGGATGTGATACATTCCACTAGTTCAACATGATCTGCCAAACTAGTTGGTAAAAACAGCCTGTCTACAAGCTGCATTGCAGAGTTTGGAACAGATGTCTACAAATCATTTGCATTGAAATGTTAATACCTCTGTATCTCCAAGAAACACTTTTGAGAATATTTTGCTACAATTTGGAATTTAGGGTAAAACTTGTAATTGCATTTTGAGAAGGAGCTCTGATTCCATCATTGGTAGTATAATACAAGTTCGACAGATGCCATGGAACTAAAGTATGGAGTATTTTTTTCATATATTGAAATTAGCTCAAGTACCATTGATTTTGAAGACAAAGTTTTCTACATGGGATTTCGCCTTTGAAGTTCTGAGGATCTCACAAGCCTCCTTAGAGAAATAGCACTTGTCACAGATTTTGCTGTGTAGTTCACATTATGCTGCAAAATGTTGCTCTGTTGCTTTCACAGTCCTTCTGTCTCAATACATGTTAAAAAAGCTCTCCAAAGAAAAAAAGATAATTGCCCACAGAAACATAGAAGTTGGTAATCCTGAAGTCCAAAGTTGCTGTGAAGTAAAAACTGTGACCAAAATCATCATGTTTATGGCTTTTCATACTGGTAGGAGATGCCTTTATTATGATGAATATGGTGGTGTATTTGAAAAGTGCATTTCTTCCCCTGAACCTTGTAGAATTTTTCCAGTTTTTTAAAAGTTGGAAGAATGGATGACAATTTAAGGAATAAAGTTCCTTCGCATCATACAGTATTGTAATATTAATATAAACTGAAGGTACTGGAAGAGTCATTTTGAATCAATTAAACACCGGATTCTCTATTAACAGACTTAAGATGTCTAGCTCTAATGCTTTCTCTGCACAAAGGCTATAGGTAAAACGGGAGTGGGGCTGATGGGAGCACCTATAATCATTAAATCTGATGAGGTGATAGAAGGGTATACTGTTAATGTAAATTCAATTGTATACATTCAAGACTTCTGAAGGGGCAGGAGGTGCCAATGGAATATTTCAGGATATAGTACTAAGGTTTAAGTGATTGCCAAGCTAATAATTGTTCTGGAGATATATGGCAATAAATATCTATTCCAAAAACCTCAATCCTGTATTCAGATACCAGCAAAGTTTTGAAACAGCAGAAGTAGGAAACAGGTATCAATACGGATATGAAGTAAGCAAATAATTCTTGCCTATCCACTGGCAATAGATCCCAGTAAGGTGAATTTGTGGGGGAATTGGGGAAGAGGCAGCATTTCCATTTTTTGAAGGGTTATAGTCATCTAACTTTTCTCCCGTCTGTAGAATCTTGGATCTTGCCTTCTCAGAACAACAGTCTACTATCACAGGTAACATGGAATCCAACGTCAAAGTTGGTACTAGTGAAATCAGTCTTGGGATTGAAAAAAAATCAAAGTTGACACTTTGATTGTCATTATTATAGAATATTGTGAAATGGATGGCAACAGTGCCATCAATGGAACAAGGTTTTGCAAAGGTTGAGCCCAATTTCTTCCTGCTCCTTTTCTGAAGGGACAGTTGCCTGAAAAGTTTGTTCGGTTGCTCAAGGTAAAAAAAAAGTAGCCAAAGAAAATAAAAAGTAAACTTCACCTAGGGAATTTTCCAGACCATATTTTGTATAGGTGCTACCTCATGCATGTGGCTCATAAATACCACGAAGTCTTCTTACAGGTATCTTCAGTGCTCTTTTCTGATGTGTGCATGAAGACAAATCTTTGACAACTTGACAAAAACTATAAAATCCTGTTGGTTGCTTGATGCTTGGATGAATTTAAAAGCTTCCAATCGTGACATGTTTTTTTTCCTGAGATACTTAGTTATTTGAGGCATAAGATAACTATGTTTTCATTCTATTGGCAGATTAAAAAATTCAAATCTAAAGAGATATACTATGGTACAGTTCTTAAATGAATAAATGAAGAAGAAGTGGCCTTAATATAATTATTGTGTTCATGGGACCCTTTAATTGTAAGGAAGAAATCAATTTATTTTCTTGAAGTTCTGTGATCCAACAGATCAGTCACAACTTGTAACTACAGTAATGCGTTGGCCAAGTCCAGAAGACAATCAGTTCAGATAGGTTTTCTATCAGCAGATTGACGGTTCTTGAGAATTTGGAAGATACATGATTAGAATGAGACCTGGGAAGAATTCTTAGATATTTGGTTCCATTAATGTAATTAGTAGGCAACATTTTTTCAGCAGAAAAACTTTTACTTTTGAAAAAGGAGGTTGATCCCCAAGGTCCATAAAAAGCATGAGTAAAATGTGAAATTGCTGGAGTGGATAAAACTGAAATTTTCAACCACATTATTTTTTTAATTTGGGAAGGACTTTCTATGTGGACTCAATCTAAAATTAGTGATTGGCTAGACTGAATAGAGGGATTGTATTGCTTAATTTCCACAGCACAATCTTAGGAGTTTTTCAGAAATTATAAAATTGGAGATACGGATATTCATGGAGAAATAAACTGTTCATCTTTAATTGATCTTTTGAAGGTTTAAACATGATAGGTAAAATGAAATGGTTGGTTAGCTTTGGACCTATGTTCATTTCCTCCTGGCTAGTGAGAAAGCTTTCATTTATCCTTGTCACCCTTATGGTATTCTAAGAGTCTGGAAGCAAAAAAAAATGAACCAATTAAATCAATCTAAGAGCACTTATATTTATCTTAGTTTCTTAACTATTGCATGTGCTTTCTTGTAGCAAAATATAGGTCAAATCTCTGAAATGGATAGCATCCAGAGTTAAGTAATCCAAAAGGGCTCCTTTGCATGAAAATTTCTGTAGGGCATACTTGACTGGTCTGGGATGATATCAAAGATGCTGTCTTTTATGTTGTTTTTATATTGGCAGAAGCTCCAAATGCTATTAACAGTGTTTTTATGTACATCTCAACTTTTTCTCACAGGGGAGATTAAGACTAGACCTCCAATAGGAAATTAATGCTGCAACAGAGGTATCAGTAATAGGAAATGTGAGCAGTTCTGAAAGTGGGAAATGCATAGTTTTTATTCACTCATTCAAAGTCTGTTTCTGGAGGCATGGGCCAATCTGCTTTTCAAAGGTTATTAATGTAGTTTGAAGACAATAACTACATACATGGTAAGAAAGAAAATGACAGCAAAAGCAAGTATTCAGGTTCATTGAACAGAAGAGAATTATAGAACGCTACATGTATTGGCCAATAAGTTGTGAAAAGTTCAGCTTGGAATAAACAAGTCCCTGTAGAGGGAGGCTAAAGTTTTCCTGAAAGGACAGCTTCCACTTTTAAAATAGAATCCAGAGATTTCCAAGAAGCTGCAAGAGAGACAGCAGGGAGGAAATACTAATGGATACCTTTTCGTCACCTTTGGAATTTCCCCACTTTTAAAGGGTCTTTCTTTGAACTTTGAGAATAAATTAACAGCCTTAAATGGGAAAGAGATGAAGGAAAGGTGAAATAATGTTCTGATAATCCTGAATCCCAATGTGTATAAATAGGACTTCTCCTCATGGGGACAGATTCTTTTGATAGTCCAAAAGCATTCATTTGCACCAACCAACCAAATATCATTGATCCTATGTTCAGAAGCAATTTGGTAATGTTAAGGAGTGATTTCCACCTCTTAAACTCCCAAACTATCTTTCAAAATAGGCCTAAAAGTTACGTCTAAAGGGAAGAGAGAGGAGTCATGATAAATCCAAATGAATTGTTGGAGGTCATAACTGGCCCAAGGATTTCCACCCTTGAAATAGGAATGAGCTAGATCTGTCCCTTAGCTCTCTTGGGTTTCTTCCCTGGATAACTGAGTTGGAGCAAATGGGAGATTTATTACTCACCCCCACCTCAGACATCCACCCAGAAGATCTTGGAGCCAAAATGGAAAGCTGCCCTGAGGGATGGAATGTTGGCCCTCTTCCAAGCTGTTGCCCTCAGAAGCCTCCATTCGTTGAGTTCGAAGAAGTGGGCTCGGTGACTGTGTCCCCGCCCTGCCCTGTAGAAAAGTGGAGGGCAATGGGATGGAACTCAGCACTTAGGAATGGAAGAGGTTGCATCTTGTGGGTCTTTGGTAGTTGATGGAACCTAATGGCTGGTACAAGTGCTGGTCTCTAATGATACTGAGTGTCATGAACCATCTAGTATTACATTCCCATAGTTACAAAGAAATGGCAGGAATAGACAGATATACCCTCTAATTCTTGGTTCCCTGTTTCTTTAGGCTGGAGGCAGATTAGCAACAGTGCAGAAAATATATCACCCAATCCCATTGCCTTCTCACATGCCCCATCTTTTAGTTTAGGCAAGTAGATATAGGAGGTGGAAAAGGGAAAGGAGATGCTAGGTAGCTATAAAGAAAAATAAAAAAACAACATTTTCTAAATATTATGTATACTGAATGGACTATTAAAGAATTTCATTAGACCAATCACTCTACTCTCTAGGCATGACCACAGGTAGAGGCAAATGTACTTGTGCACCCTATTAGCTCCAGGAAGTTGTGCCATCCTGAGGTTGATGATGCCCTCTGTAGGACACATGGGAAGAGCAACAATCTCTTTTATTTTTTAACTCAAACAATCATAGAAAAATGAATCTACCAAGAGGCCGAAAGATTTAGCAAGAGGCAGTTAAGGATAGTATTACATTTCTACTATGGCTTCTGCGTAGTAATTCAGAAATGTAGGAACCATAAGGGAGATATGCAATTGCATCTGAAGGCCTGTATTAACTATTAGCAACCAAATGGACATTGCATAATTGGACAGAATATTTTTTCCTACATGACTCCTTCATTAATAAACAACTGGACAAGACAACAATCCCACCCCAAAATCTCTGGTTATGTCAGAAACTTTTAAGTATAGTGATTGATGCAATAATGTACTTTTTATTACTATTTGAATCAGAATCCTTGGATACATAGCCCAACATTAAAAACTGCTACAGTTCATCTGAAGAACCTCATTCACAGATTTTGACTCGAGTTTCATTTTGAAGCATTTCATAATTTCCTTTGTGTTCTTGCTTGAATTCATGTGATTGCCTTTGTTATTCCATCATATAGTGGCATATTTGCTACATAATTTTCATAGTCTCAGACTGCACTGCACCTCAATCAACTCATTTTATCTCCTGCTAACAAAGGTAGAGAAAAACCCTTTCCATTCAAGTGAGAGTAAACATTTCAATAGGAAGGCCATGAATCAGTAACAGAAATCCAATGGATGAGGTGAAGGAAAGATCTTTCTGACTCACTCACACACATGGAAAATGTCAAAGAACTCTGGTTGCTGAATTGGGAATTGGGAGAGAAAAAAAGACACACTTTGGATCTGTTACTGAATTGTGCAGAGAATTAGGGTTAGACTATGGAAATACTGAGGGACAGAAGGAAAAAATTCTGACAGAACTGTATTGACAGAGGAAGAGGCATGAAAGCAGAGAAAGGGGGAAGAGGCAGAAAAAGGAGTAATTGCTTCTTGTTAATAGTGAATGCCTTCTCCTAATGTTCTTGTAGACAGAAAATTTTTCAGGTCAAGCAAATTAATACCTGAAATTCATCTGACATGGTGCCAATTTCCTTGTTAATCGTCAATTATACATAGATGAACTAACAAGGAAAGTGCATGGGAGGTTCTCCAGATGTGTGGTGATGTTAGTTGGGGAATTTTGCAGATTGTCCAAACATCTGGAGACTGCCAAGTTTGGGGAAGTTGCTATTAGTGAGGGTTTGAAGGAAGACTGTTATACATAATTTTTCACAATTTTATTGCCCTTTTTCTGTAGTGTTCTTTCTTATATTATTATTTATCTCTTCAATTGCATAGCTAGCTTGTGCCATCTGGATACTTGAAATGATTTTTGCCTATCTTATTCTACAGTGTTGTGTAGTTTAAAGTAGAGAAAAATTAGTTAGGTAAATCTTTTTAAAGTATGGAACTTGATGATAAAAACACACAAAACTGGCTTAGATGTTAACTGTATGTTGATTAAAGAAACTTCATTGTTCAATGTTCAGAATAAGCATTTATTAAACATTCCAGGGTCAAACTAGATGGTGTTATTCATATTTTTAATTGAGGTGTATATTTATGTATGTATTGCTGGGGAGAGGCATAATAGCAACTTTTCTTCTAATGTAAATAGCAAGTATGGGAGGTTGATCCTGACTGAAATTATGCCATACGTATACCCTGGTTTTTATATGGCATAGCCTGATAGCATTATTTTCATCTAATAATATCCTGCAATTGAGACAAATTGTTATGTATTTTTAGCTACTCTAGTTTTAAAGTAGAATTTTCCCTTTTCTCCTGACACCAGCATTTTTATTGGGGCCATGAACTAGCATGTTTTTAACAACCTTGTAATCCCTTGCTTCAGGGTGGAGTCGGGGCAACCAAATGGAGCTAAGCATTTACAGGCCAGATTCCCTTCCTGATTTCTATGTAGGGTTCGCAGTAGATGTCTTCTCTTTGCATCCTAATAGAGAAACATATGTCACTGCCAAGGATTGAATTCTCAACCTTCCAAGGGGGAGGTGGGCATCTTCACCTCTAGGCCTCTGTACTGGTTGGGCCACAAACAGGCATAATCCTCCCTTCTGGGTAATTCTGCTACAGGCTGCAGGAAAATCTGGTTCATTCAAACTGGGCTATTCACTATGTTTCTGGTTATTTCCTTGCTTGGAGAACTGCATCAAGCAAAACTGAAGCTGAGTAGTAGAGGAGTGGGGGGGGGGTACTGCATTGAGAAACAGAAGCAATAGCAGTAGCACTTAGACTTATATACCGCTTCATAGTGCTTTACAGCTCTAAGCAGTTTAAAGAATCAGCATATTGCTCCCAACAATCCGAGTCCTCATTTTACTGATCTCAGAAGGATGGAAGGTGGAGTCAACCTTCAGAAATATAGGTTTCTCTCTGCCACTTCAGACTACAACCTTCCTATCACACCTGAAAGCTACTCATATGAAATGTATTAATATTTACTTATCATGTATTTGTTTACAGGAGAATCTGGAAGAGGTAGCTTATCACTTGACAAGTCACCAATTAAATGGATCAACTTTGTCAGAGACCAGTCAGGTAAAAAAACTGGCTTCTTCCTCTGTCTGCTTCTTCTGCAATTGCAGCTCTGGAAGGTAAAGAACTATCAATTATCTATGAATTATCTTAAAAAACAGGTGAAAGGAGCTACAATGTCTACATAAGACATGTTACCTTTTTTTATATATTGAAACGAAGTTTAACATTCTTTCAGAAGTGTGCTAAACTCAAAGTTAAAACAGCTGATAGACAAGGGTGGTAGCTGCAAAACAAAATGGGAAGCTCTCCTACTACACCGAGGACACACTGTGCTGGAGAGAAGTTCCCTGAAGATGGGCTCCACCATGAGTCCGAAAGCTTAGAAAACAAAACCTCTGTTCTTGGTGATCAACTCAAATTGGATCCTGCAACGTTATCCTGGACATGTATATTCACCTTCATTTGTGAGCAACTACTCCCCACTACCAGCTGTTATCTCAGCTATTTTTAACCGCAAAGAGCACTAAACCCATTGCCATATTTATGAATCTTTCACTGGACCCATGTCCAGCAGTAAATTTGTTTAAATTAAAAATAGCCTCCCCAGCACCTGATCTTTAGCTGTTTCCTGATAAGCCTTTTTTTGCTCCTGTTTGTTCCAGATTTTCAGTCTAGGCTAAGGAAGAGTTGGACAATTTGGAACAGTCTGTCCTTTCTCCATCTTTAATAAGCAGCTGATCTCAGACAGAGAGTTGGCCAGGCAGTACACTAAAGTAGTAAAGCCACATTTTGGCAAAAGGCTAAAATAGTGGCTGGCTGACTATCAAAATTCTTCCCTTCTCCCCTCCCCTAGTTCATTAGGGATAATTATTTTTCCAGCCAGCAGGAAGTTTTCCGTAAATTGGCCTCACATCATTCCTACAATAAGGAAAGAGCCTCTCATCAAATTTTTTCCTGAAGCAGAATAAGGCTTGGCAGTTAATGTAGGAATTTAATGTCTGCATACTTTTTTGCTTAGTTCAAGGGCTATGGCATTTTACATTACCACCAGCCATGAGGAAATAAACAATAAAATGATTAGTTTTATCACCAGACAGGAAACAATAAGAATGACCTTCTTGCTCCTTTATTTGCATTTTCTTTCTATTTTCAAACATAGTGAAGATTAAAAATCATGATGTATAACTCAAACTATTGGGCTATGCTAGGTGCCTTGGAGAGGCAGTTGAAGTTTTTACTCCCAATTGGAATATGCACCAATACTTACTAAATTCTAATGTGTGTGTGTGTACAGGATGGTGGTGGTGGTTGGAAAACAAATCTATTCTGATATTGATCCAAACTTACTTTCAGATCTGCAACAGAATTTGTCTAGAGGACTTTCCTGAACCTTCTCTGCACTTTAAGAAAGTAAATCCAGATTCAGCTTTTGGATCCAGTCCAAATCTTTTAGTTTTAATGTAAGACAAATATATTATCACTGTATAGTAGAGCATAGCATACCAACTAGCTAATTTTGCTTTTGTCCTACAGAGAATGGCCCTCTCTGTCATAATATAATTAATGTACTGTACTGGAGATGGGTTGTAACTAGTGCTGTGACATTTATTTAGACAGAGATAAAATCTAAATGTTGTTGCATATATGTTCTGCATTCAGAGAAGATAGGAATTACTGAAGCATGATTTTATTTGGGGGAACCTGACATAGATTAGTGTAAAGTTTTATTTATAGATTACAAATGCTTGGTTTCCATGTGGATATGTTCTATGAAGATATGTCACCAGATGAAAACAATGTTTACCTTAAAAATTTATTATTTGGACATCAAAGGTATTCTAACATATTGTATTTGTTGTGTAGCTTGCCACTTGCCTATGACTTTATTCAATGGGTTTTTATTTTTGCTAACTCTTCTTTGTTATTCTTAATATATTGGGGAGGTGGGGTTAGGGTTAAGGAATCTATATTGAATTAGGCAGTTTTAAAGCAATCTCAATTTTTAGGTTGTTTGGAGAGTTCTAAGGGAATGATAAAACAATTTCTGCTAAATGGCAGTTAAATGAATTATTTCAGTAGGAGCATGCACTTCAGATTTGTTTTTATCCACCCCCTATCTACTGGCCATAATGGAGTCTCTGAAACATGAAACACTAACAGAACTGAATATACACACTGTCATTTTTCAAGAAACCGGAATGAGGAAGGGGAAGAAATTACAAAAATTATAGGCTTAATTGTTTCTTCATTAAAAATGAAGCTGACTTGAAATATTTATTGTTTTTTTTAAAAAAATAATATACACACAGACACACACACATATATATTCTACCTTATAAGCAACACGGGCAGGGCATTTCTTCCCTAACCCCAGGGGTGGAGACATATGTCTCAGCATCTCATACATGTCCATGAAAGTCATCCGGCCCCTGGGAGCAAAAAATAAAAAATAGCCAATAATAACTAATAATAATTTAAAAAAAGGAAAATACATGGAAAAATAGAGAGAAAGAATTGAAAAGAAAAAAATATTAAAAATCAATTAGAAAAGAAAAAAGATAAAAATGAAAAGATTACTGTGCTGCTGGTCAGCAAGGAGTATAAATATGCTTGATCTTCATGGATGATTTTTACTAGATTGTTTCTAATCAAATTGTGGGCCACCAAACACTTTCAAAGTCTGTGTCCTTGTCACAAGAGTTCAGATTTCACTTAAGCATGTGTCATTATCTGCCTTGCTCACTATGAGGTTAATGCAGATCACAATCCTTACATTCTTAGTAGATCAAAAAGTACAAAAAGTCAGGTTTTCTTAGAAAGAGAGCAGAAGGAGAGAGAGAGAGAGAGAAGAAAGCCCCTTTTTGCCAATATAGGAGAAGGGAAGACTACAGGAAGAAAAGTTGCTGGAGGGAAAAGTTTGGAAAGAATTGGGGAGAGAAAGGGTGGGTGGGAAAGGGAGAAATGGTAGAGTGTGGATGGAGTCTATGTCCTCCCCAGATGGAAGTATTAGTATGCAGAAAGTGGTAGTGGTGGATACAGAGAGACTCATAAAACTTCCAGGCCTAGATCCAGCTAACAGCAAGCAGAGATGGTTCAAGGTAATTGCTATGCTCCATGCGTTACTGGTCTGGGTGGCAGCATCATTTCACGCATTCTGTTGGCTAATTACTAAATTATTTTTGAAAGTGCAATATATAGATATGTAAGTGTATGGAGATATATATATATATATATATGCACACACGCATATATATATAAAAGATATATATTAAAAAAAAACCATAAGCAACATTCATTCCGTTGATGCTAGCAGGTTTTAGTGTAAGTCAAACCTTGCAAGCAACCCTATGAGGGCATTTCTTGCCTAAGCCCAGGGGGGGAGATATTACACGTAATAAACTGTACATATCCTTATAATGAATTCGGCCACTGCAAGAAGAATACACGGGGGTTAGTGCAGATGCTACAGGGCAAAATAAACATATACACTGTTATGTACACATAGAACATAGCAGAACTAATGACTAGAGACTTTCACTTCAGTCAAATAATACCATTTCCCTCTGTTTATATGAAGGAGCTGAACTTTCCCATTGGCTGCAGTAGGAAGAAAGGGGCTTCTTAGGGCCATAGCACATCATTATTTATTTTTACTGATGCTTCCCATCAACTTTGTGAGAAGGGAAGGGAATCAATATATAAATTATAATAGGAATGGGCAATCTGTGGCCCTCCAGATGTTGGCCAGTGGTTTCCATAATCCTTTACTATGGTCATGCGAGCTAGGGCTTATGGAGCCTGGACTTCAAGAACAGCTGGAGGGTGACATGTTGGCCCTTTTTGGTTTACATTCATATAGTAAGCAGCTGAGAATTAATAGAAGTCTTAGACATTAAGTGGTAAGGTAGGTGAAATTTATATCAAATCTTAACTTATCAGATTTTTCTGATTCTTGGGTACCAATTCACTTATCTTGTATGGAACATGGTTGTCTTTTTGAGAATTCAAAATGAACATGTTAAAATCAATCACTATTGCCAAGGGCTTTTATTTCAATTTTTTCCCCACTGGTTTTCTTAATAAATATAGGGTGACTTGTACTCAGATGGGGGAAAACTAGATTTTCAGATAATAAATAATATCTAGATATTGCTAGGTGGCTCTTCTGTTAGGTGCCAATTATTACAACTTTGCTAACCATGCCTACTTATAGCAACTTTGTGGCTAGCTCCTCTCCAGCAAACTATTGACAAATTTACAAGAACAACTGCACAATAGAAGGGAAGCCCAGGCCCTCTCAGATAAACATATATACACATATACACGAAGTCATTTTAATAGATTGAAATAATAAGTGTGTGTCATATATTGCTAAAAGAGCTACTAGGCATCCTTCCTTGACTGATCAACTGTATGTAGTAACTTTGAGTTTTCAACAGGATGCAAACTAGTAGCTCCACAATTTTATTTGGTTTACATGTTATAAAATGGGCAAAAAATTAAACATAGCCACCAACAGAGACTAGATTCAGACTAATTCTTTGGTTCAAATGTTGCTAGCATGGTTACCCAGTTGTCATATGGAAAGACTATAAAGCCCACAATTCAGATTAAAGGAATGGCATGGGTATATCCCTGGCCACAAAGGGACATATATCATGTTCTTTTGAACATTATGGGTTAAAGTGAAAGTGTGTGTGTGTGGACTTGACAGAATCCAGCTGCAAAAACCTAAAATTAAAAAAGGAAACGTTAAACAGTGATTAATTCCCACATCAGTTTCTTTCAGTCACTTATTTATAGTAAGACCCAGAGAAATTAGCCAACAGGAATGGAAATGGGAAGAGCAGAAGGGCAGGGCTACAGCTCCATGGTGATTGGAGCTCTGCTAGAATGTATGACTCACAATGGAGCGCATGCAAACAGGGGCAGTAGCTCCACTTCTATCTCAGTTAATATCTTTCTCTCACAACACAGTAGTTAATGCTGGTAACCTATCAAGACCTACCATAGTCCAACTCTGCTAAAAAAAGCCAAGATAAAATCCTAGCCTTCCTTGTGAACAGAATCCTATTCTTCTTTTCACCTCCTTGCTCTAGGTTGGTCTGCCTTTCATTTTGGAATGAGAATACAAAAGCTTTTACCAGCCAAAAGCCCCTCCTGTGTAAAGGTAATAAAATAATCTTAACTGGACTGGCTTTCACTTACTGTTCATAACTTTTAGCTCTCACTTTTCTACTGGAATTGAGATATTATATTCCTGCCTCGCTGTTCATATTGAACTTCTCCATCCCCTGCTTTGGATCTCCTTATTATGGAGTCTATCCCAAATCATGAATCAATCAAACCCACTTCCGTAAACACTTGCTTCAGATGGACTTTGGGTCTGGGTTTCATACTGGAAGCAGTAAGATAGATGTGTCCTTACCAGGCAGCAGGGTCATACTCAGCCCACACACGAACATACTCATCCAGGTGGTGGGGCCCCAAAATGGAAGAGTCACGGGTCAGATATTCAAAGTTATCCATGATGACAGCCACGAAAAGGTTCAACATCTGCAACATCAAAATTGTAGTGAAAAATAGAAATACAAAATAACCAGAAATTCCAGGAAAAAAAGGATGAATTTATTTCTTGCTTCATATTGAGGCCTGGCAAGAACTTAAAAACCTTCTCAAGCATTTAATAAAAAGAGACAGCATAGTATATTAAACAATATGTTCTACACCCTTTCTTACACACAAGATTATACATTTTTAGATAGATATAAACAGACTTATATAAAAGCATATATAAAAGCAAGAAAAAACACTTAGTAGGGAATAAGGTGGATATGGATTGCTGGTAGAATTTTAGGGCAATTGGAGGTAGAACAAATAGAATACACTTTCTTGAAAGATATGGAATCCAGTACAAAATCACTGCACACTGAAGTATATCATAAAAAAATAAATTTTTAATTTGTACAAAGATAGTGAGTTAGATTATGTTGCTCCAGACACTCATGAAGCCTCCATTATTAGTTCCTGGAATAAAATAAGGAAATAGAAGGAACTAATACCAAATGCATCTTCTAAATTGTGCTTAACAACAATAGAGAAACTAGGCAGTTGCCTGTGGTATAAAAATTTTCTGGATACTTGTCTCAATTATGTAAATGTTTTAGAAAGAGAGGCATTGCTTCAGATGCAAGTAGGCAATTTAAAAGATTATTAATATGGCCAGTGTACAATTTGACGCCTTCCAGATTATAGGGCTATCCTTAATCCTTAACCAGTGGATGTAATGGCAGCTAGGAAAGTGTCACTAAAAATAACAGCTCCTTTTCAGGCACATAATATAACCCATTAGTTTCCCTTTACATTTAAAAGCTGAGGAAGTGATTAAATGATAGACATCAGAAACAAAAAAAGAAAAGAAAAATGTGACCAGTATCTTAAACATTTTTCGTTTTTTGGTACTTATTTTCCCACACCAATTTTTAAAAAGTTGAGTGCTATTGTTGAATTAACACCACCTTCATTCTGCTTAACATCAGCAATGGAAAGCCACTACTCAATAAAAAATATGTTTGTCATGCTAGTTTTCCATACTGGTTTTTCATATTTTACCATAGAGAAAATGCATTTTTTCACTTCATGTTTGCAATAGCAAAAACATTCTGTTTTCTTTGAGACAATATAATTTGGGGAGAAGAAGAAAATAAGTTCCTTGATACACTTTGAGTTTTTACAATAATACTATTTGGAATGTATTCCTTGCCACTTATGATATTTAAAATGTTTTTGAAAGAATCTGTTTGCTTTTCAGTAACCAATATATAGAACAGGGGTCCCCAAATTGTGGGCTACGGCCCACTACTGAGTCATGATGGGTTTGTAACTGGGCTGTGGAAATGGCCAGTGAGCAGGCGCACACGCATATCCTCATTTGCATGAGCAGCAGGTGCAGGTGCATGCCGCTCATGGAAATACCCTCCCCCACCCCTGATCTGCAAAGCCAAAAATGTTGGGCAACTCTGATATAGAAGATTTACCTTTCCCTCTCTTATTTCTTTTAATTATATATTGATAATCATTTGAAGTATGTGACTTTTAAAAACTATCATGAAACATCATGTTGATAAAGACTGACAGTCCTACAACTGATTGTTAAATCATTTTGAAATGCTATCTTAGAAGGATAGTCTACTGACATTTTAATCAGTAATATTCATGGTCTCATATATCCCAAATACATGCTTTATCTACCTATTTAGTACTCTGTGTATCCTTTACTCACCAGGAAAGAACACAGGAAAATGAAGGAAACAAAATAGAAGTATGCAAACTCATTGCCACACTGATATCCTTTGAGATCTGCTTTTTCATCACAGAGTTTTCCACTTAGACAAGAGAGCATGATCTCATGCCAAGCCTCACCTGTGGCACTTCTGGGAAAGGGAGATGAAATAAGAACAGATAGTGAGCACTGGAAACTCAGCATAGAAGGATCAGTCATATCACCATCTGAGGACAAGCGTGATACTAGTAATCAGAAGTCAGAAACTTGTGGGCTCAGACAGTATTAAATGATTGCTAGAACAGAATATAAACTATGTTAATTACAACATTAACTTATTGACTATAATGGATGAATTGTGGTAATAAAATAATTGTTTTTTTCTTATACAGAACTGAGTCAGTTACTTTTTTGTAGAACTAAGAAACAATTTCCATTACATTGTCTATTGAGCTGAATTGAATTACATTGTCTAATTTAGCTGAGTTTTATCTTACAGAATAAAATAATTTTTTTGCATTAGATGAAGGCTTGATAAGCCTAAGAAAGCCAGGGCTCTTGGTACCACAGTACTTTAACACGGTTATAATGGCTGAGTCTCACCTAAAAAGAAGCATCAAAGCTTGAAAGAATGTGCGAAAATTATTGTGCTCAGTGATGGCAGGCAAGTCATCCTCAGGTGTATCCTCATCATGTTCAATACTAATATTGCCAAAAACCTAAAGAAACAAAGGTATACACAGATTTAAAAAACTTGCAATTATCAAATGCAATTGATAAAAAAAATTAAACCTTTTGGGGAAAAATAGACACCATTGTCTTATAGAAAAACCAGTGCTTGAATACAGGCATTCCTGATAAAAGCTTGGAGTGCTCCTTCAGCAAGAGTTTGCAATGAGCTATGGCAAATCAGCAACCAAGTTATGTTCCAAGGCAAACACTTTAAGGGTCTTTGCCAGCTGCAATAGAGCCAGAATGCTTCTTTTATCATTGATTAAAAGCAGTAGTGGAGAAATATCTATCTGTTTGAATTCCAGATGTTTCCTGGGATGAGTTCCCTGAGTCAAAGGATAAAAACAGATTTCTCAAGTATAAAGAATGAGGGCAACCCTACTCTTTGAACCTTCCCTATATAGGAAATTTCTGGCAGATATTTCATATCTCATTTTTGGCAGAGATAAGTTCTCCTTCAGTGCTTCCCATCCTTCCTCTCTTATTGGAGCTAGTTTTAAATCCAGAAACATGCAAAAGGATAGTCCAATGAAACCCTGAAATCATATGACTAGGCTAATTTTTTAAGGATAAATGTGTAATCAGGCTATTTCATACCACTACATAAACACTGCTTTAAAATGTGAAAGATACTACATTAAACAGTTTCAGACTGTACTAGAATATATGGAGCAAGCGCTAACATGTTGCAAAGGAGATGGTTGTAACAAAAATGTCATTGATTAATAATGTCACAGAATTATGAGTTTGTCAAAAACAGATCACGCCAGATAAGCCTAATTGCATTCTTTCACAAAGTGACTAACTTAGTGGACCAGCAAAATGCTTGGACATAGTATATTTTCACATAGTATATTTTCTTTAGGAAGTCATTTAACAAAGTAGAACGCTACCTACTTCTTAGTAAGATAGAAAAATGTGGGATAGACAGCATCATCACCATATGGATTCGTAACTGGCTGACAAACTGCACTCAACATGTAATCCTCAATGCAACCACATCTACAAGCATGCATTGGGGTACCTCAAGGTTCTGTCTTAGGCCCAATATCTTCAACATCTTCATAAATGATTTAGATGAAGGGATAAAAAGGGAATTCATGAAATTTGTGGATGATATCAAGAAATTTGTGGATGATATCAGAAGTGCTTAAGATCCAGAAAGACCTTGACAGACTTAAACCCTGGACCCTAACCAGTTTTGGTCACCATGAAACAAAAAGATGTTGGGACTCTAGAAAAAGCGGTGAGAAGATCAACAAAGATCAACAGAGGGCTGGGGGCTAAATCATATGATGAATGGTTGCAGGAACTTGGTATGTCTAGTCTCATAAAGAGAAGGACTAGGGGTGACATGATAGCAGTCTTCTGGTATTTGAGAGACTGTTACAGAGAAATGGAGGTCAATTATTTTCCAAAGCACCTGAAGGCAGAACAAGAAGTAAGAGATGGAAACTTTTTAAGGAGAGATTCAACATATAATTAAGGAGAAATTTCCAAACAGTGAGAATAATTAACCAGTGGAATGGCTTGCCTCTAGAAGTTGTTAATACTCCATCATTGGAGGTTTTTAAGAAGAGATTAGACATCCATTTGTCTTAAACGGTATAAAGTCTCCTGCTTGAGCAGGGGGTTGACTAGAAGACTACCAAGGTTCCTTCCAAGTCTGTTATTCTGTATTCTTCAGGACTCTCCACATAGCCTCCCACTGGGTCTCTCAAATTCAAAATGCATAAAATAAAACCAATAGAGCTACCAATCCCAAGCCATCAAACTGCTTCTGCAGCAAGCATAACAATACTCCATAGGAGATAGTGGCTTACCTGCATTCCTATAATGGCGTAGATAAAAAACAGCATTGCAATCAGCAAACACACATATGGAAGGGCCTAATAGAATGAAATAAAAACATTTATTTTCTAAATTTATTTTCTTTAAACAATCACACTGGTTTTCCTGGGAATATGGCACTTTGCTTCTTACAAACTTTAGCTGTTCCCAAATTCTCACTGCTGTTTCTTTTTAATTCAATGCAGTAATAAAGCTATATTACGTTTTTTTTACTAATTCCTATTGCAAACTACTATGACTACAAAAATTTTGCTGACTGCTTTTATGTAAAAATATGAGAAAAATATTCATAAGATATTGTTAAGCCTGGTTTCCCCAACCAGGGTTAGGGAGACAAGCTAAACAGAATGTGCAGCGTTAGTCAGATAGGCACACAGATAAATGAGTGAGCTAAGCTTGTATGTTTATTAACATACAGTAAAAATAACAGATACGCTTGTGCTATCAAAAATATAGTTTATTCCATTATGAGTTCATAGCATAGTCAAAATAACAGTCCAATAGTCATGTATCATTTAGTCAGTCCATTCAGGGATATTCAGTTAGCAAAGTCCGTTTAGAATATCCTATGTCAGTTCACTTACAAGTCAGTCCTTTGTTTTCTCTCCCGTTCGAGCAATGCAGTCTTGAGTCCTTGCAGTAATCAGGGATCATCAAAGCCAGAGAGAGAGCAAGCTGCAGCCTTGCTTCTTTTAAAGTGCTTTCACAACCACTCCCTTAATTACTATCCCACAGTTAAAGTTGCAGACACTTTAACATACAAACTATGATTACATATTATTATTTACCTAAACCAGTTCGGGTAAAACAATGTTATCCCTAACATTCTCCCCTTTTAGGAAATAATAATAAATATAACTATTTACATCTTTAAATCATATTTGTTATAATTCTCTTTAAACTTGCTTACTCCTTGAGCTTTTGTAAATTGGTCTGCAATGTTTTCTTCTGTCATGCAGTATTCCAATTTAATTAGCCCATTCTTTACAGATTCTCTAACATTTAAGTATCTTAAATCAGTATGTTTTGATCTAGTTTTAACAGCAATACTAGTAGCTAACTTTATAGCTGCCTGGTTGTCCTCATACACAATAATGGAATCTTTAACAGTTACACCCATGTCTAATAATAACTGTTTGTACAAAATCAAATCAGTGCATAGTAATGACAGACATGAAAATTCCGCTTCCATCGTGGACAAGCTGATATGCTGTTGTCTGATTGACCTCCATCCTATTAGTGTCTCACCAAATAATATAGCCATCCCAGATGTTGATTTTCTAGTGTTTATATCAGTTGCAAAACTTGCATCTGCATAGGCACTAAGACTCAAATCACCCTTTGGTTCTATATACAATGCATGGTTCATTGTTCCTTTAAGATATCTTAAAATTCTCTTTAATGATTGCCAATGACATTGATGTGGATCTGAATTAAAACGTGCCAGCTGATTTACACTATAAGCTATATCTGGCCTTGACCAATTGCTTATATATGATAAGCTACCAATCAAAGACTTATCAAATTTGGGACTTTGATCATTAGTTTGGCAAACTTCCTGACTCATTGGAGTCTTTGCCGGTTTACAAAGTTCCATTTTAAACGTTTTAATTAATTGGCAAATTTTATCTTCTTGAGATATCTTAAAACCATTTTTTGTTTTGTTAATTGTCAATCCTAGATACTTTTTAATTTCACCTAAATGCTTTAATTTTATCTTTTTGGCTAATAATGATATAATCTCATTAGCTTCATTATTAGTCTTAGTTATCAAAGCAATATCATCTGTAAATAATAACAATAATGACACCGTTCCATTATTTTCTCTTTTAAACACACATGGATCTGCTAAACCAGATTTAAAACCTATATTGTTTAACTCTTTCACAATATATTGGTTCCACTCAAACCCAGATTGTTTCAACCTGTAAAGACTCTTTTTGAGTTTCCAACAATCATTACTATTTACTTTATTGTCTTTTATACCTACTGGTTTTCTTAAATATATAGTGTGCTGCAATGGTGCATGCAGATAGGCAGTTTCTACATCTAAATGGTTAATGAATGGTTAGTTTTTCTTAGCTGCCCACACTAATGCTGCTTTTAAAGATGTTGCTTTAAGGCTTGGTGCAAAAACTTCATCGTAATCAGATGCAGTTTGATTAAATCCTTGAGCTACTAACCTAGCCTTATGGGTAACAGTCCCATCATTTCCAGTTTTTACTTTAAATATCCATTTGCACCCAATGGATTTTTCTCCTGGAGGTAATTTAGCATCTTCATAAACTTTCATTACCTTTAATGAATTTAGTTCTTTTTCCATTGCCTTTTGCCAATTCTCCTGATCCTTAGCAGGATACATCCTAAGTTCATCTACACTAGTTGGAACTTTAGTTACTTGGCAAACTATACTTGCTTGATATCTATCAGGTGGTCTAGTTACACGTGTAGTACGTCGAGGTATTACAGGACTTACAGGTGGACTTTCATTTATTAACTCTTCTTGATTATCTAACTCTTCCTGATCAACTGTTTCCTCTTGTTCTGGTCCTATTTGCTCTTCATGGACTTCTTTAATTGGAATCTTCTTATAACTAATCTGATCTTTCTGCCTTTTGTAGGGTTCAATAATTACTTCATTATTTAAATCTTGCTCTAATCTATTCCATCCTACATGTTCTAGGAATTTTGCACTAGCACTGGTGTAAACTCCAGATGTACCTGGTTCCCAGAATCTATAAGATCTATGATTAGATGTATATCCTACAAAATATAATCTTTTAGCTCTATGTTGTCCTTTGTGTCTAAGTTGTGTAGGGATATGCACCCATGCTGGTGCTCCAAATGTGTGCATGTAACTTAAATCAGGTTTTGTACCATGCCACAGTGTGAATGGTAATTCACCTGTTGTTGAATTAACAACATTATTTAATATATGATTACCACACATTATTGCTTCTCCCCACAAATTGTCAGGTAATCCTGAATCAGACATCATAGTTCGTGTCATTGATTGTAATGTTTGGCCTCTTCTCTCTATAAAGGCATTATGTTGTGGCCTATATGGTGCAGACTTTTTATGTTGAATACCTAATATCCTAAGTGTATTCTGGAATTTATTATTTGTAAATTCCGTACCATTATCTGTTATAAGAGTTACTAATTTCTTTTTAGTTTTCCTTTCTGCAAATTTAATCCAATTAAAGAGATTTTGATACGTTTCAGTTTTGCTTTTCATTTAATAGCAAAACCCATATCTAGAATAGTGGTCCATTATACTTAGTATGTAACGAGCTCCTCCTACACTTGGTTTTTTCGGACCTATTAAATCTGCAAATACTACTTCTAAAGGTTCTTTGGTAGTAAATCCATCAACTCTATTAGCCGGTGTGACCCTTGCTTTGCCTTGATTACAGGCATTACATTGCAAATACTTATTACAAGGTTTCAAACTTATTCCCTTAGATAATACAACAGTTTTCTTAAGTATTTTAAAATTTAAATGCCCTAGCCTTCGATGTAACAAGTGAATACATTCATCATGAGGTTTCTTATTTTCATAAACCATGTTAGCCACTTTTAAACCATCATCATTTAACACATATAATTCACCTCTTAAAGATGCAGTAATTTTTTTATCTTCTTTCTCAATTATGCAGTTATCTCCTTTAAATGTAACTACATATCCTAGTTTAACCAAAATTCTTACTGAAATTAAATTAAACTTAAGTTGTGATACATATAACATTTTTACATTCTCTTTTATAAAAGAACAATATGCTATACCTTGACCTTTAGCTTTCAGTTTCCAGCCATTGGCTAACGATATCTGCTTTGTACTCTTGGACATTTTAATAAAAATTTTGTTATCATTTGTTATACAATGGGATGCTCCACTGTCAACCACCCATAAATTATTTTTTACAGCTCCGTTAGTATACATGGCTAACTCTAAATTTTTCTTTTTCTTTTGATGACTTTTTGTATTCTGGCTAGCGTTCTGGCGCTTTGCTTTTTTACAAAATCTTGCCAAATGTCCTCTTCCTCCACAATTAAAGCACTTTTTAATTGCATATGCAGTAGGAGATTCATTATCTTCTTTTTGAAGTTGCTGCCTCCTTAACTCATTTCTTTCAAGCCTTCTTCTGGCCTCTTCAATCAATCTGCCAGTTATATCAGTTAAAGTTAGGCTTTCCTTTGGCAATATTTCAAGGGAAGTTACGTAGTTATCATAACTTTCATCAAGTGAAGATAGAATTATGTAGACTTGGTGTAGTTCAGAGAAAATAAGCTCTTTCTCGTGCAGTTCTTGAAAAATGCTTTGCATAGTTTTCAAATGACTCAGCATATCACCATTTGTTTGGAGATGCGTATTGAAAAGCTTCCGTGTTAGATTTATGTGAGCACCAACATTATCTCGAACATAAATCCTCTTCAGCTTCTGCCAACACCCAACAGCCGTTTTCTCTCCATGGATATAAACAAGCTGTTGATCAGTTAAGGTTAACCCAATTATGCAAATAGCTTGTTGATTTTTATGCATAAATTCTTCTATCTTTAGTCTATCTTCATCATCCTCTGCATCCCATTCTTCTACGTTTGGTGGATTTTCAATTATGTTCCACAAACCTTCTCTTCGTAGAAGCAGACTACATTTCATAGACCATGATACATAGTTTGTTCCATCCAACTTGGATATTAGGGACAAACTTTGTAGATTGACTTGTGCCATGTTTTCTTTATATGGATATAAAACTATAATTAATAAAACACAGCTGTCTGTTTACTGTAATGTATAACAACACAAACTCTCACTTTTAACATAAATCTGTTTTTATCCTAGTTAAACTGACTTTGCAGCCTCTGGGCCCATAACCAGTGTTAAGCCTGGTTTCCCCAACCAGGGTTAGGGAGACAAGCTAAACAGAATGTGTAGCGTTAGTCAGATAGGCACACAGATAAATGAGTGAGCTAAGCTTGTATGTTTATTAACATACAGTAAAAATAACAGATACGCTTGTGCTATCAAAAATATAGTTTATTCCATTATTAGTTCATAGCATAGTCAAAATAACAGTCCAATAGTCATGTATCATTTAGTCAGTCCATTCAGGGATATTCAGTTAGCAAAGTCCGTTTAGAATATCCTATGTCAGTTCACTTACAAGTCAGTCCTTTGTTTTCTCTCCCGTTCGAGCAATGCAGTCTTGAGTCCTTGCAGTAATCAGGGATCATCAAAGCCAGAGAGAGAGCAAGCTGCAGCCTTGCTTCTTTTAAAGTGCTTTCACAACCACTCCCTTAATTACTATCCCACAGTTAAAGTTGCAGACACTTTAACATACAAACTATGATTACATATTATTATTTACCTAAACCAGTTAGGGTAAAACAATGTTATCCCTAACAGATATAATTCCACTGGCACCATAATGAAGATCATATTTTAAAGTTACAGTTAATAGCTATCGATTGAATAGAAATGAAAGAAGCAGAGTTGTGAAGATGCCAGGTCTGGGTCCTTAGCTTTTATATCTTTGTATTTTTATTCTCTGTCCCAAACATCTTAAATTAGCAATTCAGTACCTTTGATCATTACCTTAAAAGATTGGACAAAGGTCCAGAGCAGAATGCGGATGGTATAGCCTTGTCGGAGCAGCTTAATGAGACGGGCAGCTCGAAACAGCCTAAGAAAACTCAGGTTGATGAAGTTGTTCTAGGGAGATGAAGAAAAATACACAAGCAAGAGTAGAATGGGGTGCAGAAACTAAAGATCCAGGAACTGGTTAAGAAACAAATTCAAACCAACACTGCACTGGTTAGTAAAATTAATAATGGTAATTAAATAGCAAAGAAAGGAAGAGAGTAGTCCAGAGATTAGTTATTAACACTATGATTGGTTCTGATTGGGTGTTTTTATTGTTTTAAATCTTACTTTACCAGATTTTTTTTAGCAACTAAAGGTCCTTGGACCGAAGTAAAAAATAAAGGAAAGGAATAGAAAAGAGGGTCACGTCCAACCTCCAAGTAATCAAATTGGAAAATCAGTGATAGCTCCTCAATACAAGTATGCATCTTATTAAATTATCCACAACCAAATGCTCTGATATTTTTTTATACAAGTAGGTAGCTTTACCATGTGGCTTCAAGTTATGTGTGTTTATAATATCTAAACAAAAACAAGAAAAGTGTTCTGAGAAAGAGACCACTTGAGGGAGGAGTGGAGAATGACAATTAAATATATAATGCTCTGGATGTAAAATGTGTCTGTTAGCCAATGAAGAAATAAGCTAGACATTTTTTGTTTTGCTTCTGGCAAAGTAGAAAAAGGAATATACAGCTCTGAGTTTAACTTGATCCAGAACCACTGAGAGCTGTAAATATACAAAGAATATGAAGGTCAAGTTCAAGAACTTATGTTTTAGATCCACTTGAGATGGTTTAATATTTGAATCATATCTTTATTTGATGCATTATGGACCCTTGCTGGCTCACAAATTAATCATATGGGAACTGATTTTGCTGCATTAGATAAAAAGAAATATAATGTAGCTTCCGTGATTATGATCATGGTTGACAATCCTGCTGATTCTAGTAGATCAAAAGACTTCTATAATGTTGCTTCATCATGTGATATTATTGTATGTCCCTTTGGGTTTCTATGGAATATACATCCCAAGACTAAATATAATTTTATAACAGGTGCTTCAGAGCCCATTATTACAGAAACAAACTTCCAATAAAACTGTACACACAAAAAAAGACTAAGACACTACATATGTGTTGTGGATGTTCAATATATATCTGACTTCAACTTCAAACAAAGATAAAAGATTTGCCATGCAAGTTACACGGTAGACATTATAAGACATCTAGTATTTTAGGTGAAAATCTCTATGTAGCCAAGCTTTACTGCTTCTCAAGAATCCATTTGCTACATATTGTATCTCTGTGATTTTCAAGAAGCAACAAGTTCTTCCATCTTTAATTCACTGAGGAATAGGATTTTTGCTGTTATGTAAGACGTAAGAATAGTATGATAGTATATAAAGGGAGTCACACAAATATTAAAACTTCCAGATCAGCATAAATTGGCCTTCATGCAGAAGGAATGAAAGACAGGCAGAGTAAATGTCATGCATGTTTATTGAGGAAAAGTATGGTCCACTCTGCTCATGAACCTTAAGAGTTTCCAGGTTATATAATAGCTACAGCCACTATTCAATAAGAACATTACAATGGATAGGGCATACTCATTTCCTCTAACAATCCCACCGTTAGTTTCACTCTCTCACACACAACCACATTTTTCCTAATCTCCAAGTTAATACTGCCCAAATATGATTTTATACACCTTGAAGCTATGGTAGAATGTCAGCTTAGGGGGAAAATACTACATTGAAAACAACTGAGCTGATGACTTAATTGGGTGAAGACATGAGAAAAGTGGGGCCATGGGCTATAATTTAAAAAAATTACTTCTAGAAAGTAACTGACATGCAGACATCAACAGACAAACCAAATCATAAATCACATCTGAATATTAGTATATTAAATTATTTTTTCACATAGAAATAATTTTAATAATTTTAGTTACATTTGCATTAAATTACAAGAGTGTTCTCTAGAAAATTAATTCAATCAACGTTTAGTTTAAATTAAAGTGCTGTGTAACTTGCATGGCACTTAAGCAAACTTGCTTGAATTCCTTAGAATATCTGCCTCTTTTAGTGAAATACACTTGGAAGCTCATACTGTATTTTCTCCCCTAAGATAAAATTCAGAAACTTAAACAATACTTCATCAGATTCCAGAATTGTGGAATTTGCATTTCTTGGACTTTGACACATTAAGTGCAGCAAGAATAACTCAAATTGCAATTACTAACCCTTGCAAAGTATGTATGTTTGTGTTAGATTTATAAACTGTTTCACTCCAGAGGGTCTCAGCAGGACAAAAATTGATGAATGAGGAAAATATGAGGCTTTGTTTTGCCACACATTTTGCTTCTAAATGCTGCATTAAGGCACCTTTGTTCCTGGGCTCCATGACTATTATGATCATTCTCAGATATTAGAGTTAACGTATCATGTAAGTACAACATTTAAAGCCATCCAGAGGCTTTGATTGGAGCAGCAAGTAAATCTGGTAAAGAAAGAATCAAACAAATAAGGAATTTGTTTTTAGACTTTGTTTTAGACAGATGTCCATTTGGCATACAGCAAACTTGTTAACATTCCTATCTTATGCAGGGAAGAACAGCCCACTCTCCAAATCTGATTTATCTAAATACTTAGATAAGTATCTAAGGGATAAGCATCTTTAAAAAAAATTATCATAGTGTAAGCTTTTAATTGGTCTCTATCCACTTCATCATAAGTGTGAAAGGCAATTATAAAAGGCAAGCACATGCACATAGAAGGAACACATATAGATTAGGGATCTTCCTGTCATCAACTGGAGGAAATGCTATTTGATGTCTGGGAAAGCAAAGATGACCTATATAATACAATTGCACAGAAATGAAAGGAAACAAAGGCAACAAAAATAACCCCAACTGGTCATTGTGCTGTGAAAAAGTCTCCTTCTGAGAACCTCTGGATTATAAAAGATGGTGGGAAGGTATCTCTGCTCCTTTGCAAGAGGAAAGGTAAGAACACCTCAGGAGCTGGAATTAGGCAAGAATTTACCAAAGCTTCAAAGGAAATGTTGCAAAAATAATTTTGCAGCATTTCCTTTGGAGCCTAAGCTGAGCTAACAGTTAAGTGACTCAAATTACCCAATCACCACAGTTCTACCAAAAAGTCTTACCTGTTTTGATCTAGGATAAATAAAAATCATTGTTCTTGTGGTTGACCTATGGTACAAACCAGAGGGGGGACATTTCTGGGATATCTTTCAAAAGATCAGAAAGACAGAACACAGCACACCTCTGAGTTAGCTGACTGGGACAAGATTTAGCAATACTCTTTAGTTCCAGACATACAGTACATAGACTTTATATGATGCTACTATAAACTACTTTCTCTTTAACCATATGGCCAGTAATCTATATCACAATGTTTTACTCAATAGCCTTTATGTAATGGCTTACGTATGGCTCAGATATTTGGGTTGGTTTGTCATCATTATGTGGATGACAGTTACCGTAGCTATATTTGATAATTATATTGTCACCAAACCTGACTTTGGAAATACAAGGCAAGGTGTCCTTTAAGTTATGGAAATGGTGGAAGGAAATTCCAGATTAAAGCTGCCATGAGCATAGAAAGGAAATGTATTTTTATATCCAAAGATACTATATCCTAGTATGCAATAGATTCTGATCTAACCATTCCATGTGAAGTATCTGCCAATTTTAAGCCAGGGGTTCTTACAATGAACGTCAATGCTTCTACACTCAGTTTTCCTCTTGCATGAGTGAGCAGCGGTAGAGAATTTTGATGGTTTCCGCACATATTATTAATATTCAGATTGGAATGTTTATTTCAATGTTTAATACAGCTTATTAAAATGTGTGTTTTATGAACTGCCTTTGAAAATATTTTGGAAACTATGTCCAGCACAGAATATTGCAGCCAGATTGTTATTTAGAAATTTGGTACAAATTGTCCTTTTATTGTTCTTTATTCTCTTCAGAATCTCTGTTTCTGATAACAAATCAGGGGCCTGGCAACATGAGAAGGTTCCCTCAGGCATCTGACCTGAGATTTCATGAAAAACTATCAGATTGTAAGCAAATTAATTTACTAGAACATTTTCCTTTAATGTAGGGGAATATACCAACAGAACCTTCAAGTCCATTTAACAAAATAACCAGCTGTGATTAATATGCATCCTCACTATTGGTCTGGATAGCATTCCATATTCTAATTCAGTCAAAAATGCCTTGGCCAGCTTTAAACCAAGAGAATATATGATCCTGCCTTTTTGGTGAAAATATCAGTTCTAAATTTACTATTGCAATTTCACTTGGAGGCAATACAGAGTATACCTTAACAGAGGTCATTATGCTTTTGAACTACCTTTGTTAGGAAATCATTTGGCTCTCATTTTGATACTTTCAAATATGCTGCTTTGAAAGCATTTTTGGCCAGAAGTGATCAATAAATAAATACTATTTTCAGGTATAGTTACATTCACTATTATGTCTTTAGGCTGAATAGTGTGCAGTGTAATAGGGTAAATTTGTTTGAATTTTACTTTGTAAAAGTCAGCTAAATTTCTAGAAAGGTCAGAGTGTCATCAAAATTTGAAGAGAATTGATGTCCAGCACTAACTCTAAGAGACAATGGATTTTACAAAATGTTATTAAAAGTGTTTAGAGAAATACATTTTTATAAATTTATAATTCCTTGGGAGTTTGATTTGGCTTTGACAACCTTTTCAAGACCAACAACAATTTCTGCAATTACTTACAGCATTCTGAATTCATAGATTAACTAAAGCAGTGCTTCCATCTGTAATCTCTTCCTTCTTTTGCAAAGTGTGTTTAAATAAACCTTTCAATTCTAAAGAAATGAATTATATCAAATTGCAAAATCTAGATTACACTTATTTTTGAAAAATCCTATTAGTATAGCTGTTTCCTCACCCCTGCTGATCTGGGCACATTCTTTATTTATAGAATCATGAACAAAATAAAACACACCAAACTACTCTATAAATGTTCAGGTATGCATATGCTTTCACGCGCACACACAGTTTAATGAAAGGGAAGTAGTTAACCATACATACAAAGTTTTCAATTTGTCATTCTATTTTCCTAACCCTGAGCCTCATCTTTGTTGTGCTCTATATTTTGAAAGTTATTCAGAACCCAATTCCTCAGTTTCTCTGCAGATAATATAAATATGATGCTGATTACTAGCCCATGTTGGAAGCGTGCATTTTAATACTTGAAAAGCAAGGTGAGTCTGTTCATCCTAAAAACTGTGACTAGTCCAGGGCTTTGTTAGTATATCCCTCCGATGTGTAGGAATTCACATAATCTCCCCCACTATGATAGTAAAATATGTTCTGGATTTGGCAAAGGCAATAATGTACTGTCCCAGAATTTATAATCCGATATCCCTCCTTGCCCAAATCTTGTAAACACACAGAAAAAGATCTGTTATTGATTTTTCCAGCATCTTTTTCTTCACTTCAAAACTATTAAGAGAAGTTGTTTGATCGTGAAACAGCACGGGGAAGAAATTGTGAGGGAGAAGTTTCATCTTGATTGAAATAATAACATAGCCTAACTCAGGAAAAGAACAGATATGAATACTTTCCCTTTTGTTTTTCCATGGAGTGAACATAGAAATGGCTGGATATTGAATAGGGAAATGAGAAAGATTTTTACTCCTGCTGATTTCAAAGAAACAGTCATAGGAAGATTTGGATATCTGTACCTCTATACCTTGGATTAATGGAATTACCCAAACACGTCTGATATAAGTATCTAATAAAGCAATACCAAAACAGTCCTATTAATGAAGGTTGCATTAATCACCTTCATCTATTGAGTATTTTGCATTCTTAGGAAATTAACTTCTTGCACTACACTAATAGTTCTGGTCTGGTCTGTTAGGTTGTCCTACTTGACAAACTTATATGCTAATTGCTCCTCAATATGTATATATCTCTTTTGGAAAGTGCAAATTAATCCTAACCCTAATCTGCTCTTTGATTTCAACTGATCGCAAATTACATATTAAAAGGACTTAACAATTAATAATAACCACATTAAAGAGTCAGATTAAGATTGGTATAAGCACCTTTCTAGAGGGACATTGCCATCTTTATTCCAACGTAAATTGTCTTGTTTGAGCTCTTATGATTTTATGCCAAAATACAGGCCTTTAATAAAATGAGTACTCCTAAAGGTCAGAAATATTAGGGCCTACCTATATATTAACCTTTTAATGAAGAACTAAAAATGTGGAATTAATTGTTGACATCTTAAATTTGTTTTGGAGGAGGGGAAACTATTAACAGGTGAATAAATAAGTCTCACAAAATTATCCTTGTACTGTCTCCTATTTGGATTTTTCTGATTTCTCTCCTGTTATGATCTTAGTTTAATATGGTGAATTTCTTGGGTGTCAATTTTTATTCCCCACTCCTTGCAAAATGCCTCCCTCCCCCAGAATGTCATGCTCACCAGTTTTGAACTTACCCCAAACTCTGTCACTAAGATGTCTGTGATGCTACCCAGAACTGTGACAAAATCAAAGATATTCCAGGCATCACGGAAATAATTCTATAAAGAAAGAACAAAACAAAGGACGAAAAGGAACAGCCACACAGCAGCAAACAGGTGACAACATTTAGTCACGACAGAAGCAACAATAACAAGAACAGAGGAATTTCCATTCTAGTTACCTTCTCCCCTAATAAGCTCTGGGTTATTTTTTTTTTAGTATACTCTAATTCTTACTATTCAAATTACAAGGGAATTTCCATTACCAAGGATTATTTGTATACATCCTTTTTTTCTGAAGTAGTGGTTGTGTCACATACTCAGGTCACATACCCAGAAACCTATGGTATCTACCTATTGGTCATAAATTTGACTCAGCATATGAGAGTAGGGGAAAGCTTGCTTACAAAATGTGCTGGGTGAGCACCTGAAGCAACCCAGTGAAGCCAAGATACATATTCCTGTCTTGCAAGCAACCAGAAACTATGTACAACTTTCCTTAATTCCACTACATTTATCTATAGGACAGTCACATGAACGGCTATAAAATAAATACAACACACATGAGCCTAATAATATGATTGAACCTGGGCATTCCATTAAAGAAAAAAATGCTTAAAGGTTTCTAAAGTCTGACTAAGTAATGGCAAAACTGTTGAGAAGTAAAATTTAGCTCATTGGAAAAGCAAATAGAAAGATGTTAGGATGAGTAAGATCTTAAACCAAGTAATTTTACAGGGGAGAATAACCTCAATAGATACATAAAACAGCAATGAGGAATAGGAAGGTCATTTTCTAACCATCAAAAATGTAATACTGTGAATTATCATTGCTTAAGATACTATTAATTTAGAAGTATCAATTGTCTGAAGAGCTGGCAATCAAGAAGGTAAAGAGTGGGGAAAGATCAAAGGTTTAGTTATTATATATTGACCCTTATGCAGCAAGGAATATTTTGTGCTCTAAGTATGTATTTTTGTTTCTTTAAAGGTAGGTTGGTCTTGTGGAATCTTATTTTCCTTGGGCAATTCTCACGATATTGATTGTAACAGATTTTTGTTCCTATAAAATTATGGTGATTTTATTTTCCTTTTAAATATCCACAGACACTAATGAAATTTTTGGTTCAAGGTTTGTCCGGATATATTTTTTTCCAATTGAAAGCCAAGATCTTTACCATGAACTCAACATTGAAAACACGTACTTTGGGTTTTTTTTTTTAGCTTTTGCTCAAGTGGAAGGATCAACACCTTCATCAAGAATAGGCTAACAAACAATTAACATTTGCATGGGATGTTTTCAGTGTTCAGGTGACTATTATTTCTGAGGAGTTGTCTAGAAATCAATTAGTAATAACTATTTTTGAGATATGGAGCTACTTCTATCAAATAAATCTTATATTACAGCTGATAATTTTGAACATATTTTTTATTTTAAATTAAAAGTGTTAATTGTAATTAAAAGCTTAAAAGCTAGAACATTAACTTGGATATATGAAGTGTATATAATTAGATCTACACTAGGGGAAGCCAATCATTAGACTGTTTTTCTATACCCCTAGTAAATTACAGATTATTCCAATGACCTTCAATGGCCAATTCCTGACATTCTTGTAGCATTATACAGAACAGTGGTTGCCAACCAGTGGGTCAGGAACTACTGGTGGTCCACGAGAAAATTTTGGTGGTCTGCAGAGAAATGGCACCCCAAAAGCACCCCCGAAGCAATTAATGCAGTCTGGGCAGGAACACAAGGTTTGCATTGCGAACAATATGAGGTAGTGAGGGGAGGGAGGAAAGGGCAGGGGGGGGAAACTTGTCCCACTCAGTCCCCATGCCTCGGCTGGCCACTGGGCTGCTTCTTTCCACCTTTTTCTTCTTCTGCTTTTGGCTGCACACAAGTAAAGCAATAAAAGTCTTTCTTTCTGGAGCTTCCGGTTTCGCGTGGCTTCGGGGCAGCAGGAATTCGCGACAGCTCGTGATTCCTGCTGTGCTAGCCGCCGAGGTACCCCCGATCCAGATGGGTCAGGGGGATATGGCTGCCCTGTAGGGACAGCTGAAGAGAGAGGGGAGTCGGACAGGGGATTGGGGGTGTCGCAGACCCCCTCCTCCTCCGGAAAAACCCCTTTTTCACAAGGCGGTGGAGCGGCGGTCAGCAATGGCCGCCACGAAGAAGCCAGCAACTGGGTAAGATTGCGCTGGAGGAAGTAAGAAAAGTGAAAGTGCTGTCTGAGCCGGGTCAAGTAACATCTTTCAAATTGGTTGGAACTGAGCTGTTTGAATTGCTGGAGGATACATTGTATCCCTAAGAAGATCGAAAGCAGCGAAGAAGCTGTTAAAGGGAACTTTTTTTTTCTTCACTCTCCCACCCCATGGAAGCAGCAGATATGTTTGGACATATTGGACATTGAAAGTGAATTGTTTTGAGAGTTGAAGCTAAGGGACAAAAGGGTTTTTGGACATTGAAAAACTTAAGAAATTGGAAAACCCTTGTTGGAGGTATGGATTTCTGATTATTTAAAATTGATATTGCAAGTGGGAAGGGAGAGGAAAAAAAATTGGAGCAGAAGCTGAAAAAGGAGGAGATTGCCTAGAATCCCAAAGAAAGGTATGTGGTAATTGGACCTCTTTGATTGAACATTAACCCCAGAAAGAGAAAGAGAAGAAGGAAGAAAAGTATTAATTTTTGGAATTTTTTTTTTGAATTATTCTTGATTAAAAATATTTGTGGTTGTTTTGGGAAAAGTTTCTTTTTTCATAATGGCATCGCTTGTGGATGAACTAAAGACTGAATATCAAAAATATAAAAAAGAAGATACTTTGGGCACTTTGTTTCAATTCTTAGAAATGGCGTTATGTACTTATGAAAAGTTGACTACGCAGCAGAAGGACTGGGACAAAGAAGAAGAGGAAGAAGAAGCCATCTTTGATGAACAATGGGTTCTTTCCGGGGAGGAGGAGAAAAAGGATAAGAAAAAGGGGATTTTAAGAATTATAAAAACAACCAAAGAAGAGAAAAATGAGCGGAAAGGTGGAGGCAAGGTTAGAAAACAAAGGAAAGGGAGTAAGAAAAGGGAGGAGGAAAGACAAAGGGGTAAAAAGGGCAAGGAGAAGAATAAGCAAGAGAGAAAGGGGGGGAGGAGAAGCCTCAATGGGGGGAAGCAAGATCTAAAGAAAAAAAGTTTATTCAGAGACAATGGGTGAATTTAATTTAGGATAAAAGAGGGATTCTGGAGGGTACATAAGATTGTGTTTTTTATATATGTATTTAGAGTATAAAATTCATTGTGTAATTTTAGAATCTTTTAAACAGAATCCCAAGAAAAATTGTTATATGAAGTACTTTTAAGTTAGGGTAATGAGTTATAGACGTTACTCCAATTGGTGTATAGGAGAAGTATAATAAAAGAAAAAAGATGAATGGATAGTTGGAAATAGAACAGACAAAGAATATTATTGAAAATGGTAATAAGATATGAAAGGATATATAAAGGTTTTGTTATGTTTTTTTTTTCTTTTTTGGATGTTGTATATTGAAAAAAGGCAAAAAAAAAATTTAATTAATAAGAAATAATTTGGATGAAAAGGAGAAGTTGGGATAAGATATGAAGTTAAATAGACAAAGTATTGATACTATAATTTGGGATTGTTATGTTCTATTGGTTTTCTTCTTTTATTATTTTTTCTTAGAAAAGAACTTATAAGCTGTTATGCCTTGTGCATTGTTTATATAAAATTGATAAAAATGGTTTATATATATAATATAAAAAAGAAAATGATAATCAGATATGGAAGGATATATAAAGTGAATATGATGTTTGAATTTGTGTCTGTATGAAGAGTTTCAACCCGGGATCAGACAACCTTCAGAAAAGATCTTTTAGTTTTGTTTATGTTTTGTTCTATGTAAAATTAATAAAATTTGTTTAAAAAAAAAAAAAAGTCTTTCTTTCTCTCCCCCAAACTCTGCCAGAAATGAGTCTTTGGGACCCTCCAAGGCATCCTGCTCCAAAAGGCTGCGTCAGTATGACAAGTCTCACAAAGACTCATTTCTAGTGGAGTTTGGGTGAGAGAAAGAAAGACTTCTACTTCTGTTGCTTTCCTTGCATGAAGCCAAAAGTCTCTCTCCATCCCACCCGAGCTGGAGACGGTATCCTGCGATCTCAAATAAAGAATGATCAATTGGTAGGAAAACGGGATGGGGAATTTTCCTGCAGACTTTTTTTGGGATTTTCCCAGGGTCTCTGGTCTGCGGGATTTAAAATTATGAGTTTGGTGGTTCCTGAGGTCCAAAAGGTTGGCGATCCCTAATATAGAAGACAATGCCTGAGAATCTAGAGAACCTATAGTGGGATAGATGCCTTAAATAGTTACCTTAAAAAAGGTGTAATGTATTTTTTCCTATTGTATGGTAGTGGAATGCTGCTTATATTTTACAGTGGAATTTGTATATTCTAGCCAGAGTGATACTTACCAGCACTCCAAAGGCAATGATTTTCAGAATACATTCCAAGGAGAACAGGGCAGTGAAGACAATGTTGAACATCTTTAATAAATTATCATAAAGACTTGTTGCATTGTAGAACTATTGAAGAGGGGGTATGAGGGAGAGACAAGAGAGAAAGACAGCACAATCATTAATTAAATTAGTGTGATCTGAACAATGATCTAAAAGTCTAGGACCCAAAGTAAGGTTTATACAATGAAGACTCAGGTTAGTCCATAGTTCAGGAATTAGTCAGCAGAATTAAGGGGAGATCAATAGGGTGAGATTAACCAGAGCTCAAATAATTATATAGGGGTGTGTGTGTGTGTGTGTGTGTGCACATGTTTGTGTGTGTATATACAGTATATGATATATGGATAAGTCAAGATACATATGATATATATTCAGTGTAGAGGTGGTATTCAGCAGGTTCTGACCAGTTCTGGAGAACCGGTAACAGAAATTTTGAATAGTTCAGAAAACTGGCAAATACTACCTCTGACTGGCCCCACCCTCATCTATTCTCTGCCTCCCGAGTCCTAGCTGATTGGCTGGGTCTTCTTTGGTTGCCCTGCACAGGGGAACGGAACTGGAAATCAGGTTAGTGGGGTGGGGAGGGAATGGGATTTTGCAGTAACCTTCCCCCAAGAGTGGGGAAGGATTGGAGATTTTACAATATCTTTCCCCTGGAGTGGGGTGGGAATGGAGATTTTACAGTATTCTTCCCCTGCCATGCCCACCAAGCCATGCCCATAGAACCAGCAGTAAAAATGTTTGAATTCCACTACTGATTCAGTGTAGATAGTACCAATTCATAGCAATATCTACTTACTTTCATCATTAAGACAATGGTGTTCAGGGCAATCATGGCCATAATGGTGTATTCAAAAGGAGGGGAAACAACAAATTGCCACATACGGTATTGAAAACTTTGCTTGTTTTGAGGCATGTGTCGGGTTAGTGGCTTGGCACTGATAGCAAAATCAATGCAAGCTCGCTGTGAAAAAAGGAAGAAACAAGAGTCAGGAATCTACAGTATTAAGTCTCCTTTAAGCAAAAAAAAAAAAAATGCTAAGGAAAGAAGTCCCAGGATGTATGTTACACTGAAAACTTTGGTACAGCTACAAATACATTGCCTAATCTTATTACCAAATTGTGTTAATGATTTAGTTTGTATTCCCCCCACTGCCTCCCTCATATTGTTGTCTTAAAATCACTTTTTTAATAAAAGTTTTTTATTTTTATTTTTTTACACATCTTTTCATGTGAGCAACATGGTTCCAGATTACAACATTTATGCATAGTCATAATTACATTTTCAACTTTCTTGTTTAACATCACACCAAGTCATCATCCATTATTCTAATCCTTGAATAAGTTTCCATTTCATATTTCAATTCATCAGTTCAATATCAAGATCATTTCATCTTCGCATATATTTTCAATTCTTTATCCCCAGGTTATTTCCATTTTCAGCTTGCTACCTATTTATTTTACATTATACATTATTATCATCATTAACTTTCTCAAGACCAATATATAGTAGACAATCAAAAAAGAGTAAAAATAAAATAAAACTAATATATTTAGGATCCACATGGTATATCCCCCAATCTACAATATATCTTATATTTATTCCAGAAATATTTATTTAACAATTTCATATTTTTTCTTCATTTCCATTTAGCCAAAATTTACCTATATAATTTTAATAAGTTTTCATTCCCCTACTTTTAAGCATATGAATACTTTACTTTCCAATATAAACCCTTCTAATTTATAATATTTTCTATTTTCTCATGTCCTTTATATAATCAATTACATTTTCTATTTCATATATGCACCAAAAAAGATAAAGAAAAACAGAAAATTAAATTTCACTTTTTGCTTCGACTTAACCAAATCTAATCTTATAAGGTTTGTATAATTAGCATATTTTTCTCCCAGTTTGCCATGTTCTGTTTTTTTAAGTTTTCGCGGGTATTTATATTCAGCTTTGTTCAGGTATTTTCCCACATCATTATAGTTGTGCTTTTAAAGTTGTAGTGATGTTTTGGCAGAATCTCATCTGCCATCATCAGGCTTGTGTATTGTGTTCGTCTGTGAGTCAGGCTTCACAGCCATTTCTGTTTTAAATTTGGTGCTAGCCTACTGCTATGTTAGAATGGTTTTTTTTCTTCATCCTGATTGGTTGGGAGTCTTGGTCTGTGTTTATTGGTCTTGGAGTTTGCTGTGTTCTGCTTGATTTTTGTTTCTAATATCTTCTGTCTGTTTTGTAGCGTTTTTTGATTGGCTGGCAACATTGTGTTTCCTGTATTGGAGGCTTTTAGTGCGGCTTGGCTGCACTAAATATATATAGAAATATATATAGAAATATAGAAATATATATACTCTAAAATATGCAATAGAGATTGATAGATAGATATAGATATAGATGTAGATATAGATATATAGATATAGATGTATTCTTATGTTTTCATGGGTATTTGTATGTATGGTATTTAGGTTTTTTTGGGTATTTTCCCACGTCTTAATAGTTGTGCTTTTAAAGTTATAGTGACGTATCGGCAGAATCTCATTTGCCATCCTCAGGCTTGTGTATTGGGCTCTTTTTAATCGTGTGTGTCAGGCTTGGCAGCGTTTTTTGTTTGAATTTAGTACTGGCTTTCTGCTTTATTTGAATGGAATTTTCCTCATCCTGATTGGCTGGGAGTCTAGGTCTGTGTTTATTGGTCTTTGAGTTTCTGTGTTCTTGATTAGTTGGCAACATTGTGTTTTGTGCATTGAGGTTTTTTAGTGCAACTTGGTTTCTTGTGAATGGCCGATAATTATTTATTAGGAAGCTAGGTTTTATTTGGGTAGCTGGATGGGGCATGTTTGGGCTGGAGGTATTAGGGGGGGTCTGTTTGTGTCCAGGTACTTGCCTGGATTGTGGTATAGAGATTTTTTTGTTTGTGAGTGAGTGCAGGCTTCCAGATGATTGATAGTCTGGTGGAGTCATCTCTTCTATTCATCCTATTAGGCCACAAACAGACCCCACCCCAAGGGAAAAGTATATTTTTGAGGTTTGATGGCTAATAACACTACTTTGTTTTGGAGTAGTACCATAAAATTATGTATCAATGGAAAGAGAATTTAATCAAGAATGTAATGCAACAAGGTTCTTCAATAATCTGCATTATATGAAAAGTTATAGCCAAATAACCAGAAAAAGCATAACTTGCTTAGGTTGATATCAGGTGGCTTTCCTTCATCTGATGGTAGCCAATGAGCATGAGTGTTTAGAGAACCAATCAGGTGTCATCTTGTTTTGGCAATGAGCCAATCAAATCACAGTAGGATTCAGTTATTGATGTCATGTATTGAAGCTGAGAGGAGGACACTTGTCAGTGTGTTATGTGATTGCTATCAAGTTGGTTGGATTTTTTTTGGTGTTCTTTCATTTAGTAAGCTTGTAAAATGTAATAAAATTAAAGTAATGGTGCAAAGAGTTGATTAGTTGCCCAGAAAGCGATGTAAAATAGTATTATTAAGTGAACAAGGCTACAGTTATAAAGAAATTAGAAGAAAAATTGGTGAAAACTTAACCAAAGGTGGCATTTCTAAGTTTTTGAAGAGGTGTAAGGAGACTCAGTCACTACAAAACCACATTGGTAAAGGCAGGAAAATGTGCACAACAGCAAGTGATGATAGAAGAATTAAGAGACTGTGCCTATGTGGTAGAAGAAAATCATCTGGGTGTATACAAGAGGAAATGGCACAATGCAATGTGAAGTTGAGTGCAAGGATTGTCCAGTGCAGACTGCAGGAATTTGGCCTAAAATCTAGAATTCCATGAAAAAAGCCACTTTTATCTTTCAAACAAAGGTTGAAAAGACTAAACTAAGCTAAAACCCATGTTACCTGGACAGAGTAACAATGAGACAGTGTCATTTGGAGTGATAAGACCAAAATCTCCCTGTTTGGTAGTGATGGCATAAAAATATACTGTGCCAGTCCAAGGATGGAAAAAGAATCATAGGAAGGAGGTGGGGGAAGGTGATAGGCAAGACAGCAAAAGAACTAAAATTGTTCCCTTTTCATCTGTTACCATTTTTCAGAGTAGATGTTAAATCTTGTGGTCTTGAGTACATGTGGTAGGTTTAAAAATAGCATTTCTCTTTTCTCCTTCTAGTCTGAAAAGTAAGTGTGTTGCTATTTGTAAAAACCAATTCACTCCTGCAGCCTGAACCAAAATGCCCATGGAGGGCAATGCAACATGATCAGAGGGTATGCACAAACCAACAGCAGCCTAAAATGGTCAATAGGAACTGGGCAGATCTCAATATCCCTAGTATCATGGAAGAATCACTTATCATTTAGGAAGATTTATGTTTGAAGAAAAAAAAATCTCTAACCACCTGAATATATTTCAGCAGCCTCTGTGTTAGGCTAGAAATGTCAGATATATCATGAAGATATGATGGTTAACAATGGTTGTGGCATCGGCAGTGAACCTTGAACAGCTCTATATTGCATCTGGGAACAATGCACCATTATGTCTATGGAGATTCTTAGTCATCCAGGTCATGTTTGTCCCAAAGGTGCTTTTTCAAAAAGCAAGTGGACTTTCTTGTTTCTTTTCTTTAAAAATGTTTGAGTTGAAGAAACTTCTTGGATGAGAAGCAAAATATTTCAAGGAAGAACACCCAGAAAGTATAGTTGCCTTTTGAAACTTCATCTTAAGTAAATTTGTTTGCATTTTTCTTTTGAAGACATGAATACCACAATGGAGAGAAAACAAGAATAAATGGTAATTAGTTCTTACGGGGTGGGATACGACAGGGTTAACTACCGTTTCGGGATTTATGAGCTTCCCTGCCCCGCTGTGAGCCGCATGCCTGTTAATCGTCATTAGCATGCTGCTGCCCAGAAGCAGCCTTTGAAACAGCCCTCTTTTCTTGTTTTTTTAACTGCAGCTGTACCTCATTCGGCAGCTGAAGTTGAAAAATCAGGAAATAAAGATCAGGTAAGAGCCTGGGTGGGCAGGTGGGCAAAAACATCAGCAGACATAGAACCGGTTCTATGTCTGCTGCTCTTTAGAGCTACCGGTTCTACAGAGGCAGACAGAACCGATAGAAACCCACCCCTGAGTTCTTAGTCTGGCATCGTCTTAGCTGTAACTCACTACATAGTTGAGGTTTAGGCAGAGGTAATATATGTTAGAGGTTGTAAAGGAGGCAGTAATTAGAAAGCCTGAATAAAAATAAATCTCAGAAAATCAGTTTGTAATAACAGCTAAGAAGATAAAATCTGATATTTTAGTCATCGGTCCAAAAGTCCAGAGCTTTGTCCAAAGATCAAACCCGTTTTTCAGTCAACAGAATAGAAGCATAGGAAACTTTGTGTCATGGGATGCAGGTCAAAAAGTGGAAGAGTTGTTTCCAGCAATGAAAGAGGCCCGAGGGATGCTTGTCTATAACAAAAGTTATTGCCCTTGAGAAATAGAGCCGGTGGAGCTAATTAGCATCAAATAAAATACCTTGTCCTAGCCCAAAGTCCTTGTCCCCATTTGCATCTAACTATGGCACAAAAATGCCCCAGCACCATCTTTTGTTCTGTTCCCCCTCCCCTTCCCCCCCATTTTGTTTTCCATCCATGAATGAGTCACATTTAAGTTGTCCCTAGCTATGCTGTTATTAAAACAGTGTTTTCCCTCTTGAACTGGCAGCATCCAAAAACAGTTTTTTTTTTCTTTGCAAACACTATTAACTGGGATCGCACAGGCAGGAATTTAATAAGGCAGATCTTTAATAAGTAGGGTTATTGCATAAAGTAAGGTAGATATTAGGAAACAACTCATGGAATTGCTAGGTGTCAAATGAAAGTCCCATTTACAGTAAAATCAAGGTTCAAACTCTTCTATTCCTTTTCTCTTGCCCACACAGTGGATAGCTTGAGGATTATCTTTTTTGAGCAGCAACATGTTTTCCTCTCATTTCTGTCATTATGTAAATGTATTTGTCTAGTTTTGGATTATTTGCCTCTCACCTATCCAGAACTAGTTTTCATACTACCTCATCTTTCAGGTTCTCTTTTCCCCATCCCATTCTTGGAAATGTTTAGTGCTTCTGCCTTCCTTTTCCCCAGCATGAGTGACCCAGAAAGGATACAGGACTTTTCCACTGCTTCACTGACTGGTTACTGAAGCTGAAGAATTCCTCCCTCCCACCAATTCAGAAAGGTGGAGGATGATTTTGTCTCCTCTTTCTGAGAAAACTGAAGGAGACTATAGGCAGAGAGAAAAGTCCAACATTATAATCTTCTGTTTAGGCATTTTTCTGTGTCCAGAAATCTTTTCCCCAAGGAGACGAGGAGGTGTCCAAAATATCTTGACAACCAACAGGTGATGAGGAAGTAATTCTAGTGTCATATCTTAATTCCAGTAGAACGTCCCAGTCTAAAACTTGTTGTCCCAGGGACAAGAAGTGGAAAAGTGTCAATCCCATCCTGGGGATCAAAGGCAGATAGGACAGGAATGCTTTTTTACAGATTTGCCTATTATCCTCATCCAGATATTTGCTGGTGGATACAGATGCAGTTCAGGTTCTCTTGGCAAAAATCCATTCCCTGTTCCTCAAACCTGCTCCCTTCTCCTCAGAGTTCAAATTGATAAGTGCTTTAACCAGATTGCAAGGGCAGAGAAAGTTGAATTTCCAGCAGCAGTAGGTGATGATGGTCAGCAGTTTGCAGTAGGAAGCCTTGGAAAATATAATGGTTTTTCAAGGAACTGGTGTACTACCTGAAGTTGTTGTAGAAAGGACATGACCCCAGGCTAGGAGAAAGTGAATTATATAAGGTGACAGAACTGCACACAATCCTTGAAACAAAGAAATGTAAACAGAAGAATAAACCAGGTTGTTACATGTGAATTCAGCCATAGGCAAGACTGGAGATAAATTGTTTTGCTGGAAGCTTACATAGCAATGATGGCATTGCTCTAAGGTGGCATTCATCCTCTGTGTCTTATAAGTGAATTGTAGGTGATGCACTGAAGAAAAAAGTAAGTTTAATACCTAATATTGGAAAAGATCATTCGAAAATAGCCTGTGATTAGAGCACTTCTGTTAAAAATGAGATGACAAGGAACGCTTCAATGCCAGAATATGTAATAGAGAATCAGTCTCTGAAGACTTGCCAGGAGATGGAAGGAACCATCTTGGAAAACACTGATGACATGTTCATGCCCTATAGGTGGTAAACTAGTTGTATAATCCATGGAAACTGTGACTCGAGGCTCCTTTGGAAAGGGGAGGCAATGCAACAGGCCAGCTAGTTTGTAGATAATGTTACGAACTAGCAGGCTCGTAAGCCTGCAAACCTGACTGGCTTTTCACAAGCAGGCTCGAAATCCTGCATATTTGATTGGTCCATGAACAGCGGGTCGTGGTTGGTCATTCCGGACTGATCCGATTGGCTAGTTAACGGGCTGCCGCGATTGGACGTTCCAAGTGCGGCAAACTTAAACCATTGGACGCTTTGACAGCAGCCAGCTCTATAAAAGGAGCTGCTGCTGCCATACGTGTCGAGCTGCTTTCCCGAAGTCACTAATAAAGAGTTGGAGTCACTATTTGATGTCTTGTCTCTGTTATTGCGCCCATTCCCCGAGATAGAACACTGGCGACGAAGGTGGGATGCGGAGACGATAAGAGCTGACTGAGCACTTGTGAAGTATTGACAGAGCACGTGGCTGACAACACGCAGAAAACAGCAGAATGACCAGCAGCGCAATACCACCCGCTCCATTTGACCCAGCAAACGAAGATTGGGACTCGTATATGGACAGGTTCCAAATGTTCCTGGAAACCAACAATCTGAAGGATGCTACGCCTAGCAAGAAACGCGTAGTGTTCCTAACGCATTGTGGACCCGCCGTTTTCAAAATGGCAAAGGCACTAGCGAAACCGGTTGAAGTCAAAACTATGGATTGGGACACCCTTGCTCCCATTCTCAGGGCTCATTACGCCCCAGCAGTTCCAACCCTCATCAGAAGACACGAGTTTTACCAGAGGGACCAACAGGAAAGCGAAAGCGAAAGCATTGGGGACTTTGTCGCTGACCTAAGAAATTTGGGTGGACTATGTGGCTTCGCAAATCTGGAAGAAGCCATGAGAGATTGGATTATCCTGGGTCTAAGAGACCTCACCATCCAAAGCAAGATTATGCAAAAGGAGATATCGCACTCGCAGATGCCATAGCAGATGCTATTGCAGCAGAAGCAACCAGGAAGTCAGCAGCCCGAATGTGCCAAGCGAATGGGTTCAACCGCCAACTTGCCAGTGACATCGCAATACCCTCAGAGAGACACACAACAACAACCCACCACGAAGACATCGAGTCCTCATCGGAAAGTGAGGAGGAAGAAGTCAACAGACTCAGATCAGAACGCAACCAGTGAGGTCGTAAACCCAACTTTCAATGCGCCGGATGCGGGGGGAACCACCCACGAGCAGATTGCAGGTTCCTAGACATCATCTGTCATTCCTGCGATAAAAGGGGCCACATCGCCAAAGTCTGCAGAAGTAAACGAGTTTCCAGCCCCAAGAGGAACGAAAATACTTTCCGGCAGACAGCGGGAAACCTCCCATCAAATCGGGACCACCCAAACAACCAGTGGAGCCAGTACAACAGAAACCGAAAGCTTGCTACCAATACCAGATGAGAAGAGGCACATCAGTCACCATCGGCCACGCCTCATCAGTGGATGCGAAAAAAATCCGGATAAAGTTCACCATTGAAAATAGACCGTGCATCATGGAAGTCGACTCCGGGTCTTCCCTATCAATGGTTTCCTGGAAAACTCTCAAGCAACTGATCCCTGACATCTGCAGCCAGGATCCCAAAGACTTATATTAAAGGACTACCAGGGCAATCGAATCCCGGTTGCTGGTTCCAGTCACGTCCAGGTCTCGTTTAAAGACCACACCGCAACTCTACCTCTCACCGTCGTTGACAGGGACCGACCCAGTTTATTGGGATTACAGTGGTTCGTGCCATTAGGAATCGAATTGGCAGCCATCAACCAGACTGTAAGCGAAGACTGGGAGGCGGCCCTCATCCGGGACTTTCAAGAAGTCTTCACCGAACAATTAGGCAAGTACAAGGGGTCCCCCATTTCGTTTAATCTCTGCCCTAATATCGCACCCATCCGCCTAAAGCCACGCCAAGTTCCCTTTGCTCTCAAACCAAAAATTGACGAGCAACTGGACAAATTAATAGCACAGGGCGTGCTTGAACCCATTGACCACGCCCGATGGGAGACCCCAATTGTAACCCCAATAAAACCTGACGGATCCCTGAGAATCTGTGGGGATTACAAGGCCACCCTGAATCACGCGCTTCAACAGAGCGCTTACCCAGTACCCGTGGTCCAACACCTTCTCCACTCGCTTGGGGGCGGAAAAGTATTCACGAAGCTTGACCTAGCCCAAGCATATCAGCAGCTGCCAGTAGACGCAAAAACCGCAGAAGCCCAAACAATAGTCACGCACAGGGGTGCGTTCAAATGTAACAGACTCCAGTTCGGACTAAGCGTAGCACCTGGCATTTTTCAAAGTTTGATGGAAAGGTTGCTGCAGGGCATAAAAGGAGATGTACCCTACTTCGATGATGTATTAATAGTCGCCCTTACAAGAAGTCAGCTAGAAAAACGCCTAAGAACTGTCCAACAAAAGTTCCAGGACGCAGGACTTAAAGTCAAGAAAGACAAGTGCCAATTATGCACTGAGAGGGTTAAATTTCTTGGCTACCTTCTTGACAAACATGGTATTCACTCTATGAAAAGAAATTAGCAGCTATTAAAAATGCTCCAAGACCTAGAAACAAGACAGACCTCCAAGCCTTCCTGGGTTCATTAACTTTTATAACATCTTCCTACCCCAGAAGGCGACTGTTGCTGAACCCCTGCATAGGCTCCTCGACAAGAAGGCTTCCTGATTTTGGGGACGTCGAGAGGAGCAAGCTTTCCAGCAAGTCAAAACCTCCTAACATCAGATGCAGTGTTAATCCAATATAACGAGACACTACCCTTGACTGTGACTTGTGACGCTTCCCCTTTTGGAGTCGGAGCCATCCTGAGCCATTCTACCAAATGGTACGGAGGCACCTATTGCATTCTTTTCAAGAACTTTGTCTAAAACTGAAAGGAACTATAGTCAATTAGATAAAGAAGCCCTTGCTATTGTATCCGCAATTAAAAGGTTCCACGAATACGTGTATGGGAGATCCTTTTCCATAATCACAGACCACAAGCCATTGCTTGGCATTTTGGCAGGGGATAAACCAACTCCCCACATACTATCACCAAGAATGACATGATGGTCGGAGTTCTTAGCCGCCTACGACTACCAGTTAACGCATCGTCCGGAGAAAACCATTCCCCATGCTGACGCCTTAAGCCATTCATCATTACCTGAGCTCCTAGATGACCCAGCTCCTATGCTATCCACACTACAAATTGAGATGCTTCCCTCACCTCCACTAACTGCACAGGATATCGCGTTAGAAACAAAAAAAGACCCTTGCTTGGCGTAAGTCCTCAGCTGGGTGGAGAGGGGATGGCCAGAAATCGAACCCAACGACAAATTCAAACCCTTCAAAAGCAGACAGACAGAGCTTTTCTCCCAAAAAGGGTGCGTATTGTGGGGAGACCGTGTAGCCATTCCAGAAAAACTTCAACGCAGAGTCCTGAAAGTGCTGCACGATGGACACCTGGGCATCGTACAAATGAAAGCGCTGGCAAGGAGTTATGCCTGGTGGCCAGGTATGGACAGACAAATCGAAGCCTGGGTTGCCACCTGCAGCAAATGCCAAGAAACACGTGCTGCTCCACCAAAAGCACCACCGACGGAATGGGAGACGCCCAGGGGTCCATGGTCCCGCATCCACATCGATTTTGTGGGACCTACAAAGGGACATACTTTTCTAATAACAGTGGACGCCTACTCGAACTGGCTCAAGGTAAACAAGATGAAGACCACCACCACAGAAGCGGTCATCAAAAAACTGAACAGACTGTTTGCAACGCACGGATTTCCAGATGTCTTGGTTTCCGACAATGGCCCGCAGTTTACCGCCTTGGCATTTGAACAATACCTAGTGTACCGGGGGATACGTCAAGCCCTGACATCACCTGCTCACCCGGCAGCCAATGGCAGAGCTGAACGAATAGTTCAGTTCACGAAAACAACTCTACATAAAATGGACCAAGGAAACATCCACGACAGAGTCACCAGGATGCTCCTTCTCCAACATATTACACCGAACAGCACCATGAACAAAAGCCCAGCCGAACTCCTAATGGGCAGGAAACTTAGATCACATCTAGACACCTACACCCTGCCTACACCCCAGAAAATCTGATCACTAAGAATTCCTTGTTCAAAACATCACAATCCCTTTCTGGCTTCAGCAGCTGTCTAGATCAAAGGGTGCATGGAAAGTCTTTGTTCAAAATCCTCAGATGTCTGGAGAATGATTGCCCTTAAATCAAAATCAGAAGCATCTGTTTGAACAACAAAGGCACATGATGGCAGAGGATAGGATAAGGAGGCAAAAGTCTATTTGAATGAGGAACAAGCATGTTGAGCATCAAGATTCCACTTGAAATTATGCATGATGCTTGAAAATTCCATTCTAAACAAGATGGGTGAAAAGCTTTTATATATGCTGCAAAATCATGGATCAATTGGTAATAAAATTCAAGAATCTTCCTAATTGATGCATCCCCTTGACATTGTGGGTGTGTAAACATACTCAAGGAGAGAACTGAATTCATTTTGATGAGCTCCATTGTGATTCCTCCAGGAAAGTTGTGGAACCGTCGATAATCCAAGAGCCACAGGACAATTTCTCCATTTTAGTATATACATTGCATAGATAGAACTGGCCAAGTACACTATGGACCTTTTTAGTGTGAATAGTTGATCTTCAGAATAAATTAACAGGTCATCAAATAAACTTCAGTAAAGCAGTCCAGTATCTCATGAAAAATGTGGGATTTATAAACTTATTGATGGACATAAACTGAACTATGTCTGTCTGAACTTTTCATATTTCATGGCAAAGAGAGCTAAATATACATATTCCATCTATTAAACTACATTCTCTTCTGAGATTGAAACTGGCAAAAACATAGTTTTTAAAAGTTCAGAAATGAGAGAGAACTAATGATGCTTAATGATTGTAGAATTTAGGAGAACTAATCATGAAATTCAAATAATTATTTTTCCTTTTGATAGAATGATGGCTGAGACATCTCAACATTCAACTTAACATCAAGGTTTCCATTTCTTCAATGACATGGGAAAGCAGGTAATTTCTGTAGCTGTTTCCTCTTTGGAAAAGGTTTGACATTAGGTCTGGAATTTTGGAGAGTCAAAGGCAGCATTTTTTCTCAAGAATATGTATGTTATAGATCTGTAGCAAATGCATCTCCAATGCTATAGAAGCATGTATAGAAGAGGCTAAAATGAAAATTGTTACAAAAGTTTTTAAAAATGATGTTTCCGAGTACAGGTATTTACCATCAATGATTTCCATCTTCATTAATGAACCTACTGCCTAAATAGCTATATTTGTAGTCAATTGCAGTCTACAAAACTGCCCTAGCTTTAAAATCTACCAGGATCTGCGGTTTTATGGCAGAGTCAACTTTTTGTGTGAGGCAAATACATCCTATTGCAATTTTCCTCTCAAACTCCTAGAATTTGGTTAGTTGGTTTCTCATAAGCCAAGCTTAGAACATTAGGGCATTTGCTTACTAAATGTTTCCCTTTTCTACATATATATAACACTTAGCTGTTATCTCAGCTAAATATTTTAAGGGGACAATCTGGTCAAAATGCACCCAATCCTACAACATAAAAGAAATTCCTGCGTACATTAACATTACTTTTTTTTTACAGCCAACAATGGAGCTGGAATGGCCCCCAAATGCCTTTAACACTTGAAGATTAGATTTGGGGGAGGGGGGGTTGAAAGAAAGGAAAGTAATTTCATCACTCCTGCCTGACCATATTCTGCTGCTGTTTCACAAGTCTTACATTTGTAACACAACTTTGAATTAACACTTCCAATGTGCTTGGAGTGCTTTCTCAAATAGATTTGTTCTATAATTCATCAGGCTTTAAATTGGTTGATCAAAGGTAGCTGATTCAAGCCATGTCCTGAACAAAAATATTGACAGTTAGCCACATATGTGCACACTTGATGTTCACTTTGTAAGCATCACATCTCATCATTGTCTGTAGACTATTTGGTGGAATCATCAAAGGCAGCTCTCAGTCTTGTCATTAAACTTGTATAATTGTCTGTGCCAGAAATGTTATATTTTAGGGGGTGGGGTGCCCATTTTTCTGTTTCTCTGATAAAAAGACCAATTATGAGTCAGGATGATCTGTGTAAAATTCTCCTCTTCTCAAGGAATAGTAGTTCTTCTGGGTCATCATCTAATTCTAATACTTTGCCACCCAGTCTGAAACAGGAGAAAGATGCAGGAAACTTAGTCACTGCTTAATGATATTAGAAGAGTTTTGGCCACCTTCTCTACAAACTCAAAGTGATTCTTTTCTTCTTTAAGAAAGGGATTTAAGGGAGTGCTGCAATTACCATTAGGCTTCTATAATCAAACACTAGAACTGGAATTAATGTAGCAGAAATTCAAGGTCATATACTTCTGATAATTGGATTGTAAATTATAAATGCAATAATTGTTATATATCAAATGCAAGCTCTTTTTACCCTGAAATGAAACCTAATACTTCTCATGCCTCTTTCTCCTACCTGTGGATAAAATGAGCTTGCGGCTTCTCTTTTTGGGGCATTTCACTTGGCCCATGTTATGCTAAGAGACTAATCTGATTTAGACTTTGCCAAAAGTAGCTCTTACTTTTGACCTTGCCAAAAGTAGCTCTTTCTGACAGCCAATCGTAAAAACCTTATTACACTTCCTCAACAAAAATGTTAGAGGCTTTCCTTATTAAACCATCACAAACATAAACAAAAAATACATTAAAATATTGAACATGGTACAGTCTTCCTAACATCCATCTTTGTCATTAACCTTAAAAAAAATGTTGGAGGCAAAATCATAAGACCATTAGTGGGAGAGATCAGAACATTTGTTGATTCAGACTATTGACTATGCTGTCTTCCCTCTCATCTCCAGCCAGACTCCTGCGGTCTATAAAGAGCTGACATAGCAATTCTATAATTTACAATCCAATTATCAGAAGTATATGACCTTTTTTCCCCTATCAGAATAATGCAACAACACTAGTCTGCTTAGCCTGCAACTCTTTTACTTGTCATTTTAGTAAAATCTGAAGGCGCACAACTATGGGATGACAGATCTACCCTCATTCTGCAACTGATATTAAGGAATATAGAAGTTGGAATTTAGAAAAGATGGGGGAGAAACCCCCATTAAAATTACTTTTAATGATTCAGCTCCTTCATCCAATCCTATTTTTAAAAATTTTATTCAGTTCAGCTTACAATAGAACACGGTATAGAAAGGCACAGGAAAAATCCTAGATTTGATGGACAACCAGGAATACCGCATTCCTATTACATCACAGTAACTAGTGGATGTTTTTCCTGTTGGTTGAGAGGGAAGGAGCAAAGATAGGGGAATTTATGTCTTTGTTAATCAAGTGTTATATAGACATAATCAGAACAGCATCATTTAGCAGTGAATCACAAAGGAGACAATGGAAGCAGAAAATGTGATGCTGGTATAGTTTTCTGCTGACTCAGAGAAGGATGGGTAGTATTAATTCAGCAGTGGGGAAAGGCTGTGGTCCTCATATTATTTTCCAAAGCTCTTTATTACTTCAAATTTTGCATGACTGATTTATACTTCTTCGCTAGTCTGTGGGGAAGGACAGGGATCACACATTCTATCGGTTCACACTGGTTTGGTAGAACTGGTTGTTATGGTTCCTGGTAGTTCAGAGAACCGGTGAATTGGGCCTCTGGCTGGCCCATCCCTCTCTGCCCACTTCTCTGCTCCCTGCCTAGTCAGTCCCTATCGCACATGCACAACATCGTGTGCATGCGCGACATGCCTGCAATCTGATTTTGCCCGCCTGCCAGGCCAGCTATTGCTGCCTGCCTTTTCCTGTGGCAGAGCGAAAAGCTTGCAAGTCCCCCTCCCTTCAGAAAAGGCTCCTGGGCAGCAGAGAAGCAGCCTGGTTGAATCCTGTTTCTCTCTGCTGCCCAGGAGCCGTTTCCAAAGGAAGGGGGACTTGCAAGATTTCTCTCTGCCAGGAGAGGCTCTCCCAGCAAGAGCAAGTGAGGGAAGCAGCGTGGAGCCAATATGATCCTCTTCACTGACCTGCCTGCTCTTAGGTAAGCCTGTGAGTTGCACTAGCCCTTCCCCCACTGCGACTATCTCCGGGGTTCCTCAGGCCTCCCCCTCATCCCTGGGCTTGGCTGGCTGGCTTCCCCACTGGAGCGGCCACATCCTGCTGGCGGCACTGGCTGGGGCCTAACTACCTGCCCCCGCAACCTTGGGCTCGGCTGGCTGGCTAAGCTACCATGTAGCGCTCTCCCTGCTCTCCCTACCATGTGGCGGCTGCGGCCCTCCCAAAGTACCTCCACATGCAGCGGCAGTGGCGGCAGACCTGGCTGCCTCCCATAAACAGAGCCGTCGCCACAGAGCCTCCACTGCCTCTGCCTGCTTCTCTTGGCAGAAAGGAAGCGGGCAGAGGTGCTGCGATGACAGTGCTGCTCAGAGGTGGTATTCAGCAGGTTCTGACCAGTTCTGGAGAACTGATAGCAGAAATTTTGAGTAGTTTGGAGAACCAGCAAATACCACCTCTGTGTGTGTGCCCCCTCTCCATCTATTCTCTGCCTCCTGAGTCCCAGCTGATTGGCTAGGTCTTCTTTAGTTGCCCTGCACAGGAGAACAGAGCTGGAAAGCAGGTTAGTGGAGTGAGGAGGGAATGGGGATTTTACATTAACCTTACCCTGCCACACCCACCAAGCCAAGCCATAGAACTGGTAGTGTTAAGTTCTGTGCATGGGTGCAAGGATGGAGACGAGCCAGTGAAACAGTGAACTTCAAACTCTTTATTTACACGTGAAACAGCTCAGCTCAACGGCCACGATGGGCCCCTTTATATAGGCAATTCTTAACTTATTTAACCAATGAAAACACAGGGAGCGCTAGCTCCATTAACCAATGGGAGAGGCTCGTTAATAGCCAATCAGATTCTCCTGAACGGACCAATCCGATGTCGCTATTATCGGCCAATCAGAAGTGCAGGGCCAGAACCCTGCACTTTGCTTTAAGCTATAAATATTCTTTATTAAGTATTTATTGATTCACAACACCCCTTCCCCCCAGGTTCCATTTAAGGGGTGTGGTCACGTAGTCTTTGAGGTAGGCCAGTTGTTTTGATTGTCTGTTAGATTTTCGTTGTCCTCCCGGTATTTGGCTACAGTCTTGTTGGGGTAGGACGTTATCTGGTGAAAAGGGTACCTCCTGTTCCGCATTCGAATTTTCGTCGTCGCTACTGCTCTTGGCATCTCTTTGAGGCGAGGCCACCCCCATTCCGGATCCATCACGTGCTGCCTCTGAGCGGTCATTACTACCGCTTAAACTTTCTGCCGCTTCGAATTCAGCTTCCCCGCTATCTCCTCCCCCCTTGGTTTGGAAATCAGGGGGCTTGAAGATCCCCGACTGTAGCCTTGAACGCAGCTGATCAATATGGCGCTTCCATATTCTATCGTCGCAACATTTCATGTGGTACGATCTAGGGCCGGTTATTTGTACTATAGTTGCCTCGACCCACAATGGATCGCCCGAAAAGTTCCTAGCAAAAACCAAATCGCCTACCTGGAAATTGCGACATTTCCCGCTGGAACCGTGTGGTTTTTTAGGTTCATATGATGGATGTAGACGGTCGAGGTGGGAGCGGAGCTTCCGTCCCATTAATAACTCGGCGGGAGTTTTATTGGTGACGCTGTGTGGAGTGATATGTTGCAAAAGGAGTATCCGGTTAATTTTGTCTTCTATATCGCCATAGTCCATTTTATGCAAGGTTTTCTTGACGAATTGTACCATGCGCTCGGCCCTTCCATTGGCTGCAGGATGCACCGGCGAAGTTAGCGCATGTCGAATACCGCGGTCCGCCAGGTACTGTTCGAAGGACAGCGCGGTAAATTTAGGTCCGTTGTTGGATACTAGAATGTCTGGTAATCTGTGTGTCGCAAAGAGTCTGTCTAGTTTCCTGATGACTGATTCAGTTGTTGTATTCCTCATTTCATGGATTTCAAGCCAGTTCGAGTAGGCATCCACCGTTAATAAGAATGTGTGTCCCTTGGTAGGACCCGCAAAGTCCAGATGAATACGGGACCATGGTCCCCTCGGTGTTTCCCATTCAGTTGGGGTTGCTTTCGGAGGGGCATTGCTTACTTCCTAGCATTTGTGACAGGCTTTTACCCATGTCTCTATCTGCTTTCAATACCTGGCCACAACGCGTAGCTTCGTGCGAGGGCTTTCATATGCACGATGCCGGGATGGCCATCATACAAGGTCCTTAGTATCGCTGGTCGCAACCACTCTGGGACGACAACTCTATCTCCCCAGATAATGCAGCCCTTTTGAGAAAATAGTTCCGTTTGCTGATTTTTGAATGGGGTGTAGTCGTCAGGTATTTGGTCCAATGGCCATCCCCGCTCGACCCAACTGAGGACTCATGCTAAAATGGGATCGCGTTTCGTTTCCATCGCGATATCTCAGGCCGTTAATGGCGGCGTTCGAAGTGTCTCGATCTGCAGTGTTGTAACCGTCGGAGCGGGGTCATCAATGGTCTCTGGAAGAGGTGTGCGGCTCAATGCGTCGGTGTGGGGAATGGCCTTCCCCGGGTGATGTTGCAACTTGTAATTGTATGCTGCCAAGAATTCTGACCAGCGGGTCATTCTGGGAGATAATATATACGGTGTTGCCTATCTCCCGCTATTATTTCCAGCAAAGGTTTGTGGTCAGTCACTATGGTAAAGGCTCGGCCATACACATATTCATGAAATCTCTTAACCGCGGATACTATTCAAGGGCCTCCTTATCAATTTGACTGTAGTTGCGTTCCGTTTTTGATAACATCTTTGAGAAATAGGCAACAGGGGCTTCATTACCGTTTGGCAAAACGTGGCTTAAAATGGCGCCCACTCCGAATGGTGATGCATCACACGTGATCGTTAAAGGCAAAGTCTCGTTATACTGCATCAGAACAGCATCAGAAGTCAATAAATTTTTTACATGTCGAAACGCCTGTTCTTCTCTGTGTCCCCATACCCAGGTTGCTTTTTTGTCCAATAAACGATGTAGGGGTTCAGCTACGGTTGCTTTGTGAGGCAGGAAAACGTTATAAAAATTGATAAGGCCCAGAAAAGCCTGGAGGTCGGCCTTGTTCCGGGGTTTTGGGGCGTTCTTGATTGCCTTGAGTTTGTTATCGGTGGGGTGAATGCCTTGACTATCAATTAAATATCCCCAAAATTCTACACGATCTGTACATAAATAACACTTGGTTTTTTTAACCTTGAGACCTGAGTCTTTAAATCTCTGGAGAACCAACCTCAGGCATTCCTTTAGTATTTTCTGAGTTGGGACTGCGATTAATACATCATCAAAATATGGGACAACACCTTTTATCCCTTGTAATAGCCTTTCCATCAAGCTTTGAAAGATTCCCGGGGCTACGCTCACTCCGAACTGGAGTCGGTTACATTTAAACGCACCTCTGTGCGTAACGATTATTTGGGCCTCTGCCGTTTTTTTGTCAACAGGCAGTTGTTGGTATGCCTGGGCTAAGTCTAGTTTAGCGAAGACTTTTCCGTCCCCCAGGGAATGGAGGAGGTGTTGCACCACTGGTACCGGATAAGCGTTTTGTTGAAGGGCGTGGTTCAGGGTGGCTCGGTAGTCCCCACAAATTCTTATCAATCCATCCAGCTTGATGGGCGTTATGATTGGGGTTTCCCAGGGAGAGTGATCGGTTGGTTCTAACACACCCTGAGCTATTAATTTATCAAGCTGCTCATCGATCTTTGGTTTAAGGGCAAATGGAACTTGACGAGGCTTAAGGCGGATGGGAGCTATTTCGGGATTGAGGTTAAACGATATCGGGGTCCCCTTGTACTCGCCTAATTTTTCTGCGAAGACGTCCTGGAATTCGTGGACGAGGTCTTCTTCCCAATCGCTGCTGCAGGTTCGGTGAATGCCGGCTACTTCAATTCCAAGTAGAGCGAATCATTGGAGGCCTAACAAACTAGGCCGATCCTTGTCGATTACAGTCAGGGGTAGAAATGCTGTACGGTTCTTAAACGATACCCGTACTCGGCTGGATCCAACGACCGGGATTCGATTTCCTTGATAGTCCTTGAGTATGAGCCTTTGGAGTCTGAGATCTTGCCTACGGATAGTGGGGATGAGCTGCTTGAGGGTCTTCCAGGAAACCATCGAGAGGGATGATCCTGAATCGACTTCCATCAGGCAGGGCTGGTTTTCGATGGCCACTTTCACTCGGATCTTTTTGGCGTCAAGAGATGAGGCATGACCGATCGTGATCGTTTGGTGAGCCTTTTCTCACTTCGTTGGGTGGTTTAGGGTTTTGTTGCTGTAGGAGTGGTTGTTCCATTGGTCATTCACGGGTTCTCGCTTCACAGGATGACTTCCCGTCGGTTGGCGATAGTTTGCCCCCCTTGAGGGCTGGCTGGGTCCTGGCTTGCTTCTACAGACCTGTCCTATATGGCCTCTTTTCCCGCACACATGGCAGAGCGCGTTGAGGAATTTGCATTCTGACCGGGGATGGCTTGCTCCACACCTGGCGCATTGGTACTGCAATTTCTGGCGTTGGTCCCGTTCGGACCGAAGTCGATGGACCTCTTCCTCATCGCTTTCTGACGACGATTTGAGGTCCTCGTGGTGGGCTGTATCTGCTGTCCCTCTGACTGAGGTGAAATGTTGCAGGCTCGTTGGCGAACCGGTGCGTGGGTGCGGCGCATTTGGGCAGCTGACTTCCTGGTTGCTTCTGCTTCAGTAACTTCAGCTATGGCATCCTTAAGGCTAATGTCACCCTTCGCCATTAGTTTACTCTGAGTGCCTGGTGCATCTAATCCCAGAACTATTCGGTCTCTTAGGGCTTCTTCTAGGTCGGAAAACTCGCATAGGCTTCCCAGATTCCGGAGATCCGCTATGAAATCAGCAACACTTTCGCCCTTCCACTGACTTCTCTGATAAAATTCATGCCTTCTCACGAGCGTTGGTACGGTTGGTGCGTAGTGAGCCCTCAGCAGTGGTTCGAGGACATCCCAGTCCATAGACTTTACTTCTGCCGTTTTTGCTAGTGCCTTGGCCATCTTGAATACGGTTGGCCTGCAATGAGTTAGGAATACCGCTCGTTTCTTTCCGGTAGTGGCATCCTTCAAATTGTTGGTTTCCAGAAACATCTGGAAGCGATCCATATATGAGTCCCAGTCTTCTTGTGCCGGGTCGAATGGAGTGGGTGGTATGACGCTGCCGGACATGGTTCCGCCGTTGGTGTGTTCAGCCACATGCTCGGTTATGGTTCTTCGTTGTTCAGTAAGCTCTGATGTCTCCACATCCCACCTTCGTCGCCAGTGTTAAGTTCTGTGCATGGGTGCAAGGATGGAGACGAGCCAGTGAAACAGTGAACTTCAAACTCTTTATTTACATGTGAAACAGCTCAGCTCAATGGTCACAATGGGCCCCTTTATATAGGCAACTCTTAACTTATTTAATCAATGAAAACACAGGGAGCGCTAGCTCCATTAACCAATGGGAGAGGCTCGTTAATAGCCAATCAGATTTTCCTAAACGGACCAATCCGATGTCGCTATTATCGGCCAATCAGAAGTGCAGGGCCAGAACCCTGCACTTTGCTTTAAGCTATTAATATTCTTTATTAAGTATTTATTGATTCACAACACCCCTTCCCCCCGGGTTCCATTTAAGGGGTGCGGTCATGTAGTCTTTGAGGTAGGCCAGTTGTTTTGATTGTCTATTAGATTTTCGTTGTCCTCCCGGTATTTGGCTACAGTCTTGTTGGGGTAGGACGTTATCTAGTGAAAAGGGTGCCTCCCGTTCCGCATTCGAATTTTCGTCGTCGCTACTGCTCTCGGCATCTCTTTGAGGTGAAGCCACCCCCATTCCGAATCCATCACGTGCTGCCTCTGAGCGGTCATTACTACCGCTTAAACTTTCTGCCGCTTTGAATTCAGCTTCCTCGCTATCTCCTGCCCCCTTGCTTTGGAAATCAGGGGGCTCGAAGATCCCCGACTGTAGCCTTGAACGCAGCTGATCAATATGGCGCTTCCATATTCTATCGTTGCGACATTTCACGCGGTACGATCTAGGGCCGGTTACTTGTACTATAGTTGCCTCGACCCACAATGGATCGCCCGAAAAGTTCCTAGCGAAAACCAAATCGCCTACCAATCAGATTCTCCTGAACGGACCAATCCAATGTCGCTATTATCGGCCAATCAGAAGTGCAGGGCCAGAACCCTGCACTTTGCTTTAAGCTATTAATAATCTTTATTAAGTATTTATTGATTCACAACAGGTAGTAAAAAATTTTGAATCCCACCACTGGTGCTGCTTATGGGAGGCAGCCAGGGCCATTGGCACCACTGCACATGGAAGTACGTTGGGAAGCCGGGGTGGGGGGAATGCTCAAGGCCCTGCTGCCACCACTGCACATGGAGGTGCTTTGACTTTGGGAGGACCAGGGCAGGGGGGTGCTCAAGGCCCCATTGCTGCCATCACCACACGTGAAGGTATTTTGGCTTGGGAAGCAAGCAAGCACAGGGAAGGGCTCCAGTGCTGCCATCTCCCGCTCGCTTCCTTCATGGGCCAGGGTGGCTTGAGAAGCAAGTGGGAGATCGTGGCACTGACTGGAGCCCTTCCCCGTGCTTGCTTGCTTCCCTCGCAGGCCAGGGCAGCTTATGGGAGGTAGCCAGAGCCAGTTGTTGCTGTTTTGGGAGAGCTGTTTTGGGTGCTCAAGGCCCTGTTGCCACCACTGCCGCACATGGAGATGCTTTACCTTTGGGAGGACTGGGGCAGGGGGATGCTCAAGGCCCCGCTGCTGTCACCGCATTGAGGTGCTTTGTCTTTGGGAGGACTGTAGCTGCACCCCACCCCACATTTTTCCTTTTCCCGCTGCCCACTGCTGACTGGAGCTCGCCAGATCATTCAGTTTGTCCCAGCCCAGGTGTGTGTGTGTTTGTGTGTGTGTGTGTGAGGGGGGGGGGAAGGAGGGAAGGAAGGAAGGAAGGAAGATAGGAAAGAAAGAAAGAAAGAAAGAAGGAAAGAAAGAAAGAAAGAAAGAAAGAAAGAAAGAAAGAAAGAAAGAAAGAAAGAAAGAAAGAAAGAAAGAAAGAAAGAAAGAAAGAATCGCACTCGGCTTGAGCCGCAGCTTGACACCATCAGATGTACCAGATGGTGAAGGCTAGCCACAAGTAAAGCCTGCTGCGAACTCTCCAAGCCAGCTGAGATATCAGCTCAGCAACAGAGCTTCGGATCCACTTCTTGCCCCACAACAGTGGTGGGTGCTAACAATATGCGTCAGCAGGGCATGGGCTAGCCATGATGCGACGCCCAACTGATTGAAGCAGCATGATGGAACTGAGCTGGCTGGAGTTCACTGAGCCGATGGGGACATCTGGAAACATGTTAACTTGGTGGAAGTGTTAGGGGTTCACTTAATATGGCACAGCCTGGTGATGGGCAAATTGTGGTGTGTGACAGCGAAGTTTGCTGTCACCAATTAAGAATGGGATGCTGGCTACCTTCAGTGAGGGGCTGCCGGATGTGGAAAGGTGATTACTGCAGGATGTGGGAAGGTGATCAGCCACAGAGCAGAATAAATAAATAAATAAACAAACAAACAAACAAACAAAGAGGAAGGGAGAGAAAGAAAAATAGAGGAAGGGGGAGAAAGAAAGATAGACAGAAAGAAAAAAAGAAATAGGAAGGAATGGGTGGGCGGGTGGATGGATGAGAGAGATAAAACTCCACACTATTATTTTTAATTGTTCCATTATTTATCATATATTAATATTTTACACTGTCCCTATACCTAGAATAACTTTACTACTTTTCTTTTGCTCAGGTATTTTTCAGAGTTTACAATACATGCATTCAAATGTCTATAATTCAGAACATAAATACATGTGTGTTTAACAGACTTGAAAGGGACTTTGGAGGTCTTCTAGTCCAGTGGTCACCAACCAGTGGGCCGGAGACCAATGGTGGTCCACAAGAAAATTTTGGTGGTCAGCAGAGAAATGCCCCCCCCCCCCAAAGTATCCCCCAAAGCAATTAATCCAGGCTGCATGGGAACACAAGGCTGAGCCGCTCACATGTCCAGAGGGAACACAAGGCTTGCATTGGGAAGGGGGGAAAGGGGAACTTTCCCCACTCGCCCCGTGCGCCTGGCCTGGCCACTGGGCTGCTTCTTTCCACTTCTTTCTTCTTCTGCTTTTGGCTGCACACAAGGAAAACAGCAAAAGTTCCACAAACTCCACCAGATATGAGACCCTTTGGGACCCTGCAAGGCATCCTGCTCCAAGAGACTGCGCCAGCGTGACAAGTCTCACAAAGACTCATTTCTGATGGAATTTGGGGGAGAAAAAGACTTCTGCTGCTTCAGCTGCTTTCCTTGCATGAAGCCAAAAGTCAGCCAGTCAGTCTGTCTGTCTGTCTGTCTGTCTCTCTCTCTCCCCCCCCCTCCAAGAACAGATCTGGAGACAGTAAAGAATGATCAATTGGTAGGAAAACGGGGTGGGGAATTTTTAGGATTTTCCTAGGGTCTCTGGTCTGCAGGATTTAAAATTATGAGTTTGGTGGTCCCTGAGGTCCAAAAGGTTGGCAACTCCTGTTCTAGTCTAACCCACTGCTCAGGCAGGAAAACTGAGGATGCCAAATTCTGAGTAGAGGACCTGGGAACAGTGTTAGAATAACAGAATAACACTTAGAAGGGACCTTGGGGGGAACCCTATACCATTTCAGAGAAATGGCTGTCCAGTCTTTTCTGAAAAACTTCCAGTGATTGAGCACCCAGAACTTCTAGAGACAGGCAGTTCCACTGGCTAATTGTTCTCGCTGTCAGGAAGTTTCTCCTTAGTTTTAGGTTGCTTCTGTCTTTGTTCAGTTTCCATCCATTGATTCTTGTTTGCCTTCTGCTTCTTTGGAAAATACATTGCCCCCCTTTCTTTGTGGCAGCCCCTTAAAAGCCTTTTGTCTATCACACTCTTGAGTAAAGCATTTCCTCCTTTCAGTTATCCGTGAAAGTACATCTATAGTACGCAGATAATAAAGTCAAAAAAAGGTGAACAACATTTTTACAGAACTATAGATAAGTTGAGGCTGGATGTGACAAGAAATGGCTGGGAGGGGAGGGGCCAGGCGAGGCAGCCCTTGACGTGAGTGACAGTAAGTTGGCCATGCCCACCTAGTAACATGACCACCAAGCCACGCCCACCCAGTGATGTGACCGCCAAGCCATGTCCAGTCAGCAAGCCACAACCACCCAGTCACATCACCAAACCACACCCACAAATTAAGCCACACCCACAGAAACGGTTGTTAAGAAATTTGAATCCCACCCCTGGGAAAGGAGGGAAAAAGGGAAATGGTAGGAAAAAGACAAATGAGAGAAGAAGGGGAGCAGGCTTGTCCAAGAATAGATTAAGATAAGAGAATCTGCCCCTTAATAGAAAAAAATCCATATTTTTTATTTTAAAGTAATTTCCTCCATTGGCAGATATTGGGGGGGAGGTGGGAGGCAGGGAAAGCAGTCCCATCTGCTAATACAGTACTCAAGAGAATGTGGATTTTAATAGAAAAAGGTCCTGCTCTTTGGATTTTAAGCCATTTTCCCATGGGCAGTTAGTTAATGAAGGCTATGACTATTTGTAGAGAAATGAAGCAAAGAGGATTATTAGCGTGCCATAGAATGACCAGACTCTTTTCTCTTTTGTAAGGAACAACAGCCTAATGGCAAAAGTAGAGCAGCAACAATCTCAATTCTACACAATCTAAAATGCCAATAGTTGATGATATTATTATACCTACATGAAATTGATAGACAATACATATTGATCAAAATAGTATTATTTAGGTCAGCTTTTCTCCATAATTAGCCATATTTGCTGGAAATAATGTGAATTGTATATCTGTATAGCTAGAAGGTAGCAGGTTCCTATTGCTGTCTTATAAAATGTTGTAATCTTTTCTATAAACCTTGTTCCCTGCTTTTATTATTCATTCAAATATTCTATAGAACTACAGCATATGAATTTTTGTCCTTATATATTCTATTTTAATTTTCCAAACTTTATCATGATGAGAACATGATGCAGCTTCTTGTTAGTTTCTATAAGAATCTGCCTTTTCAGTCTTTCTGGTATCAGAAAACTTCCTTTGCTACCAGTCACCAGACTCAGTAAAATCAGATTTTCAGTTCTTTCTGACACCTTGCAAAATATTTTTGTATCAAGCTGAAGTCTTTGAACTGCTAAAGATTTGAGAGAGAAAGAGAGAACTGAATGTTTTTTTAGGTTTTCTGTCAATACAATATTTTCATTGGATTTTCCAATGTATGCCATACCTCATTCTTCTCCAGACTGTATTCCTCCATCATCTTGTCTCCTTGCTCTTGGAAAGTGATGATGATTAAGGCCACAAAAATGTTGACGAAAAAAAATGGGAAGACCACAAAATATACCACATAGAAGATGGACATTTCCATGCGATAACCAGGGCTGGGCCCCTGATTCTCATATGTAGCATCCACTGAGTGCTTAAGAACACTGAAAAAAAAGTATTAATTATTATTTTATATGAATTGTTTATATTTTAAGTTAGTGTATTATTACTTTGGTATTTTATTATATGCGTTGTAAACTGCCTGGAGTCTAGTTAGATTGAGGTAGTATATAAACAAATAAAGAAAATGTAATTTTATTAATATAATTCTAATCCTAGTATGATACTTATTATAATATTATTATATCATAATATAATACCATACAGGCTTATATCAGATTGTATAATACAATGCACATAAATCTAACAGTCATATTTTTCTTGCAATTAATAAATAAACCATTTGATATCTTTAAAAGTGCTTCTTGAGGTGTAGAAGAATCCTATTACTAAAATGGAGTCTTTCCAAAACAATAGTCTTCAGATGTCTTGAACTTCATTTCTTACAATAATTATTGATTACAAAATGGAAATAGTATTTCTGATTCAGTTGTATTTGTGATTTTTTTCCTTCACTATCCCAAAGTCAATATTCAAGATCCAGCATAATAATTAAAGTACTGTTAATAATGAGAACTGAAATTTAAATTAACATTCTCCCATGGTAGGCATAAAGAAGCTTAAGAAAAATTTATTATGCCAGTCTTTAATTTTGAGTGCTGGAACCTCTGAAATCCCAGCTTATATTGCTTTATATTATTAATTTTATAAAGAAAACTACTTTTCCTCATAACTTCTTTCATAATAACAATCACAGATTTATTTGACCAGAATAGTAAAGGTAAAAGTTCCCCTCACACATACATGCCAGTTGTTTCCAGCTCTAGGGGGTGGTGCTCATCTCTGTTACAAAGCCGAAGCACCAGCGCTGTCTGAAGATGTCTCCATGGTCATGTGGCCAGCATGACTAAATGCCGAAGGTGCATGGAACACTGTTACCTTCCCACCAAAGTGGTCCCTATTTTTCTACTTGCATTTTTACATGCTTTCGAACTGCTAAGTTGGCAGAAGCTAGGACAAATAACGGAAGCTCATTCTGTTACATGGTACTAGGGATTCGAACTGGTGAACTGCTGACCTTTCTGATCAACAAGCTCAGCGTCTTAGCCACTGAGCCACCGCATCCTGTAATTGATCAGAATAATACACTATAAAACAAAAATACATCCATTTTCCTATATATTGCAAAATGTTGTTTTATAGTCTATAAATTTTGGAATTTAATCCAATGTCAGAGTATGTGACTTTTTACTACATTATCTGTCCCATGTACTTTGTTTTTTCATGTTGGTTGGTTAAGTTTTGAATGTTCTGTGCCATTGTAAATAAATAATCTCTCCAACTGAGGTAGTACATTTTCATATGATAAGAGTAAACATATTAGACAAGCCTAGAAAAAAGTAGCATAATGACCTCATCTGCATAATTTATGTAATTCAGATCAAGGGTTAACTTAGTCCAACACTCTTATTTAATGACAGGCAATTAGATGCTCAACGTCCCTACTGTTTTAAAACATCATTATTTTCATCAATAACTTACTCTGGCCAACCTTCTCCTGTAGACACAGTGAAAAGGGTAAGCAGTGCCCATAGCACATTGTCATAATGAAAATCATATTTCCTCCACTCTCGTCTCTCGGCCTTCACTTCATTGTTCTTCTCGTAGACTAAATATTCTCCTCTAAGGAAGATCAACAAAAGTGTTCAGACACATGTTTATACCATGAAGTTTAACAATTTAATCAGAATATTCTAAGATGTAGATGGTCTCTTTAACAGCATTAACATTTAAAGGAGAATGTGAAAAGAGATGTTTATTATTTATTCAGGTTTCAAGATTGACTGAAAAATTAATCAAGCAAACATCACTACTTTATAGCTATTAATCTCATGTTAATCTCCCCAAACAAACAGATAATTATGAGAAGATAGATTCATATACATAGTTGCTTTATTTAAACTTTTATACTATAATATTTAACTGGGGATCAAACTGAATAAATTCATTAGGATAATTTTCAATACAATAATTTTGCATTATTTTTAGTTATTCCATATATTTTCCCCAATAAAGTTGGCAAGTTGCAAACAATGTTAAGAGACCAATTCTTTAGCAATTTGAAGAATCTAAAGCTTCTGATTTGAAAAGTTTTTATAGTGCTGAAAATGTAGACTGAATTGTTTTAAAATGTTTTTCCCATACAAAACTCTGAAAAACCAGCTAAACATGTCTGCGATATCTTTGCCTAATCTTAGATTTCTGAGTAGCAGATGGTTTTCAGTGCAGCAAAATAAATTGTTTCCATCTCAGATAAGTGTATGACTCAGAACTTTATGGTTGCCATGATGACACTAGATTTGTTATCCCTCTATGAAGGTGATGGAACAATTAAAATGACTAGCAGTGATGGCTTCCTAGGGGATTTGGGTATGCCTTGTCTGTGGTCATAACCAAAATGTTTTGAACAGCAAAGGGCTGATTTATGCCTTTGTTTTAAAAACTCCCAGATAGCTCTCCCCTAAACAGAGCTTGTTTGGCTCTCCGAATTACTGAGATTTTGAGAACAGAAACAGATGGAATAGCATCTTGAACACAAATAGGAAAAAAAACTCAGGTCAAAATTAATCAACAGACATGAAAATGCCTCAGATATTATTCTCTGGTAGCAATGATGACAAAGAAACAATCCCTATCTCAGTGATGTCTTTGGAGCTTCAGAATCTAGAGGAATGTTTCAACTTGCTTTGAGTTATTCTCTAATTACACGCCCACGCCCCAGTTTAACAAAGGGGAAAAAAGTTGTGCTATCACATGATGATGCCATGATGACACCCCTAGCCCAATGTTACTATTTCCTCTGCTGTTTTAAGATAAATTGATTCAATTCAATAAATGAACCTATTGAGAACAACTTTATTGACAGTTTAGTAGCAAAGGTCTAGGAATGTTGATTGGGAAACAAAAGAAATTAAACTATCTAAATTGTAGTAAATGATTTAAATTCTGCATGTCTGTAAATATTGCACAGAGACTGAACCAAGTCATACTGGAAAAGAAATGTTAAGGCAAATTATCCTTTATGTAACATAGCCTGTAGAGGGATGTTAAACCTGGGAGTGAGGTAAGACAAGCTATGTACTCTATTGTTTTCCTTCCTTTTTAATACAGTTCATTACCCATTAACAAATCTAACACAGAATTAAGAAATTCTAGCATTTCATCTGTGCCTTCCATAGCTTCTCTTGGGGAGGGGCTGACACTTGACCTCTTTTAAATATGTTTCATCTCCTTAATCATCTCTTTTTACTAGCATTTGCAATACTGTACAGAAATGCTATTTACACACTTGTAGTAAATTATTAAGACTTCAAGAGAATAGAAATTTATAAACTGCAAATATTTGCTTTTATTCACTGTTTCTTTAAGGTTATGTACTTTTACTACAAAAATATTGGCTAGTTCAATTTACAACATAGCTCACTGTTACCACCTTGTAGTAATGTTTTTCTGTGAAACTTTAAAACCATGAAAATCATATATTTAAAATGACACCATGATAATCACGAGGTCAGAAATAATCATTAAAGAAAAAAAAAAGGCCAGGTTTAACTGTATCCAGAAACTTAACATGGACAGCATAACAGAGATAAATTAAAAGACTTTTTAAAGTGTCTTATACTTTACTGAATTAGATTATAACTTCAGGAAATTATCCATTTTGTTGATATAGAAAAGTGATACAATATATTTTGACTATAGCTATAAAGCTATAAAATCTGTGTTGTTAATATAGGAAAAAAAAACCCTAATCAGGACATAACTCAGTAGCTCAAGGTGATGGACATACCTAATACTTCTTCCTCCTAATTTCCTCCTAATGTAACAAACCTGTTAGGTGAGCTGGGCTGTGAGTGGCCACAAGTTATCCAACAGGTTTTCATGCCTAAGGCAGGACTGGAAGTCACTGTCTCTTGGTTTCTAACTGTTCTTTATTTTGTTTTAATGAGTGGCTAGCAATCCAGAGAAACATCTGCAAAATGAGCAGCTATATAAATTAATTAAATAAATATCAGAAAATAATGCATTGGAAGCCACTGGCTTGCCCTGAATGCAATGGCAATATGATACAGGGAATATCAAGGTTATAACTTTATGAATCACACACCTTATTATAAATTACAGGATTGACTATATAGGAGAAAAGAATTGAATTTTTAAAAAAGCTGAACGGGAGGAGGCTATGTACCTGCAGTCCTTTTCAAACTCCTTGGATTCATCAGTGCAGTAGAAGAATCTGCCCTTAAAGAGCTGGACAGCAACCACAGCGAAGATAAACATGAACAGCATGTATACAATGAGAATATTGAGGACATTTTTGAGTGAATTCACCACACAGTCAAAGACAGCCTGTGAAAAACAGATATGCTGGTAAGATTTGACTATATTATGTTTATCTGTATCTTAATTTTCTATAAAACTGACCCTCTTGCTTAAGAAATATGTTGATGTGAGAGAGATATACCATCATAAAAACAATCAAATAAAACTAAGGTAGCATGCAGCCCTAAAATACAAGTACTGAAAAGTAAATGAAAGCAGCTTAAAAATAGGCAACAGTAAATTTTCTTAACATAGAAGTTTCACACTTATTAAAGACTTAAATGTATTTAAAAACCATACTAACACAGTGAAAATGTCCACTGATTTCCACAATATATTCTGAACAGTTTCTGATAACTGTCACAAGAGCTGGAAAATTAATGTTGAAACTGTTCTTCAAGTAAATTGGTCCTAAGGAGGACAACTTTTAAAAAAATCTCCACTGCTACCCAAATATCTTCCAGGTTTGCATAGATTTAGAGTTCCTAGACCAGAGTAATAATTTTTCTTTCCAAAGGAGAAATTACTTTTCAGCTGTATCCAGTTTACTGATCATTGAGTCAATTGCAGCCAAAGCAACAGTTTTATGGCATGATAGTAATTTTAAAATTTTTAACTTCGGTAGGCAGGTAAATACATCTATTTTTAAAAATATAGAATCAGAGAGATATGAAAACAAGAATATAATGACTGTATCAATTAAATTACAGTTAGGAAAATAAAACATTGATATAATGGTAATTCATAAAAAAACATTTCCTAAACTAGAGGCAATTAGGTGCATGAAGATTAAAGTTAGCAGATATCCATCCATGCACAGGCATCCAGTACAAACTAGGATGACAAATTATGATAATACTTGTGCCAGGATACTATAATGGAAAAGTCACCCTTTTGTATTTGCATTGCAATGTCAAATGGAAGTAGATAATTCTTACAATTTCTCTGTGACATTGTTTTGTTATTCTCCCTCCCTGCCTATGTGAACAAGGTGGAAAAGAATTTTGTGGATAAAAGCTTATGCTATAATAAATGCTGTAGTTCTTTAAATGCTGCAAAATTCTTTAATGTTTCTTTAGCTACATGATAAAAAATGTGTAAATTTATCCTACTCTGGTGATTGGGGAATTGTTTAATTTTTGACTATCCAAAACAATACTTCTTCAGGGAAAGTGCTATTATATCTCTTCTTTGGATCATATTGCATCACATATGTGAAAGTTAATAAAGGAACCTAAGTTCATGCCTTTTCATGAATTCATGCCTAACTTCAGCTTCTTGCTTTATCTTTTTTTCAGCACTGCAGAATATGTATGTATGTATATAATACATACAACAAACATAAAACCAAGGAATCCAGGGTGAGTTTTTTTGTTTGCTTGTTTTTTTTACACTTCTATTCCAAACATACCTTGAGCTTTGGCAACCGCTTGATAGTTTTGAGGGGTCTGAGAACACGAAGGACACGTAAGGATTTAATGGTGTTGATGTCTTTCCCTTTACTGCCTCTGTAGGAAGATGTTGGATGGGGACAAAAAGCAGGGAAAAAATGAAGCTGGATCTCTACAATAATCCTGACACTGTATTTCCAAATTCAGAGATTCAATCTATTTTATAACTAGGATGCTAGTAATACTATATGTATGAATGCTACCATTTTTGGCCACCCACACACCTTTCGTCAATCATTTCTTAAATAAAATGTTGCCCTAGAAATTGTTTACCAGTTATGCCTGTTTCAAACATCAATTCATTCCTTCCATTCCTCTAGTATGCTTTAAATTTCATCTATTTCTTTATCCATTAGAGTGCTCTTTCAATATCTCTCCATTAACCTGTTTTACAATCACCCCTTTAAGATCTGCCTTAATCTGCAGGTATCTAAAGATTTAGTACCCCTGTGGAAATTAGAGCAAGTGTACAAATAATTCCATAGAATGCATCCTTCATATTAGAAAAAAAAAGTTGTGTCTAATTGTGAATGCTCACAGAAAATTTTCGCTTTTTTAAAAAAACCTGCAATAAATCTTTCGCCTTTTATTAAAAAAAAATACCTGCAGACTTCATTGATATGCAGTATCTACATTTCGTTTCCTCAGTAACAGCTGGAAGAAATGTGTCACTGTCTTCTTTCATTCTTCCAGGATGTTTCCTCCTGATTTCTCAGCCTACCATAGAATTCCCTGGCAGTCTTCCAGCTAAGCACAAACCAGAGCTGAACCCAGAATAAGTCAGTCGGGTAATAATGCTAAAACCTAGTATTTTGCTTTAAAGTTTCTCTGATTTTTTTAGTTATCTGACATGAGATACACATCCTATTGGATGTAATTACACTGGGATATAAAAAATAATGCACCTCTATTTTGGGTATTCATTAATAGTAGCTGATGAACAGGCTCAAAAAATTCCATTTCTGCCAAACTCCCAAGTCTTCCCAAGATTCACAAATCTTGCAACTGTGAGGATGTGCGGCCTATCTTTCTATGTTGCACTACATTACCTTCTGTGCTGATAGGTTCACTTCACAGTCTCACCATGATTTGAAATATATGCATAAACACACACAACTTAGATCATAGCCTCATTTTTAATGCCACATTTTTTTTTAAAAAAATGTTATTTTCAGTTGGTGGTGCATCTGAGTGTACCGACATGTCAAAAAAAAAAAAAGATTCCTTTTTCATTTTATTGTGGATTTTCTGACAGATTAAGCATAATGAATGAGAACAACTTGCACTCTGACAATACTTGAAAATATTTGGTAATATGTCTGCAGAGAAATCTATACCTCATTGTAAAGAAATCTTCTGCTACTTGGAGGGACATTCTAGGATTTAAGCGTCCAGTTTTGCAGATAAACTTACACACACATTACCATAAAAACAGCAAGTATAAATCCTATTTTCAGATGTATTACATAAAGACAAAAAGCAACTATACGTTTAAAGCTTAATTTTCTTCCTCTATCATGTCAACATGCTCAAAGAGAGGAAATATGGCAGAAGATATTGTTTTCTATGTCAAAATGTGGTTGCATGTGAAAATGAATATATATCTAACCTATTATGCTGCATGACTAGAAAAGCCTTTGCATTAAAGAGAATTCAGAGCTCATTCTGCAGTGGTCTGGTTTTTAGATGACTGCAGTATTTTATTTTTATTTTTTTAAAATAAATGATTCTTTAAGGCCCATTTAGGAAAAGTATTTGGATCAGTGGAGAGGGTGTGCTAGCGGTAAGTTATTGTGCAAATTTACTGAGTCTCCAATTATCTTTGTAGTGGCCAGTTTTAGTCTCAAACAAAACTAAGCAAATTTCCCAGTCAATAACACACTTATGAAGTATAAAGTGCTTGCCTAGGGGTTAACTGTCTCTCCTGATATCTGTGAGTGAATTACCAGACGCTTATGAAAACAGGCCCACTTGAGGCATTGGCACTCTGGGCTGCTTCAATATGCATTTTCTCACAGGCACACAGGAAACTAAATGCAGGCCAAAAAAGTGGACAATGCATACTGTCCCAGTGTCAGCCTCAATCATGTCCCCATATATTTTGAAGTTCCTTTCTCAAATTGCAGGAGACAAGATGTGCAGAGGAAAATTAAATTATCCCAATTTCCTCAGCAGCACCTGTGGGGATTGCAACTATGGTCATTTGTGAACCAAGCCAGTCATACCATGAGCAAACCTGACTGGGACTGGGTTGATTGTTTTGTGCAAATGGCCCTTGCAGAGCCTTCTCTCCTGGGCTAAAGGAAATTCCAGCAAGCTCATCTGAGCACAGCTTGCATAACGATAAACTTCACACATAAAATACATGGACCCAACTAATAAAAGACCAAAAGCACAACGTATTTAGATCCAGTCGCATTGCCTTGATTCCATCCAGCAGTCAATTTTACTCTAAGGTTGGAGAAATCAGTCTCCTTTTCTTTAATAGCCTGTAAGCTCAGTAAATTAACTACATCTTCCACAGAAAGCTTCTAAAAAGCTAGCAAAAATTGGCTGAAGAATGACAGAATAAATTTATCAATTACACATTATTATCAAAAAACTCATACGAAAGATATAAACCAACCATATTTTTATGGAGATATTTGAGTCATTTTCATTCATTTTAAACAGGAGCCCTGAGAAGCCTCAGGCTAATTGCTTCTTCACCCAAATGCCACTTTAGACCCCAGCTTTCAACAAATTGTACTTGAATTGCTTTGGATGGCCATGTTATTTTTGATATTTCCTTATGAACAGGGCTGACACATAATGCCTTTATAGAACCTTTTTGAATGTTCCTAAAGTCCCACCATTCTGATTCCCTTGTAGGCGTGGTAGCTTTGGTAGGTATCACAATATTTCAAAGCCATCTCAACACAGATGCTTAAAGATGCAGGGCATTTATTTAAAGGACACTGACATTCCTTATTTAAAGGACACTTCCATAGTTTGGCAAATGTTCAAGAATCTGGTTTTTATATGTCATGGAACAGCTTTTAAAACTTCAATAGAATGAAGATACATTTAAAGCCTGCAAGTCAGTTTTTCTAGTACTGATTTGAGTACTTTTCTAGTACTCAAGTATCAACTTGATAAATAAAAACAACTACATTATAAATATAGATTAAGAAAATCTATATGGCCATAAGGTAGCCATTACAACTTTAACTGTTTCTCTGACCCTTTATCTAGCTTACATTGTTGAATAGTGATGACGATGATGATGACAATGATGAAGTTTTTACATTTACATCAATCCCGAAGAGCAGTCTGATAATATAAAGTATCTGGCTCTCAAAAAAAATATTTTTAGTATGCATAGATGTTTTTGACATTTGATTAAATACATATTTATTCTCAGCATCAGTGCCACCATGGCAGCCTTTTGAAGAACTTTTGTTTGTAATCCTTCTATAGGAGAGACAAATAATTCGTTTCAGATAGTGACATTATCATGTATTGATGGTTTTTATATTAGTTCTAATTAATAAACCATACTGTAAGAGTATTGTGATGCCTAGCAATAACATATTCCAGTCTGTTCCTTTTAGCAGCCTTGCGACATATCTTTGCAACATTTTTCTTCTCCAGCATAAATATTTAGTGGCTATTAAAAATAAGTGTTCAGAACAGAGAATGAAATATTTGATCACAGAACAAAGGGCTACATCTGCCACAATTCCTAGCAATCGGAACTTTTTAACCAGACCCAACAATGTTCCAGCTACCATTGCTTGTCCTCAGGTTAATTGGAATGTTGTTTTCAGTGGCCCAACAAGGCAAAAACCAACTACTATACCTAGTTCAAGATTACTACAAGACTGATTCTTAGAAAGTGTAACTTGACAGAAAGGCGCACAAATCCTAACTCATGTGAAATGGAACAGAATCAATGAAATGTCTGATGTTTGGAGAGAAATAAAAAGAGCTCCAATTTGTTTTGCTTTCCAATCATATTAGTTACATATAGTGATGCATAACCAGATTCACATAAATTAGTAGCATGTATACTAGAGACTGTTTGGGAGAAAAAGTGATAGAGGCAGACAGACAGAAAGACTTTACCGTGAGCTGCTCCTGTTGTGAAGTGGCAGAGAAAGGAAGAGACAAAGAAAGTGAGTAACAATCAGAAAGAAAACACAGAACACAAAATCTAATGATACCGTACTGTGTAATGCCTTTTACAGACAGGACATTTATTTGCTCTTCAACTACTGCCTTGAAGTAGATGGAAAGAGTTTACTTCAGTAAATTATCTACACATGTATAGGTTAGTAAAATGAGCCTTCTACTATTGAGACAACCCTCGTAAAGTGTCTAGCATCACTGACGTTTTACATGTCCTACATCAAGGGCAAGCCTATTTATCTCTAAAATTTCTGATTAAAAATAAAATGGTGGCAAAGGGCAGCAAGCAGATATATTTATTGTTCATCCCTTAGCTAATACATTAATTTTTATTTCAAATATTACCTTAAATCCTTTTCTTAGAAAATTTTTATTAAATGGAGGGCAATTTCATAATTCCTTCAACACTAACCAGAAAATAAATCTTGATTGAGGAATGACTCTAAACTCCTAAGCATACTTAATAGAATAACCTTTACCAACTTGGTATATTCCAAATGTCTTGGATTACTATACAAGTTCCATAAGGACTTTCCCATTTACATTTAATTGTGTCATAAATATGTCATGCCAACATTGTTCTCTGCCATGTTCCCATGCATGGGAATTTCAGATATGGAATTCTTAGTAGTACAAGTGTTAAAGTAGTGTCCCCCGCCCCCCAATTCCAATATTCTTTAAGGGGAGAATCAAGATATATAAAATCTGTAAAGCTTTCTTACTCATTACCTTGTAGGGAATTGAGGTGACATGAAATGTGTCACCAGGCAATAGAAACAAAGTTGGATTTAACGATGGGAACATTAAGTTTGATAGCGGCATAGTTTTTGGCTGATTCAGTGATAGGCAGAAAACACATCAATTAGCAAACGAGTAAGCCCAACAGTCTAGGCAGTATGATTAGAGCTGATTAGAGATTGTGAGAATTATACCTGCGCTGGAAAGTCAATAGGCTGGGGAAAGGTATAGTTGAGATTGTTCAAACATAGTGAGTTGTATTTCCAATAGAAATGCTAGAATCATAGGGCTGAAAGGGACTTTGGAGGTTTTCAAGTTTAACCATTTGCTCAGGATAGAAAGCTTATACTATCCCAGTCAAATGATTCTCCAGTCTGTTTTTGAAAACCTTCAGTGGTGGAACACCCACAATCCCAGGAGGCAAATGATTTCATTCTCACTGTTAGAAAATGTTTCCTTGCTTCTGGATTTGATCTCTCTTTACCAAGCTTCTACTCATTATTTCTTGTCCTGTTACCTGGTTCTTTAGAGAATAAGTCAATCTCCTCTTTTTTGTGTCAGCCCTTCAAATAATTGTTATCATAGATGGTTAGATAGTAGATAGTTATCGTGTCCCTCCTAATTTTTCTCTTTGATGGGCTAGACATATCTAGCCCCCTCAAGCAATTGTCATTCAATTCAGCCTCCAGACCCTTTATTATCTTTGGTGTTCTTCTCTGCACATTTTCCAGAATCTCAACTTATTTTTTATATTTTGGTAATTAGAACTGAATGCAGTATTCTAAGTGTGGTTTCACCAGTACAGAGTAATCAACAGAGGGATAGTATCAAGACAACAAGAAGTGATAGTACTTCTTGTTGTCTTGATGCTATTCCTTTATTGATATAATGTAGGACTGCACTGACTTATTTGTCAGTTGCAGCACACTGCTGATTCATACTTAAGACCAGGTCCACTAGGACACCTTGATCCTTTTCACAATTACTACTGTGAGACAAATATGAAAATATGGAATTATAATAAATATAAACAATGAACAATGAATATAAACAATAAATATGGAGAGATATAGGCTTCATGTTTTGCGTAGAACTATGGATAGAGTACTTTGGTGCATTCACCAATAATGATAGAAATACAACTTTTTCATGCAGCTCTGCTAACTTTATCTATCTAAATAATGTTTTCCCCCAAAACAGATAATGATAGCATCATAGTTACAGGGTAAGGTTTTAACCTTTTAGTAGCACAACTGAGGCTTATTGAGATTCTCAGCTCAAACCTGGAAGATAGCCATGAAAAGTGCCTTATATTCCAGAATATAACCACTGAGGGATGGACAATAATATGAAATATGACACAATACAATACTCAATAGTATATAGACTCAGGTGACAGCAACACAGCAGAAAATAGTACAGATGCTCATTGAGTTAACTGAAATGGACTGACTAAAAAAAAGCAATTTCTCAGTTGATAAATTCTGATGAAGTTGGTGAGAGTTAAGACAGAAAAATAACCACATCCATAGTGATCAAGAGAGCATGAAGGAAAAGATGTTAAAAAGGTAAGATAAGGAAAGGTAATTTATTCTTTAAAATTTAACCATATTCTACCACTCTTCCAAGCTTGCAGATCTCCGAAGATAACATGAAAATAAGATCCATTTTCATTTATGAGTCTCACATTACTGATCAACCATTTCTGTCATCTCTTAACTGTACACGGTGTATAACTGATTCACTTCTGCTGCTTTTGAAATAGAAACATTATAGATTACCAAAAAAATATAAATTTATTGCAGACTGGATTCATAGCTCACCTTCTTTTATCTGGGAAATATTAGGAGCCAGGTTTTACTATACTAAGAGCAAAATGTTTAAAAATAAGCTAATGCTAATGATTCAAAACGAATCATGAAGCTACTCCATCCTATTCATTTCATAATAAGAAAAGACAGACGAAGTAGGAAAACATGGAGTAATAAAAATATCAGTTGCCAGTTTTACTCACTCCATGAATGACAGTGATTACAGAATAACAACTTACTTGGAAATACCTTAAATTCAAAAGAAGGACCATTTATGGGCTTTAATTAGAACCAACCAAATTTCTCACCACACATACAGTAACATTAAATAGGTAACTGCAAGAACATTCATTCCCTTACAAACTTACTGGAGTTTGCTCATTACACAAACTTGGGTCAGCATCTGACTCACAATTCTTCCTCTTAGGGGTGTTCTATAGCTGAGCCAACAAATATGCTAATTGTAGAATGTTCTGTTCCAAGTGCCTTCTGTTATTCTGCTGCATCTCTTTTAATCCATCATGACGCAAACAGAACCTAAAATTTGTCATAGGGACCACACATCTAGGGAAGCCTTGCTTGGAAGATGCGATCATCATCACCATTTCAGAATGACAGAAAATCACAACTATACTCATCTTACCATTTCTTGCCGTTCCATTTTTAGACCATTCCCTGCACCTAGCATCTTTTTGAATTGAAATTTCATTTCTACTGTATCGTAAATTAACCACCACTTCAATTTATTCTTGCTTAAAAACAATAGGATTATTTTGGATTAATCTATAGAAACTCTGAATTAGTATGTCAAGCTATCTGTTAAATGGGTTTCAGTTGTATTATTTCTTATGAAGATAGAACAATAAAAGGAGTTCCATTCAAAAGTTCATTTCTTCCAGGTGACTTTGGTGCTTCTATTTATATGCTGATCAAGTTTACAAGTAGTCCAGCTAGCTTCCTTGTCTAGCTAGTTACCCTTTGAATGCTTTTGGAAAGTGGGTAAAATAGTTGTCTTCCGTGCCCAGGCAATGCCATTGGCTTACAAGGATAATTTTTTTTAAGAATGTTAGCTATATTTTACCAAATGTCAGCTTGGTGTAAACTTTTAATCCATCTACTATGATTTAACAATAATGTTAGCTAGAATCATGTTGAAATAATATACCCAAAGCCATTGACTTTCCAAAGTTATGCTACTGTCATGTGCTGTCCAGACAGTTTAGAGTTAATGGAATTTGGGATAGTTAGTTAGGAATTGTGAGCTGTCCCTTAAGGGAATGCATCATGGTAAATATAGTTAAGGCATCCTGGGAAATGTAGTCCAGGCCATGTGGTCACATCCGTAATCCGGATTGGTCACTAAATTGACCCTTGTTGGGTTGGGGGAGGCTCCCTCACTCTTGCCTGAACACAGCCTCATGGTAGCAGCTCTGCCCCCTGTCTCTACGATATGGGATGAAAGAGATAACCATCCTTCTACACCACAATTCAGATACGCAAAGGATTGGACATTAAGAAGAACCTCATCATAAATGTGAGTTGATAGGATGCCTGATGAACCAATAAAAAAGACTTTGTATGGATGCTTTATGGAATTACTCTGTCTGCTTTATGCCATCCAGACATTAATAAATAGAACAGCAGAAATATAATAAAGTCTCAACTCCATGATGATTGAAGTGACTGCATGGTATGGTGGATTCAGGCAAGAGTGAGGGAGCCTCCCCCAACCCAACAAGGGTCAATTTAGTGACCAATCCGGATTACAGATGTGACCACATGACATGGACTACATTTCCCAGGATGCCTTAACTACATTTACCATGATGCATTCCCTTAAGGGGACAGCTCACAATTCCTAATTAACTATCCCAAATCCCATTAACTCTAAACTGTCTGGATAGCACAGGTCAGGTAAATGGAATGCCCTCTAGTGCCCACATTGAATGGCAGCCCTAGGTATTTTATAGTGCAGGGTACTATAAAAACTTCATGGAGGAAAAGCAAGTATCTTCTAATCAAATCCATTAGGGGCAGCATCAACTTCTTTCTATCAGCTCTGATAGATTGTGATAGCATATCGAATAAAATAATATCCCCACACTAAAAGCTGCACTACACTAGCTCCAATTGCAGCCAATAGTGAGACATATTTTATCATTTATCCAAATGCTCAGGTTTTGTTCCTTCTAGGGGAAGATGTCATGTGAGTGTATAAGAGTACAGGACTGGCTGCTTTATTATAGGAGAAGTTTATGTGGACAGAGTCTGCAGGCCTGACAACATGCTTGTCCACAAAACAAGGATGCTTAGAGAACGGCTGGGTTGCCTACTTCCAAGCCACAACTACATGCTACGAAAGAAGATATTTTTCTGTGATCAGAGAAATCTGGTCTTAATATCAGACCATAGACCATTCCTTAAGCTCCACAGAGCCATTGAATAAGAATTCAGAATTCAGCCTCTTGTAAGTAGCAATCAAACACATCCACTGAGCAAAATATTCTCACCATCTTCTGGACAATACTAGAGAATGTTTTCTGTAGCACAAATGCAGCAAACTACTCTGCCAAAGGAAAGAGCCTAGGCAAAGTAGATGATCTTTCAAATATGCCATTTGATACCCACACCCCACCCACACATCCTCCATATCCCCCACACATATGATATTTATTATAATATGAAAGAGCTTGAAAATGAAATAGAACAACCAGGTAGGGTGAAAGACAAATATTTCAACCGAAATGCTGACTACATCGATCCAGTCAATTTCTGGACTTCTGGATCATATTTTACTCTTATGATATGCTGTTAAAAAGGGAAATAAATAGGAATAAACAGGTATGTATGTATTTTATCTTCTAAGGTACTATAAAAACTTGATAGAGAATAATTAATATTAAAAAAAAGTAAAAGCAAACTCTGGGCAAAATCTCTTTTTTCTAAATATTGCAATGAAGAAATTAATACACATAGATCTTGACTTGATGAGATAATCTTATTCCTACCTTACTGTATTTCTCTCCTCTTTGCTTGCCCTTTCTATCTTTCATGGTCATTAAAGTGCAAATTGTAAACCGCTCAGCAATTCTACCGTGTTTCTCCAACAATACGGCCTCCACCAATAGGAAGCCCCAGCATGATTTATTGGCATAAAATCAAATTAAGCTCCTCCCCCCAAATTAAGGCCCACATTAAACATGCGAAATGGGGGGAATGGCAGGGGGGGGCTTGCCATTAGGAAGTACTCCGTTGCATGCCCGGATATGGTGCTGCCTGCGTTGGTGGGGCACTTCATATCGGGAGACCTTCCGCCACCATTGCTTTCCCTTCTCCCTTGCTGCCATGGCGTTACAGCAATGCCGCAGCATTTGGCACAGCTACGTGCGGCCAGTCAGGGCTCCTTCCTGCAACCGGAGCCCTGAGGAGACACTTGGCTTCAGGCACTCCTGTGTCCGCCTTCCCTTTGCCTTCGAAGGTAAAGTGAATTATTTTAAAAACCTCCGCTCATCCCATCAGGGCCGTGCCGGAGCCGTGCAAGCTGGGCAGAGCCAGGAAAGTGAGCCGCGGGTGTTTCCTGGTTCTGCCCAGCCCGCACGGCTCTGCCGTGGCCCTGGTGGGATGAGCAGAGGTTTTTAAAATAATTCACTTTACCTTGGAAGGCAAAGGGAAGGCTCTCTGGTGCGGCCACCTCAGCTTGCCAGCCTTGCCCCGCTATGAGACGATACTGTGACAGCTGCTGCTACCACACTCCCTTCTCTTTCCTCGCCTCTCCTCCCTTCGCCGGCAGGAGTGTGTGCACCTGCTGCCACTGCCGCCGCTCCTGAGGCTGTCTGGGGCGGGTAGGTGGGAAAGCAAGCAAGGTGGCTGCGCTGTCTTCTTTTTCCCTCAGCGAAGCGCCACCGCTTGCCGCCGCCACCTGCAATGAGTGAGGCAGCGGCGGAGGCACCCGAAATGTCACCAAGGCAGCGAGTGCCTCCCCGCCGGGCCCTCCGCTCATCCCGCCAGGGCCGCGGCAGAGCCGTGCGGGCTGGACAGAACCAGGAAGCACCCGCGGCTTGGTTTCCCGGCTCTGCCCAGCCTGCACGGCTCCGGCGCGGCCCTGGTGGGATGAGCGGAGGTTTTAAAAATAATTCGCTTTACCTTCAAAGGCAAAGGGAAGGCAGCAACAGGAGTGCCTGAAGCCAAGTGTCTCCTCAGGGCTCCGGTTGCAGGGAGGAGCCCTGACTGGCCGCCCGTAGCTGCGCCAAATGCTGCGGCGTTACTGTAATGCCACAGCAGCAAGGGAGAAGGAAAAGCAACAGTGGTGGAAGGTCTCCCAAACATCCAAGCTGTCGCCGCCCGCCCACCCGAGGATGCAACGGGGGGAATTAAGTCACCCCCGAAAAGACGGCCTAGCCAGTTTTTCGGGGGTCAAAAAAAAAAAAGGCCCGGCCTTATTATGTGAGAAACACGGTATGTTTAAAATGACATCTATCTCTAAAGATCTACTTTCTGATTTTACAATTTGGTTCAGATGCATTGACACCTAAAAGTCCTGAATTACCATCAACAGTGAAATGTTTTTATTATTGTAGATCTTTATTGTTTATTTATGATTTATTTATGATTTATTATTTTTAATAATAATTTATTATTTATTATTGTAGTATTTTATTGAATAATATTAAGATTCATGATAGTTCCTTCAAATAATTTTATATTCTATGCCGGAAGGATAATGAGATTGAGGAGACAGTAAAGTGTATGATGTATATTTTCCACCATTGTTCTGTTTTAATTTACCATCTACTTTAAGATTGTTTTATAATGCTGGTTAAAGGATTATAATTTAAATATATCTTATTCTAAATCATACACCAACATTTTGGAATTGATCAATACGGTATATAAAGAACAATGAATTCATTGGACATGGAGCATAGCAAAAATTACTCTTACAATGGAAAAATCTATTCTGGATTTACAGTCTTATATTGATGACATGTATTCTCAGTCTGCTTATGAATTGGTTCTGATGCAATAGAACCAATGCAATGATGCAATAGAAAGACTGATCAATAAATTTTCACATGGTCATGTAATATTGTATTTAAAAATTAAAATAGAATATGTTTAATTTTTCTTAGTATCTTTAAAAAATGTATTGGAACTTTTTTTTAATACTAAAGCAATATTATTTTTTCTAAAAGAATGCCATGTACTTTGATAATTATGAATAAAAAGACCAGTCTTCCCCAACTTGGTATTTTAAAAGTCAGTACAGTTTGTAGACCTTCCTGGGCAACAGATGTTCAGGGCATGAGACTGGGGACAATTTTGTAAGATAATGCTTTCCATTTCTATTCTAAATTGGTCCAAGCTTCTCAAAGTTATTTCTATAGAGAAAAGAAAATGGTGCTAATTTGTCCTCTAGAATTAGTCACTAAGGGAGCAATTACAGATTCAGTTAATGTCAAAAATATAGTATACCTTCAGAATCAGCAGTGTATAATTTATACAGAGCATTTTCATTTCTAGTATTCATATTACCATATTACCCTTGCATATTTTTCCCTTTGGCTTTCATCGCTTGGCAGAATAAATAAGGAACTATAGCCTGGTTATATAGCTTCTAATGAATTCGTGGTAATACAGAGAAAATAATAGGCTTGCTGAAACTATTTCATTTTTAAATTTCTGACATGGTATTCTGTATACTATATTTTCTTATAACTGGAAGATTTTTGGTTATGATCCATGATACCTCTATTTATTGGAAAACCTTAGACTAAATTTTCAATATCTAAAGTATAATGCCCTGCTTTAAGACACCCTGTGATCTAATTAAAAAGTTAAATATCAAATGAAAAGTTCCTAGCTAATTTAGTGTGGCCTAGAATTACCTGAATTTTGTAATAAACATTAACTATTGCATTTACTGAAAGGGCACAATGGCACAAGGCGATGGCTCAGAACACTCAGCCTGTGTTCAAGACCAGACTACTGCACAACAGGGTGAGCTCCCATTCCTGCCCCAGCTCCTGCCCACCTAGCTCTTCGAAAGCATGCAAATGTGAATAGACATATAGGTACCACTTCATGGGAAGGTAACAGTGTTTTGTGTGCCTTTGGCATATAGTTATGCTGGACCACATCACCAAAAAAAATGTCCTTGGACAACACTGCCTCCCTTGGTCAAGAAACAGAGATAAGCATCACTGCCTTGAGTTGGACATGACTGGACAGGGAAACCTTTACCTTTATTGTGTTTACTAGCTAGTAATTAAGGTCAATGAGGTTGATTATGCTGACTGGATTTTTTCTTTTTCATATTCACTGATATACCAAGAGCAGAATACATTGATTTCTCACACAATTTTTTTTGATGATTATTACAATGAAGACAATTACATTGTTGTTATTAGTTTGATGATGGATTGTAAGAAATTGTGAGAAAAAAACCCTAAATATAACATTCATAAATACAAATTGTTCTATAGTTAATAAACTATTTCCACAGATCTGAAAAGAAAGTAGCATAACTCTCTCTATAAATAGATTAACTCTTAGTTTTCAATCTGGGTATCTATCTCGTGAATTTTTGGCACTGTAATCACAGAGCAGTATCACAACATATTTACTGAACAGAATATTGGAACTTATTGTGCTAGGTTGCTTCAAACATTTGCAGAGCCGACTGTTCTGCTAACAGTCTATCAGGAAAAAGTTCTACATGCAAGGGACATCCCAAGCCAAATGGGAGGGAGACACATAGCTGAGTATTCATGCTTTAAGATAACTTAAGCTGGCACTGGAACAAGGAACGTGATGAGGAAAAACAAGTCATATAAATGTTGAAAATTATAAACAATCCATCATGCATCAAGCTTCAACAAGAAACTCTTCCAGTTGAAGGAGAAGCAGTTATGCTTGTTAAAAAAAATCAGAAGCAAGCACTATAACCCTAGAGAGCTAACCTAAGAAACTTACGTGAAGGCAAATGCCACCAATGCTCCACTGACCACAATGAAATCCAAGATATTCCACAGATCCCGAAAATAAGAGCCCCGATGAAGGATCAGTCCTAAGTCAATCATCTGCAAAAGCCAGACAAAATAAAGAAATGCAGATTTCCAAATCAGTACACATGAGTTTGGTTAACTTCTGCCCTGAAATTTTCACTCTGAACATTAATCTAATAGGAGCCACTTTGCAAAAGAAGAGGTGAAGGGCCTAAAAATGAACTTTCTTGCAAGAAAATAAAAATACTAAAGATAAATTACAACATGCATGCAAAAGGAAAATAATAGCAACATCTAGTTCAGAGATCAAGTTTGACTTAAAGGATTTTGGAATATATGAATTGATATACTTGAGAATTGGTATGCTAGAATAGAAGAGTTTAATTACTATTGTTGTTTTCCTGGATACTTAATGTTCACAGTCATAATATTCTCTCCCATGTATTTTATAATGTTGGTGCTTCAAAATGGCATTGGAAAAGAAATGAATCTGTCTAAGATTTATGATTATTTCTCTTAAACTCTGTCACATAGGAGCTATTATCCCACATTACAATCAGAATCAATATCATGCTATGAAAATATTCTTCAAGAACTGTGCTTATTTCTGTGCTGTTAAATGTACCACTATAATCATCTGGAAAATAGCCTTTAAATTCAGAGCTATTTCAAAGACTGTTGTAAAAAAATATTGGTACAGTAGTTCATGATATATTGACTCTCCCCTTCCTATTATGCTGGAAATGTTCTGTCACATGATAATAATGTAGCATGCACTTGAAAAAAAATCAAGAAAGTGAAACCTACAATCCACAAAGCAAACAGTGAAGTAAAAATGTTACTAGCACCCAACACTAACATATTTTAACTTTACTAACCTTAACAACCATTTCAAAGGTGAAGACACCTGTGAAGACATAATCAAAGTAACGAAGAACCTATAGGAAGGAGATAAAATAATAAAAATATCCAGTTCAAGACTTGCTAACTCCTTTGAAATAAATGAGCCTAACTGATCTTACAATCAATCCACTGAGAAGTGAGCAAATCTTGAGGAGGCATTCAAAAGTTTCAGGCAGTAAAGGAAAGACACACATAATCAGAACCTCTGAAACAACAAAATCAGTTTAGCTGTACTTTGGTCAGGAAGAATTCATTCCCTTGTACAACATGAACTAATTTCTGCAGTCATGGTGGAAAATATGAAGATGGTGAATGGGGGGAAACGGTTTTAAAATAAGAACTCCCCAACATGGCTTCTAACTCCAAATACAGGTAAACAGCACATTCACACCATTGAGGAGGGGCACTTAGCAGCTATCCTCAACTTTTCCTTCCTGAGTTTGTTAGTGTATCCTCCAGCTGGAAGGAATACTGGTTTTTTTTAAAAAAGACGATTGTGACCTTTCTCCCTGATAATGCCTCAGGTTCCATCAGACAACCAAGAGGAACAGCCTGAGATCAATCAGGAGGAAGGCATATCGGAGCAGCCCCTGACAGGGAGTAAAGAGGAAGAGTGTTGGCTCAATCCTAAGCAGTGTCGTAGGGAGAAACGTGAGCAGCAACATAGGAGGCGTTTAACCTTACTTCAGATTTTCTTCATGAATGACTATTTTTGTGGACTGCCTTATGATTTTCTGTGAGTAAAACTTTATCAGTTCGGAATTGGCAGGCAGGACATGTGGGAATGCCAAAAATAACATCAGTTGCAAAGAATTAACTCTGTGAAGTCCAAGCCAGCTTGCCTGCCTTTGTTGGTATGAATTTGAAAAGAGGAAAGGCGAGACAGAACATACATACATACATAAATACATACATACATATATACATACATATATATATACACATACATACATACATACATATAAGTTTTCTTAAGTTTTCGCGAGTACTTACATGTATGGCATTCAGCTTTGTTCGGGTATTTTCTCACGTCATTGTAGTTGTGCTTTTAAAGTTGTAGCAATGTTTTGGCAGAATCTCATCTGCCATCATCAGGCTTCTGTATAGTGTTCATCTGTGAGTCAGACTTTTACAGTGGTTTCAGATTTAAATTTGGGCAGCCTATTGCTGTGCCAGAATGGTTTTTTCTTCATCCTGATTGGTTGGGAGTCTTGGTCTGTGTTTATTGGTCTTGGAGTTTGCTGTGTTCTGTTTGATTGGTATTTCTAATATCTTCTGTCTGTTTTTTGGCTCTTTTTGTATCTTGATTGGCTGGCAACATTGTGTTACTTTATTGGAGGCCTTTAGTGCAGCTTGGCTCCGGGTAAATGGACGGCTATCATTAGTTAGGAAGCTAGGTTTCATCTGGGTGCCTGGTTGGGGTGTGTTTGAGCTGGAGGTATCAGGGGGGGATCTGTTTGTGCCCAGGTGTTTGTCTGGCTTGTGGTGTGGAGATTTTTTTGTTTGTGAGTGCAGGCTTTCAAATGATTGACAGTCTGGTGGAATAATCTCTTCTATTCATGCTTTCTGGTCTTTTTTCAATCTCTATGGCTTCTCTGATGATTCTGTGGCTGGGGTTTTCTATAATGGCTAGGGTTTTGGTGCCATTGAAGTTGATGCTATGACTTATGGCTTCCATGTGTTGGACTAGTGAGGAAGTGTGTTCCAGCTTTTTGACTGCATTTTTGTGTTCATACAGGCGGGTACTTATTCTTCTATCGGTCTGTCCAATGTATGTGGCCGGGCATGATGCACAGGGGACTTCGTATATGCCTTGATTTTCCAGGTCAATTTTATCTTTGGGGTTTCTAAGGATGGCTGCTATTTTTCTGTCTGTTTTGAAGGCAGTCTTGATGTGATGTCTGTGCAGTATCTAATTTTGTCTGTAGTACTTCTTATGTAGGGCAGGACAGCTGCTCCATAGGTCTGTTCATCTTCTGGGTCTCTATTATGTCTCAGTGTGTTTTTGTGGATCAAGTTGGTGATTTGCTTCTGTAGAAGCCGTTGGCTGTCAGTACTTTAGTCAGGGTGCATAGTTCAGTCTTAATGTGTGTCTTGTCTGCCAGGCATTTGGTTCTAGTAATTAGTGTTTTAGCCACGGAGTTTATCTGTTTTGGGTGGTGGTGGGATTGGCCGTTGAGGTAGCGGTTAGTGTGTGCTTTCTTCTGGTATACGGTGTGTCCTAGTGTGCTATCTGTTTTTTTGTAGATTAGTACATCTAGGAATGGTAGTTGTTTGTTTGTTTCTGTTTCCATGGTGAACTTGATTTTGGGGTGTGTGCTGTTTAGGTGTGTTAGGAAATTGTTTAGGTTTTCTTTTCCATGGGGCCAAATCACAAATGTGTCATCGATGTATCTTAACCATAGTTTGGGTTTGTGGGTGGCATTGGCTAGGGCTCTGGATTCGAATTCTTCCATGAACAGGTTTGCAATGACGAGTGACAGTGGTGATCCCATAGGGGCTCCTTCAATTTGCTTGTCCTTTGCATATGAAATCTTTGTCCTTTGTATATGAAATATGTGTTGGTTAAGCAGTGTTCTGCTAGTTCCATGAGGTGTTTGGGTGGTTGGTATTTATTTTTGATGATTTGTAGGGTTTCTTTTATCGGGACTTGAGTGGATAGTGAAACCACATCGAAACTTACAAGCAGATCTTCTTGTTCCATGTATAGATCTTTGATCATTTCCAAGTGGTGGGTGGTATGAGTTTTGTACATGTGAAGCTGATGCTTCAGCATGGGGCTGTAGCTACTTTGCTTGGTATTTGGCTAGGTTTTGTAGTGGTGCTCCTCTGGAGCTGACTATGGGTCTGAGAGGTATGCCTTCTTTGTGTATTTTTGGGAGGCCGTATAGTTTGGGGCATTTGGAAGATTTTTCTCTTGGGATGATCGTCTGTTGGATCTCTTTGCTCATGTGGCTGGTTATAATTTTCTTCTTGGTTATTTTTTCCAGATATGTGGTTGGGTCTGTGTTTATGGGTTTGTATGTGGAGTCTTGGAATAGGTCTGTCAATTTTGTTTCATAGTCTTTTCTATCCATTACTACTGTGGCATTACCTTTATCTGCTGGAAGTATGATTATGCTGCTGTCGTTCCTTAGGGCTTGCAGGGCTTTTAGTTCCTCTTTGTGCAAGTTGCTTTTGAGTGGTTTGCTTGTGCATAGGATGTTAGTGACTTTGTGTCTTATTCTATCAGCTTCATCTGTATTTAATTTACTTAGGCTGGATTCCACTCTTCATATGATGGATTCTGTGGGGATTTTTTTGCGTGCTATAGCATAATTGAATCCTTTGGTTAGGACATCTGTTTTTGTTTTGGTGAGTTCTCTGTTGGAAATGTATACTAATTGTTTCAGGTGTTGTTGTGAGTTGTTGGGGGCTTTCTTGCTAATCCTATCATACATACTAAAAAAGGATAAGCAGCACATTATTGATGTACATCTTCAAAGCCTGCACTTTTCCTTATGAAAGTATTACATTTTAGCTGTTTTTCCTTACATTAGTGCTAAATTTTACACATATTTCTGGAGCCATGGTGGCACTATAGTTAGAATGCAGTATTGCAGACTAACTCTTCCCACAGGCAAGACATCCACACTGACTGGTTCAAGGCTGACGAAGCCTTCCATCCTTTCGAGATCGATAAAATAAGGACCCAGACTGTTGGTGGGCAATATGATGACATTGTAAACTGCTCAGAGAGTGCTGTAAAGTACTATAAAGCAATATATAAATCTAAGTGCTATTGCTGTAGCTATCTCTTCAATTATAGCAGAGAATTATCATTTCTAAATAAGACACTATATCTATGGCTATCCCTTGATCTTTGAAGTTTCTAGGGAAAAGTTAAATCTGAGGGGGAAACAGCAAGATGATCTGTACATATGAAACTGATTTTAAATACATCAACATTTATTGAGAAGGTCTGCAAAACAACAGCATAAAGCGTATCAAATAAAATCAGGGCATGGTTATCTTTAGGCTGAGGTTAAAACAAACACAAACAGGCTGCTCCCACAACAAACAGCACCTGTACTTTTGCAAAACTGAATCTGTTGTTCAGTGTAACTAAAATCTCTTGCAGTCATTTTTAAATTCACTCTTGAGTCTTTTTTTTTTTTTTTTTAAACAAATTTTATTCAGTTTTTCAGTTTGAAAACAAAAATCTATTTTTAGTGGACAACATATTTCTGGGTCGTCACCTTTACATACAAATATGACAGCAATTATACATTCATATATGCATACTTAATTCTATTATTACCTTTTCCATTCCAAATTTTCAGTAAGGAGAGAAACAAACACATTAATTCTAGCCTCTTTCATTAATCTCAATCGAAACATCTTTTTGTTTCATTTCAATTATTTCAAATATAATTCTTTAATATTTATTTTAAAAATAAAAATAAATAATATGTATTTGTCTAATAATAGTAATAATAAAGTTACCAATGTCTCTCCTTGCTTTTAATAGTCTATATTAACTTATTAATGTAGCTGGTTCTTTGGTCTGTCATATTCCCTTTCCATTACACATTTTTTTAATGGATTCTAAATTAATAACACTCACACACAGACACACACACACAAAAAAACAAATATAGGTTTCCCCCCTTTTACTATTTTGAAAGTGGCACCTTAATAATTGGAATGTACCTTTATTCCCATTTCTTACTGCTGCTCCTCCCCCTCTTTTCTCCATATCTTTTCTCATTCCAGTTTATATCCCTCTCTTTCTTCCTTTCCCCTTTTAACAAATTTTAGACAAACTATTTCCGAGTCATCACCTTTACATTGAAATGGCAGCAATTATACATTCATATATAGATACTTAATTCTATTATTACTTTTTCCATTCCAAATTTTCAATAAGGAGAGAAACAAACACATTAATTCTAGCCTCTTTCATTAATCTAAATCGAAACATCTTTTTGGTTTATTTCAATTATTTCAAATACAATCCCTTAATATTTATTTTAAAAATAAAAATAAACAATATGTATTTGCCTAATAATAGTAACAATAAAGTTACAATGTCTCTCCTTGCTTTTAATAGTCTATATTAACTTATTAATTTAGCTGGTTCTTTAGTCTGTCATATTCCCTTTCTATTACACATTTTTAATGTATTCTAAATTAATAACACACACACACACACACACAAAGCAAGTATAAGTTTCCCCCTTTTTACTATTTTGAGTGTAACACCTTAATGATTAGAATATACCTTTATTCCCTCATCTTAATTCCCAGTGAACCATTAATCATTACATCTTTTCAATTGGATTCCGCAGCATATTTTCCCCCCTTTATTTTTAATAAGAGTTATCAGTATCTATATTATTCTATTTTCTAAATATTTTTAGTTGCAGAAATATTCTTATTACCCCTTGTCACCCTGCAGAATCCTCTTTTTAATTCATCAACCATTATCTCTGAAAAAACAATTTCTTTTCAACATTTTACTATTTCTGTATTTCATGCACCTGTTTCTTACTGCTTCTCCTCTCCCTCTTTTCCCCATATCTTTTCTCATTCCAGTTTAAATCCCTCTCTTTCTTAATATCTTCCTTTCCCCTTTTCTGCTGGGTCTTTCTGCCTTTCCTGACTTCACAGATATTCCCCCTTTTGATTGCCTTCTTAAATTTCAACTTTTTAACCTTCTTTCTTTTCCCACTTCTTTGTAGTGTTCTTTGTGTTAATTGTCTATTTAAAATGTCTTCTCCTTGAATCGACTCCTCCTCCTCTGAAGCTCTTTCTTCTTGTTCTTCAATCACCATTTCTATTTTTTCTAACACAGAGCAAAGTGAGTCTCCTCTTTCCTGTAGTAATTCTCTCATATTTTTAAGTTCCATTTTTAATTCCCGAAGAGATATCATCATTACACGCTCCTGTATTTTATGATTGTTAAAGTCCACAAAAAAACACTTTTACTTTCCTTTTTTCTTCTTTCAGTTTTCTAAGGTTCTCAGTTATTCCAGTCCAGAGTTTATACCAAAAACATCAGGCAGTCCCACAAACAGTCTTTCCTTGCTTTTTCCTTTTTCCTGGTTCTGCTTTCACTTTCCAGAATTCTTACTTTGTTTCAATATTTCTGTAATGTTATATCCACATAAGTTCATTCAAAAACAAGATGCTTTCCCTTTTATTTGAGCCAAATTTTTGTCAAAAGGTGACACTCTCCATTATACAAAGTCTTCACCTTTCCCCCCTATTTTTTTATTTAAGGTTTTTCGAACCTCAATATTTCAGCACAGTCCAGTCTCCAATTTGTAAACTTTATTATTATTATTCTTTGACAATCTTAAGTCCAGCTTTATTTTATGCCTGTTTATTCCCAAAATATTTTAGTCCAATTTTGTTAAATCTTTAATTCCAACTTCTTCCTTTCCCGGTTTGAAGCCCCGCTTAGCTGTCAAAAATATTTTCTTTTTTCTTTTTCTCTGTCCCTTTGTAATTTTGCTGCTCACTTTTCTTTTCTAAAAAATTCTATGTTACCTTAATCCCGGGTGTTTAGTTGTATTGCCCAGTTGTCCCGGTTCAGATGTTATCCACCTCTTTCTTCCCTCCTGCACAAAGCTTAATCCAGTTGAGTTGTCCTCTTCGGGGTGGCCATTTTAGACCACCGCTGCAGTCGTCTTTGGGGGATAAAAAAAACCAAGCCCAAGGGGGGAGATGCAGCTCCCCACAATCTGGCTTGCTGCTTCCCCTTACTCCGCTGCCCCTCCAAGGCAGTTTCAGCCCCTAATCATAAAAATTGGGGCTCTCCGATGAAAGAGCATGGACGATAGCCACAGAGAGTTGCGATCTACCGTCCGTCAGCAAGGAGGCTCCGCCTTCTTCCAAATTCACTCTGAGTCCTGAACTGAGCCCTGATACTATTTCTTAAGATTACAAGAATGTTTATGCAACACTGATAATTTATTACATACCCACACACCTGCAAAGGGTGAAAAGAGAGACTTGAAAAAGAGAGACAACTAGAGAGGCAGGAATATTTCTTTTCCCCTATGGAAGGGAGCAGCAAGTATCAGCAGCAAACAGACATTGAATCACATAGGTAGGAAAAGATCTGCAAGGGTTTAAAAATCTCACTGGAACCAGTTCCAAAGGAGATGCATCATGCTGAGCTACAGATAAGCAAACAGTTCAGCCAATCAAAATACAAACATCCAAAATTGGCACTGAATGTAAGATTATAATCCTTATTCTCCAATATTTTTAAAAACATTCTTTTAAAATTAAATTCTTTTATGTTATTAAAATATCAACAATACAAATTTGTTTAACCAATGGCTAAGTGCCATATTATACTGAGTACATAGAGAGTATGCTAGACTATTATTTAATTCCAAGTTTAAGGACTATTAAGCAAGAAAGCTTGGACATACAGTTATCCATTTGGTAGCAGTGGCAAAAAGGGCTAGGTTAGTTGCTTTGTTTACTTGTCCTCTCTGTCAAAATAGCAGTCACTTTTCTGCTTTGGATGTGCAATTACACTATACCATTGCCCTTTTCTGTCACCCAGAACCTTCTAATCTAGAGAGGGCTTCACTTTCCTGAGAGATGAATAATCTCCAATGTGTAATAATATCACTGCTGCTTAGACTCCATCTGGTTCCTTTGTTTTCAGTTGGTGGATGTTTGACTTGCTTTTTCCACATGCCAACATAAAGATTTCTCATTGCTGCCTAATGCAGAAAGTCTGCTTCCTGCCCATCCCTCTACTGAGATGTGCTAATTATTTCATTGCTGTTTCCTTAGGGATATCTCACAAGACCTGTTCAGAAGTTCTTGAAAAAGAAAGTGCAGTGTAAGACGCTCAGAAGCCAGCCTCTGATTTATTGCTTTCTCTCCCTTTCCATCCATTGTCTCCTCTTTAGTCTATTTAAATAGAAGCATGACTTTTGAGTAAGAGAAATAAGAAAAGAATTCAAGCTTTTACAGAATACATTCTAACAAATATAGAATTAAACAATTTCAGCCTAATTTGTATTCAAGGAATATTCTCAAGAATCTAGGATATACCTTGGGCATTTAAAATATATTCCTGTATGAAGAAAGTCTTAATGAATATATGAGAAAAAATCAAAAGGACCCACTGTAAAAATGAAACATCGTTTAATTCAAAAGGACTTGAGAAAATTGTATTTTAATACTGATATAAACTACACTGGCAAGTTATTCTATCAATTTTATTTTACTATAAATTTGCACAGATATAGATAGAAAAGAATATGTGATATGATTTTCATTTGTAGCTGTAATTAACTCATTTCAACCCTACCTCTGAGTGATCAAGAATTACCTTGCACAATGAAGTTATTACAAAGCGAAAATAATAATCTTGGATCCATGATCTATGTAGAAGATATCCGAATCCAAGTCAATTGGTCAAAGGCATTTGAGCTTAATAAGCTCCTACGTGATCATGATTCTTATCTACAAGGAGCAATTGCTTGGTTGCAAATTATATGATAAACATGACTTCACATATGAAGTATTGCTATGTTATGCCGAAATAAAGTTGATTCCCCACTTTTAAAAAATTAAAAGTCATCTTTATCTCACCACAACATCTTGTTTGCTTCTTTGGTAAAACTCCTATGCAAAGTGTCTTACTGGGATACTGTCCAGTTTCACTCTGGGTCAGTATCAGCAAACACAAATTTAAAATAAACTGCTGATGGTCCATCAGTATTGAGGAAAGTCTAAACAAATATCTTTAATTGTTTATGCAGATTTAGTTTGGGTGGAGACTGAACCTTGCTGAAAATATTTAACAATATACTTTGCCCCGTCTCATTTCCTGCACATTTTAGGATTACTAATATTTTATTAATTTTAGTATAGCATGATTCATTTTCATGGCTCGGAAAAAGGAGAACAGGAGCTGCAATTTATGTATGCTGCACCAATTGAGACAAAGGAGGACTTACATTGTTACGAGGAGCACTCGGCTGTACGGGATCTTCAGCAGCCAATGCAATGCTGCTCATGGCAATCACCATCAGAATGCAGATCTCAAAGTAGCGCAGATTGACAATGTAATGACAGAGGCGCCGAAAACTAGCACAAATAGGCAAAGATGCATTAGGGAGCATCATGTGTGAAGCAGACATGTAGCTTTCTCTCACTGATAAAAAGACTGGGGCCATCAACACCACACATTAAATTTGGAAAACAATCAGGGTAGTATATAGATGTGTGTTAGTTACTATCTCATAAACTAAACCACTGGATGTTTTTGAAACCGATTTTAGATTACTCACATAAGTTGAGTCTCATTCTCAATCCAAGCTAACTAGCCTGAACCCAACTCACATTTTGACAATCTAATCTATATCAGAATTATTTAAAAAAAAAAAAATCACACACATAGCCTGTTGAATCAAGTATTTCACATAGACAATTTTAATCAAATGGCATCAGGGTTAAACTACCCCCTTCTCTGAGATTCTTCAGTTCTGAAGTAACTTGCCTGTTGGTGGACCATAACGACAGTGACAATACATTATTTATTATAAAAGACAATACTTTATTTCAGAAACTTGTCTTTCAGATTTATTTCATTTTTCATTTCCTTGCTTTTGCAAGCAAAGTTTTAAACATAAATTTGAATCACCGGTATTTATTTATTTTTAATCCTTAGGAACCTCTTTCAGATTTGTCCCCTTTTCAGATCTGTCTTTTATTTTTTCTAAGAAAACATAACCATAACCAACATTAAGTCACAATAAACTAGTTTTCCCTTTTTCCACTAGCCTTCTGGGGATCTGGCTGGTGGTAGTATTGAAGGGGAAATCCGCATCCCACCCTGGATCTAGTTAAATAAAACCAAAACATAAATTTTGGGAGTCAGTAACTCAGTGATGCTAAGACAGGTGATAGAAGCAGAGGTGGTATTCAGCAGGTTCTGACCAGTTCTGAAGAATTGATAGCAGAAATTTTGAGTAGTCTGAAAAACTGGTAAATACCAACTCTGACAGAACCGATAGTAAAATTTTTTGAATCCCACTACTGGATAGAAGGCAACCAGTTAATTTCAGGATTGAAACAAAAAATGAATTTGATTAACCCAAAGAAAATAAGTTTATATACATACAGTTTAAATGTAAAAATCCCTAATACAATTCTAACTATAACAAAATATCTTTCAAAACCTTCTCTGGGTTGACTCCCTCATCCAAGACCTCTGTCAACACTCTTACACAAAAGAACCCCAAACTCTTCATCTGGAATCTTGACACAACCCCTTTCTTTACTTTCATTGTCAGGCGACTACCTCTAAGCACTCTCTAGGCATAAGGCTGGTTTGTGATTTAAAGGACCTGCTCAGAACTGCAACTATGCTATCAATTTTCTAGGTATCTGTTTCTGATTTACAAAATCCATTTGCTGTCAATTCAGTATAGTAACTTACGGATTAGTGGTTGAGAGGATGAACATAGAACTGTATGGTGGCATAGGCTTGGGTCCATCTTCACCTCCTTCATCATCATCTTCCTTTTTTTTCTCTTCCTCTTTCTTTGGCAGAGGCTCTGGATTGGCATTCTTATTGACTGGTAACAAAAGCAAAACCAACATGTTAAGTATAACACAGAGTTGTGGATGTGCAAATAAAAAATAATTCAAGATCAACTTATATACTCAAAGTCCATTCAAACATGTTATTGAGAAGCATAAAGGGGTAGTGTCTCATATCATTCAATCAAATATACAAAGACATCTTTACTAGTTCCTGAAATTATAGTATTAGTAGATATTCACTGTGCTTTTAATACACTTCCTCTCTTACACTCACACTGAATTGTTCCCATATGATCTCTTAAGTCATAGGATCAAATGTATATGATTCTAACTGTTCTGCCTGATGTCCATGTCACCTGGTTTAAGTCTATTAATCAAGTACACATAGTGCTCACCTTGCATTATAGCATTATTGATTGGAGGTGGGAAGGCAGGTGGAATCTCCACTGCTGTGTATTCTGATTTCTTGGCAGTTTTGGATGGATTGTTTTGGGTTGTGGGATTAGTGACAATAAGGCTGTTCTCTGGATTTTTAGGAGCTCCAGGATTGGCTGGGTTACTGGGGGTTTGGCGACTGGTAGAATTCTGAGAGTTGAGAAATGGTTGGTCCAAAGGAATAGGCTGATTTTGGGATGTGCAGTATGGTGTGGAATTTGAATGGTTTCCTCCTTTGATAGGATCATTCTGAGAATGACTGATGAGATGTGGCTTTGAGGTTTCATTGGTTGCCAATTTATTATTCTTCATGTTGTCAATATCCTCAGATACTGGAGGTTCTAAATGTCCCATATCTTGCTGAATTGGCCTTGTGGTAGATAGGTTTGGTCCTGGTGGATGACCAGATCCTTGGTTTTCTCTGTAGCATATTAAAAAATATGAAAAATTAGCAACATATTATTTCTTAAACATCATAGAAATACAACTAATATGGCAGTATGGAATATTTAGAACCATTAGGTTGCTGTTATTCTCACCACACTCCAAACCAATACCTGGAAGAAGCATTACACAAATACATTCTATTGCTAAACCTACATTTTAGGACCCAGATTGTTGGAGGAAATATGTAAATAATGCTTCTACATTGTAAACTGCTCAGAGAATGGTGTAAAGCATTATGGGGTGGTAATAAGTCTAAATGTTATTGCTATTTTCTTCATCCATAGTCCATTTCCCAGTCCCTCCTAAACATTTTGAATAACTATATTATCTCGATGTTCATAAAATGAACTCATATTAGCAAAAGGTGTCTCTCCCCTTTATAGTTTCATGGGAATACTGCATGCATGTGGAAATATTGGCTGTACAATAATCTAACTGTATGTAAACTAAGGGGGAATTGATGAAATAGTATTATGCATGCATTTGTGTGTAAATTATACATTCTCTATTACAAAATTAGACATTCTAATCCGGAATAATGACAGGTTTCCAAGTAATGAAATCCATGTTAAAAGAAAAATAACGAAGTCCATCTTCAAAAAGATTTCTTTTATTTAGGAAAATATCAAATTGGCAAAGTCCATGGTAATTCCAGATCTGACCCAACCCAGAATTACTGTTAGGAATGTAACTCACCTAACAGTTGGGTTGGAAAATATATAAACCAGATAGACATTTTAATACTGTCTCTTTAAGAGTATGCTAAAATTGTAATTGGGTGTGGTTCCTCAAATGGCCAAAAGATGGAGCCAGAAACCTGGGTTGTTTTAGTCCTGTTCTGTTATTGCTGAGAGTGTGTTCCTGTATTTCCCTATTGACTGTTACTGATCATAGTTATTATTGGGTTTGATGTAAGTCTGTTACTGAACTGTTTTTGATACTGGACTTTGTTATTGGATTATCCCTGGACTTAAAACTGACTGCTTTAACCGTGAATGATTTGGACTGTTTTGTTGAACTTTGCTTAACATTTTTACTGGAAGTAAAAACCTACATTTTACTACACAATGTATCTGTATGCTAGTTGTGTGTTATTCTTTACTACTCTCACTACGTCTTCCTGTGTGCGCTCATTCTCCTAACGGGGAATTACCTCAAATATTACCCCACAATATTAGAAGTTAGAAACACCCCCCAAAAGTCACATTCTCTAATAGAAGTAATACAACATTGCTTGATGTCATAAATCTCCATCTCCAAGACCCCAAGCCCAGACAGCTCATTTCCCATGGGAAAGAAGATACCCTAGACATAGCACTCTCTTTATCTCCATTCCTCCCACCTTAGGAATGTGTCAAGCCCACAACTTATCCCCCTATGACTACCACAGGGAAAATAAGAAAAATAATATATACTAAGACAAACTAAAATGGCTACACTTATGACAATTTTGGGCTTGATACAGGGGTTCCCAACCCCCAGGACCCTGGCCCAGTACCAGGCTGTGACCTGTTGTGAACTGGGCCATACAAGTGGCTTGTGTGCATGCAAAACCATCCTCTCTACCACCCTGTCACTGTCGCTACTGGTCCACAGACCTGGAAAGGTGGAGACCACTGTTTTAACTAGCAATGCCTCTATCACCAAAGAAGCTTTATTTCTTTGAGATGCGAATCAGTTATCATGTAGGAAATTTGACGAACTAATTTCATTCAAATAAAAACTTCTCCCTAAATCTCAAAATAATTATTTAACCTTTTATAAGAACTTAAGTGAGATGGTATTCTAAAGTAATTGTAAGGAAATTATTTGGCATGATTTTAGAAGACCCCAAATGATAGTATCTCACTCCTGTTCTTACTTACTTCCTGCGTCGATGTCGGCGTTCCTTGCCATCAACTTCATAAGTGGACTGTCCAGCATGCCGGTGCCGTCGGCGCCTTTCTCCATCTGGATGTTCCCCACCCATGTCAGTTCGTACAGGTCCGCTCCCCTCACGATGCCGAGGGCGACGCTCAACTCTGCCACTCTGTTCACCACTTCCATCATCTGGTATTCGGCGGTGTACTCTATGCCTCCGATGCTCCCGTTCACCATCTACCGTACGAGGTGATCCACTCTGACTTTCTTTGCTACCTTGGCGCCAGTGGTGGGGATCTAATTTTTTAATGTGCTCTGAGGCACAGTCACCATGATAACCCTGCTCTGGAATGGCACTATGCTCCTTGCTGGGATAGTCAATATCATGACATCTACTTTCTTGATTAAAGTCAATTTCCTTGCTATTGCTCCTTGGGTGTCGAGGCTCCAAGCTTCCTGAGTCGGGACGCTCATATAGGTGGGGTTCTCGTGAATGTGCATGGTAACGAGGTGGCTTTCGTAGGAATTCTACAGACCGTTCCTGTCCAAAGTGGGGATTCAAGGGTGGTTCATTGGGACGGGTCTTGTTGGTGTTGTTATTCCGATTTTCTTGAGGATCTACCACCAGTGGTCTGTCTAAGTGAGTTTTCATGTCTGGACGCATTTGCCGGGCATATGTAACCTTCCAATGATCCTCAGGGTCCATCTCATTGTATAGGGCCTCTCTACTTGCCAGCAAATTCTGTTTCCGCATTTCACTTGTCCGCTGTTCCCAAACAGATTTGTTGCCTTTTTGATTTTTTTGCTGCTCTTTCCTATGGGAAAAAAAGATATATTTTTAAAATCTTCTCTGAGCAATAGCAGCTCTGTCTAAACCCAGTATTTCCTACTTTAAGTCACTTTGGAGGTGTGGATTTTATTCCTAGAATTATACAATTAGCTTAGCTATGGTTAAAGATTGAGAGTTGAAATCAATACATCTGAAGTGCTTTCAGGTTAAGAAAATATATTCTGACCTGAAGTATTCAACATCAGATTTTGTAGATGGTCTAATATTCTTGATGGGGTACTATACTACTGTGTCATCTGTTCCCAATCAATGTTTTTTTCAGAACATCCAGCTTGTACCTTCTTAGAAACAATGTAAGCCAGAAGAAAATGATATATATCTGTGAACTGGGCTTTTATGGCCAAATATATTTGAGCAACTGTACCCCTTTTGGGTCTGCTGCTGAGTTTTAGTAAATTTGATAAAATAATGGGAAAGAGTGGGCAGATGAAAGCAACATATGCAAAAATGTAAGAATTTTCTAAATAAATGAATTTTACTTTAAGACACAATTTGTTTTACTTTTTCCTGCACACATTTAACCTCTAACACATTTTACATGACATAAATGCAATTTTCAATCCCAAAAGGTTATACATCCATAAATACCAATGATGGTGACTGTAATTGCAATTGAAGTTGGTAACAGTGTCAATGAGATGTTTAGATTGGACTTGGCATTTTTATCATTTTTACTGCTACAAAGCTGATCACCAAAGTCTGATGTTCCAAAAGATAAGTGACACAACTTTTCAGCTACATGTTTTATTGGTATGACTGGAAGCAACATGCAAGGCCAGAGAAAATACTTGGTTTATGAATTGCTCTTGACCTGCCAGGAAAACTGCCAGTGAATCCGGATATGTACAACCGTGTTCAATATTATATTAATTTCTGCATGCAGCAGATGCAACAGAGACTCTTTCTATCTGCATTTAAGAAACTAATAAATAGTCACGTGTATTCATTCTTACTTTGTACTGCCTGCTGTTATAGAATGATAAATAGAAATAATTTGGGCTGCAGCTTACTTTCCCACCTCAATTCTCCTTATGTACCCCATGCTTCTACATACATTATGAAAGACCAATGATTTTCCTCCATAAGCTATCCCCACCATTTAACAGAACCTCACTGGAGATGATTCACTAAGATCCAGACATGATCATTAATCTGCTTTGCTTTGCAGAAAATGCAGGGTAACATTGGACAGTGATCCATCAATAAAGCACTTACGCTGCTATTGACATGTTGGCTGCAGAAAGAGGACTCACTTCTGCTACTTCCTTCGCCTTCTGGAGGGCAAGTTTCTGGTTAGCTGCTTCTTCTTCTTCTTGTTCATCCTGCGAAGGCCATATATTAGAGAGGATCTGCTAGTGCCCTCACCCTTCCCACTGAAGCCAAGAGCCATTCTTTTGTTTCATGATGTTTCTAGTGCTTTGAATATAAAGTGGCTACATGCTGTCCATAAGGTAAGGCCAAAGAGCCCTCTTAATAATGTACTTTTACAATTCAATGAAATCTCCTATGATCACCAGTGTATGCTATAGAAATAGTAAAACAAATGCAAAACCAGAACATATTGAAGTATTTATAAAAGAGAGAGGCACAGAAGCACAAAATCTTTCTGCCATTAACAAATATAAAGTTTAAATGTAAAGTTTGAATTTGTCTTCATGTCCTGCTTACTGCAGCACAAAAAGGGCTTGCTGATTATTTTTTCAGGAACATCTCTTCATGACATCACCTGTATTTCACTGCTATCCTGCTGTGGAGGCAGCCAAATATTGTTTGCTGTTAAAGAGGGTTTTTTCCCCTTCTTCTTCAGTAATTGCTGCTTTGAAACTGTCCCACATTAAATTTGTAAGAACAGCACAGCTTCCCAGTCTCATGGCTGAGCTTACATTATGTTGACCTATTTTTGGGCTAAAAGGATGGCAGGAACTCATGTATAGCTTTAGATATTTTTCACAGCAGCATATTCAGACAAGAGCTAAACGTTATTAAATTGAAAGTGAGAATTTAGAACTTCATAAAACAGAATCACCTAGTACAAAGATTTGCTCATTTGTATTATGTAATTTATGCCAGAGCTTAGCAATAAAAGTTCCCACATGCCAGGTCACCTTTCATTATGTAATCTTTAAATTAAAATTATATTTTAAAAATAGCAGAAACCCATGAAATTATTAAGTCTTGGAAGGTTTGAGCAATCTTTCATCACTGAATGAGAGTTTGCCGAAAATGTGTATGAAATTTCAGATTTAGCTTTCTTATATAAGACTTTTTAAGATATTGTGGGTTTTGAGTGATAACAAGGATGGGAGGTGCCATCATTTAATATCAAATGATGATGCCTATGCTTTGAAAAAATTACCAACCTTTGGACAGCAGCAATTAATATTGGATTGCAAAATCCATGTGTTTCTTGAAGAGCGTGGATGTCAATTCAGCAGCCCTACAATTCCATGCATCTAGAAATTCATTGCATTTGGTTCACGGAGAATTGGACATTAAATTTGATTCAACATAAATGTGTATGTACTACTGGGTATCATCATCCAATATAATAATGCTAACTTTGAATGGAAGATCACTGATTTATGGCTGGGTTCAATGGATGGAGTAATGATTCTTTCCTACACTTCAGTAATCACATTTAGTAAATAAGCATTCCACAATCCCTTGTCCATTGCTAGAGAAGCAATCTTACCTTGGTGAGCTCTTGTGCATTGGCCAAATTATCCACAGCAATAGCCAAAAACACATTGAGCAAAGTGTCTAAATGATGAGAGTTAAGGTAACATTAGAATATCAGTTTATTTTAAAAAATACATTCAACACCTTCACTTTGCTTGTAGGCCTTTTCTCCAAAGATTACCCGGACTTAGAAGTGATGTAGAAGTTAGGTTTTAGTAACAGTACTTGTCTGCTTGTGATGACCTTTCTTTTTCACAAATTAAATGAAATGAATAACTCACTGAACTCCTATCTTTGAATCTTGAGCACTGAAGTTGCATACTTCTTTTTAGTAATACTTAAAAAGGAGCAGCATTTTCTCATTGATTTGAAGAAGGAATATTTCTCTAGCTGTGCAACATATCATCAAGATGAAAGAATCACCTACTTTGTACTGTAGCAATCACTGGTTAGTGCCTTCCATGCATAATTCACAATATAATCTCTAAAATAAGATAATAATATATTTCTTTGCAAAAGGATACAGTTACCAAACAAGGTCAGGACTATGAAATAGATTGAAAACATCATTCCTTTATCAACACCACCCTGAGATTGGATACCATGATACATCACTTCATTCCAGTCTTCGCCAGTCAGGATCTGAAAAATTCAATTAATTACTCCAACCCCAAGAAACAAATTTCTTAGTGTATATAAAATTGCAAAGTGGATTTAATATTAATCAATTGGGGAATTCAATAGACATCATATTACATGTGAAGAAGGCAATAATTTAAATCTAATATTGTATTTGACAATACTAGACAATTTCCACCCAATCTCTATTCTTCTCTTTCAGAGGAAGGGTTAAGACAAAGTTATAGGGCTTCAGTAACTGGATTTTCTGAATCTTTGCTATAGCCTAGGCATTAAGCAAAAGCCTAAGTAGCTAGTTCCAGTCAAGGATGATGGGAGAAAATACCTCAAACTCCCGGCTATTTAGTTTTCTCACATTTCTCACCCATCGTATTTAACAGTTATGTGAAACTTCTGGAAAATGTCATCTGCTGATATTGATAAGGTATCATCAATATTCTAATATATCTGAACTGAATAGAAGATGCTGATCTATAGCCATCCTGCCTTAGATTCTGGAACTTGCAAAGGACTGGTTAGGTTGAAAGAGGTTCAAGTTGCAAATCTGCAAAACACATAGCTGATTCTTTACAAATAATTTGGCTTCTTATGGAAGCTCCAGCTTTGGCTCTGGCCCTTGAAGGAGCAGGTCCCTGATCCAGAGATTCTCATGGACTCCTGGCTCCTATTGGAACAATGCAGAAATCATGGCAAGGAAAACATTTTTGCCCAACCTTGATTAGTGCGCCAGGTTTTTGGAGCCTTATGCTCAGCTACAGCCACTATGCCCTCATCACCACATACCTGGCTATTGCACTCTACTTTTGGTTGCCTTTGAAGAATCAGTTCAAACAGATTAACTGATGAGATGGAAACTAACCTCTCCTTTGGTTGCTATGCAGTGCAGGTTCTGATTAGCTGTTGGCTCATCTGCTCCAAGTAGCATCTGATATTCTCCCAAGCCTTAGAATCAGATGGATGGGAACCCCCTACTTGCGATGTTTTTGATATGTAATTTGGATTGCCTTTTTATAATTATTTTGTAATTATTTTTTTGTAATTTGTTCCGGTCTATTCTATCACAATTTGTTTTTATTCTGGTGAGCTGCCCATTGTTGGATGGAATCACACTGCATCAAAACTGAATAACTAATATTAACAAATGATAATACATGTCCTGTATGTTTGAGCTGTGAATTTATATGCTGCTTATTTTAAGTCCCTTGGAAATTTGCCTTCTCTGTGGCTGCCTCAAACTTTGACTCCAATGTAAAAAAATTGAGGTGGTTATTGAAATAGTTAGCAGCTATTTTTTCCTTTATATTCTTCTATGATTTGTAATGCTATCCTTTATATAATATACGCAAAGACCCATAAAGATCCTATAAATCATATTATATTCATTTTAGCCCAGCCATTATATTTTTGAATGTTACTACCAAAATGTCTTTCTATTCCCTTTTTTATAATGCCAATTCTTTATTTATGTTACAATATTTAGTATGTGCCCCAATCCTAAACATACTCTGAGAAGGAATTAGGGCTTGATGTCATTTTTATCTCCCCACCCCTATTGTATAGAATGCTTTTTTCTACAGCCTTAAGGAAATTAAACCAATCCAGCCATAAAGTATATAATTCAAGAGATGCAAACTAAAATGAATACAATAAAGAATATTTTATAATAATTTATTGTAAAACATTCTGGACGGTTTACAAATTGTTAAAAAACATTTAGAAGAAGAAAACAACACAAAACAAAAAAGAGCAAGGAGGTTGGTAGAGATAACCCAGATAAGAACAAAGAAAAAAATGAAAAGGGTATTTCAATCACGCTAGCCAAAGTCCTGAGTCAATTCTTCAAGACATTTTGAAACACTAATAGGATAGAAGCCATTTGAATCTCAAAGGTGGCCTCATTCCAGAAAGGGGAAGAGGAAGGGGAATGCTGCTACAGAGAAGGTGCACTTCTCTAATCCAGAGACCTGGTATTGTTTAACTGAATGAACCCGGAGGATGCCAACCCATGCAGGATCGAATTAGAGGGATCAGAAGCCAAAAACCAAGAAAGTCTCATTGAAGTTCTCTAATTGTCTCTTTATTGTTCCTCACTTATAGAAAGAAATCTTGCCAAATTAAAGCAGGCTACTTGCACAACAAAATATGTACTCTGAGAACTACTAGGGGAGGAGAGTTCTCTAAGCTTCACTGTCTTCTGCTCCTCTGGAACGCACACCCTCCCTTCCTGGAAATCTGGGCTACATTCCAAAACAATATGAAAGGCAGACAGAACTTATATGTACAGCAACTAAGCCCCATGTAGGGCTTTATTAAGTAGAAACCAACACTTAGAATTGCACCTGGAAGCAAACTAGAACACAAAGCAGAGTCTTACATGGGAATACAGAGGCATCCCCATCATTATTCATGACTCTCCCTGGAAGTTAAAATAGTAAATGCAATGGCTAAAGAACAATGTTTGTGTCATAATAAAGCTCAACTTTAAAACAGTTTTTCTGACATACAGTAAATGTGTGTGATATATTGCCAGGGGTGGGATTCTACCAGTTCGCACCTATTCGCTAGAACCGGTTGTTAATATTCTAAGCAGTTCGGAGAACCGGTTGTTGAAAGAAATTACTAGCCTAATCCTGTTAGGAAGGCAGGAAGGAAACATTCTGGTGTTGCTTATAGAAACTGCCTGTCATGCCCCTGGTGGAGACTAACTCTGAGGAAGAGGAGGAACAGCCAACAGGGAGTGGGAGTGTGGCTCCAGAGGTGGTGGAGGAGGCTGGGGAAGGCCAGCTGAGCAATCAGAGGAGGATCCAGGCCCTTACCCTATCCATCCTAGGTCACGCAGGGAGGAGAGGATCAGGGAAAAGCGAGGTCTACTCAAGAGGAGATTACCATGATCCTCCTCGTGGCTTGCAGCTGGGAGCTATATATATAAGTATGTAACTGCGCAGTCAGAATTGCTGGAGTCAATTTAGTGTTTACTTTGAAAGAGGTTTATCTTTGCTGCCGTTCTTCCCATGGACTCTCCTCGGTTATTTTCCTGGAGTTTATGATTAGTTATCTTGGCTTGCTTTGGAACTCTCGTCAATGCGGTTTGTTTTGGTTTTCTTTTTGCCTCATTATTTACTTTTGTGACTTTAAACTGTGCCTAATAAAACAGTGAAATTAAGTTGAAGGCCTTACCGGACTTGAATGTATGTTTTGGGTTATTTTGAGAGACTACGGGTCATCACACTGCCTCTCCGTTAACCCTTATTACATTCTTGGCAGCACTAGACTTCCTGTCTCAGGAACTTCTCTGGAGTTTTTTTCCCTTCCTTTGCTGGTACTTTGCTTGTGTGGAGTGACCATTCAAAGTTAAAATGGCACTGAAAAAAGTGACTTATGACCATTTTTCACACTTACAACTGTTGCAGCATCCCTACAGTCATGAGAGGCCAGGGGAGGAGATGCGTGCCTTGGTGTGAGTGATATTGAGTTGGCCACGCTCAGCCAATAACATGACCACCAAGCCACATCCACCCAGTCACATGACCACCAAGCCACGCCCACCACCTAAGCCACCCCCACAGAACTGGTTGTTAAAAATTTGAATCCCATCCCTGTATATTACTCTATGTGTTCTGTGTACTGCTTCCATATCTATCTATAAAAGCATGAGAGATAATCAGAACAGACTAGAGTGACAACACATATTATTTCTTTCAGAGCCCCAGTTCTATAGGGTTAATTTAGTTGCAGTATGCAAGTACAATGCAAAACATAAAAAGCAAGGTACAATAATACAGTAAAACATTGCACCAGCAGCTGCTGCTGATCTCCTCCCCAAAGCAGAAGTCACTTCAAAATTTATCTGCCAGTTTTGTGAGTAATGTTTCCTGTTGTCATATTTCCTTCTCATTTAAATCAGGGAAGAATCTGGGGAAACTACAAGGAAAGGAAAAACTGCTATCTGACTTTCTGTGGAGTATATTTGGCTCATGTGTAAGATTTGTACCAAAAACAAAAACCCAACAAGTCAGAGAAAACAGCTTTCCCATCCCCCTTCTTACCTGAAATACTGTCATTATTGCTGCTGGAAAAGTGTCAAAATTGGTTGGTGGGGTTCCATTATCAAAATTGAACCTGTACAGGGATATTAATTTGATAACAACAAATTATAATCACACATACTATTTTCATTCTTCTGTTCTTAGATCACTCAGGTCTATACCTGATACCATGAGTGGTATCCATCCTCCAGTGCAAATAGATGTATGGAGATGGGACATAGGAAAGCCCAGGTTATCATAAGATGGAATCAGGCAACTTTCTCAAGCAGCTGATTTGGGATATTGTAACACGGTACAAATTCGACAATAAATGTATTGTGCTTTTACTACTAGGGAGGAGGAAAAATGCTTGTATGGGTTTTCTGCTTTGGATACCATACTGTTTGTTTTAGAGGATGCCACTATAGTTAAATGTATTCCACATTCTGTGCATTCATCTGCATTACTGCATGTCTGTGGAAGGAATCTGAGAAAAAAGGAAAGTGATTATATCCAAGTCTAATTAAAATATCAATATAGGTATGGATAGTAACTATAGGTTTAAGCACTTGGTAGTGGGCAGAAAAAATGAGATAACTATTCATTGTTTTTGCATGCAATGTCTGCAGCATAAAAGTTCTTGAGCACAAGAATTTTAGGAAGCAGGCAAAGCTATCTCATGTTTGTAAAAATACTTTTCTCTACATTAGAAAATCTTTTGCTCACACTTGGGTACTTCCAGGGTTTTACTTAATTGGAGTAATCATAGTTTATTGGGATATAAAAACCCTTATGACTTTGTAGTCCCATCTCTCCTTTTATGCGCTCAGCTTCAATCTTTCTTAAATCACTTTCTAAGAAATATGATACAGAAAATTGTGTTTAGAATACTACTTAGAAAGCAGAATATGTAATCAAGATTTTGGGTTTAGACTTCACAGGAAGTAGTCAACAATTCACCACAAACTAGAACCAAATGGAAGGGAAAAGGCCAAGAGGATGTCCATTAGAACAGTTATTTTTCCCCATCTGATAAACTATGAAAACGATAGCAAAATGATAATCAGAAATATGAACCTGGCTCAGATATTCACACAAAGGATACCTCAGAGAAGGTCCCCACCTCACACAATTTCCCATTACTCACTGGCCCCCAAAGAGTTGCATTCCCAAAAGGGCGAAAACGACTATGAAGAGGAAAAGGAGGAAAAGAAGGCTGATTATGGACTTCATGGAGTTCAGCAGAGATACAACTAGGTTTCGTAGGGAAGCCCAGTACCTGCCAAAAAAAATAATAATCCACATATGAACTATGTATGTTAATCAGATTCACACCAAAAAATTGGAAAGCTCTTTCAGGCCTACAATTTAAACTAATGCAAACAATACTGATAATCCATTGAATAATAAAATATTTTCTTGGTTATCATGTATATAACTGATACTAGCATATTTCTAAATGCATTTTATCAATTCATTTCAGAGTTCTTTTAAAAAGAAAGTTACATTTCTTTTCTAATAAATCATCAGTACATCTTGTTTTACATATTGGCAAACTATATATTTACTGCAGCTTTATTCTTTCTATAAGCTCCAAGATATTTGTAGTATAAGGTTTTCTCTTATTATTACATCTTCACAACATATTTTTATCTGATAAAGCTGTTATTAACTCTAGCCTATGCTGTCATCCTTGCTTTAACTCTATATTTAGAAAACACACTCACAGACTTTATGCATTTCTGATGTATTGTCTTAAAGCCCACTTACTTTGTGACTTTGAAAATACGCAGTAACCTGAGAGCTCGTAAGACGCTTATCCCAAAGGAGGTGCCAGGCTTTATTGCAGCCCAAATGACCTCAAAGATGCTCCCAATGATAACCTGCCAAAAATCAAGGGAAATCAACAAGTTTGCATTGAACTTGCATTATGTAGCTTACAAGATATGCAGTGGTATAATTAGACATAAGTATGAAAATAAAAACAGCAAGAGATCATAGTTCAGTGAGAGACCACAAGCTGAGACCAATCCCTCAGAACTCTAATTAAGTTGTATGATACTGCCAGTCACAGTTGTAAGTATTGGGTTAGATGGCCAAGCAGACTGATGTAAAATAAGACAACTTCTTATGTTTTGGAAAAAAACATTTAAAAGATAAAGGAACCATGCTATGGTTTTCTAAAACATAGTTATATCCTAGAAAATGGTGATTTATTTACATTGACTTTCTGTCCTTATTTTCATCAAAAGCATTCCTTAACTTTAATTAAGCTTTTAGAGAAGTTTTGTACTCATATTCTTTTGAACCGTACGCTTCTTAAATGGAAATTAATAGCTGGACAATTCAAATGGCTTTTCTGTACCATCTAATTGTTAAGAGGCTAATTTTATGTTTTCTTATTGTTAATTATCTAATGCAGGGGTGGTATTCTACTGGTTCAGACCAGTTCTATTGTTATGAATTTGTGCAGTTTGGAGAACCGGCAAATCGCCGCTCTCCACCTGCTCCTCCCCTCCCTGCCCAGTCAGTCCTTATCACACATGCACGACATCGCACATATGCCCGACATTCCTGACTGCATTCTCCCCCTCCCAGTCACTCCTTAAGGTATTTTTTTTTGTCTCCCTCCTAACGATCAGCTGTCCCTATGATCAGTTGTGCCAGGATTCCCCTAGTTGTTTTACTGCTTCACCCAGGAGGCTTCCCTGAAGTCCGGGAAGGCAAAAAATAGGGGGGGGGGCACAGCTTCCCCTCTCCATTTTTTGCCATCCTGGGCCCCAGGGAAGCTTCCTGTGAGTAAAAAAGCCCCCCCCCCGGAGGCTTCCCTGAGGCCCAGAAGGCGCCAAAGCAGAGCATGGGGGAGGGGTGCTGTGCCTCCCCAGCTCCGTTTTTTGCCTTCCTGGGCCCCAGGGAAGCCTTCTGGGAACAAAAACACCTCCCAGGAGGCTTCCCTGAGGCCCAGAAGGCCCCAAAATGGAGCATGGGGGGTGCTCTGTGCCCTCCCGGCTCCATTTTTTTCCTTCCTGAGCTCCAGGAAAGCCTTCTGGGAGCAATAATGCCTCCCAGGAGGCTTCCCTGAGGCTCACAAGGCCTCCAAAGTGGGGTGGGGACTGCCAAAAAAAGTCATGCCCACTCAGTCACATGGCCATGACCACCTAGCCATGACCACAAAACCAGTTGTTAAAAAAATTAAATCCCACTCCTGATCTTAGGCCTCAGTTCCCTGTGACTGAGATTTGATTACACTTTCTCAACCATTGAGAATGCTTTCTAATGGTTTCACTGTGGGAACAAGAAGCTTTTTCATTGGCAATAGCTATGCCAATGGCAACTTCTTTATTCCACAGCTCTCCCTCTCCTTTCTGCTGGAATATTGATGGAGGACCACAGTACCTTTATATGGGTTCTGGGACTAATCTGTTTTTTTTCCAATTATAGAATCATTTTCTGCTTTTCTTGATAGCTATAGCTATTGATAGCTAAAGGAAGCATGACTACTCCTACTCAACTGTTGCAAGGATTGCTTTGATGGTGGATACAGTGGCTGTTATCTATGTGTCCAAAATAACTTCCAAACATGAACAACTGCAGCACTGATGAACAAAACTTCAGGTCCAAGACCCATTCCTATATAAGGAAGAGGGATTTGATTGTACAATGCCCCTGCTATCTCTTCCCTCTCCAGTTATGAAAGCCTTAGCTTCAAGTTAAAATAGCATATGAATAGAAATCAGTTAAGCCACAATTTATAATGAGACTGTCACTCAGCAGACAAGTCAACATTGTTTGGATGTTCTGAAGTAATTTATTTATTTATATTTTATTTTATTTTGACAAAAGCTTACAATACAATAGAAATAAAAATAAACTTAAGTTTAAATATAAGAAAATAGGAACTAATAATTGGGGACAAAAGGTCAGGGACGGTAGGCATGATTGTGCGCTTATACACTCCCTTGATTGCCCTTGGAGAAAGAATAGATCAAATGTCATGGAGACAACAATTCTGCATCCTGAGAAGTATGAGCCATGGTGGCGCAAAGAATGCAGTACTTCAGGTTACTTCTGCTGTCTGTCGGCTGCCTGCAATTTGGCAGTTCAAATCTTACCAGGTTCAAGGTTGACTCAGTCTTCCCTCCTTCTAAGGTGGGTAAAATGAGGACCCATATTGTTGGGGCAATATGCTGACTCTGTAAACTGCTTAGAGAGGTCTGTAAAGCATTGTAAAGCAGTATGCAAGGCTAAGTGCTATTGCTATGGCAATCTTGAAAAGTATTATAAGCAGTACTAAGACTCTGGTAAAGAATTTGATCCTGGGAAGGCTTGTTAGGGTTAGGGTCAACTTCTGACAACCTGATGGAAATCATGAATTCCTGTATTTGACAAGGTTTAAATAACAGAATATAAAGTTCCCATTCTGAAATGTATCACAGCAATGTTCCTGTTGACTAATTTAATCTGTTCTTTGGAACACTAAGAAAAAAATCCAAGAGAATCCAATACCTGTTAATTTCAAAACTCTTAACACATAAATATACTTCAACTGCAAACATTTGGGGCAGTATTAGGATGTAGCATTGGATTTGCTTTCTTCAGAATTAGATTTAGAAAAGTTCAAAACTTAACTTAGAGAACAGTAATTATAACATTGGAAGTCACTATAAACCTTTGAAGCTCTATTTGCTTTGAAAGGCTTGCATTTTCAAAAAGGAACAAACCTAGCTACAGTGTAAAAGAACATCCAATATGTTGCTACACCATAATTGCATGGTAGAAACTCCAGTCAGACTAAAAACCATTATAAACATCAATGAGTGAATTATATTTCTATAATACAAGTAGCAGGTTGATTGGGGGGGGGGGGGTTTACAAAGCAATTACTTTTGCTTACGAGGCCTGATAGGAATTTATTTCTTGGTCTTTTGTTATATAGTACATTAGAATTGGGCTTCCCATGGAAATGAAGTTTCTGCTCTAAAATTATTCATATTGCAGTGCTAGTTAATTATAGAGCTAGTGTATGTTCACTGTAAACTGGAAGAATGTACATCAAATCATCTACTAGAATAGTTGCAGTTTGATAGTTGTATATGCAATAGCCAAAATGCTAATGTTCTGAAATAACTTACAGCACAATCAAAGCAGTTGAAAGATGAATGAAAGTAAGGCCGCGTTCCAAGCCCATACATTTTTATAAACATTTCGGACATAAAGAGCCCTAAGAAAATGAATTCTGCATAGTCTGAAACAAACAGAGGAGGAAGAGGGGGAAAAAGTCAGTTATACTTTTCCATCCACAAAACTCTCTTCTTTCTACTGTCAAAAAATCCTTATGTCTGACTATATAGGAATTCCAATCTTCCTACTTTAGAATAGATTGTTAGCCTTCGCTAACTTAAACATGTCAATATATCATATTACCTTTGTAGATTCAAGAAAGTAAACTACAAGACAACTGAGTCCAGAGAACAGTTAGCTAATTGACACCATGAAAAATCTCTCAGATTATGGTTTTGCTACATCATAGTAATTCTGGATTTCTTTTCTGTATTTATATTTTTAAAATATTTGCTGATATGCAGAAGACATGACTCCAACTTAGAACAAAAATGCAAACATACAACTGAGTTGAAGGCACAAAACAGTTTTTTAAAAAGTGACCTTAGAGCAACTTCTAATATTTAAACCAATATTTTATAGCCTATTTCTCATGAAATATGGTAAATTTCCATTATACAGATGGACATCCATCTATCTACTTATTTGTACACAGACAAAAAAAGTCTCTTCAAAGGAAAAAAATGCTACACTTCCAGCTTTAATACTGTTGTTTATTACTTTTCACAATTAGTTGGAAGCAGAATTAAAACTGAAGCTCTCTCTAATGTAGTCAATCAGTCCAAGATCCATCAGTAATACTAACAAGTTTCAATATGTCTAAACCTCCACTTGCCTTCCAGTCCATTTTATCTCTCCTTAATATAAGTAGCTAAATTATTATGGATGAACTGCATCTTAGTAATTTTTATTTAATCATTGGATTCTTTCCCTTTTTTCAAAAAAAGATGTCATACTTCAAGAAGGTCATTATTAAATAGTATTGCAGTCACATTACATATATTGGAATTTCAGAAATGAGGTCTGAAAATTAATTTTGAAAACAGCATGCAATTCAACTGGGGGGGGGGAGGGAGAGAGAGTGGAAGGGAATATTTTCCACGATAGCTAGCGAACCTCTGGCACGTGTGCTACAGGTGGCACATAGAGCCATTTGTGCAGGCACACGAGTCCCAGCCAAACTTACCTGCACTGCGCATGCACGCACCTCCCAGCTAATTTTCAGCCCGTTTGAGGCCATTTTTTCTCTCCCGAACTCGAGGGAAGCCTCTGCAGACTTGGGAGGCCGAAAAATAGGCCTTACGGAAATACCGGAAGTGCCAAATGGGCCCATTTCCAGCCTCCTGAGGTTCTTGAGGCTTCACTTGAGTCTCCAGGCCCCCCAAAAAACAGCCTCCCCCAGGCTCCGAGGCCGTCCAGAGGCTGAAAACAGGCACTTTCGGTATTTCTGGAAGGCCCATTTTTCAGCCTCCCGAGGCTGCAGAGGTTTCCCTCGAGCTTTGGAAGGGCGAAAACAGCCTCAAATAGGATGAAAATCAGCTGAGAGGCACGCACATGCACAGGTAAGGGGGTGGGGTATTGCATGCACATGTGCAGGAGGAGCGGGGTGCATTGCATTGTGGGTGCTGGTACGCGCGCGCTTTCGGCACACCACAACAAAAAGGTTCACCATCACTGCACTATAGGATTCCCTAAGCAGAGTTTCCAACCTCAGTGAGAACCAGAGTAAATTCTATTCAGTAACTTCAAAATGATCTATTGTAAGTCTATACTATTGTTTCGTTTCATGGATTGTTTTAATATCGTGGTTTCCTGCAACAAATTATTGGAATTGCCATTTGATGCAAGTACTACCAGTAATTCTTAGAAAAGGCAATGACGTCAAAGAATTCCATGTTATAGATTATCTTTTCTCTCTTTTTAGATGGCACAGTACATGAATTAAAAATCCTATATTCAGTTTTCTAATCTACCATATTGGTTTAAGTTCACTTATTCCCAACAAGTTTAATTGTGACTACTTTTAAATATAAATCTCAGTTAATCATAGAATGTAATAAGGGAAAGTTCATTATTGCTGTCTTACCAAATGAAAATGCTATCCTGGTTTCTATTAAGCAAAAATGACAAAACCTAAATTATTGCAAGCCGCCTTCCACTAATAAATCCATTTCATAAAGAAGGACATGGATCTGCTACTTACAGAGGAAGTCAGATAGCCAATCTGGCTGGTTGTAATGTACTATAGCAACACACAAAGTGTTGAGAGCTACCAGACTGAGGACTGTCCAGTAAAAGGCCTGAGTTTTGACAATACGACGGATATAGAAACGCAACCTCCGCTCTTTTTTGTGAAAGAAAGTAGCATTTTCCAGCGTGACACTTTTGATGCTGGCTCGAGCAAAAGGTGAACCTGCCAGGAAGAAGGAAAAGTTAGCAGCATAAGAGAAGCCACTATTTGAAATAATCTGCCTGTGGGGTGGAAATTTATGAACTTGTTTTATTTGGTATGGTTGAGATAGATAATGTGAACCTGGTCTGTCTTCTGTGATTTTTAAGCAAATACTAGTAAGTCTCTCTGAACACATCTTCTCTGTAATACACCATGGACAAGAAGGAAGGTGATAGAAAGATAGGTGATTGTTCACTTCTAAGGGGCCTAGCATTTGCCATTTTGGACTAGCAAGTTTTAGCATGCTTGCTGCAGGATGGGTCTGTGGGGCTGATACTACACTTTGCCATTATTTAGTCAACCCCTGTCTGTTCATCTTCTGAGCAAGAATATGAGTGAATGCAATAACTGGTCCCTTCATAAAAAGTAGTACTCAAACTGCAGCATTTGCATATATATGCTCACAAAAACATCACAGTTTGCTAACACAACTGATTTCAAATGATGACATTTCAGGACATATGCTTTAGCCAGAGTTGAACAACAATATATGATGGCAATACATTAATATATCACAAACATATAATTCAACATAAATGGATACTCAAATGCATCTTAGGATAAAATGTGGGTTCAAAATTTGATCAGGTTTTCCAGATTTGAAAAGATTGAAGACTACAATTGAGGCCAAAACGTTGTTAAGCAAGGCAGCTGTTACATGAATTTTGCCCCATTCTACCCCCACCACCCCCATTTTGATTTTTCTTGCCACAATAGTTAAACAAATTACTATAATTATTAAGTTAGTAACATGGTTAAGTGACTCTGGCTTTCCCACTAGTCTGCTTGTCAGAAAGTCACAAAAAGACTACAGAACCCTGCAACCACCATAAATATGAACCAATTGCCAAGCATCTGAATTTTGATCATGTGGCCACAGGGATGCTGCAATAGTCACATGAACAAGGTCATGTCACTTTTTTCAGGAACGTTGTAATTCTGAATGGACACAAACGAATGGTTATAAGTCAAGTGTTTCCTGACTACTTTTTTGACCAACATACCTACTGAAGAGATGTCTGCCAGTGGGTCATTTGCTTCCTCTGGGTTCAGCAAGTCTGTTTTGCTTTTCTTGATAGTGGCCCTCCGAAGAGCTCCAACAATAGGAACATGACAAGAAAAACAGACATTATCCTCAAGGCCCTTTATCTGATTCACTAGATCTTTTTTTAATCATTTACCATAATGCTACCTTTGCCAATATATGCCAAGACCACAGTTCCAGAAGACATTTTAGTTATTATGACATGTAGTTATTAGGGATTAGGCATACATGATGATGATGATGTTGCTGCTGCTATTGTTATATAAATTGTGTTTCAATTTTAGAATATTTATTGCGTGCTACATTGACTACGTTCTCTTTGGTCCTGCATAGATAGTTTCTAAAATACTTGTCATTGAACACTTTCATCCTTTATTCATTAATTCATAAATACATTATCATCATCATGTAATTTACATTCTCCTGAGCTGGGAGGAAATGGAAGTAAAATATCTATTTGTTCTTCATCTTACAGGAGGTAGCTTAAGATCATTTTTTAAATTCCATTTTTATTATTATTTTAAAAAAATAAATAACTCAAGGCAGCAAACATACTTAATAGTCCTTCCTTCTCCTATTTTCCCAACAACCATGTGACATGTGCTGGGCTGAGAGAGAGAGTGATTGGCCCAAATAACCCAGGTGACTTTTATGTGTAAGGCAGAACTAGAACTCACAGTCTCTAGCTGTGGTTTTCTAGCTTGGTGCCTTAACCACTAGACTAAACTGGCTTTCGTTTCATTTCAAAATATTTCAGATAAGGTTGTTCTTTGAAACCTTAAAGATCTTTGACAATAGGACAAACAGCTTTGAGAGGGAGTGGCTTAAAGAGAAGGCAAATGTTTTTTCTTTGCACACCTTTTTTTCAAATTCTAAACTGCCCTCTTCTTAAACAAAGGTAGTTTTCCCCTCCTTCACATTCCAGATGGGCCTCTGTGTGGACAAACAAGCATCTAGAGGCCTGTGAGATGAAAAGGATTTGTAAATGCTTTGAAATGCAAAAATGGTATGGGCAGGTAAATTGTACCTTCATAAAACTGCATTTTTATAAACAAAATTGCTGTTCTCCTGGCTTGTATGAAAAGTGGGAATTTGTCCCAGGTTTCTTCCTCAAGGCAAAATTTATGGTATTCCCCTGCTTTGAGCTGGCAGGAAAGTATCCTGACAAAAGTCCTGTCAACCTTAGCAACCCCTGGCCTGCCACAAGCACAAGGCAGATAATTTTGTATCGATGCACGGCTATTATCCTGGCCTTCCCACCCCCTTTCCACTAAATGATTGTAGTCAGGAAAAAAATAATCTTCCAATCGCTTTCAATGTGGACTAGCACTAGACATTTAGGCAGGGAAAATCAAAGATATAAGTACAGATTAGGGGAGACCTGGCTCAAAAACAGTAACTGTGAGAGGGACCTTGGAGTCCTAGTGGATCATCATTTGAATATGAGCCAGCAATGTGCAGCCGCCGCCAAAAAAGCTAATACAATCCCGGGCTGTATAAACAGGCATAGAATCAAGATCATGTGAAGTACTAGTGCCGCTTTACAAAACCCTGGTGAGACCACACCTGGAATACTGCAATCAATTTTGGTCAAAAAAGATGTTGAGACTTTGGAAAAGAGCAACTAAGATGATCAAAGGCTTGGAGACTAAGCCATATGAAAAATGGCTGCAGGTTTTGAGTCTGGGTAGTCTAAAGAAAAGAAGAATTAGGGGTGACATGATAGCAGTATTTCAGTATTTGAGGAGCTGCCACAAAGAAGAGGAGGTCAAATTATTCTCCAAAGCACCAGAGGGCAGGACAAGAAATAATGGTTGGAAACTGGTCAAAGAGAGAAGCAACCTGGAATGAAGCAGAAACTTCCTAATAGTAAGGACAATTAACCAGTGGAACAGCTTGCCTCCAGAAATCATGGTGCTCCATCACTGGAGGTTTTTAAGAGACTGTCAGTTGTCTGAGACTGTCTCCTGTTTCAACCGGGGGCTGGACTAAAAGACCTCCAAAGTTCCTTCCAGATCTATTCTATTCTATTCAGAAGTTTTTTTTAATGAAAGTAGGTTTTTCATTTCTCAGAATTCAGCTGGGTTTTGCACAAGCCTTTCGCATGGATGCTTTGAAAGGAACTTGTGAATGAGTAAGCAAAGCTAATATCTGCAGATAATCAGTAGCAGCAAGGTTTCAGGAAAATATGTGTTTCAGTTAAAGAAGAGTTAAGAAGAGGGCAGCAGTGTAGCCTCTTATTTTTACATTGTTTTGCTGCTGCTGTAACGCAACTTCATCAAACTTCATCAAATGAGCATTTTTATGAACTAATGCAGCTACCATGTGAATCAAGAATAGTTCTTTTAAGTGCTATGAACATTTACTTATTTACTTACTTACTTACTTATTTCTTTATTTCTTTATCTATTTATTTATTTCCCATCTTGTTTCAAAGCAACTGGGTGGCTTACAGCACTATTCCTAATACAATTAAATGGAAATATCAAAGTAAAATCATAGTTACAAGATTGGGAAGGAGGGAGCTGGAAAGGGGGAGGTGGGATTGGCTGTTTATTAATCAATCACCCCCAGTGTGAAACTCCCCTCAGAGCAGAGCCAGATCATAAAGCTCTTACAGAAGGCCGACCTCACCTCAGGAGTTGAAGTATAATGAGAACGCAATTGTTTCAAATCCTCTACTATACATCGTATTAGGACTGGTAGTCATAAAGTGACACAGTCATAAAGCATGATATCATGTGACTCCACTAACCCAGAACAGCAGTTGCAGCAGTTCTGGCTGCTATTGTTAAGCAAACCTTGCACTGTCATTAGGCACAACATCACATGGTCAATATTTGTGTTGTTTGTTCACCAGAAGCTGGTAGTGAAGGTCACAAATGGTGATCACATGACTTTAGAGTACTACAACTATCATAACTGCAAGCTGACTGCCAAATGCCTGAATCTTGACCACATCTACAAGAACTGGTCATAATTCCTCTCATTCAGTGCTGTCATAACAAATGGTCATTAAATGAGGAGCACTTCAACCTCCGTTTCTTACACAATTTTTGTTAAATTAGGTTGACATACAAATAAAGTTGTGACTACTATCTCAGAAATCTTTCACAGAACACTTTGTGGAATATGATGGCTTACCATCGAAGGGATGACGAGGCTCTCCTTCTATATCATCTTCAGCCAGGATGACTTCTTCTAAATGAAATGACTGAAATTAATCTAAGAAGGTAAAGGCAATTTGCCAACTATGGAAAGATGCCAACCCCCCCCCCCCAAAAAAGTGGAGGTTAGCTATAGATGACATACTTTAGCAAATAGTTTCCTGAAAATAACCATTTGAAAGAGAAGATAGCCTTATCTAGGTGAGAGACTGATGAAAAGAAACACAATTTATTGATCTAATTTTAGGGGTATTTTGGTGTATTCATGGCTATGTTCCAGAAAAATTCTGTTCGAAAATGTGTTTGGTTCAGATAATTTAATAGTAGCATTTTTATATCAATCATGAAAATATGGAGATATAGGATGGAGAAAGAAACACACAAATGGTAACATTCTTTGTCATTTGCTTGCATTTAATTTTATCCCCTTGGGATTAATAATTTAGCTTGGCAAAAATTATTTATTTCAGTAATATTTATGATTAAATTAGTAGCCATATAAAGGTAAATCTTTTAAAAATAAAGAAAAGGTCTAGACTCGCATTGTGATAATCAAAGTTGAGTAGCTAACACAGGAAAACTAAAATATATTCTCAGTGAGATATTTTTAAACTAAAATATTTGTGCTGAATATATCACTGCTTACCAATGTAAGATGAGCACAATGTTTTGCAAATTAAAAAGGAAGCAATTTTTTTCAGAACAAAAAATATCCCAAACAACTGTTCAGTTGTTAAACAACTTTAATTAAATTGAATCCCAATAGCAAAATCATAATATGTTAATTAAAGCTTGAACATTATAAAAGTAATGTGCAATATGTACCACTTCCCCATCGAGAACAGCTGCCTACCCTTTCTAAGGTTCCAGGAGACCATTAAGACCTTCCGGTGTTCAGGCAGACCTTTAAGGAAGGGAGGTAGACTGAATATTCTCCTGAATTAGAATTTTTTTTAGTATTTATTTGATTTGTCAATCGCTTACAAGATACAGGTATAAGAATAAATATAGTTTTGAATACATGAGATAGATACTTATAAGAAAAATAAAAAACAATAGGACAGGGATGGAAAGCACAATTGGTGCGCTTATGCACGCACTCTAGAGGCCTCTTAGGAAGGGGGTGAGGTCAATATTAGACAGTCTAAGGTTAAAGTTTTTGGGGTTTGGGGAAGAAACCACAGAGTCAGGTAGGGTATTCCAAACATTGACCACTTTGTTGCTGAAGTCGTATTTTCTGCAGTCAAGTTTGGTGCGGTTAACCTTGAGTTTGTATCTATTGTGTGCTCTGGTATTGTTAGGATTGAAACTGACGTATTCATTTGCAGGTAGGACATTGCAATGTATGATTTTATATACTATATTTAGATCAGATTGGAGGTGGCGTAGTTCTAGGTTTTCTAGGTCTAGAGTTTCAAGTCTGGTGGCATAAGGTATAATGCAACGAGTAGAGGAGTGGAGAACTCTCCTTGTGAAATATTTCTGGACTTTCTCAACTGTGTTAATATCAAATACGTAATGTGGGTTCCAGACTGATGAGCTGTATTCAAGTATAGGTCTAGCAAATGTTTTGTATGCTCTAGTTAGTAGTGAAGAAGCTACATAGGATTAGATTAACAACTTAATGCCTCTTAATGCCTTTTTGGCTATGTAGTTACAGTGGGCTCTAGCACTTAGATCATTTGAGATGAGTACTCCAAGGTCCTTGACAGGGTTGGATCCTCAACAAGGTCTTGACTATTTAGCTTATATTTTATTTTTTGATTTGTTCTGCCGATATGTAAGACAGAGCATTTATTTGTTGAGATTTGAAGTTGCCATTTGATTGACCATTCTGATACATAGTCATGGTCTTTTTGGAGAGTAGTAGTAGTATTGTCTCTGGTGTTGAATAGCTTTACATTATCAGCGAAGAGAATGCAGTTGCTCTTAATATGATCTCAGAGGTCATTTATGTAGAGTATGAAGGGAGTTGGTCCTAGAACACTGCCCTGGGGGAACACCACTGTTGACAGGTACAGAATTTGATAGAACGCTCCCAATTTTGACCATTTGTTGTCTGTTTGTCAGGAATGCTTCTATCCAGTTATGTAGGTGTCCAGAGATAGCATAAGATTTTAATTTTAGTAGTAGTTTGTCGTGTACCACTGAATCAAAGGCTTTACAGAAGTCTATGTAGATTGCATCTATTGCTTTGCCCTGATCGAGTTGTGTAGTCATTACGTTTTTGCAGTGTAAGAGTTGCAGATTACAGGATAGTTTTTTTTTCTATTAGTAGTGCTACAGTAGTGCTACTACTTTTTTCTTCTTCTTTATATTGGTCTGTGTTTAACAAAGTCTGGAAGTTGAGTCATGGTAACTGACTTCTCTCTTGTTGGTACAAAACAATTTGTTGTTTATCCAAATAGTTTCTTCATTCTGAACAAGTTGGTTAAGGGGACTCCAAATATTTATGTCCTCCAAGGAAGTTTCAATTCTTATTAATCTCGATAGGCTCCTTGGTCCCAAGTAGTCCTAAAGTAATCTTAATCTTTCTATGAAGTTTCATGCATCTTCACAGATTCACAAGGGAGGCCAGACTTAATGACCCACCTAAAGCAAAGGGTTTAGGAGCTAGAACATTTACATCTCATTAACTCTTTGCCTACTTACCTAACGAGCCTATCCAGATTAGTAAGAAATGAAATTTTCCTGGAGGACAAATGTATATGGGGTCTCCTTAACCAACTTGCTCAGACTGAAGAAGCTATTTGGATAAACAGTGAAACATTTTGAATCAATTAGAAAAGAGGTGAAGTTGCCATGGTTCAACTCCCAGACAACTAGATGACCGAGAATCTTCATCAAGATATTGTATTTAAGAAACTTACTGTAATGGAAAATACTTAAGTCACCCAGAATAAGACTACTGGAGCTACATATAAGTAAATCACCGTGTTCTGTTATTGTATCAACTTATTTCTTGGAAGCCGATTTTGTGAATAAAAGTAGCATGTTAAAAATAGTAACATAAATAATAACATCAGAGTTTTACTGTAAGAAAAGCTTTATCCCTGAAAATAAAGAAATATACCACCTCTTTCCAAGTGAGCAGTAACAATAATTGCTGCGAATCACTTTTTGATAAACATTCTATTCCAGTTTAGAATTCAGCTAAATACAAAACTAAAAAATACAAATACAAGAAAAAAATACAAGAAGAACAGATTGGACATTCCAGGATGGCAGAGGATCTCCTGCTTGACCAAGGGATTGGACTAGAAAACCTCCAATATCCCTTTCAAATCTGTTATTTTGTATTATATTATTCAGGAAGGTCAACCAATATTGAATATTTTAATATCAAGCCATGAATTCCCTGCCTCACCATACAAATGGGTAGCCAGCAAGCTTCTATTTAAAAACTTCTATAAAATTAACTGTAAATGTTAAGCTCTTGTTAATTTGAATCTTAATTCTAGGCTTATAGCTCATACAGTAGTGATTTTTTGAATAAGATATATCTTTTGCAATTAAAAATATGTTACCCATCTCCAATTGCTGGCAGTCCAAGCAAAATATCCTATCAACAGGAGGAAATGAGTTGAAAACCAAGCCAAAATAATAGAGATAATGCTGCAGAAGTGAATTTACTCCTGAAAGGTTCAGTTTACCATTATTACTTAGTCCATCTCTTGCCATCTCAACTCAAGTATCATGAGACATTAAAGTGGGTTAATCTAAATTAAGCCTTGGTTTCAAAATACTTACAATCTTGTTTCAGGCTGAAGGCAGACTGCATCTAACTATAAAATGGGTATCTGTACTTGTAAGAATAAAGCTAGAAATGAGTAGTTAAATGATCAAGAAATGAAGAGTTTTCTTTAATTAAAGATTACAATGTCTGAACTTGTTAGCTTAGTAGGAAAATGATGAGAAAAAAACCCAGGGAAACATAAAAGGAAGAAAACTGATATATAGAACACAGGTTATGAATAGAAATGTTTTCCCTTTTTTTCAGAGTACTAGGAAGCCATGTGACTGAAAATTCAGAAAACTGGTTCCTGTTGTTGGGGAACATTAACGATGCCATTGTCTTAAGTCATTATTCACTGACCAGATAAGCCTGTCTATTCTTATTTTTTTAGCTCATATTCTACTGCGGATTTACTTAATTTATAATCTATTTAATAAAATCTCAAACCGTATTGGTATCTTTCTTAATGTATTATAGTAAACCTGTCTCAAACCTTTGAGTCTAGCTTTCCCTACATATGGAATATAGAATTTTACATTGATCTCTGCTGCAATTTATTTGAATTTGGCTGAATTTCTCAACTTGATTTCCAATGCCGAACATCCTCAGTTTGATAACATTCACAAATCTGATGAGTATTTTATGAAAAAGTACGAATGTTTTGAATTATACCAAGTTTAGGGCAGAACCCTGGGGCACTTTTCGTACTAGTTTACTATCAACAAAAGAAAGCTACAGAAGACACAGACTGAAACACAAAACTTAGAGGGTAATTTGTCTTTTGTTGCATAGTTTTTTATTCCAATGTTTAATGGATATGCTTAGAATTTCTTTGTCAGTTTTTTGTTTATTTTAGATTTACTTTGCATCTACTTTGGTGGATTTTAGTTAAAAAGGCAGTATAAAAGTATGGCTACAATACACTAATATTTTATATAATCTTTAAATTCAGTTTATTAAAAATAAGAAACTAGGCCAACAAATAATAAAATATCCATCGGACTTGCCTGCTTTGGAGATCCATTCCATATAGCCATTGAGCTCCCGTTCAATTTGCTGTTGTCTTCTCAACTTCAGAAATGCACGCCGATTTTCTACTCGTTCCCTTTCTTTGGCAAACTCCCTATAGTCAAGAGATGGAATAGCAATGCTGAATTGTCTCTGTTACCCCACTTGGTTTGCAGGAAGGCATCACAGAAGAAATACAAAGGCTGAAAGAACCCAGGATTTGGGGCATCCAGTTGCCAGTAAACTGTATTTTCTTTAGAGGTCTAAAAAAAGCTACCAAAAGCACTAATACATTTCCTCTATGGCATATGTACTACATACTTACCCAGAAAGCACCCCCAGCACAAGATTGAGCATAAAAAAGGATCCAATGATGATGAGAGGGATGAAGTATAGCCAGTTCCAAGCACTCCCTGAGGCATCGTTGCTCTGGAGGGAAAAAGAGGAGGAAGTCCTTGGATACTAAAGTCATGGAATAGATTTTTCATCAAAATCATTAACTCATTCAGGGTATATTTGAAAAGATAGGAACAGTCTGTGGGCTGGTGTGATATCAAATCAGACTATCATCACAAGCACAAGCAGATTACAAACCTACAAACTTAATAACGTGACAACCTTCCATAAACTAGCCAGTTAGTTTCCCTAGCAATACCCAGTTACAAAACTACAACAGTGCAACACTGCCTAGATGCATTTTAGTTTTCCAGTTGTCTCACACTCTTCCATTCTTGTTCTCTTCCAGAGTTCTTCCATGAGTTCTTTGCTCACTGATACCAAATGAACAGCCCCTCCCCTCTCCTACAAAAATATTTAAAATAAATTAACCCCTAATCTCAGGTTCTCTTATCAGCCATCTAACACAAAGCACTTGACTGGGTGTCTGTATGGATACCCAGCAGGAAGCTATAACAAAGATATCAGAGTGAACAATTTGAAATTGGGAAAATTGTCAAATTAAGCAGGTATTATTTGCTAATTAATAACTAATAACTTCTACCAGAAGATGGAAGATATTATTAGACCAACTACTTTGTACCATTCCTAGCTTAGAACATGAAGATAAAGATACAAGATAGCAGGGAACGACAGCATAGCTAAATAATTTGAGAGAACTGATTAATTTATTATTATACAATTTTGGAATACATAGCCCCCAAACTCACTGAATGGGACAGTTTCTCCTATAAACTGATCAGAGTTTGCATATACAGGTAGTCCTCGATTTATGACAATTGAGCCCAGAATTTCTATTGCTAACTGAGGAAGTTTTTAACTGAATTTTGTCCCATGTTATGATTTTTCTTGCCACCGTTGTTAAGTGAATTGTCTTAGTTATTAAGTTAGTAACATGGTTATTAAGAGAATCTGGCTTCCCTATTGACTTTACCTGCCAGAAGGTTGCAAAAGGGGATTATGTCATGCTGGGACACTACATCTGTCACAAATATAAGTCAGTTGCCAAGCATCTAAATTTTGATCATGTGATCATGGGGATGATGTAAGAGTCATAAATGTGAAAAACAGTCATAAGTCTTTTTTTCCAGTGCTGTTGTAACTCTGAACAGTCACTAAATGAACTGTTATAAGTTGAGGACTACCTGTATTCAGATTGTATTTGCTCTTCTATCTGTAGGCTTAACATATAAGACTCACACAGATGCCACAATTTGGTATTTCTCAGCTGCCTTGAGCCTCTGAAAGGTGGGATAAAGATCTAATCCATAAATAAACTAAGTCAATTAAAAACCTAGTGGTTTCATGAACACACCAAGCTAAGTTAATGTTAACATTGGGGAGAGTTTTGGTTTTTTGGGGGGAGGGGTGTTGACTGGATATGGCATGCAAACCCTGACCCTGAGTTAATATATTTCAAAGTATGAGGTAAACCCCAAAAGTGGGTTAATTCATCAACCAGATTAAGAATGTTGTATGAATGCAGTCATGTCATTTCATAAGTTTGCAGCATTCCTAAAATAAGTTTAGAAGATTGCTTGAAAACTGGGCACTATTTTTACACTGCCTGTAATCATTTAAACTTCCCGTGTTTTCTCTGCAGTCATTCCTATTATGAAAAAAATTAAATTCAAGCCATTCAAACAATAAGATACTGCTTCCCCAAAACTGGAATGCTTTTTACTTCTCATGTCTAAATCTCACATTGCCCAATTTTATTTCTCTGATGTTTTCTAGAAGTGTGATCCCTGTTGCGTGGATAATTAATGCAAAAATGCTGTTGTATCCTGCCAGCAGAGCTGGCGGCAGGCTCAGACAGTGAAGAGATTGGGGAGGAACTTGAGCCAGTCCTGGGGTCTGGGGAAGGCTCTGATAGGTGCTCTGAGTTGGAGGCAGAGATGGGGCCAGGGCCATCTGACATTTATCAGATGCCTTCGGAGTCAGAGATAAGGGGGGAAGAAGAACAGCTGGAGCCTGTTCCAGATGTGCATATGCGCAGAGCTGTCAGGAGAAGGGAACAACTAAGGAACAGGGGTTGATTCAGACACTTCCATAAGGTATAAATAGGAGCAAAAAGGAGAAGGGTGTTTGCAGGAGACAATTAGTTCGCTTATTACTGTGAAGATTTGCGTATCTGAGTTCGTGCCTCACAGAGATTCCTTGCCAGGTATTTCCTTTTACAGCATTGCGACTGGAAGCTCTCAGCCTGGCAACTATCCAAGGACCGATAAGGTCTGTTATTGCACTTAAATCTGGGAAGGATTATTGCCAGGAGTTTTCTGGGTGTGAATGCCAGGAATTCACATTGAGCAAATAAAAAGGGTTTTTTTCAGGACAAGGAGTCAGTTTCATCATTCAGCCTGGGTCAGAATAGATGCAAAAGATCAAACCAGATTCTGATCTTGTATTCTTTTCTTCCCACCCTACCCCTGATTCAAAAGTTGCCAGACTTCAAGGAGGACTTGGATCTCTTATGTCCTCTTGAGATTAGAAGACCTGTTTGAGCCAAGAAAGGAAGAGACGGAAATTGACAGAATGGACAGGTATACCTGCAATCATATTTCATAGAGGGAAGGAGTTTGACATGCCCCTAGTGGAGACTGACTCTGAGAAAGGAGGAACAGCCAAAAGGGAGTGGAAGGGTGGCTCCAAAGGTTGTGGAGGAGGCTGGGGAAGGGCAGAGGCTGGCTGAGCAGGCAGAGGAGGACCCAGGCCCATCCTCTATCCATCCTAGGGCATGCAGGGAGGAGAGGATAAGGGAAAGACATGGTCTACTCAGGAGAGGGCCTTGATCCTCTTCATGGGATGCCGGTGTGAGAACTGCATAAGGTTTGGACCTGCGTGCTAGCAAACGCTGGAAACAAAGAGTGTTTTATTCCTGGATGAGGTTTATCTTGGTTGGCGTTCTTCCAAGGGACTATATCTGGTTATCTTCTTGAAGTTTGTAATTGATTATCCTGGTCTGTCATGGAACTTTCTTCAGTGTGGTTTTGGTATTTTACTGCTTCGTTATCTGCTCTTTGAGTTTGGACTGTATTTCTTTCGTTTGGAATGTTATTCTGGAAAGAGTTTAATCTCTAACTGTGAACAATTTAACAGTGAAACCAAGTTGAAGGCATTAAAGGCATTTATTTACGTTTTGGTTTTTGTTACATTTGTGGTACAATCCGGGTCATCACAGGATTCCTGATTGACCAGAACAACCTCTGCCATGGATTGGTTGAAAGAGATATTTCCACATCATCTTCTTCACCTCCTCCCCAGTGCTGTGCACCTTTGCCCCTCCCCCCATTAGAGGAAACGGGGCCTCTCTCTTTCAGCCAGGTAAATGAGCTCCCGCCATACACCTGTCCCTGTGCCTTTGCTTGGCTTGGATCAAATCCTTGCATGTTTTCTCCAGGCTCCTCCCTTCCACTGGGGGTGGGGGAGGATGGGTGAGGGCACCAGCTCTCCTTATTGTTTCTTAGGCAATTATTGACATCCTTCTTGCTTCTGGGCCTCTGGGCTTTTTGAAAGAGTTTTCCGCTTTATGAAATCACTGAAGTTTGGCTTTTGTGCCAAACCAATAGAAGCCAATAGAAATCGCAGGCTCCCTTGATCAGTGTGAAAAAAATAACGGGTTCCCCCTTGAACCTGACATCATCGCCCACCCTTTGGCTCTGCAGTTGCATTCCAGGACTCTCTTCCTTTGCTCAGGCAAAGAAGAAAAGGGCCATTCAGGGCCTGGACCACATAGGTAGCTTTAATTAGACTGATGGAGTCCCTAGAACTGTCTCGTTTCACCCTCCAAATCCCACGGTGAGTTTGCTGTGGCAAATCGTCCTGGGGCGAGTCAACTGAGGTGAGCCGGCTGCAGCGAGTTGTCCTAGTCTGGTGGATATATCAATATATACTGTACACAAAAGATCCTATCCAGGGATGGGATTCAAATTTCTTAACAACCAGTTCTGTGGGTGTGGCCTAATTTGTGGATGTGGCTTGGTGGTCATGTGACTAGGTGGGCATGGCTTGCTGACTGGGCATGGCTTGGTGGTCATGTGACTAGGTGGGCATGGCTTGTATGTAAATATTATAAATATTTATGTAAATATTGATTTTTTTTATAAAAAAGAGCAACTTTTACCCAAAACAGGCAAAACAGGCAGGCAGATTGAGTTGCTCACAGAATCACAGAGTCACTTATCTATCTGCAATTGGCTATCTAAGTCTGTAACATAAAATTTGTTTGCAAGAAAACTCATAAAATTTGCTAGGAAGCAAACTCACAAAATTAACTCACAACACACCATGTCTTTAAATATTGATTTTTTTATTAAAAAAAAGAGCAACTTTTACCCCAAAGCAGGCAGGCAAATTGAGTTGCTCACAGAATCACAGATTAACTTAAGATCTTTCTATCTGCAATCAGCTACTTGTGTCTGCACTGAAAAGCTTCAGTCCTAAGGAAGGTTCGGCTCTGCTTTTAGATTAGCTAGAGATTTCCTGCTTTCTAGCTAATCTAAATCTCCTGGCAGAGCAGAACAGCTGATGGTTGGGGGGAGGGGAAAGGAAAAATAGCAACTTACCAAATCAGGCAAGTCGGATGGCTCGCATGCCAGGTAACGAGTGAGTGGGCGGGGGAGGGGAGGGGCCAGCCAGTGGAGCAATTTGTCGGTTTTCTGAACTGGGGACAATCATGTGTGCAAAATTTGCAAGAAATAATCAGCTGTGCTGCCTGGACAGCTGACAAGTGCTGTGCTCCGGTGCGCAGCATTTGAAAACCTTCCTGTTTCCTGCTTTTTCAACCTCAGTTGTGCTGTGCAAAGCAGCTGAGGAAGGAAAAGCAGGGAATAAAGCACAGCCGGGCAGGTGGGTGGGCCAAACATAGAACTGGTTCGGTGTCAACTTCTCTTAGCAGCTACAGGTTCTATAGAACTGGGCCAAACTGGTAGCACTCACCCCTGATCCTGTATCATTCCTAGCATAGGAATGGAAAAGATTTGTATCAGAATGATCACTCCTAATCCAGATAATAATTTGCTTTATTATACAACAGCTTATTTGTAAAAAAAAAAAAAATAGGTGAAGGGTATTGGTTGCTAAGCCCATCAGTTTACAGTATTTCCATTAGATCACTGAAGAATTATATTTTATGACACTTTATATGACACCTTGGTTGTAATAAAAAGGGAACAACTAGTGAAGACATACGAAACAACATCTTCAAAGGAATAATTTTGACAAGAAGAAAATACCAACACACTATCTTACCTGGAAATTCTCATTTGCAGAGGAAACAATGGCAAATTAATAACACAAGTCTATTGAAAAATAACTTACACAAACCAACTGCGTTACTAAAATAACAACCAAACCCCTGAAAGTGGAGCTGTGCAAAAACATTATTCAGATTAGCACCAAATACACTGCAGCAACCTCGAATACCAGAAACAGGAAATAGACTGCCCATACAAGATCTTCCAGCAAAATGAATACCCATGTAACTTTATCAAAAAGCACCTGACCACTCAACTCACTCCAAGAAAATGGGCACAAGTTATGAAAAGGGTAACACTATATCACAATACTTTTTTAAAAAGTCTTAGAAATAACCAACAACCAAATGCTAATACTGTAGCATCAAATGCTAATATTGTAGACTCAACCAACTAAAGCCCTCCAAAAACACCTGAAACAAACCAAAACACTGTAATCCAAGAAGAAAAACAAAGTCATTTACAACATATAGTGTAAATATTATAACCCCACAATGTGGGACAGACAGACAGATGACTAGCAGAATGCATTTATGAACACTAACTAGCAGTGAGAAGACACAATGGAAACTACTTAAGTAAGGGGGCGGAGCTGGCATCGTGACGATATGGCATGCGATCTTGGAGGTCTGAGATCGCTGCCGATATCTCTGCTCCTGGACAGTCCTATCGGATCTAAACCATCCCGAAGAGATGCTGAAAGTGAAGAGCGCATCCTGTCGATCCCAGGGATACCGCAAAGTCCCTGGTAGATCCAGGAGAAGCTCTTCTTGCCAGCGGCAAAGAGGCAGCCATTAAAGCTGCTGAAGTTGGGACAGCTCCGAAACGGAAGAGAACAGAAAGAGAGAGTGCAGCCAGCTTCCGGTTTGCAAGGCTTCGGCGGTGGCAGGAATGCGCGATCGTGCATGGTTCCTGCTGCGCTTGCCACCGAAGTGCCTCTGATCCAGCTGGATCTGGAGGATATGGTTGCCCTGTAGAGGCAACCGAAGATAGAGGAGATCTGGGTAGGGGCTTGGGGGTATCGCAAACCCCCTCCTCAGCCGGCTAAACTCCTTTTTCCCAAGGCGGTGGAGCAGCAGTCAGCAATGGCTGCCACAAAGAAGCCTGCAGCCGGGTAAGATTGTACAGGAGGAAGTCGGAGAAAGTGAAAGTTTTTGGCTGAACCGGGACAACAAGGAACCTTGAAACAACCTGGAAATTTAATTGCTTCAATGATACATTGTTTCCCAAGAAGACTGTAAAAGCGGCGGAAGAAAATTTGAAAGGGAAAGTTATTTTCTCTCACTCTCCCTCCCCACGGAAATTGAAGATGGAAATCTGAAAAACCTGCTTGGGCACGGAAGGTAACTAAACTTGAAATTTAAAGCCAAGGGGATAAAAGATTTCTGAACATTGGAATTAAAAACTAATTTTTTTTTTGCTATAAGTGGGAGGGAAGAGGTAAAGAACTTATTTTAAGATTGTACTGAAGGAGACTGCTTGGAGTTTATAAGACCAGAAATAAATGGCAATAAGACTTCTAAAAAATTACTTTGAAACTGTGTAATTGAATTCTACCCCAGGAAGAGAAAATATAAAAAGAAGAAAGTGCTAAATGAAACAGTTTGTTCTGATTTGGATTGCTTTGTGACTTTGGGATTTTGGGGAACTATTTCTTGAAAGATTAAAAACATTTGGGTTGTTCTTAAAAAATGGCATTATCTTTTGAAGAATTGCAAATGGAATTTCAAAAGCTAAAAGAAGAGGAACAAGAAGGCAAGGGCTCTTCTGGATCTATTTTTCATTTTTTAGAAATGGCGATTTCTACCTACCAAGAAATACAACAACAAGAAGGCTGGGATGAAGAAGAAGAAGCCATCTTTAATGGACAAATAATCTTAGTTGAGGAAGGAAAGAGAAAGGGGGGGAAGAAAATGGAGAACTCAGAACTTAAAAAAGCAACCAAGAAAGGGAAAAATAAGATGAAAAATCGATACAATGTCAGAAAGCAACAGAAAAGAGAAATACAACAGAGAGGGAAGATTAAGAGAGTGGAGTTTGAGAGATGGGGGGGGCAAAAAGGCTAGAATTGATCAGAAAGAAAGGGAAAAAGGAAAGAGAAGTCATGAAGGTTTAAAACAAGATGTTAAAAAGCAGGTTTTTTTCAGAGACAAAGGGTAAAATATAATTTTAAAAAATGATTCTGCAAAAGTACATAAGACTGTATTGTAGATATTAGTATTTGAAATCGAGTTAGAAAACTGAAATATTATATGAGTTAATAATGCATTAAAGGGAATGTATAAAAATGTTTAAGATTTAACAATAGAGTTTAACTTCCTATGGAATATTGTTTTTACTATATTATAAACTTAATTCTCTTTTTTTGTTTTATTATTCTAAAATGTAGTACTTAGAATGTACTAAGCAGAATCAGTATGGAAAGTATGTATTATTTTAAGTGTTAAATTTAGGGGAAAGATAAAAAGTTGTCATACTTCAACCAGTGATTACAGGAGAAATATTGTATTAGAAAGCAAAGATAAATAGATAATTGAAAGAGAACGGACAAAAGATGCAAGTATAATTATTTAAACTGAGATGAAATAAATAAAATAGAATTAAGAGAGTGAATAGAAGAGAGAAAATATATAGAAAATATAGAATGTTAAATAAGATATGAAATAGTATATTAAGTGAGCATGAATTTGATTTATGTCTATACAAAAAGATGTAACCCGGGGTAAGCCGCTTTCCAAAAAGAAGTTTTATGTATTTATGTTTTGTGTTTTGTTTGTCTATGTTTGAATTAATAAAACGCTAGAAGAATGTTTAAAAAGAATAACGAAATTGTAAATAAGACAGATGGATACAATGAGTATATACAATGTAAGGCAAAAGAAATATAATTGAATAGAAGGAAAGGGAGAAATAAAGAGAAGTTGGGAAAAGATATGAAGTTGAACAGATAAGATAAATATACACATTAAATTGTGCTTGTATGGAAATGTGATAATTTGGAATTACTCTTTCTTTAAATAAGATGTTTTATTTGTTTTTCAGAAAAGATGTCTTATGTTATTATATTCCACATTTTGTTTGTTTGTGTATTATTTTTAAAAATTAATAAAATTTGTTTAAAAAAAGAAAAGAAAGAGAGAGTGCGCCAGTTTGGTGAGGACTTTTTCTTTATTCTAAGATCTGAAAGGACACCTAAGGAAAAGAAAGAATCTGTAAAAGTTTTGACAGAAGTGATTAAGTGGTGATTTTAAACAGGAATGTCAAAGTAATGTTTTTGACATTAGAAGGACATGATTTGTTGTTGGGGTGGCATGCTTTTTATGGTATAAAGGAACTAAAACACAGGCGTATTTTAGAAGACATTATATATGGGAGTTCTGTGGTTAAACTGGGAGAAGATTAAAAGACAATGTTATTTGAAAATTCCAGTCTGGCTATCGACTATTGAAACATTTTCTTATCCTATAATATACAAAAAGGAACAAACAGTTAGATATGGTGAAATACTGAATGAAAAGGGTGAACTCAAATCTATACAAAAGCTAGAGGAACAAGGTATAAAGATGAATTGGTTTTCATATGCGCAAATATATTCAAGGTATGATAAAGATTCTAAAATGGAAGGTTTTTATGATAAATTGACCGATTTAGATAAGATTTTGACATGTACTGATTAAAAGGGGATTAAAAAATTTATGGATATTTATTAAAAATTAAATTAGAAGAAGAACAAGTTAAAGAAACTATGATTGCTTGGGGGAAGAATTTTGGATATGGGATTGATTTAGAGAAATGGCAAAAATTGTGGTCTCAAAATTATAAAATGACAATGTCAACAGCATATAAAGAAAATTTGTATAAGATGTTTTATAGGTGGCATTTTCCCCTGACAAAAATAGCAAGAATGTTCAAGAATAAATCTGAAAAATGTTGGAAATGTCATCAGACACCCGGCTCATATTACCATATGGACTTGTGTGGATGCTAAAAAATACTGGACTAAAATCCACATGTGGAAAAAATGGAAAAAATGACAAAAAAACATATAGACTTGAAAGCAGAGATATTTTTATTGGGAATTTTACCTGAAATATATAGTAAAGACTTGAAATACCTGACTGTAAATGTATTAACAGCAGCTAGGATTGTATTTGCTAAAAATTGGAAAAATGAGAAAATACCATCACAGGAGGAAATCATAAAGAAAATATCGGAATGTGCTGAAATGAATAGATTAACATTTGAAATTAGAGAGCAAGAGGATAAACAATTTTTATAAAATATGGGATCTATTCTATCAATGATTAGAAAATAAAATACAGTAATGAAATATGTAGACTTTTAGAAAATAATAAAATATATAAAGATGTATTTCTTTTTTATTATATCTACAAAATGATTTTAGGATAGATTTGGGATGATAATATGAACTGTTATAAAACAAACTAAGTAAATTATGATTATCTTGTAAAACATGAATGAATAAAAGTATAGTCAAATGATTAATAATGATACTAAGGTATTTAATTTTTGATTGAAAATATGAGATTATATGCAATGTAACTGTAATTGAAGACTATGAAATGGAAGCACAAAACAATTTGTAAACCAACCAGCACACTGTATGCACACATATGGAAGATGGCTTGATGTTTTTATGTTTTGTTTGTTTATGTTTGTTTTTAAAAACCAATAAAAATTAAAAAGAAAAAAGAAAACTACTTAAGTTTACAACACATGGACAGGCTCAACCTCAGTTTCAACTAAGGAACGGTTAGCATTTTAGATGAAATCAAAAATGCTAGGAAATACCTGGAAGTTTCACATTCAGATTAATTAGACATCAATAGACACATAGGAAATAAACCATATTTATAACCATTCAAAAGAGACAATAAAAAAGCTAAGAAGGAAATAGAAAAGACCAGAACATATCATCTCCAGCAGCCAACATCCAGATAAAAAGTGTTTAACATGAGACAAACAATTAAGCAGAAAACAATGCTCTCTAGTCAAGGAACTATCAAAGAGAAAAACCAGACCACCACCAAACTGGTAGGCAAGCATGTAAAAATGGAAAGCAAAATGCATACTCACATTGATGTTATTATCTAGGTGGGTACTGAAGTATCTGCAAGTAAACAATCAAGCTCAGAGAACACCAAGGATTCCACAATTGTTCAGCTTTCATAGACAAATGCAAAGAATCAGTTTATAAATCTCACTGAAGATTATCTATCCAAACCCTGGAATATTCAACTAGATAGTGTACTCTAATCCAATCTAACTGATCAATAGCTTGTTTCTCTGATAACAATCTTCCTGGAGGTCTTTGAGGTGGGACAAAGTTTATTTATTTACTCATTCATTCAATTTGTATGGCTGCCCACCTCAACAATGGTAAACAATCATAAAATATCTTATAATCAAATTTCCCTCATAATACAAAAGCCAAAATGTACACAGCAGCCAAGGAGAATGTTGCTTGGTTTTAGGATGGTGATAAGGAGGGATATGCATGGAATATTATATTCAGATATTAACACATATGGTATTTCATTTTGTGAATCTGGGTGTGAGAGGTGTTTTAATTTTTAAACTGAAATAAAAGAAAAACTGTGCCCATCTGATCCGATGAGATCTGAGACATTGTGCCTTTTGAATGTCTTCTAATTCTTTTGTACTTCTACTTGATGGATTGCTCCTTCTAAATGTCTCTTTTACTAGAAAGCTGCTATTATCACAAGCAACACTTTTAATGAAAATGTCATTGTTCCTTAGAGCTGGGAGAAGCAAGCTGGAATGGAACACACATGGCAAGAGATCTTTATCTTGTTTCCATGACTGAAGAAGAATGGTGCCTCATGGAATATCTAAGGCATCTGTTTGCACTATGAAGGGATGGGGGTGGTCTGGATGTCTGAGAAGCAGCTGGAAAACTGATTTTCAGTTCCTAAAATGCAGATTGCTCTTAGGTAGACCATTCTAACATGTCTTTTCTTTAGAAGTTGACAGATATCCTGAGCATTCTACAAAATTAAGAAAGTACTTTCCACAAAATTTACAATTAACCAAATATCCTTCATATTTCTAGATGCTTATCATGATTGTAAAGATTGAATTTACGTAGGATTATTTGTATTCCTTCTGTAGTTTCTATAGCCCAAATAATTCAATGAGGGAATCCATTTTTACATGTTAACAAATAGTTTTATTTACAGTGGCCAAGCTATCTTTAAGGTGATAGCAAAAATGAGTCTTTAAGTACGTCACCCAAATGTATGTCTACATATTTATTCAAAATATCAAAAGATATTTCAAACATCTGGAGAAGACCATGTCATAATTAACCAATTATGCCAAATTTAATCAATTCAACCAAAGGACATCAATCTTACCATACCTAGTATTAGAGGGAATTAAGTATTCATGACCCTCTTTCATTTCAATTAATTGTATTACCCCTCAAGTCCAATTTTTTGAAAATGCATGGTTTATTTGAAGGCGGTCCAGTATATCTGAAGAGGTAGGAAACAATGATCCTTAATGCTTACACTGTTCAGTAGCATATGACCATATGCATAAATATCTCTCTAAGGACAAAAAATGTGGATAGAAATTCTGGAGGCAAATATAACTTTCTTCAGAGTGTCATTCAGAATACACCTTCTAAGTGGCTAGCTTTTAAGTAGGTACAGAATATTCCTCACGGTGAACTGAATTTCTGCCTTCAAGTTGATGTATTCCTGATTTCAAATTGATAGTACAATCACATGTTTGAGAAAGTAATGCAGGTGCTCCTTCCACCTCCAAGACATCAGCAAACTGCATACCTTTCTGGAAAAAGGGGGTTCATAGAGCGTGGAAGGATGAGATTGAGAAGCTTGAGGTGGAAAAGAAAATTATCCTTGCTCTCAGTGAACATCTGGATTATGTTCTGTGCCCAGTAATTTCCCAGCAGAGTGGGAACATATAAGGAATCTGTAATATAGAGTGCCAAGACTTTTGTATGATCATTTATTGACATTTGTTAGAGGTCCTTTGCACTGCAAAACAGAACTTTGAAATCCTTGCCTGTTAGTTGTTTCCACAAGCATAGGTTTCTCTAATAACTAAGTGGCCAAGTGTTGCACTGCAGTCTCATCTAAGAAAGTCTAGAAGAGATGGGATGCATTTCAGAACTTAAGGCTGGCCAGAAAGTAACAAGGACAACAAAGTTGGCTGTTGTTGATAATCTATGCTCTTCTTAATTGTTTGAGGACCTACTTGCCAAGCACCTGGGAGAAAGGCCAGTGAAGGTTCCTGAAGATGAGTCTTCAGAGTGATTGGGACCTCTGCTATGTGATCAGCAGTTCTACAGTTCCAGTATTTAGCTGTTAATCACAAATCTGTACTTTAACAATGCAAATCTTGGCTAGATGCCCTGGGGCTTCATAATAGAAAGAAAGCAAGGTCCCTCCTTCTGTGCTTCTGTGTTGAGGGCAGAAATCTTTTTACTGTTCTTATTTGTAGGAGTTCTCCACTGTAGACATCTGAGGAGGTGGGAGAGTAAAGACAGCATGTAGGATATCCGCACCTTACTATTTATTCTATATGTCAACTCATCATCCATCTATTAGCATGCAGTGTTGGAGCAGTTCTTCCAAATTGTCTCATTAACTCATCTCTCAGTTCATCAGCAAAATTGGTCATAAAATTGGTCAGAGCAAAATCATTCCTTGCTATATTCCTGTCAAATAATTGAAATTTTGTTATATATTCATGAACCTCCCTGGTTGCTTTATTTTAACTCATGAATTTCTCAGTTTGCCATTGCTCCCTAGCTGAATCCTCAAATGCAGCTTTAAATCTTTACATGAAGTTCTGGTAATTGTACAGTAATGGATCATTGCCTTCAGTTTGGCTGTTGTTTCTTTCAGCAAGCTAAGAACAAATGTCACCTTGGAGTGATCTGTAGGAAATTCTGGTGACCCATAATAAACAATTCAAACTGAGTCATAAATGTCATAAATTGGTCTTGGTCTTGGTCTTGTCCAAACCTCTCTGGCAAGCTCTCACGGTAGTGATAGTGAAGGAAATGGCTAAGCTGCAGATTCCTCTGAGGCAAGCCTTGCCTCAACTGCTGTGTTAATTGTGCAATGGCATTGTCCAGGTTTGTTATTTGTATATTCACTTTCTGCTGATGTCATAACAATGTTTGAGCAAGTTGTTCTATGCCCAGGCTGTCAAACTCCCAGCCCGTGGGCCAGATGTGTCACGTGCTGGCCACGCCCATGCCCGGTTTAGCGAAGGGGAAAAAGGTGCTGATACATCATGTGTTGCCACTGTGATGATGTGAGTTTGACACCCCTGTTCTATGGCAATGAGGTAGCCTATAGATCTGAGGACATCTCCATGATCAAAAGGAAGATTCAAAGCATCTCTGATTAAACAACAGTGAATCTTTCAAGATTGGTGTTGGGGCTTCAAGGTAGGCTAGGTCAGGAAACAAATTCTACAACAGTGCTATAGTTGCAGGGTATAATAACAGAACATTGATAGCTTGACATATATTCTATTCCCCACCTCTTGTACAAATAAAATAAAGGTGGGATACTCCCTTTCAGAGCTAATTGATGTTTATAGCTGTTGAATAATTTCAAGGTCATCTCCAGTCTCCTTTACATCATGAACAAATAATGATGCAGGTATTTTTAAATTACATTTCCTATTGTCAAGCTTTTAGAAGTCTCATGTTCCCACAAAGAACAGAAAAAAAGTTCACAAACAATATTGCTGTCAGCTTTGAAATTCAGCTGCCACATAATGGAAGGGGGGGGGTGGAGTTGAAAAGTTCAAGATTATTCTGTATGTCGTACTAAGAAATTCCAGTTGCAGTTAATTGATTCTCGTGATTTATGAAGTATAGAAGTGGGAGGAGAGAAGGTGGATTCTGTGTAATCCACAAAAATACTTTCATTTTGGGAAATTGCCTTAGATGTACCAGATCTGTTTCTAAATAAATCAATTGGAGAGAATATGTCTTGGAGTGATTGATATCATGGATACTTTCTGGATACCTTACAATTGCAATATTTTCCCTGAGTTTCACAAATATTTGGAAATGCCTTCTAAACTCATTGTCTTCTAGCATAATCAGAATGCATTGTAGGAAGCTAGATTATACCAGATGTTTTGACATTGTAAAGATACAGTGAATTGGGGGGGGGGGGGATGTCCAGACAGTGAAAAGGATAAAAGAAAATTAGAATAGTTAATGAAATCCAGAAAAAAGCTTGTATGGTCAAGATTGTAATTTAGAAATTGGTCAGCGTTCTTTTTCCATTTTAGTTTGATTTAGAATTTGCATTTGGGTAGTTTGTGATCTGCTCCACCATCAGCTCCTGGCCATATCTTTGATGCTATAATTGAGCTCATCCAGTTTCTTTTAGAAATTATACAGTCAATTTGATATTTAATGATATTCCTCTATACAAGCATTGTTTTGTTTATTTGAAGACTGTGTTAGCTATGAAAAAAATCATTGGAATGGCTGAAATTGATTAACTGAACTCTAACTTCGTTTTGTCCTTCCTAAGCCTAATTTCATGTTCTAACTTTGGCATTCCATTTTCCAATCACAAGTTGCAAATGTTGCTTGCATGTTCTGTCAATTTCAATTTGATCATGAAACTCATCAACCGCCTTTTCTTTTGCATCACTGGTTGGAGTATAAACTTGAATGATGATCATATCTTTAATAGATATGTCCGTGAAGTCTAATCAATATTATTTGGTCACTGATTGCATTGTAGCCAAGTACTTTTCTTGCTATATCCTTCCTAACTATAAAAGCAACATTGTTTCTTTTTCATTTTTTCATTTTAGTAATAAATGGTGTGATCTTCTAATTGAAAATGTTCAATCCAATCCATCTCAATTCACTGATGCCTAAAATGTCAATTTGTTGTCATTTCATTTTATTTTTCACTGTGCTGAGCTTTTCTGTAATTATGCTTATGTTTCCTGTTTCTACTGTAATTCTATCTTTTGCAGTTTTGGATTTTCTTTTCCTGTATAGCAACATCAGCAACTAGATGTCCTGAAGGCTTTAATCTAACTATGTCATAAACATTAACCAGGGAAACCAGTGATATATTTATTATATTTGTGCCTGTATACAACTTAATAAGCAATAAAAATTAATAGGCACTGTACAAAAAACAACAGTAGCATATCTCCTGCTGATAAGCTTGCTTTCATATATACTCTCATCCATAAAGACATAGAAAAAAAATCCACTTTTCCTACAATCAACTTTAGCAAGCATCAACTGAACAGTTTTCTTACTTCACAATTATTAATATCAAGAATGGGTACATAAATGCCAGCCTAACTCACCAACAGCTATGGTCATCCACATGCTCCTTCCCAATCAAATATATATATATATACCATATAGTGGGGGGAAAAAGAATCTAAGAAAAAACAAACAAACTAAGAAAAATAATCCTGCAAATATTTCAGAATCAGAAATAGGAACAATGTAGCCATTTTCTTCTCACATCTCAGCATCTAATGGAATTATATTTGACATATCATTTTATTTTATTTATATTCTTATCTTTACTTTTAACAGGATGTAAAGGTACTATTGAACTATGAGCAATAACTCAGTGCTGTTAATCAGTGTACTAAGTAAACTCAGTTCTTTTATTTGATTCTTTAGCTGCTATTAAATTTACAGATGAGATTCAGAATGATCTGAAATTTAGCCGGGGGGGAGATTTTGCAGGACACAATTTTAAAACATGAGGCAATTCCAATAAATTGAGATCATGGCAAATGTGCCAAATGTCACATATTTTTTACCTAGTCACTTTAATAAGAAAAAGAAAATTTCCATGGAGCAAACAGTTCTTCCAAACAATCCTCCAATACAGCCAATTGGAATGACTAAGAGCTGTTAAGAGACAGGAAGAACTGAGGGCAGTGTGCACCAACGATCTAATATTGTAGACCTTGATATTTCAACCTTTACCCTAATGAAAACATGTATACTGCATATAATTTCCACTATCTATGGAGCAAAGGACTATGCTTTTTCTGAATTTATTCTTCCAGATGGAAAAAATCATAGATCTTTCAAATGTAATATTTCCAATTTATGACCAAAAGACAAAGGAGTGTATAGAGTTTAAACACACACACGTCAGTTATTATAAAAATATAATCACAGTTCTGAGGGCAGGTGAAGGGGATGATTCATAAATTTTGAAGTTAGAATAAGCAACCCTCTAAGTGCTAAATCTAAGTCAGTAAGAACATCTTCTTTACAGTATAAGAATCTCTTGAAGAGAAATATATAGACATGCTTTTATCTAATGCTGGTAAGTTCAGATGTGCAAAGTGTTCTATGTACAAACTGTTTTGTTCATGGAGCAACTGGTTTAGGATGGTGTTTTCTTGAATTAAACGTGCATTTGGCATAATTTGGTCTGCATATGACAAATAACTGGGATTTTGTTTCAGATATGAAATATCTGAAGGTGAAATATTGTTATTCCAGGCAGAAGGGATTCAGGTGGTTTGAGACAGAAAAGAACCAAAGTACAGGAATTTATTAATGATGACACATCTGGACATAATTATCAATGTTTCATGGGAAAAAGGAAAGGAGGGAAAGAAGTGAAAATGAAAGGAAGTTTGAAAGGTGAGTGGATTAGCTATTCTAGGAAAAATGTGTTATGACCCAGGTGGTCAGAGCAAGGCAGGACCCTAAAGAGTTCTTTATTTCTCTTAATAAATGTTTCAGCCAAAGGCCCTCCAACAACTGGTTACATGATCCCTACACTACTTAGATTCCCAAACTCAGTCACAGTAGTACAAAGAAAGTCCACAGAATAGAAGCATGCTCATAGGGCAAAGTCCAGGTTTCTAAGTCCCATCCACCAAGCAGGCACAATACAAAGGCAGTCCTCAGGATAAGAAACAATTCACAGAACAGAAGCAGTTCCAAAGCCCTAGTGAAGTAGAGACCAAACACAAGCCACAAGAGAAGGGCAAGGTCCGAACCAAAATCCAAAGAGCAATCTTCCAAGCAAGGCAAGGCAAGGGTCAAATAGGCACGAGTCAAAAGCAGGGGAGTGTAGTCCAAAGCAAACAATTGTTCCTGGCAGAGACTACTCCCCATAGCTTCTCTTTAAGTTACTCCCTTCCAGGTATTCCTTATGAGGAGTGGTTAGGCGACTCCCAAGTAGCCTTGCAGCCCTTCTCTGGGCTTGCCTATGTTCCACTCTCCTAGCCATTGGATCAGTGGAGTAGACAGCTGTTTCTCATTACAGGAGATTGGCTGCCTATCAGCACCACAGCCAGTCAGCAGCTGATCCTCTCCTGTGTCTATGCAGGCAAGCAGCTCTATGTCTGGTTGACCAACTCCCCCAATGCCTGAGGGTCCTGGGACAACATTGTCCTCAGCCCTTGGCATGCTTCCCCTGACAGTCCCAGTTCCAACTCCTCCTTCTCCTCCTCCAAACTGAGCTCTGAGGAGGCCATGACACAATATTCCTTACTGCTAAGACCAACATGGTAAGGAAGAAGGTCTTTGTAAGTGAAGTTCTTCCATAGGAGCAGTGAAAATGGCCAGCCATCAGATTCCAATTCCCAATCTTGCCTTATTTGCCCTGCCCATGAAACTACTCCTCTAGAATTACCCCAGACTCAGGATACTAGCTACCCTAACTGGCAGCAGGACTTCTGTTCTCCATTTTCCTTCTCAATCACCAACTTGCTCAACCCAAGTGTTGTTCTTTTAAATTACCCAGAGAAAGCATCCTGAGAGAACCAGCAAATTAACAACTACTTCCTGCTAATGATCTCTCCATCCTCTTTTAAAACACAGGCCCCCAAAACATTTTATTGGATTCCTGTCTAGATCTTGAAGAAGCATGGATGTTGGGGAAATTCTCAATCCCCCAAGTATTTTTCTCTGCTAGCTCCTGCACAACCTAGCCTCAAAGGTGGCAAACCCAAAGAGTGGGTGGGCTTGGTATTTTTATGGTTTCCAACTTAAGTAATCAAAATGTAGAACAATCACCTTTGTTTGAGAATGTATATCAGCTTTGTTAGTCTTTGACAAATTTTTCTTATTGTGTTGTAATTTATACCTTCCTACTCAACAGCTCTCTTTACAGATAATCCAAACCCAAACCAAGTTGATACCTTCCTTAATCTTAGCCTGAATGATGTTGGTGTCTTACTGCATATATTCTTATAGGTGGTATTTCAATTCAAGAGCAGGTTGTAATGATGAAACCCTCTATGGGCAGGCTTCAATGCCTGTCCTCCTGAAGAAGTAATTTAGTCACCATTTATGTCTAAATCGTTCAAAGATACAAAACATAACCTAACTGGCTTTTTGCTGCTGCATCTCATATATGGGCTTAACCTATAAATGTTAAATGGGTCTGTCAAAAATAGGTTACCTGGGTAATATACATTTTGTTCATTCACAAGTCATCCAACAAAGTTTATTTAATAATTTCTAGAAATCTGCTTCCTTGCCTTAATCATTTTGGTGCAGTCCTCAGAATTGAAAGTGACTATTTCTCCTTAACTTCCCTTTTCAAATAAGGCAAGATCTAATTAGGAACCCACATAAGATCCATTTAAAATGTCTGGCCAGAGTTGGCTCTTATAGATGGAATGGCACCCTTGAAGATAGGATAGCTGATTAGTTTTACTCAGAGGAAGGAACAGCAGACTTTTCCACCCTCTATAACTTTAGGGGCATACTCAGACCCAACCATCCCACAAAAATAGCAGAATTCTGATCTCATAGTTAAGCTACAGCCTTTTGTAACAAAGGTAGAAACCAATCTGATCAGGAGGGAATGGAACTCAAAGAATTGGTTTGATAAATCTTGCATCGCTGCCAAAGCAGCAGTAGTGGAATCTTATGCTACTTTACTCAAGGCCAACTTATTAGATTGCTCCCAAATTTTAAAAGAGCAGAAAAGACAACATAAGACCCTACTCAGAAAAATACTTAAGAAAGAATGGTCATAGCTAATCAAAGCCACCAAGTTCAAAAATCCCTTCCTATTTTGGCATACTATAACAAACTGTTCACTTAACCACATAAAACAATTCAATTGCAGTTTCCCCTCAAGTGTCTGGGTATACCATTTCTAAGTACTTTATTGCGATCTGCATGCTAACACCTATGTGAGATTATTCTCACTATTGCTGTGGCCCTCAGTCATATGCAACTCCTTAGTCAACAGTCTCATTAACCAGTTTAAGTATGGTAAAGTCCCCAGGAATGACTGTACCCCCTTGAGGCAATTAAATCCAATTCAAATTGGTATGCCCCTGTATTGGCCTCTTAATTTTCATATATTAACCACACAACTAATATTTCAAAGCACTGGGGCAGGGGCAGTGATTACTGTCCCCTTATACAAAAAGTCTGATAAGAATGATTTGGCTAATTATAGGCCAATTAATCTATTGAACATAATTAGCAAATCATGTGCCAGATAGTTACTTATTAAACTCTAAACCTGGGTAATAGAGGATGGAAAAACTGATCCAGGGCAAGCAGGTTTTCAACTGGGACTATAGACCATTGTCTAGCACTTCAAAATTTAGGAGACAAATGCACAAACCACTCTGACTTTAATCTATATGTGCCTTTTATAAATTTCATAGCAGTTTATGATGATTATCTCAAGAATAAGACTTTGGAACATTCTGAGCAGATCCTCTACAGACAGAAACTCTCCTAATCTATAAAAATATGACAAAATTGCCCTTAGAGTAGGGTGTAATCAGAGAGGTGACCTTTCCAACTTCATGTCAAGAGAATGAAACAAGGATGTATTCCAACACCATTGTTTTTTAACATACATATCAACTCTCTGATTAAAACCCTTCAGAGAGTTGATTTCCATGGACCTAAACTAGCCGATAGACACATCCCAATTTTACTCTGATGAAAATGCAGTTCTTTTCTCCTTGACTTCTGCACTAAGAACCTTGGCATCCTACTATAATGAGGAGCAATTAATAATCACTAATAATCTAATAATCTTTAATCTAATAATCTTTTGATAGAAAATCTTTGATTTTCTATCAAAAGACAAAAGCACAATTAGCCAATTCATTCCCATGATTACAGCAAATTGGAACCACACTAATGAAATGTATGTTTATTGCTTTTTAAGGGATGCTAACCCCACGTATATATATACAGTATATTTGCCTTAAAATGGGTTTATTCATGAGGGTAATTCAGACTGCATCCAGGTTTAGTTAGCCTTCCCTTGTCCTCATTCCCTGATCTTAAAACATCTATAAAATATTGATTAGCCTGTTTTGTTGTGCTCTAAAAAAATTTCCCCAATGCCAGATCTCTCAGACAATTCAAATCATTTAGACTTTAAGCTTTATTTGGTTGTTATTAGATATAGGTTTGTTGCTATTATATAACAAGATGTACTTGTGACTTATAGAAGTTACCAGTTCCCTATGTTCTGCAGCTTATGCTTTGCAGTAGAAAAGATTTTATGTTCAGAATTCAAGTAATTTCATTTTCTAATAACAACCCCATTTTATCAACTACACTGATGTTCATATATTCTTACAACTCTGCTCATATGCATGTATGTTTATGTTATCTAAAAGATCCAGATAGTGTGTTATAAGGAAAGCCTGTTTGGAATAAGAGCAAGTAATGCTACAGTTTGGAGTGCTTCAATTAAAGCTAGTAAGGAGCTTGAGGAAAAGAGATACATGTATATCACTTTACTATGAAGTTCACAGATGAAGAATGGGATTCAAAGGTCTTAACTTTTATCATGACTTGCAAGATATTAATAACACCTTCTTTCTAGATCAAAACATATTGCTCCACCATCTTAAGTCAATGTATCCATTATTTTCTCCAGAACTTCTCACTTTCTGAATTACAGCTATTTATAGCAACATTGTGCAGCTTCTTTTACTAACCCTTAATGTAGAGTATAACTTTCCAGTTCATGGCAAAAAACTTCTCAGATAAAGCATTGTGCTCAACTCACATCATAGAGGAGGTTAGTCCACCCTTCCATGGTGATACACTGGAAGACAGTCAGCACAGCGAAGAGGATGTTATCAAACTGTGTTATCCCATAGTTGGGTCCTTGCCAGTATTCTTTACACTCAGTCCCATTAGGGCAGAGGCGTGACGTTGCTTCTTTCCCACATGGAGCTTCTTGCATGATTTCATCTGGGGAGGGAAGAAAAAGAGGCCCTCTAGTAGACTAAGGCAAGCAGATAAGCAACTGCAGGAGGCAGAAAAAATGGTGGTATCACTTGCCTTGTAACAGCACCGGCTGTTCTTCAAGAAGTCCCTTCCTCCAAAATTATGGCTCAGGGTACTCATACAGACATATTTTTCCCTCCATGCAGTGCTTTTTCAGATGCTGTACAGCCATATAGAAAAGCAGAAACCAGCATGGTTTGGGTTTTAATTATTTGCTCCTCCAAGGAAAGTACAGGGACTGCCCAGATGTGTTTTTCAAATGATACAGGCTATTTGCCTCCACAACTTAACACTGCTTCCCCCCTCAAGTCCAATGCTTCCTGACTTCTGATGGGCTACCATCTTTATTTTGCAGGCTGATGTAGTTAAGAAGCTTACTTGACTTGAAAAAAAATATCCTCTGTGTTTCGGTAGTAGAGAGAAAGCAAGAGTGTTTTGTGAAATTTGCCTATTGGTGATCTGCAAATCTATTCTGCTTAACACACTGGTAGTTAAATACATGCCTTATATCAAACTCCGTACTATCTATTCTGATGGGCAGCAATTCTACAGATCAGGAAAAAAATTGTGTCACAAGTTCCTTCCTGAGTATTTAATTTTGCTTTTTTAAAAGCACTTCCTAAACAAAGTGGTATAAAAAAGTTACAAAATGTGATGGCAGCACAGTATTCAATAACAAAATGGCTCTCTTTTTCTACATACACTTGTACATATATCCTCAATTACAACATAGTTGTTAATGTACATCAGTTTATATTTTCAATCCACAGTATATTCAAAGTTCATTAGGATTGTACAACACACACTTTGGGAATTGATTCAAAAAATTTACTTGAGAATCTTTCGAGGTGCAGATGAAGAACTGAAAGGATTAGTTGTGACACTATGCAGCTCTAAGGTTCATTACTGTTACTAACTCAAATGGATTAAATATATCCAAATTTAACAAGGATTAACATAGAAATTATCAAGAAATACTTAGTCCCAAAGGTGCTTTTTCAAAAGGCAACTGGACTTGGTTGAGAATAAGCAAAGTCCAGTTGTTTTTTGAAAAAAGGACCTTTGGAACAACCATGATCAGGATGAGTGAAAATCTCCATAGACAAGAAATACTTAGATTCAATTTATAAAAGAAAGTATAGATTTATAGATTTGTATTGTATACAGGGAGGAGCTTCCTCTTTATTTGTTGCTGTGGCAACACATAGATTAGCATGCTTCTCCATGATATGGAGTGAATCATGTACCAAGTATAAATAGACTATGGAAGCAAAGTTCAAGTTTCTATTAGTTGCTCTTTCCAGAAAAACAATAGAAGCCATCAGTCTTTCTTAAAATGAGTTCATATAAAGAAAGTTTGAGATGCCCTATTGTGATACTATGTTTCATTCATAATGCAATTTTTTTCCTCTTGGCATGTTTTATAAATCCATCAGTATTCTGGGATTAGTTTCTGCAGAAACAGAACTATGTTTTTCTAAATCTAACTCTTTGGGGAATGTTGTGTATAAGTATAAAAAGATATTAACCATCCGGCCTGTCTTTTGATTTATATTCCTCTTACTTAGCTTATATTTCAAAGTAAATATAACTGATAATTCAACAAATATATTATGTTTAACCATATGTTAAATAATCCATCATGGCCTAGTTCATACATTCATAAATCATGGCTTATAATTGGCATCATAAATTGCACTAAGCCAAAACAAAAAACAATTTGCAATATACCTTATGTATTTAAATGAAATAACAGTTCACTTACATTTTAACAGAGATAATATTTGTCAAGTTACCTTTTTCCATTTAAAAAAAATCAGCTCTATTAACTTTTTAAAATTGGGTAGCTGGTAGGAGAATAGAATGCTTTTTACATACCTGTATGAATATCCTTGCAGGCGGTGTGAAATTTCCCCAAATAAAATTCTAACCCTATGATTGCAAAAATAAGGATTGCAAAAAATAGGAGGAGGCCAATTTGTAGCAGAGGTATCATGGCCTTCATTATGGACTTAAGGACAACTTGTAAACCTGCAACAAAAGAGAGCAGCAAACCTTATTGGAGTTTTAACAGGAAAGAGATAGAATTACACATTGCTCTTTACTTTGTTTATATTCTTCATCCTTCTTAACATGGCATGTGAGACCTATAAATCTTAAAGGAGGAGAAAAAGGAAAGCTGTTCCATGTAATACATGGAGTTATTGTGCCAATTCTTTTATTAATGAATGGCCAAGACCAATAATTTAAGATTTTTAACAAAAGACTCTAACAAGTAAATAGCAGTCAGAAGTGTCAAAGCTTCTTATAAAAATTCTACATTTATTAGGACCTATTAAAATTCATTTTGATAATTATATTGTACTGGGATAATTTACATCCATGCAATAACTTAGTTCCATTCTTAGTAAAAGGTCACATTTGGCCAATTTTGTCAGGGTTCCAAAGGATAAATAAAGTCAAGTATAGTTAATATTTGGACAGGAGTCCCCCAGAAAATTCCAGGGCTGTTGGCTAAACTATGACGTTTAAAAAAAAGAATAGAAAACATTCTGGAAGAAGGGACTATCTATATTGTTGCCAAGTAAAATTTAAAACAAAGGTTATCAAGAAAATAGATTGGAGAATCAATACATTTTAGAAACTTCTCTAACTATATATAAATATATGTCTTAATGGCTTAAAAAGAAATGGAGATGAGTACTGCCCCTAAAGTTGGTTACTATTAACAGAATAAAACTGCATGGACTTCTTTATCTTTTTTACCTTTATAATTATATATGAATATATATAAACTTTGGAAATATATACTTATATATACATAATAAATGTACTTTCGTGTGATATCTTTTTTTCATATGGAGGAAAATGAGTACAATATAGTGATAGTACACTATTTTGTGCCTTTTAAATCCTACTGCATTTAATGGAGCTTGCTTTTAAAAAAAGAGGATTATTGCCTGAGACTCATAAAGAGAGGACAGATACTTTGATTAGATAATGGATTTCATGCATAGGCTTAAAGTAAAAATGGGCTTTCCAGTGGATGGTGACAGAAGTAATCAAATCGTTAAAGGACAGAATATAAGCTGTCTAAGTACTAATGTATATGAAAATGGTAAACTGTGTCAGAGCATGGTAATCTAAATAGTTGCTGTCCAGTTGAAAGATATTAATTAAAAGCTACTTACTTGGGATTCCCGACACTAACTTTAGTGGCCGGAGTACACGAACTGCCCGCAAAGTTCGCAAGTCAAATTCAGTACCAACTGTTGACAAAATGCTGGAAGATTTAAAAAAAGAGAAAAAATGTTGATGCTAGAAATGTGAACTATTTCCACAACCAGGAAGAAATGTGGATTTTCCTTTGATGATATCCATTATTTGCTTAGAAAGGATCCATGACTCTCCAAAGTATGTCGAGATTTTCACATTCCCCATCCTTTTGAAAATTACTAACTTTGCTGTGGAAATCATTAATTTGTTAAGACTACTGTTCCTTAATTCTGTACTCTCAGTAAAAAAAGAATATTAACCTCTTTGCCCCAGGGCTGTATAAATTTTCAAAATTTCACTTCCAATAAGACAGAATGTCTTCTTCCAAATTTGTAGGGGCATTGTTTCTCAAAACTAAGGGGGCTACTGAAATGCTTGCCTTAATTGCTTCCAGGTGGACTTTTTCTAGGATGGCATTTACAATAAACCCTTAGTGGATCATCAAAGCTTTTGGTTCCCAACATATATGAAAAAGTAATTCCTTCTAGTAAGCAAGATTCAAATCATAGTGGAATTTATATTCTAGCCTTCATATCCTGAATTTGTAAACTCAGCGCTGCTTTACCAGAGAAAATATAAGGCAGAAGTCACCATGTTCTGTACCCCTGCAATTTCTGAGTTTTCTTCAGAGATGACTCTAGATAAGAGTATATTACCATGATCTACTTGGAAAGTTAACAACAAATGGATAATGGTGGCCAGGTCAAATCTCTGGGTACAGCTTCCTGCAAAAACACCAGTGGAACTGCAAAAAACTGCAGTACTTGGAACATCATACATTTTAAGAAGATACTTGGTTGACACATAGGATGCTGGCAGCAACCCATATCAACCATCAATGTCAGTCAATAATATTTGTGATAAATTTTTAAATGTTCAGTTGACTGAGTTTCATTTTAATAAATAAAATGATGATGATGATGATGATGATGATGATGTCAATGATATTTGTGATATTTGTAATTCCCCATTAGGAGAATGAGTGCACACAGGAAGACGTAGTGAGAGTGATGTTGAATAACACACAACCAGCACACAGATACACTGTATAGTAAAATGTAGGTTTTTACTTCCAGTAAACAGTTAAGCAAAGTCCAACAAGCAGTCCAAGTCATACACTGTTATAGCAGTCAGTTTTCAGTCCAGGGATAATCCAATAACAAAGTCCAGTATCAAAAACAGTTCAGTAACAGACTTACAGTAATCCAAGAAAAACGATGATCAGCAACAGTCAATAGCTAATATTCAGGAAACAGTGAACATCAGAACATCGACCAACTAGCAACTATCAACAACAGGACTAAGCAACCCAGGTTTCTGGCTCCATCTTATGGCCATTTGATGAACCACACCCAATTACAATTTTAGCATTCCCTTAAAGAGACAGCATTAAATGTCTATCCTGGTTTATATATTTCCAACCCAACTGTTAGGTGACTTACATTTCTAACAATACATTTTTAAATGTTCAATTGATTGAGTTTCATGTTTAATGAATAAAAGAGATAATAATAAACAATTGAATAAACAATTTTAATATCAATAATTGTTTCAGTATGGAGCTTTTCAGCAAAATGGCATTTACTACATTTAGTAAAACATAGGTTCAATGGGCCAATAAAAAAGAATTTAGTGACCTAAACTCAATTATATTATACTAGACCAAACAAAGATAGTTTAATATTAGGTTCCCGCCCGACCTAGGAAAATACTCTTTTGTAAAAAGCAAATGCCTATTCAAATATTGAACATATTGAAAAGAATGCAGCACTATTGTTGGTAGTCCTAAGCATGCTTGGGGGATGGGAACTGCAAGTTTGATAGGCATACAGCCAGTGTATTCCCATTATGTACCTGCTAACTCTCTTGTAATCCTTTCCTTTCCAATATTTATAATGCAAACATTAATTATTTTCTTGCTAATTATCCCAGAACCAGGGTGAACATTTCACATCATAAGCACAGTTGCAGGTCTATGATTTCCCAGTTAGTGACTGAGTTGCTGGTCCCAATTGTGACTGCTAAATGAGGATTATCTGCACATCTGTAGATTGCATTTGTTCACTATCTTTTAAGAGAGCACACTCAAGCCAAGATAAGACACATATCCACATTGTTCTTTATTTAAGCTTTTAACCCATTTGAACATCTGACTTCTCTTTTTTGATATAGGGCTCTAATCAGTGTTGGATGAACCTAGGCCTTTTTTTTTGCTAGCCTATTAATTTATCCTATGAATTTAAGGCTACTGTACAATGGTACAGTACATCCTTGCACATTCAAGAAATAAAAATTAATCTGGGAAATTAAAATATTCTTCTCCGACACCTGAAGCTTTATAAATGAAAGATGAGGAACAAAAATGTTCCAAATAGTGGCCTCCAAAGACATCAATATTATATCTAACCACTCACAAATTTTATTTTAGATTCATATTTATTAGTAAATGCGAGCATATAATTTGCTAATATATCATCTACTTTATACCTTTGTCTATATAGGATCCAAATCTCAGTATTCAGTAATCACTCATGCTAAATATAATAAGAGGTAGAAGAAGCTGTGTTTTCCGTGCCTCTTAAATTAAAAGGAATCAGTAATCACACAGTGATCACTTTACTTTTACGGAAGAATAAATTATTTTAATCCACGTTTTTAAATCCTAAAGAACAATAAAAAGAAATGCTGTATTGCCAGTACATTTTTCAGCTATTTCTCCACAGAAAAACTGAATTCACCTTAATATTTTATACTGATAAGATTTACTAATAATCTCAAATTCTCATATAATACAAATAAATTGCATTTTGGACTTGGTCAGCAACATAATATTTTAACATCTTATTTATTAATGATACAATCAACATAATTGATTCAATAAAAGATTATTTCATGTCAATTGACTTTTCCATTCTTTTAGAAAGAAACTGACAGGTTTACCTTATCACTAGAGATATGGTGCTCAAAGTTCAACATTGTTTATATGAAATAGTGAAATGTTACGCTGGCTCTTTTTGATAGAAGCTATTTCATGTAATTATTATATTCTAGAAAACATAGTTTTTTTCTAGAAGCTCCTTTTTAAAAAATTATATACCATCTATTTGGAAAATAATAGGAGGATTTCAGAAATGGGTATTTATAAAAAGACCTCCATAACCCCAGTATTACATGAGACATTTGCCATCCATTTATTTATTTTTAATTACGTGAGACATTTGCCATCCATTTATTTATTTTTAATAAATAAATAAATTAATTAATTAATTTGATCAAAAGCTTACAATACAATAGAAATAAGAATAAACATAAGTTTAAATATAAGAAATAGGAACTAATAATTGGGGACAATAGAACAGGGATAGTTAGCACGATAGTGTGCTTATGCACGCCCCTTTATTTAAAAAACATACTTTTCTTTATTTAAGCAATTTTATCATGAGACATCTCAACTGAAAGGTAATTAGAAATGTATCCTTTCATTTATGAATTTATTTGTTAAATTTCTCAAATTTTAATTAAGTGTACTTAAAATTAAATGACTATATAATATGACATTTAAGTCTAGTCTTTTATTAAAATAAAAGAAAATTTGTTTTGTGATGTCTTTCCTCTTGCAGCATCTTCTCTGTTTTTCAAAATGTCAAAATGTCTTAGAGTAGGATGCCCTCTCACATTAAAAAATATTCCTTTATTGGTTATTTTGCTCCACCTATGGCCTACATTATTTAATGTTGTTTTTGTAAAATTTCATTTCTCTGAACCCATGACATATTCTGTTTTTCAAACCATGCAGATTTTTCTTTTATTAAACTGATTAGTGTAAACTGCTCAATCTATTTTACTTATACCAGCCAACTTTACTCGAGATAAAAGTAATAGTTTAACAATCCATCTTCGGAACTATTGGAGTTCTCTAACTCAGTGGTCACCAACTGGCAGGCTGTGGCCCACTGGTGGTCCACGAGAAAATTTTGGTGGGCTGCAGAGAAATGTCACCCCAGAGCACCCCCCAAAGCAATTAATCCAGGCTGCATGGGAACACACGGCTGCACCACCCACATGGCCCGTGGGAGCCCTCCCTGCTAAGGGAGATATTTTTCCTTTTTTCCCCCTGACCATCAGCTGTTCTGCTGTGCTGGGAGATTTAGATTAGCTAGAAAGCAGGAAACCACTGGATTTCTTGCTTTCTAGCTAATCTTTAGATCTGCTTTTAAGCAGAGCCGAACCTTCCTTAGGACTGAAGCTTCTATTATTCAGTGCAGACTCAGGTAGCCAATGGCAGAAAGATAGATCTCTGAGTGAATCTGTGATTCTGTGAGCAACTCAATCTGCCTGCCTGCTTTGCCTGATTTTGGGTAAAAGTTGCTTTTTTTAATAAAAAAAATCAATATTTACATAAATATTTATAATATTTACATACAAGCCATGCCCAGCCAGTCACATGACCACCAAGCCACACCCACAAATTAGGCCATGCCCACAGAACCGGTTGTTAAGAAATTTGAATCCCACCTCTGTCTCTGTGTGTTTGTGTGGGGGGAGGGGAGAGAGAGAGGGAAAAAGAGAGGTTAGATCTCTCTCTCCCACCAACATCAGCAAGCCACCATCAGTCAAAATTCATATTAGTGGTTCACGGGATTTAAAATTATGAGTTTGGTGGACCTTGAAGTCCAAAAAGCTGGAAACCTCTGCTCTAACTCATAAAACTATTACTGTAGAACATCTTTAGCTATACACAACTTGTTCTCTTCAGAACCTTCTCTGATGCTGTGTTACTCTATCTCTAATGTCAGCATAACATATAATCTGAATACCAACCTACTTGCTGCCCTTCTTCCTCCTAGGACAGCTTTTCTGAGAATCTAAACTAATCTCTACTTTCATTTCTTATTGACAATACAAGTACAAACAGGTTTTTTTTACATCTGCACAGATAAATAGATGAAGGAACAGCAAAATGCTAGGGTAGAGAGCAGTCACATTACAGATAGCAAATATCTGTAATATACAGATAGCAAATATCACTAGAGAGAGGTATACATATTAGAATAATCACATGCATATTTGTCATTGTGAAGACATAGCAATCTTTTTAAAATATAATTTCACTGTTTTATTTTTTGTTAAACAATCTCACCTATTTTATCTCCTCCTCTTAAAATGGTTGCATATTAGAGGATAATGTTTAGATTAAAATGACGTGCTTAATTCTGAAAATAGAAAATATTGTTGATTGTTCCTAGAGTAATTAAAAGCTGACTCAGATGGACTCCATAAACAACTTCAATTAAGGGATATTTATTCACTCTAGTCATGTGAATCAGCAGAACTAAAATCTTCCTCAACAAACAGGAGATGTGAGAGATAGTGCTTGTGAGGAGGAGCTGGGATGATGGACCAGAGTGAAGAGGCCATTTCCCAGAAAGGAGAAAGCACATTCCAGAAAGGGGAGGGAGACAAGAGGTAACACAGCCTGGAGCTGGATAGGAGACAGAAGAAGAGGGTGAGGATAACTACTCCCTAACATTTTCTCGCTTATATCCATTGGAAGTAATAAGACTTTAGTCTGGCAAGATTCTGTCTGCTATGTGTAAGCAAATAAAGAACCAAAATTTCGCTAAAGTGCTCCATATCGTTCTTCAATTTAGCCTAATAGGAAGGCAGAACATTCTCTATTTATGAAATAGACAGGTATTTCTATATTAAGATAGCACTTATGCTGATGTATCTATCACATTGTTTTATCATAAACGGAATGGAATTTGGTGGGAATTAGTTGCTAGACTGGAATTAATTCTTAGATTACACAATTTGGCCTTCCCCAGTCTTCTGCCATAACGGGTAATGTAAAACTTCCAGTCTAATTTATAAGATCCATGATTTGCATGGGTCTTTTGGGATTTATAGAGATTTAAAAGCTGTACAATACATCTCAAAGCTGTTTCAAAGGACACAATACAATTTCTATTTTCCGATGTTTACTAACATATAGAGCAATCTCCATCCCCACAATATGCTGATGATACCCAGTTATATGTCTCCATCCTGTATGTGGTGAACATTTTTTTGTGGTGCCTGATGCTGTGGAGACGTGGATGGGGAACAACAGACTGTTCTGTCCCTTAATTAGCATTCTTGAGATCCCCGCGCTTTGATTGGCTAAAGCGCGGGGCACTCTGATTGGTCAGGCGAGCCACGCCGATTGGCTCGCTAAGAATCTCCCACGATTGGTCTATTCAAATCGCGGGAGATTCAAAGCGGTGCCATTGGCCGCGGCCGCCGCGGCTAAAAGAATAAAAGCCGCGAACCTTTTGCAAAGCGCCAGTTCGGTTCCTACTTTAATAAAAGAGCATGATTTGAAGTCACCGACTCCTGGCATCATTTTCGAGGACACGACACTGGCGACGAAGGTGGGATCCAGACCCTGAACCGAACCACGTGTCCGACGGAAGCCAGATGAACCACCACGATGGCGAAAATCGCACCCCCCGCACCCTTCAACCTCGCCACTGAGGACTGGGAATCGTACTCCGACCGATTCCGCATGTTCCTCGAGTGCAGCGATCTGAAGGACGCCACCGGCCCCATGAAACACGCCGTCTTCCTGACCCACTGTGGGACTGAGGTATTCAAGATGGCCAAGGCGCTTGCCAAACCCGCCGATGCGACCGCGATGGACTGGGACGTCCTCGAGCCAATACTTCGGCGGCACTACGCTCCAGAGGTACCCATCCTGATCCGGCGCAACGAGTTCTACCGTCGGGACCAACGGTCGGGTGAGAGTTTCAGCGACTTCGTCATCGAACTACGACGCCTAGGGGGGCTCTGCGAATTCGACAACCTGAACGACGCCCTGCGAGACAGAATCGTGCTCGGCTTGTGGGACCCCGTCCTCCAGAGCCGGCTGATGGCCAAGGGCAACATCAGCCTAGCAGACACCCTCACCGCAGCCGCAGCCGCCGAAGCAACCCGAACATCCGCCGACCGCATGCGCAGACCGAACGCTGGGGACCGCAGCGGGAACAACAACCCTGAAAGGTCGGCTGAGGCCCGACCCGAGACGACCACCCACCAGGGCGATTTCCACTCGGCATCGGGCACTTCCGATGACGAGGAGGACATTCATCGCCTCCAGACAGGCCACGACCCACGGAACTGGCGGGGTCGTAAGTCAAGGACCAACTGTGCCGGTTGCGGAGGCGACCACCCCAGGTTTGAATGCCGGTTTTTCGAGTCGATCTGCCGGCATTGCGACAAGAAGGGACACATCGCCCGTGTCTGCCGCCTTAAAAAGAACCGCAGCCCGGCCCGATGGGACCAGAGCAACCGGAGGAGAGAGAGCACACCATCCCGGACCAGAGATCGCCCCTCGGACAACAGATGGGACCAGAACGGACGATCCCTACGAGGCGGCGATAACCGGCGAAGAGAGGAGACCCATCAGACGGTCACCATCGGCCACGCCATAACCAATGATGCCCGGAAGGTCCACGTGGAGGTAGGCATCGAGGGCCAGCCATGCAAAATGGAGGTGGACTCCGGGTCCTACCTCTCCATGATAGCATGGCATGAAATAAAGCGCTTGGTGCCTACCATCCAAAGGAGGAACCTAGACAGCCAGAGACTCATCGTAAAGGACTACCAGGGAAACCGCATCCCGGTAGTCGGAACCAAACACTTCAACATCACATATAAAGGGCACACCGAAAGGCTTCCCCTGACAATCGTCGACCGCGACCGCCCAAGCCTACTGGGACTGCAATGGTTCACTCCGCTCGGCATCGCAGTCACGGGAGTCGACCACGTCACCGACGACAGCTGGGAGCAACAACTGGCCCGGGAATTCCAAGAGGTCTTCGACGGAAACCTAGGCAAGTACCGAGGGCCCCTTATATCATTCAGCCTAGACCCAAACGTCCCCCCAAAACGCCTGAAACCAAGGCGGGTGCCATTCGCACTTAAACCCAAGATAGACGAGCAAATTGACAAGCTCGTCAAGCAAGGGGTCCTACAGCCAATAGACCACGCCCGGTGGGAGACCCCCATAGTCACCCCGATCAAGCCCGATGGGTCGGTGAGGATCTGTGGGGACTATAAGGCCACCCTAAATGGCGCGCTGCAACAAAGCGCCTGCCCCGTCCCAGTAGTGCAACACCTACTGCACCCACTGGGAGGGGGCAAGGTTTTCGCCAAGCTCGACCTCGCCCAGGCATACCAACAGTTGCCAGTCGACGAGCAAAGGGCAGAAGCGCAAACCATAGTCACCCACCGGGGAGCATTTAAATGCAACCGACTCCAATTCGGAGTCAGCGTGGCACCGGGAATATTCCAAAGCCTAATGGAAAGACTATTGCAAGGCATCAAGGGGGTGGTAGCTTACTTCGACGACGTCCTAGTGTCGGCAACCAACCAAGCCGAACTAGAGGGTCGCCTAAGGGAGGTCCTAACCAAATTCAAAGAGACCGGGCTCAAAGTAAAGAGGGAGAAATGCCAATTATACACGGAACGGGTTGAATTCCTAGGATACCTCCTAGACCGTCACGGCATTCACCCCACAAACCAAAAAATCAAGGCCATCAAAGAAGCCCCCACACCCAAGTCGAAGACGGAACTACAGGCATTCCTGGGGCTACTTAACTTTTACAATGTTTTCCTGCCCCAAAAGGCGACGGTGGCGGAGCCCTTGCATAGGCTCCTGGACAAGGCGGCGACTTGGACTTGGGGGAAATGTGAGCAAGCCGCCTTCCAAAGAACAAAGGACCTCCTCACTTCGGACGCCGTCCTTGTACAGTATAACCAGACCCTACCTCTGGCCGTCACATGCGACGCATCACCCTTCGGCGTCGGCGCTGTCCTCAGCCATACCCTCCCCGACGGAAAAGAAGCGCCCATCGCGTTCTTTTCAAGGACCCTCACCAAACTGGAGCGGAACTATAGCCAGCTGGACAAAGAGGCTCTGGCTATCGTTGCCGCCGTAAAAAGATTCCACGAGTACCTCTACGGCCGGACATTCACCATTATAACCGACCACAAGCCGCTGCTGGGAATCCTTGCACGAAACCGGGCCACCCCGAACATTCTGTCTCCCCGAATGACAAGGTGGTCCGAGTTCCTGGCAGCCTACAACTACGGACTGGTCGGTCCCAACGGACCTAAACCGTCCCATAGAGACGGGGATTGAGAAGGGTACTGTCCCAGGATCCCAGAGATATCGCAAAATCTCTGGTTTGATCCGGGAGAAGCCCTTTTGCTGGCGGCGCAGAGGCAGCCCCCATAGCTGCTGAAGTCGGGACAGCTCCGGAAAGAAAGTGGCTGGAAAGAAGTGTGTCGGCTGGGTGAGAAATTCCTTTTGTGTTGTAAATTCGCTGAGGCTTGAAAGGGCATCCTGAACAAAGAAGAAATCTGTGAGGCTTTTTTTTTTGACCAAACTGTTTGAGCGGTGTTTTTTAAAGTGATGTCAAATTGAGGCTTGGATTCTTTTTTCTTTTTCTTAATTTTTTTCTGGGGACTTAAGTGTGACTTTGTAGGTAACCAGATTGAATTTTCTCTTATATATATTTTTATGCTCCTTTTGATTTTTTAATTTTTTCTAGGATAGAGGCTCCCTTTAGCTATTTTCTTTTTCTTTTTTTTTTGTATACATTACTCATTTTTTCTGGCTGGGGGGGGGAAGAGCATTAAGAAACATTGCAACACTGCCAACTAGAGGCTTGAAAATACTTTAAGACTCCTTCTCAAGGACATTTCAACGTGATAAGATAGAGGGTTGAGAAAGGAGAAGGAATCAAGAAAAATATTGAAGTTAATAGATGATCAAGGCCAAGTTTGTTATGGTAATAAGGAGAAAAAGGAAATTATTCGAGATTTTTATGGGCAACTATATAAACAAGAGAATGTTGATGAGGAAAAAGTCAAACTATATTTACAGAATGCTAATTTACCGAAGATACCTAAAGAGACTGAAGAAATGTTAGAAAGCAACATAACAATGATGGAATTAAATGAAGCATTTAAGAGACAAAACAATGGGAAAGCACCGGGTCCAGATGGGTTCCCGGCAGAATTTTATAAAACATTTCAAGAATCATTGAGTATCCCATTGTTCGAAGTCATGAATGAAGTTATGTTAAAGAAGATGATACCCAAAACATGGTCAGAGGCTTGTATCACACTTATTCCAAAAGAAGAGGCTGACCCACTGCAAATTAAGAACTATAGACCCATCTCCTTATTGAATTCATACTATAAAATCTTTGCTTCAATTTTAGCAGAAAGACTTAAAAAATATTTAAATAATTTTATTCACCCAGATCAAAATGGATTTCTGCCAAAGAGACAAATCAGAGACAATATGAGAGTAATCTTGGATACTTTGGAATACTATGAGGCTCATCCTGAAAAGCAAATGGCTTTGATATTTTTAGATGCTCAAAAGGCATTTGACAACGTGAACTGGAGATTTATGTTATTACTATTGGAACAGATGAGTTTTGCTAAAAAATTTATTCAAGCAATCGAAGCCATATATAATAAACAGACAGCAAAGGTAATGATGGAGGGGGAACTTACAGATTTTATTAATATAAAAAAAGGCACAAGACAAGGGTGTCCCCTATCTCCTTTGCTATTTGTGTTGACCTTGGAAGTGTTGAATAGAAATATTAGGGATGATAAAAGTATAAAAGGAATGAAAATTAAGAAGGAAGAATTTAAACTACAAGCTTTTGCTGATGATTTAGCTTTTATTCTGGAAGACCTGCTAGAAACAGCTCCAAGGTTATTGGAAAAGATAGAGACATATGGTGAGATGGCTGGTTTGAAAATAAATAAAGATAAAACAAAGATTTTGACAAAGAACATGCTATTGAGACAAAGAGAAGAACTGGCAGATCTTTTGAAAATCCAAACTACAAATAAGGTTAAGTATCTGGGGATATATTTGACAGCAAGATGTAGCACATTAAAAGAGAATAATTATATTAAACTCAAACAACAGATAGCTACAGATTTGAAGAAGTGGAAAAACTTGCAATTGTCATTAATAGGGAGAATTTCAACAATCAAGATGAATATTCTACCTAGAATTTTATTTTTGTTCCAAACAATACCAATTAGGCTTGGAAAAGACTATTTTGAAGATTTAAATAAAATCATGTTGAAGTTTATATGGCAAGGTAAAAAAGCGAGAATAAAGCTAAAGCTTTTGCAAGACACTAGAATTAGAGGAGGTTTTGGCCTGCCTAATTTGGAATTGTATTATCAAGCTGCAAATTTGATGTGGGTTAAAGAATGGATAACATTAAGAAAGCATAGATTGTTGACATTAGAAGGGCATGATTTGCTGTTGGGCTGGCATGCTTTTTTATGGTATAAGGGAACTAAAACACAGGGTTATTTTAGAAGACATTATATGCGGGAGTCTTTGTGGTTAAACTGGGAGAAGATAAAAAGACAATGTTATTTGAAAATTCCAGTTTGATTATCGACTATTGAAGCATTTTCCTATCCTATAATTTATAAGAAGGAACAAACAGTTAGATATGGGGAACTCTTGGATGAAAAGGGTGAACTTAAAACGATCCAAAACTTAGAGGAACAAGGTATAAGGATGAATTGGTTTTCATATGCGCAAATACATTCAAGGTATGATGAAGATTCTAAAACGGAGGGATTCTATGATAAACAGACTGATTTAGATAAGATCTTGATGGGTACTGATGAGAAGGTGATTAAAAAATTATATGGTTATTTACTGGGAATGAAATTAGAGGAAGAACAAGTCAAAGAAACTATGATTGTTTGGGGGAAGAATTTTGGACATGGAATTGATCTAGAGAAATGGCAGAAATTGTGGTCTCAAAATTATAAAATGACAACGTCAACAGCATATAAAGAAAACTTGTATAAGATGTTTTACAGGTGGCACTTTCCCCCGACAAGAATAGCAAGAATGTTTAAGAACAAATCTGAAAAATGCTGGAAATGTCATCAGATACCCGGCTCGTATTACCATATGTGGTGGACTTGTGAGGATGCTAGAAAATATTGGACTATAATTCGCATGTGGTTGGAAAAAATGACAAAGAAACATATAGACTTGAAACCAGAGATCTTCTTATTGGGAATTTTACCTGATATACATAGTAAAGATTTGAAGTACCTGATTGTAAATGTATTAACAGCGGCTAGGATTGTATTTGCTAAAAATTGGAAGAATGAGAAAATACCATTACAGGAAGAAATTATTAAGAAAATATTGGAATGTGCTGAGATGAGTAGATTGACATTTGAAATTAGAGAGCAAGAGGATAAACAATTTTATGAATTTTGGGATCTTTCTTATCAATTGCTAGATGATAAAATACGATAATAGAATATTTAGAATGCTAGGCAGTAAGGAATATCTTTATTTTGCTATTATTTTGTTATTTGACATTATATTTATAAAGGGTTTTTTAGGATTGATTTGATATGATTATATGATTTGTTATAGAGTGAACTGGTTTAAAGTATTGTTTGCTCATAAAGCATGAATGATTAAAAATATAGTCAAAAACTTCTTTTTTAGTGATATTAGGATATATAAGTTTGGATTGACAATATGAGTAGTTATGTAACACAATTGTAATTGAGACTACAGAATGAATGCACAAAAATGATGAACCAACTGACACACTGGATGTACATATGAGAGTTGATGTTTTTATGTTTTGTTTGTCTTGTTTGTTTGTAGAAAATTAATAAAATCTTTTTCAAAAAAAAAAAAGAAGGCAAGTAGGAACTATTCCTGAGTTAATTAATAAAAGGTTGTATTTATGCAATAATGAATGATCCACCAACCTGGAGACAACTTTCTATTGCAAAATGGGGTTACTACTAACTAAGTTACTCCAAATTGTTGGGAGCTGGGTGATATACAAATTTTAATAATAATAATAATAATAATAATAATAATAATAATAATAATAATAATAATAATAGATTGTGTGCTCATTTTTGTTGGGAATGTAGTTGTAATTTTGTGAGTACAAAATCAGGAAAAATGAATGCTATTATTGTGGATCAGAAAAATGATTCCTAGTAAAAAAGAAATCACGCAAGGATATACAATATACTTGGAAGCCATTCTGTAACAGATTTTTGTTGATGAGGCTTATCCCTTCCAAATTATAGAACATATGATTACAGTTAGTATATATTGACTGTTCAATCCCTGAAATTTGAGAGATGTCAACGTCATAAGTGACTCTTTAACACTGTGTTTTTATACACAAATAAAATCCTAGCCAGTGTATAAAAATAAAGATCAGACAAGTATACATAATCTCAGCTGTAGGGTATTTCTATCAAGAGAGGGAATTATTAAAAATAAATTTAAAGTAATAGATATAAAAGTTATAATAGTAGATATAAAAGAAAAAACAGATTTGGTGTAGTGGTTAAGGTACCAAGCTAGAAACCAGTAAACTGTAAATTCTACAGTGCTTTTGCCTGAAGCACAAAACAAACTGGGTAACCTTGGGCTAGTCACTCTCTCTCAACCCTAGGAAGCAGGTAATGGTAAACCATTTCTGAAATCTTCTCAAGAAAACTGCTGGGATTAATTCAGGCAGTCATCAGAAAGCAGAGCCAGGAGAAAACACATATACTATACATAGAAAGATATAAAATATTATATAGTAATGCATTTCTGTAATATTCTGCATACAAATTTCGTCCACTGAGAAAAAAACTTAGGCCAGTAATAGGACATATATATCTGATTTATAAGTCAATGTGTCATTCTCTGCAGTCCTGACTTTTTTTATTTTTAATGACACATTTATCAGCAACATGGAAGCTATAGATAGTTTTAAATATTATCATCAAGAGAATATTTATAGTAAGAATGGTGTTAAATAGCCTGGCCTGAAAAATCTTGGGTGAGATAACTGTCACCTTCCCTTTAGCAAGAAGCAAAAAGGTGGTAAGCATAGTTCCTTTAATGGATATCTATAAGCCATTCTAAAGCAGCACTGAATTACTGCACCTTGAAGCAGACTAACAAATAAACATACACACGACATCACATATAGAAATATATACATATACCCATTCTGGGGTGCACTACATGCCAAGCTATTCCTATCTTTCTGGCAAATTGACAGATAATTGAAGCCCTAGTAGTACAAATACAAATTAAACAACAGTTTATTTGCTACTCAAGGCACTTATCTCATACTAGTTAAAGGTGAGGCTGGTCCTGTTCCCAAGAAATGGTTACATTTTTCAATGGTAATCATACTTTATCATCCCAAAGAGTTTATGCACACACAAAGCAAACCCAAAGTGATGATATATTTAATGTTCTTATACAGTATAATGCAAGTATTGTTATTGATAAAACTTCATTGGGCACACATCAATGTCAAAGTAAAATATTCTTAATATAATAAGATAATCAGATCAGAATAACAGTCCTAAATATGCATAACAACCATAAGTCCTAAATATACTTACCTGGAATTAATATATCACTGAAACTAATAGGAACAGAATTTGGATATGAGAGCCTCACTCCTGATTGAAAGCCTGGTGAAAAGTAAAAATTCCTTGCTCTCACAATCCTCCTAGAGCTATATATATCAAATCTGGGGCATTTGAAATAGAAGATCATATTTGCAAAGGAAAGCTACAACATGTAAATCTGATTTTGCTGCTTCCAGCACTTCTATTTAGCATTTAGGTCAATCCTAATCTTGAATCATCAATAGGAGTTTGTTGCTTAAGAACTGGCTCTTTATAAATGCAACAGAAAAATAAACTACTCTTTCCCTGTTGGTTAAGCTTTAATGTTTTTTAAAATGGAAGTGAGTAAGTGTGTAGTTGTTGGGGGTAGGGTCCTTTTTCTTTAAAACAAACAAAACTGATGCAGAGGATCACAAACTCTCTTGGTCATATGATCCATTCCATCATACAAGCTCTCAGTTTTGCCAGCCATTGTAGAAACTGATTTGGGCAAATCAAGATTATCATTTTTTGTTCCTTCATCTTAAAAGGTGAATGGAAGGACACTTCGAACCCCACAATGAAGAATGGCTGTAAAAGTTGATAGAGTTAGCAAAGATGGCTAAATTGACTGTTTTGATAAAAGAAAGAAATATTTTGTTTCTACTTAGAAAACACTTCTGGACTTTGTGCTTGAGGTGGAAAAAAATGAAACTTTTAAAATAATAATTTTAAAATAACTTTAAAATAATAATTAACTATAAGGTGAATAATAAACAGAAATATAGGTAATGGCTTTTCTCAGAATGTGGATGCCATGATGCTCTGCATATTTTCAAGATATAGCAAAATTCCAAAAAATCTAGAATTCGTAATCCTGGACAGCAATAACAATTTAGTTAAAGGGGGAAAACAAAACCTGTGTTCATGCCTAGTGTATATAAAATGAAATAAAAACAAGAAAGGAAATCGTGAAAAGTATAGCTTTGGGGATTTTTTCCCAAATTCTTAATTGTAAAGCTACTCTGAGTCAAATGGCCAGAAAAAAGGTAGGGGTTAAGAATGGAAGTATAGTATTTATACCATTCTTCTGTTGCTACCCATTACCTAGAGATGCACCAGGAGAATGTTTTTCCAGATATTTTATCTACAGGTCCTGGCCAAATCAGGTGCTTAAGTTGTTGTTTTTGCTAGCTTCTTTTATCACACCAAATTTGGTCACATTATTCAGATAAATGTCCTGCTGATATTGTATAGTTTCTTATAACATTCTTTTAACATCCCTTTATATAGTTTCTTAGGTTGGAAAAAATCTCTCTCTCCCTCTCTCTACAAACATAAACCAGTATATATATTATAGTTAATTTGAGCATGATTTATTAAGTGTCACTTTATGCTGTGACAAAAGATAATGACAGAATCTTGAAACTTTATAAAATAAAAAAGTCAATAGAAATAATAAGTCAATCAAATTTAAAATATTTTATAAGGGAAGATAGACTTACTTATATAATAAGGGAAGATAGAGTTGCTTTATATAATTCCTGAAACCTGGCTTTATTTTTGAGAAAGTTATTGTAATTTCTCAATTTATCTTTATTTTAGATCAATATTTCCTCTTTATCAGCATCAGAAAAATATCCTCCGTAACAATATGATGTTAAAAATAGAATTTGAATGCCTGTAGTTTTTTTTTTTTTTATTTTTTATCTTTATCCAAAATTCATAGGAAATTGGTTGGGAATTTTATTTTTGAATGTTTAAAAGGAAAAAAAATCAATTAATTACTCTTCCTTGTGAGTAAGCAATTAACATTTTAACATCTAATGTGTTCCTTACCTAGTCAAATTTGCCTATTTCCATATCTTAGTAATAGTTCTGAATGAGTAATTTTAGAGAAGAAAGGTGATATAAAACATCTTCAAATCTTGATTAATGTTATTCCCCTCAAATTGTTCTGCAGTAGAAGTATGTCTAAATTTGCATTTTCCACTTTACGATTCTACATTCATGTTTCCTAATAAAGTATGTTAATTGGTTGCTGAACGAAGATTATTATCACGTAGTGAATTATTAAGAAAGTTTAGCTTTGCACTTAAAGTGTATTTGGAATTACAATCAGTAAATGTATACAATACTATGCCTTTCCTCAGTTACATATTTAATATGTGATTTTTCTGTTTGAAAATATGTGTCAAACATTTTCCAGAGATAACCACAGTGAATCACATTAAATGTAATACAGAATTGTTTCCCCCCCCACCCCCAATATCTATCTCTTCAAAAGTTCTAGAAAACCTCTTTAACTTTACAGGCCTGGTTTCTGTGTGGAAGTACACAATAAAACTGTAGAACCATCTTAATTGCTGGGCTTAAATCTTTGGAAGCAAGAGCTTGTCTATGAATCATACAGTATGCCTAAACAGCAGCAGATGATTTTCATAGATATTTGAAATCTTCTGTTTCATCAGTGTAGATCTCCATACTAGTTGATTACTCAAAGAAATTTGCATTTATAAAACTCAATAATATTGAAATACTCCTCAGTTTTATTTTTCTGAAATTTATTTAGAGAGAAATAAACTCTTGTACATTTTACCTCATCAATTAATTTGATACATTTTATTACATAAGAATCTTTGGTCTAGTCTTCCGGTTTGCAAGGTTTCGGCAGCGGCAGGGATTCGTGATATTGTGCGATCCCTGCTGCGTTCGCCGCCAAGGTTCCCCCGATCCGTTTGGATCTGGGGGATATAGCTGCCCTGTAGGGGCAGCTGAAGACAGGGGGGATCCGGACAGGGGCTTGGGGCCTCTCCCCAGCCGGCAGAACCCCCTTTTCCCAAGGCGGAGGAGCGGCGGTCAGCAATGGCTGCCACGAAGAAATCTGCAGCCGGACAAGCAGGTGCAGGAGGGAGAAAGTTGGAAGAAATATGAAAGTTGCTTTCAACTGGGACAAGGCAAGAGAAAGTGCCCTGGAATCTTGAAGGCTGCTAAGGATACATTGTTTCCAGTGAGTGTTACAAGCTGCGAATATTCTAAAAGGGAAAGTTTTTGTTGTTGTTGTTGTTTCACTCTTCTTCCTTGACAGCAGATGAAAAAAATCTTTTTGGCTGTGAGTGGGAAGGGAGAGGAAAAAAAAATTGGAGCAAAATTTGAAAATAAGGAGAAGATTGCCTAGAATTTTAAAGAGTTACTAAACATCAATAAGACCTTTAAAATATATATTTTAAAGGGAACTTTGTGACAAAACTTTAATCCCAGAAAGAGAAAGTGAAGAAGGAGAAGGTATCTAAAAGAAACAGCTTGTTTGGATTGTTTGATGATTTTGGAACTTCTGAGAACTATTTCTGATTAAAAGCACTTGGGTGGTTGTTTGGAAAAACTTTTTCTCTATACAATGGCATCACTTGTGGATGGATTGAAACTTGTATATCAAAAATATGAAAAAGAAAAGCAAGAAGGGACGTTTTTGGCACTCTTTTTCAATTTTTAGAAATGGTGGTTTGCACTTATGTAAAGCTGAATGAGCAGCAGGATGACTGGGACAAAGAAGAAGCCATCTTTGATGAACAAGTGACTTTGGGCGGGGAAGGAAAGGAGGAAGAGAAAAAGGAAAAGAAGACTTTAAGATTTGGAAAAATAATCAAAAAAGGGAAGAATAAGGTGAAAAGGAGATATTATGTTAGAAAACAACAGAAAGGAGGAAAGCAGAATAAAAGGGAGGTGGAGAGACAAAGGGTTAAAGAGAATAAGGAGAAGAATAAGCAAGGGAGAAAGGAAGGGATGAGAAATCTTAATAGTGGGGAGCAAGATGCAAAGAAACAAAAGCTTTTTAGAGATAATGGATAAATTTTATTGAAAAGGGGATTCTAGAAAGGTATACAAGATATAACATTTGTACTTAGAAATAACTTTAGAAAATTGGAAATAATATGCAATTTTAAATGTGATAAAATATTTAGTATAATTTAGTGAAATTTTTGTTAAGAAAAGGGGAGCACTCCAATGAAACAATGATTTAAGATATGTGATGGGGGGGGGGAAATAACTTTGGAAAGCATAACTGTTCCCATAAAGGCATGATATTTAATTGAAATGGGTAAAATGCTTAAGATATAAATGACTGTTAATATTAATGATTAGATTATGTTATCCTAGTGAAATTTTTCTGAAATGAGAGATTTGAAGTAGGAGAGTGGGAACATTTTAATGAAATAATGATTTACAATACGTGATATGGGGGTGGGTGGGGAATAACTATGGAAAATAGGTGCTTCCATAAAAGTATGTGATTTAATTGAAAAGTAATGTGCTAAATGTTTAAGATATAGATGAATATTAATATTAATGAATAGATTTGTATTGGTATTGATAATACTGTATAATTTTAGAATGTACTAGACAGAATCCCAATGTAAGTTATGCATTCTATATTAAGTATTATAAATATAGGGGGAAGAGATAAAGGCATCATACTCCAATTAGTGTACAGAAGAAGTTTTTTTTTTTAAAGAAGAAAGATAAATGGATAGCTGGAAATAGAACAGACAAAGAATAATAAAAATTATGATTCGAATCGAGATGAGATAAATAAAATAAAATCAAGAAAATTTAAAAGAGAGAAGCTATATAGAAAATTTAAAATGTTAATAAGATATGGAATGGTATGTAAAATGAATATGAATTTGAATTTGCGTCTGTACCAAGAGTTTTAACCCGGGACTAAGCAACTTTCAGAAAAGAGGTATTTTATGTTTTTATGTTTTATATTTTGTGTTTCTGTGTGTTTGTGTGTTATATGTCTTTAAAAATTAATAAAGTTTGTTTAAAAAAAAAAGTATCTTTGGTCTAGCCACTGTCTCATTTATATGAATAGAAAGTAGTTTCTTTCATAGCTATTCTGGTAGTTGATCAATTAAAGTTACCCAGCTGGATTTTGCTAAGTGCAGTTAGAATTCATAGTCTCTTGATTTCCAGCCTGTTGCCTTAACCCACTGTAGGAAGTTAGCATCTACTCCTCTCCTAGAAAAATGAAATACCCTGGGAAATATTAAAAAGGCAGAATATTTCCCCTAAAAAGAGTAGAAACTTAAAAGCAGAAATTCACCTCAGAGAGGCAGAAATTCAGCCCCGCACCTTTGCTAATGGGCCATTAAGGCCTAGGCCTTAATACATAATAAAGGCCTCTACCCACCTCACCACCTGGCCTGGGAAGATTGTATCAGCCAACACTCAGGTGAAGCCATGTGGTCCAGACAAAGCCTACAAAGGTAGTTAAGACCCCTGCCCCTGGGAGTCTGACAACCAATGGGATACATTTCTTGCACAGGAACAGGAAACACTAAGGTGAGGCCCAACAGGGTATATAAGGGTCTCTCAGCATCTTGGCCCTTCTTTACCTTCTCTTTTCACCTTGAAGCATGGTTTTCACTTTGGAGCTCCAAGCCATGTGGTCCTGTCCACCATTAAACCATCTTTCCAACCAGCCTCCATGTTTCCAGTGTCTTTTTCCCCACTTGGAACTGAACCCAGAAGGATAATTCTTCCAACACCATTACATCAAATGTATAACTTTTATTATATTTCATTGACTTTAGTAATATCAGCACTATTAGTAAAGTGAGTGTCTTCAGTTTTTTTTTACTTTCATTAACACTGCTCTAAATTATAATTTGGAATAATATGGAATCTCACTTCCATAGACACTCCAAAGCAAATGTCTGCAGACACCACAATGAAGACACTACCAGCAGGAAACTGCTTTCCTCTCATGGTGTTGCTGTCGTTTTCAAGGTAGCTGGGCCCATGGGTTTACTTATCTCTCAAAATTCCATGCAGGCGTTGCTGCTTGCTTTGCTGGAGAAGTCCAGACAAAGCAGTTTTGACAAAATTACAACTTTGTGTACAGACAAAGCCAGAGTCCTATGAGAACTCATTTCTTGTCCAGACAGAGTAGGTTCTGACAGTGATTCAGCTTTGGGTATGCAACCCAGATTTTATACATAAAGCTGGAGCCTTGTCAAAATGTACTTGAGCTTTGTGAAAAGAAGCTAACAATTGATTTATATGGATAGGATTAGCATGAATTCTGACAACAGTCCTGTTTAGTGTGTTCCCCCATACACACACATTGATTCTCCTTAGATTGATCATCAGCCCTGAATACACAATTCATGCCCCATTGGTTCACAATTTCAGAGATATTTCCTTACCCAAACAAAGAAACAGAATGACTAAGGAGAAAAAAACAAACAGTGGGAGTGGGACCAACTTCTAACCTCCTACCAGCTTCCCCACTGATTTTCCTTGTGGGAAGCTGGCAGGGAGTGTTGGAAATGACATCATATAACTGTGTCTGACTATGGCATCCCATTAGGTCATAATTTCAAAGATATTTCCTTTCTAAATAGAATTAATGAAAAAATTAGAGGCTTAATTCTTTTAATTACTCTTTTTATCATCATGCTTTTTATCATAAAAAAGCATGCTTAACATCAACATTTTCTACTTTAGAATTTTTTCCAAATGCATTGGAAAAATGCATTTGGCCTTTCTAAACTAAGTAATTCAGTTTTAAACTTAATATAGTATTGTAGTTTTGATTAACCAGTGCATATCAAAAATATTTCATATTCAGCACATATGTTTTTCTCTTCCACTGCACATACAGAGGTACAAAGAGCACAGGTAAAGAGCACAGCTGTCCCACAAGAGGATGGGGATGCTGCATGTTAGCAGGTGGAGGGAGTTTCATAGGGGTGAGGGGAAGAAGGCAAGCAGTATTTTTAAGCTTGTGTACGTGTCTGTGTGTGTGTGAGAGAGAGAGAGAAAGGTATCCGTATGTTATGAGAATTCAATGAAAATGTGAGCTAAAATGAATCTTACTCTCAGATATTCCAAGTTCCACATTTCCAAGTTTCACATTTTCAAAGTCTCAAATTTGGTTACTTAGTAAATATATGATAGTCATCCAGTTTGATGTTGGGGTACCAGGTTAGAAAATAGGTACCAGACTAGAAAATAGGGCAGTGTGAGTTCTAGTCGTGCATTAAGCAAAAAGTCAGCTGGATAACTTGGGCCAGTCACATTTTTTCAGTCCCAGCATGGCAATAGCAAAACCACTCCTGAAAATGTTGCCAAGCTCACTGCAGCATCTTGTCCAGATAGCCATCAAGACTGACTTGAAAATTATGGTTCTTTCTTATCTTTATCCTTTGTATTCTATAAAATTAGAACAGTCAAAAAAGAATAAAAAGCACTAATACTAAACTGGAGGTCCAAATAATAATTTTCAAACTATTCTCGTGCACTGAAACCCAAGCTCTTATTCCAACTGAGGGTAAACAACTAGTTCAATTTGGCTATCTTGAATTTATCTGGAATTCTAACTGTTCCCCTTGTCACAGGTTTGATCATAGAAGGTATGATGAAGTATAAGCAGAAAACATTTAATCCTGTATACTGTTTGCTTTACAGTAGAATTTCTTTCAAAGGTATTGCAAAATTTAAATCTAGTTTACAGAACTATCTATGCCTATTTGTAACCCTGTGTCTCTTACTAATACTATTTCTTTGTCTCCCACTGCCACAAACATACCGTCTGGGCTCTCTTTGCTGCAACCACCATGCCTATTATGGGCCTCCCACCATGCCTTGTGAATTATCTGAGACTGCCAGTATGCCTATCAACTCTTCAGTCCCACTACCATTAGTATCACCACTTACTTTATACTTCAACCTTTGAACATTGAAAGACAGAACTATTTAACAGGAGGAAGTAAAGGACTACACATTCTTCTTGGTGCACGCACACACACACACACATACATCTTCTTCTTGTTTTTTCCCTATATTTTCTTTCATCATTACCTGGAAATTTGGCTCTCTGAGTTTAGTAAGGGAATTTTTAATTAAGTTTCTAATACTTGCAGACTTTTTGTATGTGTGTGTGTGTGTGTGTTTCAGGACTGGACCAAGTATTTTTTTTATATTTAGGTATGAATATCCACAGAGCCTTTCTAGACTTAAGCTGAAGGAAAATATTCTTGTAGAAGAATGTCACAGTTAAAAAGAATCTTCTGACCAACAAACTAGGATGTCTAAGGATGGTCACCCAGAATGAGGATTCAAATAAGTTGTGATGCAATTTTCTGATCTTAGGAATAAAAACATTTCCAAAATATTGCAGGAAAAAAAAGAGATGACAATTTTGTGATATTTAATGGACATTATCTCCATTAAATCATGACTCAGTAAGAAAAATGTTCAAACTTAATATCAAAACCTTGCCTTAATGTACTCATTACATTAAGATTCACAGACTATACCAAGGGAAGCATGGTGTGTGAGAATATACAGCAGAATTTCAAATATATATTAGAGATATTGGCCAAAACAATTTAGTCTTAATAGATTAATTTGGGGAAGGTCTATCTAATGAATGGAAAGAGTCAAGTAACTTGTCATTGATAAGTGTGGGCCAAAATTCCAAAATTCTGTAACCTAACTTCTTGTTCCTTGCAATAAACCTGCCCAATCAGAATCTTCAACAATTTTGCATTCTTGCTTGTGGTATCTCTGAAGTGTTTTACAAACTTGGAAACCCAATATTCCCTTATAAGAAACACTGCTTAGTTTCATGGTCTTGTCTTAGACATCAACCACTGGTTCCAGGGAGCACCTCCAAAACCAGAACAGGTCAACAAAACTTTATTTCAACTCCAGCAATAGGTGAGTATTAATGACCAGCAATAGGTGAGTATTGCTAGATTAATTTTGGGAAGATCTATCTAATGAATGGACAAAGTGAACCAATTTGTCAGGATCTGTCAGACAATTTGAAGGAGCTGTTTCAGTATTGCATGATTGTAGATGAAAAGCTAGAAGAGCTGACATACATTAGGAATAGAGAGGAGGGGAGGGGAAAGAAAAAGTATACTTAGTTTTCCTCTGTGTCTTTAAATGTTTTGGCAGACTATACAATTTATCAGAACCCCATGTCAATTACAGAACAAGGCAGATGTGCTATCAATTTATGTCTTTATTGTGGTACCTCTTCTCATTTTGCACTTGGTTGCCTTGCTAAATTTTCTCACCCTGATTCAATTGTGAAATGCTGTCCTTATAAAATTAAAGGCATGTTGCCTGTAAGTGTCAACCCAGAGAATTTGGGAAATGAAACATGTCACTATTTCAAGAGCTAATATGGGGAACATCCAGCAACTGAAAGGAACTCAGATATCTGACAAAAAATGCAGTACTTTATCTTCCCATTCTATCTAAGTTTACTTATTCCTCAGACATCTAAATTTATACATTTTAGGTTCCCCTTGGTTTATACTTTACATATGCAATGTTCCAAGTATGTACTGTACTTGTAAAATGAGAACTCATTCAAAAGTGGTACCCTCAATAATTAGATCGCACTGGTTTTTCCGGTTTCGCGTGGCTTCGGGGCAGCAGGAATTCGCAACCACTCGCGATTCCTGCTGTGCTAGCCGCCAAGGTACCCCCGATCCAGATGGGTCAGGGGGATATGGCTGCCCTGTAGGGACAGCCGAAGAGAGAGGGGAGCCGGACAGGGGGTTGGGGGTGTCGCAGACCCCCTCCTCGTCCTGAAAAACCCCTTTTTCCCAAGGCGGTGGAGCGGTGGTCAGCAACGGCCACCACGAAGAAGCCAGCATCCGGGTAAGATTGTGCTGGAGAAAGCAAGAAGAGTGAAAGTGCTGTCTGAGCCGGGTCAATCAACACCTTTCAAATTTGTTGGAACTGAGCTGTTTGAATTGCTGGAGGATACATTGTATCCCTAAGAAGATCGAAAGCGGCGGAGAAGCTGTTAAAGGGAACTTTTTTTTTTTTCTTCACTCTCCCACCCCATGGAAACAGCAGATATGAAATATGTTTGGACATTGAAGGTGAATTATCCTGAAAGTTGAAGCTAAGGGACAAAAGGGTTCCTGGACATTTAAAAACTTAAGAAATTGGAAAACCCTTATTAGAAGTATGGATTTCTGATTATTTAAAATTGATGTTGCAAGTGGGAAGGGAGAGGAAAAAAAAATTGGAGCAGAAGCTGAAAAAGGAGGAGATTGATTGGACCTCTTTGATTAAACATTAACCCCAGAAAGAGAAAGAGAAGAAGGAAGAAAAGTATTAATTTTTGGAACTTTTTTTGAATTATTTTTGATTAAAGATACTTGTGGTTGTTTTAGGAAAAGTTTCTCTTTTCATGATGGCATTGCTTGTGGATGAACTAAAGACTGAATATCAAAAATATAAAAAGGAAGATACTTTGGGCACTTTGTTTCAATTTTTAGAAATGGCGTTATGTACTTATGAAAAGTTGACTACGCAGCAGAAGGACTGGGACAAAGAAGAAGAGGAAGAAGAAGCCATCTTTGATGAACAATGGGTTCTTTCCGGGGAGGAGGAGAAAAAGGATAAGAAAAAGGGGATTTTAAGAATTATAAAAACAACCAAAAATGAGAAAAATGAGTGGAAAGGTGGAGGCAAGGTTAGAAAGCAAAGGAAAGGGAGTAAGAAAAGGGAGGAGGAGAGACAAAGGGGTAAAAAGGACAAGGAGAAGAATAAGCAAGAGAGAAAGGGGGGGAGGAGAAGCCTCAATGGGGGTAAGCAAGATCTAAAGAAAAAAAGTTTATTCAGAGACAATGGGTGAATTTAATTTAGGATAAAAGAGGGATGCTGGAGGGTACATAAGATTGTGTTTTTTATATGTGTATTTAGAGTATAAAATTCATTGTGTAATTTTAGAATCTATAAAACAGAATCCCAAGAAAAATTGTTATATGAAGTACTTTTAAGTTAGGGTAATGAATTAAAGACGTTACTCCAATTGGTGTATAGGAGAAGTATAGTAAAAGAAAAAAGATGAATGGATAGTTGGAAATAGAACAGACAAAAAATGTTATTGAAAATGGTAATAAGATATGGAAGGATATATAAAGGTTTTGTTATGTTGTTGTTTTTTTGTATATTGATAAAAGGCAATAAAATTTTAATTAACAAGAAATAATTTGGATGAAAAGGAGAAGCTGGGATAAGATATGAAGTTAAATAGATAAAGTATTGATACTACAATTTGGAATTGTTATGTTCTATTGGTTTTCTTCTTTTATTATTTTTTCTTAGAAAAGAATTTATAAGCTGTTATGCCTTGATTCTTTGTGCATTGTTTTTATAAAATTGATAAAAATGGTTCATATATATATATATATATATATATATATATATATATATATATATATATATATATATATATATAAAAAGAAAATGATAATAAGATATGGAAGGACATATAAAGTGAATATGATGTTTGAATTTGTGTCTGTGTGAAGAGTTTCAACCCGGGATCAGACAGCCTTCAGAAAAGATCTTTTAGTTTTGTTTATGTTTTGTGTTTTGTATGTTTGTGTATTGTGTTTTCTGTAAAATTAATAAAATTTGTTTAAAAAATAATAATAATAATTAGATCGCACTACAGCTTTGGCCTGGTCACATTATCATCGGTAGATCTACTTGTGCAAATTCTGCATCTTTCCCCAGCAATTAGAAAAGTACTTTTTAATCTAATTTACCCCAAAACGTATCCAAACATATCATCCATAGCTTTGCAGTTTTCTTGGCAAAAATAAAGAAGTATTTTGCTACTGTCTTCCTCTATTTGCTTTTGATATTTTTATCCTGAGTGGATTGGCTTTTCTCATGCTTGCAGAACCATTCCTACCCTTACCACTGTTGTGGGTTTCTTTTACATTTCTCCATTCCTCCTTTTGACTCTCCAAGGAATTTATATGCCTAGCTATGACATCTCAGGGTCCTATTGGAAACATTGAACCATTTCACCACATTAAAATAATAATTCTCTGACAAATCATTGCATAATTCAGGATTACTAACCCATTATCCATTCTTGATTTTTTCATTATTTCCTAGTCCCTCTTTTTATTTTATTAACATATGTACCGGATTTACATACTATCTTATCATACAGGCAGGCTCAGGTCAGTTTACAACAAGGTCCAGAACTACAATGACAGTAATAATAGTAATAACAGCATCCACAATAATGAACATCCATAAAGACAATTAAAATGACCAATGACCATAGTAACAAGTCCATAATTACAGTAAGCAACAAATATACATTGTAATAATAAATAATGTACACCATGATGGCAAAATAGTATAAAGAATAATAAATCAATAACCCTAGTTATCCATCCCCTTTCTTATCTTGTTCTTACAACCCAACGCCATATTTCTTGGCCCAATAGCAATAACTATGAGAGGGATCTTGGACTCTGAGTGGACAATCACATAAATATGAGCCTGGAGTGTGTTGCAGCCATCACTAGACCAAATAGAAAAGAGACTTGAAGCATTCCGACATAAAACACTTGAGTGAATAAGGCCCAATAAACCAGATTTCTCAGAATGAATATATGGTGAACACAAAGAGAAAATATTTATCCTCATATATCTCAGAACAATTTCTCAGATAGTGTGCAGCTGAAAGCCACAGATTGAGATCACTGGACTATTTAATGCAGTACTGTCAATACTCATCAACTCGACCCCTCTTATGTTCAGGCAGTTTTTCAATCTTCTCTGAAAGTCTCAGAGATTAAACTCAGAACCTTTTCAATGCACTGTGTTCAACCACGGAATCATTAGATTTTGGAGTAGTACAATTTCTGCCTTAAGTTCAGGTCATGCCAAGTTTATTGAAAGTAAAGGGTGGACACACAGTAGTGAAACTTAAAAGTGTTTGCATCCCTTCTTATTCATGTATATTATATTTCAAATAGCTCCTCTGGTTTCAGAAGTTTGGCACACGATATATATTTCAACACATTTTATGTGATGGCCAATGTGGCCCAAAGCTTACTGTTGAAATCTGCTTTTTGGAATTAGAATCCCAGAATAAATAGCAGAAGTATAAACTGACATACAGTTTATACACGTTCCTCCCACAAAGAGGCATAATTGGGTTGCAAATATTGCTCAGAAAAAACAGTAGCTGCAGTGCAGTTGATGAAGCCATATATAACTTAATGTTTTACTCCTGACATGAAGAGACGAAGCTGTATAAAAATGCATTAAAAAAACTTCCAAGTTTTGTTATTTATATCCTGCTCATCTTTCTCCCTATGAGAATCCTAGCAAGGTGCAAAAACAAAATCCTGCTGAATTTAATCCAACAATTCACTTTATCTTTTAAGGGGAGCAAGGAAAAAACTAAAGGCAGCATCACGCCAGAAGCTTCCAGAGGTTGTGTGCATCCACTGATCATGAGTTGCATAACCCCCAAACAGCATAGATGAAATAATAGCCCCATAGAGAAAAGGGGAGCTGAGGGATCTTTCCACATCTGGAGCAATCACAGGATGGGTAGACTTTTGCTTAAGGTTATCATTAGAGGTACTATAAGGAACACTGGCCATCCAAAATACTGTGGGTATCCACTTATATTTAGCTGATAAGAACCTTTTGAAAACAAAACAAAACATAAATGAGTTGGACATTTAAATCAGTGTCTAGATGGAAAAGATTAGCTTGAAGATTATGTTGCTTGCATCAAGCTGTTCTGCTACTGGAAAATAATTATTTCTGCACAGTCTAAACAGGCCTTCACTTTTTATTTTATTTTCATCATTTCATTTCCATCATGTTTTGTTCTTTCCTTACTTGTATAATTATCCTTTCACTTTGTCCCATATCTCCATATTTCTTATTAGAAAGAGGTAACAGTAATCTAATATATAAATATAATAATTCTATTAAATTTAATAAATTTAAAAAATGTGCACATTTATCTCTACATCTGAAAATGGCTTATGTTATGTGTACGTGATAGAATGTGGGATCATTTCATTTTATAAATACATACCTTATTTTAATAGCAGGTATTACATTCTTGTATTTTTTGTCCAGCCATTTCTCTTACTTTCAAAACGTGGCTCCTGGGAGATACACTATATATTCATGCATATTGTAAATCCCCACACATGTACACATAGATACATTATTGGAAAAGCAAATTATTTAGGAATGGTTTAAATTAGAACTATTAAACTAAAAGACAACAAAGTGGGCATTGCATAGAATTGTGTTTCTAAGCATTTGTGTGTGTCCATTTACTATTTCTATGGGAAAGAGGTTGTCTTCTTGAATTTAGGATAATATTTTTAGATAAACATGCCATTCCTTGCTTTTATTTACTTATTTACTTTCTTATTTATTTTTTTCTATTTCTAACTGCCCATCTCTCTCAGATCCATTGTGCCCACCACTCATTTTAATTGTTATTTTGTGACTAAATTGACTGCAAAGCCAACTATTTTTTAATCCACTGTCATATAGGTTAGGTTCCATGGAGCTTGCCTAGTGAGGAAAAAAAAATAGTTTATCATGTCCTATTACTTTTTGCCATTAACTAGTATAACCTCTGAGTTTCCATTTGCACAATCCAGCAAGAAGGATTGCAGAAGTAGTTTCCAAACATCACACTAATCCATTGATTGAAACTACAAACTGGAGAAATGGAGCTCTGCTGGAGTAGTCAAAAAAGAAATTAATGTTATTGAGGACTTTCAATAGGTTGCATTATGAAAAGTTTAGCTCTCATTTCCCGGAAATACACAATACAAAAGTAAATTATCTTGGCTGAAGAATAAGGGATATGCAGTAGCAGCTGTTAAAAATATTGTTAAATCTTGCCAGTGAAGCTGATAAGCCCTGGATCCGAGAAAGATAAATAGAATCAAATACCTTGAGGCTTAAATGCACTATTAAGTTGACTACAGATCAGTGCCAGCTCAGGAGACTGCAATGCATATATGATCTGCTGAGTGTGCTGTGTCGTGCCTGCACTGTTTCCTGTATCTGTTCAAAGAATTCCTACAGCAATTAGTGTAGGCATGCTATAGTCCATAATTACATTGCTACAGACAAACCTTTACAAAAGGAGAATATTTTCATGCTTCTTTTTTTTTCTTCTACAGGAAAGGTATTTGCATTATAATTATATGAATCAAGCAACTTTTCTCCCAATTGAAAACAAGAAAGGCTTTCCCACCTTCCTTTTGCAGGAGGAACTGAAATAATGCCCAAATTCAGCCCAAACAATAATTACTGGGAACAATTACAAGAAGCAGACATTATGGCATATTGTGCAACAGCAATTCAGTTTAAAAAACCCTTGCTCTTAATTCCCATAATTGCACATATGAAATGCAAATACCCTCTGTGAAGTGACAAATAAATACAAAGAAGGGAAATACATAGCCATAGGTAGTGGCAGACAAATCTGGAGAAAAAGGCTGAAACTGCTGAGCATAGGATAAAATAACAACTGCCCCTTTCCTTTCTCAGAAATCAATGACTCAGACAGTGGGGGTAGAGTTGAGCTGAATCATCTCCAATGTTGATGGAGCAAAGCAATAAAAAAAACCTGTGGCCTTATAAATATTTCCATCCCTTCTAATTGTATGTGCTATTTTTCTTTACTATCCTTGCTTTCATACCTATACCATATTTATTTTCTTAAATAAGCCATTGCATTTTTGTTTGAGAGCTTATAATATTGTCATACCATTCTAATGTTACTGACATCAAGGCACCACTACAGCCAATAAGACTAATCAGCAAAAGATGTCTGGATCAGTAAAGGCAAATAAGGCCAAAATAGCACTGAGAAAAGCAATATTAAAGCCATGAGACTATATCTACAGTGAGTAATCAAAAAGGAATGAAAGAGACCTTTCAGCACTTATGGATAATAGAGACAACATGACTTAAATAGTTGGAATCAATTCAGGAGGTGACTGGAAAAATATGCACCTGATTCTGTAAGTGTGTCTGCACATTTGACAAATATTGCAGTCATTTTTCTCAAGTTACACACTTCTGGTTGTTGTCTTGTCCCTATAAATACTCAAGGATCTTCATCTTGGAAATACCTCTGTTGAGTTCAGTCCTTTCACTCTTAGTGATTCAACTCTAAGTCACTTTCCCATCAGTTGAAGTGTGAGAAACATTGCTGCCTGCTGATGAATTTGCTTACACCAGAGGGGCTCTTCCCATTTACAGGGTCTCCATAGCAACTGGCTATTTCCCATTCACTGTCTCCACAGTTGCTTTCTTATGCTCATTCATGTTGGTTGCTTTAGCAACAGAACTCATCTCTTTGATATAATCTGCCAGCTACCTGTCTGTGTATCCACCATCTCATCTACAATATATATATGCATTATATGGGTGTACCTAAGGGAAGGCACATGTGAGCAACAGTTTGAGGAAACGGAACAAATATTTTGTTTTATATCTCAAGAAAGGAGGGCAACAATATAACAGGAATTCATTCAGATTTTCAAATATCACAGTATAATGACTAATATAATTACGCATACAACTAAGGACATTTCCTATGACACTTAGTGTAATAAGCTACTTTGAATATAAAAGCCAAACCATTGTTTGGCTGCTGACTCCAATTTTTGTCTTCCTTCTTTACCACTACATATTTGAACATTTCCTTCACTTTCTGATTCAAATTATGGTTGCTCATACGTCCAAATTAAACAAACAGTACTTGGCACTATTTTTTCAACCTCCAGGCAACACTGATGATAATGGATTTCCCTACAGTAGAATCAAGGTACGTACATTGGGTACCTCTTTCTCATTTGCCTTGGAGGCAGAACTTACAACTTATTTGATGTTGCCTCTTTTGGAAGGGATAATTCAACCCCCAGTTCTGGCCTTGTCTTGATCTGGAAAGGGAATAAGCACTGGCTTCATCAAAGACTCCCTCAATCCAGAAAACCTCCTTCTGCTCCACTATCACCACCACCATCTCTTCTTCCTCCTTTTAGTACTTTCCTTCCCTAAAAATCAGAACGCAGAATATGTTGCAGCTGCCAAATACTGACTACAGCTGTATGACACAGCTGTTGGAGGGCCTATCAACATTTCTAAGAGAGCTGGATAACCTGAGAATGGGAGTGAATAAAAGCTAGTGCTGGTGCGAACCCTTTTCATCAACCCTCTGCCAAGAGAACGGTAGCTTGTAATTTGCTCAACTGGCTTTGCCAGTAAATATCCCCACAACCTTTCATACTTTATTTTAACAACCAGGGGATCTTAATGGATTGGAAGACAGACTTTCCTTTGCATACCCAATGTTAGGGATAACATTGTTTTACCCAAACTGGTTTAGGTAAATAATAATATGTAATCATAGTTTGTATGTTAAAGTGTCTGCAACTTTAACTGTGGGATAGTAATTAAGGGAGTGGTTGTGAAAGCACTTTAAAAGAAGCAAGACTGCAGCTTGCTCTCTCTGGCTTTGATGATCCCTGATAACTGCTTGGAATCAAGACTGCATTGCTCGAACGGGAGAGAAAACAAAGGACTGATTTGTAAGTGAACTGACATAGGATATTCTACACGGACTTTGCTAACTGAATATCCCTGAATGGACTGACTAAATGATACATGACTATTGGACTGTTATTTTGACTATGCTATGAACTCATAATGGAATAAATTATATTTTTGATAGCACAAGCGTATCTGTCATTTTTACTTAGCTCACTCATTTATCTGTGTGCCTATCTGACTAACGCTGCACATTCTGTTTAGCTTGTCTCTCTAACCCTGGTTGGGGAACCCAGGCTTAACACTGGTTATGGGCCCAGAGGCTGCAAAGTCAGTTTAACTAGGATAAAACAGATTTATGTAAAAGTGAGAGTTTGTGTTGTTATACATTACAGTAAACAGACAGCTGTGTTTTATTAATTATAGTTTTATATCCATATAAAGAAAACATGGCACAAGTCAATCTACAAAATTTGTCCCTTATATCCAAGTTGGATGGAACAAACTATGTATCATGGTCTATGAAATGTAGTCTGCTTCTACGAAGAGAAGGTTTGTGGAACATAATTGAAAATCCACCAAACGTAGAAGAATGGGATCCAGAGGATGATGAAGATAAACTAAAGATAGAAGAATTTATGCATAAAAATGAACACGCTATTTGCATAATTGCTTTAACCTAAACTGACAAGCAACTTGTTTATATCCACGGAGAGAAAACGGCTGTTGGGTGTTGGCAGAAGTTGAAGAGGATTTATGTTCGAGATAATGTTGGTGCTCACATAAATCTAACACGGAAGCTTTTCAGTACGCATCTCCAGAAGAATGGTGATATGCTGAGTCATTTGAAAACTATGCAAAGCATTTTTCAAGAACTGCACGAGAAAGAGCTTATTTTCTCTGAACTGCACCAAGTCTACATAATTCTATCTTCACTTGATGAAAGTTATGACAACTACGTAACTTCCCTTGAAATTTTGCCAAAGGAAAGTCTAACTTTAACTGATATAACTGGCAGATTGATTGAAGAGGCAAGAAGAAGGCTTGAAAGAAATGAATTAAGGAGGGAACAACCTCAAAAAGAAGATAATGAATCTCCTACTGCATATGCAATTAAAAAGTGCTTTAATTGTGGAGGAAGAGGACATTTGGCAAGATTTTGTAAAAAAGCAAAGCACCAGAACGCTGGCCAGAATACTAAAAGTCATCTAAAGAAAAATAAAAATTTAGAGTTAGCCATGTGTAGTAACGAAGCTGTAAAAAATAATTTATGGGTGGTTGACAGTGGAGCATCCCACTGTATAACAAATGATAACAAAAAATTTATTAAAATGTCCAAGAGTACACAGCAGATATTGTTAGCCAATGGCTGGAAACTGAAAGCTAAAGGTCAAGGTATAGCATATTGTTCTTTTATAAAAGAGAATGTAAAAATGTTATATGTACCACAACTTAAGTTTAATTTAATTTCAGTTAGAATTTTGGTTAAACTAGGATATGTAGTTACATTTAGGGGAGATAACTGCATAATTGAGAAAGAAGATAAGAAAATTACTGCATCTTTAAGAGGTGAATTATATGTGTTAAATGATGATGGTTTAAAAGTGGCTAACACAGTTTATGAAAATAAGAAACCCCATGATGAATGTATTCACTTGTTACATCGAAGGCTAGGGCATTTAAATTTTAAAATGCTTAAGAGAACTGTTGAATTATCTAAGGGAATATGTTTGAAACCTTGTAATAAGTATTTGCAATGTAATGCTTGCAATCAAAGCAAAGCCAGGATCACACCGGCTAATAGAGTTGATGGATTTACTACTAAAGAGCCTTTAGAGATAGTATTTGCAGATTTAATAGGTCCGAAAAAACCAAGTGTAGGAGGAGCTTGTTACATACTAAGCATAATGGACCACTATTCTAGATATGGGTTTTGCTATTTAATGAAGAGCAAAACTGAAACGTATCAAAATCTCTTTAATTGGATAAAATTTGCTGAAAGGAAAACTAAAAAGAAATTAGTAACTCTTATAACAGATAATGGTACAGAATTTACAAATAATAAATTCCAGAACAGACTAAGAATGTTAGGTATTCAACATAAAAAGTCTGCACCATATAGGCCACAACATAATGCCTTTATAGAGAGAAGAGGCCAAACATTACAATCAATGACACGAACTATGATGTCTGATTCAGGATTACCTGACAATTTGTGGGGAGAAGCAATAATGTGTGGTAATCATATATTAAATAATGTTGTTAATTCAACAACAGGTGAATTACCATTCACATTGTGGCATGGTACAAAACCTGATTTAAGTTACATGCACACATTTGGAGCACCAGCATGGGTGCATATCCCTTCACAACTTAGACACAAAGGACAGCATAGAGCTAAAAGATTATATTTTGTAGGATATACATCTAATCATAGATCTTATAGATTCTGGGAACCAGGTACATCTAGAGTTTACACCAGTGCTCGTGCAAAATTCCTAGAACATGTAGGATGGAATAGATTAGAGCAAGATTTAAATAATGAAGTAATTATTGAACCCTACAAAAGGCAGAAAGATCAGACTAGTTATAAGAAGAGTCCAATTAAAGAAAAAGTCCACGAAGAGCAAATAGGACCAGAACAAGAGGAAACAGTTGATCAGGAAGAGTTAGATAATCAAGAAGAGTTAATATATGAAAGTCCACCTGTAAGTCCTGTAATACCTAGACGTACTACACGTGTAACTAGACCACCTGATAGATATCAAGCAAGTATAGTTTGCCAAGTAACTAAAGTTCCAACTAGTGTAGATGAACTTAAGATGTATCCTGCTAAGGATCAGGAGAATTGGCAAAAAGCAATGGAAAAAGAACTAAATTCATTAAAGGTAATGAAAGTTTATGAAGATGCTAAATTACCTCCAGGAGAAAAATCCATTGGATGCAAATGGATATTTAAAGTAAAAACTGGAAATGATGGGACTGTTACCCATAAGGCTAGGTTGGTAGCTCAAGGATTTAATCAAACTGCATCTGATTACGATGAAGTTTTTGCACCAAGTCTTAAAGCAACATCTTTAAGAGCAGCATTAGTGTGGGCAGCTAAGAAAAACTATGTCATTAACCATTTAGATATAGAAACTGCTTATCTGCATGCACCATTGCAGCACACTATATATTTAAGAAAACCAGTAGGTATAAAAGACAATAAAGTAAATAGTAATGATTGTTGGAAACTCAAAAAGAGTCTTTACGGGTTGAAACAATCTGGGTTTGAGTGTAACCAATATATTGTGAAAGAGTTAAACAATATAGATTTTAAATCTGGTTTAGCAGATCCATGTGTGTTTAAAAGAGAAAATAATGGAACGGTGTCATTATTGTTATTATTTACAGATGATATTGCTTTGATAACTGAGACTAATAATGAAGCTAATGAGATTACATCATTATTAGCCAAAAAGATAAAATTAAAGCATTTAGGTGAAATTAAAAAGTATCTAGGATTGACAATTAACAAAACAAAAAATGGTTTTAAGATATCTCAAGAAGATAAAATTTGCCAATCAATTAAGACGTATAAAATGGAACTTTGTAAACTGGCAAAGACTCCAATGAGTCAGGAAGTTTGCCAAACTGATGATCAAAGTCTCAAATTTGATAAGTCTATATATCAATCTTTGATTGGCAGCTTATCATATATAAGCAATTGGTCTAGGCCAGATATAGCTTATAGTGTAAATCAGCTGGCATGTTTTAATTCAGATCCACATCAATGTCATTGGCAATCATTAAAGAGAATTTTAAGATATCTTAAAGTAACAATGAACCATGCATTGTATATAGAACCAAAGGGTGATTTGAGTCTTAGTGCCTATGCAGATGCAAGTTTTGCAACTGAAAATCAACATCTGGGATGGCTATATTATTTGGTAAGACACTAATAGGATGGAGGTCAATCAGACAACAGCATATCAGCTTGTCCACGATGGAAGCAGAATTTTCATGTCTGTCATTACTATGCACTGACTTAATTCTGTACAAACAGTTATTATTAGACATGGGTATAACTGTTAAAGATTCCATTATTGTGTACGAGGATAACCAAGCAGCTATACAGTTAGCTACTAGTATTGCTGTAAAAACTAGATCAAAGCATACTGATTTAAGATACTTAAATGTTAGAGAATCTGTAAAGAATGGGCTAATTAAATTGGAATACTGCATGACGGAAGAAAACATTGCAGACCAATTTACAAAAGCTCAAGGAGTAACTAAGTTTAAAGAAAGTTGTAACAAATATGATTTAAAGATGTAAATAGTTATATTTATTATTATTTCCTAAAAGGGGAGAATGTTAGGGATAACATTGTTTTACCCAAACTGGTTTAGGTAAATAATAATATGTAATCATAGTTTGTATGTTAAAGTGTCTGCAACTTTAACTGTGGGATAGTAATTAAGGGAGTGGTTGTGAAAGCACTTTAAAAGAAGCAAGACTGCAGCTTGCTCTCTCTGGCTTTGATGATCCCTGATTACTGCTTGGAATCAAGACTGCATTGCTCGAACGGGAGAGAAAACAAAGGACTGATTTGTAAGTGAACTGACATAGGATATTCTACATGGACTTTGCTAACTGAATATCCCTGAATGGACTGACTAAATGATACATGACTATTGGACTGTTATTTTGGCTATGCTATGAACTCATAATGGAATAAACTATATTTTTGATAGCACAAGCGTATCTGTCATTTTTACTGTATGTTAATAAACATACAAGCTTAGCTCACTCATTTATCTGTGTGCCTATCTGACTAACGCTGCACATTCTGTTTAGCTTGTCTCCCTAACCCTGGTTGGGGAACACAGGCTTAACACCCATTTGCTGTGATTTTGATCCTATGGTCCAGACATCTATTTCAAACCATTCCACCAGATCATAGAAAGCTCAGGCACGCTATGAGCAAGCTACCGCCACCTGCTTCCTTCATGGCAAAACACCAACCTGGATAACATCAGTTTTGAACCATCATAAAGAACCAGAATGTGGACCCTTGTTCTTTGTTTGTTCAAAGCTAGCAAACTGTTTGAAGACATCATAGATGACATTCATATTCAAATTAAAGACAAAGATAAAGCTTTGTTTCTTATACTTCAAAATAAAAAGGGCAAGGGTAACAGGCTACACAATCCATTTTTTTCTTATTGTACCCAAAGCAGATTTCTGGACTATAGACACACAGATTTTGAGGGAATGAGCAGGAACTCTAAAACAATCCAGTAGTAACATCTTCCCCCAGTAGCAAGAGATGTGGTATCAACACCAATTACTCTCATGGCCTCTCTGTAGACAAGAGGCTATCGTCTCTTCTAGGAATCCAGATAATACCAGACACATGAATCCAAAGAAATTCTTCCATATACTCCATAGAATTTGTTAAGCCTGTGTTCCCCAAAGAGGGTTAAAGAGACAGAATATGCAGAATATGCAGCATTAGTCAGATAGGCACACAGATAAATGAGTAAGATAAGTTTGTATGTTTGTTAACTGGGAGTTGAAGTCCGCCAGGCTTCCAGGAGCCAAGGTTGGAGACCCCTGCTCTAATCTATTCTATCCTACATGTTCTAGGAATTTAGCACTAGCACTGGTGTAAACTCTAGATGTACCTGGTTCCCAGAATCTATAAGATCTATGATTAGATTTAAATCCTACAAAAAATAATCTTTTAGCTCTATGCTGTTCTTTTTGTCTAAGTTGCGTAGGGATATGCACCCATGCTGGTGCTCCAAATGTGTGCATGTAACTTAAATCAGGTTTTGTACCATGCCACAGTGTGAATGGTAATTCACCTGTTGTTGAATTAACAACATTATTTAATATATGATGACCACACATTATTGCTTCTCCCCATAAATTGTCAGGTAATCCTGAATCAGACAACATAGTACGTGCCATTGACTGCAGTGTTTGGCCTCGTCTCTCTATAAAGGCATTATGTTGTGGCCAATATGGTGCAGACTTTTTATGTTGAATACCTAACATTCTAAGTCTATTCTGGAATTTATTATTTGTAAATTCCGCACCATTATCTGTTATAAGAGTTACTAATTTCTTTTTAGTTTTTCTTTCTGCAAATTTAATCCAATTAAAGAGATTTAGATACGTTTCAGTTTTGCTCTTCATTAAATAGCAAAACCCATATCTAGAATAGTGGTCCATTATACTTAATATGTATCGAGCTCCTCCTACACTTGGTTTTTTTGGACCTATTAAATCGGCAAATACTACTTCTAAAGGCTCTTTGGTAATAAATCCATCAACTCTATTAGCCGGTATGACCTTGCTTTGATTACAAGTAAAACATTGCAAATACTTATTACAAGGTTTCAAACTTATTCCTTTAGATAGTTCAACAGTTTTCTTAAGCATTTTAAGATTTAAATGCCCTAGCCGTCGGTGTAACAAGTGAATACATTCATCATGAGGTTTCTTATTATCATAAACCGTGTTAGCCACCTCTAAACCATTATCATTTAACACATATAATTCACCTCTTAAAGATGCAGTAATTTTCTTATCTTCTTTCTCAATTATGCAGTTATCTCCTTTAAAGGTAACTACATATCCTAGTTTAACCAAAATTCTAACTGGAATTAAATTAAACTTAAGTTGTGGTACATATAACATTTTTACATTCTCTTTTATGAAAGAACAATATGCTATACCTTGACCTTTAGCTTTCAGTTTCCAGCCATTGGCTAACGATATCTGCTGTGTACTCTTGGTCATTTTAATAAAATTTTTGTTATCATTTGTTATACAGTGGGATACTCCACTGTCAACCACCCATAAATTATTTTTTACAGCTCCGTTAATATACATGGCTAACTCTAAATTTTTATTTTTCTTTAGATGACTTTTAGTATTCTGGCCAGTGTTCTGGCACTTTGCTTTTTTACAAAATCTTGCCATATGTCCTCTTCCTCCACAATTAAAACACAATTTCAAGGGAAGTGACGTAGTTATCATAACTTACATCTAGTGATGATAGAATTATGTAGACTTGGTGTAGTTCAGAGAAAATAAGCTCTTTCTCGTGCAGTTCTTGAAAAATGCTTTTTATAGAATTCAAATGACTCAGCATATCACCATTCGTTTGGAGATGCGTCCTGAAAAGCTTCCGTGTTAGATTTATGTGAGCACCAACGTTATCTCGGACATAAATCCTCTTCAACTTCTGCCAACACCCAACAGCCATTTGCTCTCCGCGGATATGAACAAGTTGCTGGTTAGACAGTGTTAGTCCTATTATGCAAAAAGTTTGTTCATTTTTCTGCATAAAGTCTTTTATTTTTTGTCTATCTTCCTCTATCTCTGGATCCCATTCCTCTATGTTTGGTGGGTTTTCTATTATGTTCCACAGACCTTCTCTTTGTAGAAGTAGACTACATTTCATAGACCATGATACATAGTTTGTTCCATCCAACTTGGATATTAGGGACAAACTTTGTAAATTGACTTGTGCCATGTTTTCTTTATATGGATATAAAACTATAATTAATAAAACACAGCTGTCTGTTTACTGTAACGTGTAACAACACAAACTCTCACTTTTTACATAAATCTGTTTTATCCTAGTTAAACTGACTTTGCAGCCTCTGGGCCCATAACCAGTGTTAAGCCTGTGTTCCCCAACGAGGGTTAAGGAGACAAGCTAAACAGAATATGCAGCGTTAGTCAGATAGGCACACAGATAAATGAGTGAGATAAGTTTGTATGTTTGTTAACATACAGTAAAAATAACAGATACGCTTGTGCTATCAAAAATATAGTTTTATTCCATTTAGAGTTTATAGCATTGTCAAAATAACAGTCCATTAGTCATATATCATTTAGTCAGTCCATTCAAGGATATTCAATTAGCAAAGTCCGTGTAGAATATCCAATGTCAGTTCACTTACAAATAAATCAGTCCTTTCTCTCTCCCTTTCCAGTAGGAAAAAAACGCAGTCTTCAAACAATCCAGTAATTAGGGATCATCAAGCCAGAGAGTGCAAGCTGCAGTACCTTGCTTCTTTTATGGTGCTATTACAACCACTCCCTTAATTACATTCCTACAGTTAAAGTTGCAGACACTTTAACTAATAAACCATGATGACATATTTATTATTTTACTTAAACCAGTTAGGGCAAACAATGTTATCCCTAACAGAATTCACTTTGGCAAAGTGATTTTGATCCATCCCAGGTCATACAAGGTACTATATCACTCAATCAAAAAGGCCATAAACCACTTTGTGAGCATGAATGAAGCTGAACAGGTTACATGATGCAAAAATGTCTATAGATCATATTCCATGTTCATTATTACAAAAAAAACCTCCACACACAACAAAGACAAACCATTCTAGAACTCAAACAAATGAATTATCATATGAAATATTTAAAAATCTGCATGAATACTTTGAGATTAACCATAAAGTGGTTCCAGAAAAATGATATCCTGGCCTCACTGGGCTTAACAGAAGATTGATTTATGCATCTTAATCCAGCCATCCCATAGGAAATACCTGAGATTGAAAATCAGGGTCCCAATGTCAGTTAAAGGTTCTACCATTTGGTTGAAAACTTCCAGAATACAAGTCAAAATAGGCACAAAAATTGTAATGCAACATCTATCCAACCTTGCTTAGCCAGGGAATTGGACTAAAAGACTCCAAGATCTCTTTCAACACTTTATTCTGTACAGGTAGTCCTCAATTTAAGATCACAACAGAGCCCAAAATTTCTGTTGCTTAGCAAGACAGTTGTTAACTGATTTTTTTCCCATTTTACAACCTTTCTTGCCACAGTTGTTAAATCAATCACTGCAACTGTTAAGTTAATAACAAGTTAAGTGAATCTGGCTTCCCCATTGATTTTGCTTGTCAGAAGGTCACAAATATGATCACATGAGGGGAACACTGCAACAGTCATAAGTTACCAAGTTACAAATTTTGATCATGTGACCATTGGGATGCTGTAACAGCCAAAAGTAAGAAAAACAGTCATGTCATTTTTTTCAGTGCTGTGGTCACTTCAAAAGTCACTAAATGAATGGTCGTAAGTTAAGGACTACCTGTATTCTGTATTCTGAGAGCAACTCAGATCACAGGGAATATACATGTACACCTATCTAGACAGCCTACTTACAGTATTTGATCTGCATTGACTGAACAAGAAAAAAGAACATCCAGAGCACACTACAGACCCTTAGGGATCTGGATGTAGAGGGCATAGAGAATGACCTTGAAGGATATGGGAAAGCAGCAAACAAGCATGTTTAAGCCTATTTTAAGAAGCAAATTTGAGAATATTTGTCAAACAGGCCCCTCCCTAATAACGTGAGAGAGCATATTTAATCTTGCAGGGTTCTGTAACTATAGCTGTTCTAATAAAATTAATTTCAAACCCCAATCACATTTGTTTGTTTCTCTGGTCTACCTGTTTCCAGATCAACAAAGAGAAGTACGCATTCACACACCAAGGTGTCTATGACACAATAGGCATTATTTTAAATGCTAAAATGGCCTGATCTCTCTGTCAAAGGAGAGAAAGGAAATTATCTAGTAGCTATTAATTCTCTGAACCAGCTGTCCAGAACTCCTATCTGAAGTGGGGCATGCAGTCTTCTCCCCAGGTCCAATACTCCACTTCAAGGGAAGTAGGGAAAGGTTATGCACTGCCAAGATTGAGTAGCCTAGGAATCTAGACAAAGAAGAAAATCTAACTCCAGATGCATTTCCTGGCACAACATAGCAATAAATCAAGGTAATTAATGATTACTTGTATCAATATTTTGAGGAAATATGCCAAGAAAATCAAAAATGCAGGAAAAGGGGGTTTCAGCTGCTAAAATCTGGATCCTGAAAATGGATGAGATGAAATATCCATAGCACTTGATCTTGGCAGAGTTGTGCTTGAACCTGCTGCTTCCCATGCATACCCCCACAAAAGATTGGGACTGGGGCAAACCTTGACAGCATCAACTGTTTAGTCCAGGCTTGAGATTTACAGCATGGTAATGATACTTGACCCCAAACTGGGAGAGGACTTCACCTGGGAGTTTGCTGGGAAGCATTCAGCTTGGCAGGGAGGAAGGCTGAAGTGTAAAGTCACTGTGTAACTGCAAAAGAGCTAGGATCCCCACCCCAAGTTCCTTGGAACCTTATCTTTTTGTTCCCAAGAGAAGGCTGCCAGTCTGGGGAGATTCCTGTAGAACATAATAAAGTAGTTCGCTTGAACCCTTCATTGGTGAGTCTGCTTGTTCCTGCCTGACAAGTTTCATGTATATGTTACAGTCAAGGTGACTGTGTAAGCACTGAAGCACCCTATATGTCATTCAATTACAGCAGTGATGAGTGCACAATTAGAAAACCCGAAGGACCGTATTAAAGATAAATCTTCCTGGAGAAAATCCATCTATCTGGCCGCTATTAATACCAACCTGATGGCACATAACCAATTAATCAATTACACTCAGAATATTGCTTTGGGAAAATTAAAAATTGACCCAAAGCTAAAGGAAGAAAAGTGTATGAGAAGGATAAGAAAACAAAAAACACTTAGTCCCTGACTTACAACCACAATTGAGCCCAAAATTTCTGTTGTGAAGTGAGTAACCCAGTTGTTAAGCAAGTCTGGCTTCCCCATGGACTTTGCTTGTCAAAAGTTCCCAAAAGGTGATTATACAACCTTGAAACTCTGCAACTGTCATACAGTAAATATGAACCAGATACCAAATTATCTGAATTTTGATCATGTGAACATGATGCTGCTGCAAAGGTCATAACTTTGAAAAATAGTCACAAGTCACTTTTTTCAGTGATGTTGTAACTTTGAATGGTCACTAAATGAACTGTTTTAAGTCAAGCACCACCCATACTATGGACTTCAGTTGGTATGGTAACAGGTGTCACACCCAATTCTTTCTGAAATTAAGGGTTATCTTGTTATATCATTATATTTTCTGCTTGACTGAAAAGCAACCTATCCACGCACTTGCCTTTTTCTCCCTAAAGTACTTCCTTGTGATTTCCAAATTGATTTATTGTAGATCCTAATTTTAAAATTATTTGGAGGCAAAACAACAATATTATATTTAATTAAACCCAGAAATATTAGCTGTATCTAAGCTCTTGGTTTAATATCAGTTTTGATTTAGTTTTTTTAAATAAACATTGAAATATGTTTAGTGTCTGTAAATCTAAATCTTTTTAAAATAAACAGTTAAAGCATATTGCTAAGGAGGAGATATTATATATTTAATTATTTATAACAACTTCAAAATCAACAAATATGGGACATTCTAATTAAGAAAGTATCTAATATATGGTTTCTCTTCCAGGACTTGGGAGAGGAACATCCTTTACTTATATTTTGCCTGCTGCTGAATTTTTTGTCCTTCTGGGCAGCCATCATATTCTTTTTATGAATTGAGTTTTATTTTTTTTAATCTTTAAATTTCCCAGAACCATCAAGGAGTGATGGCTTTGAAAATGATTGAATGAATGAATGGGGTTTCAAATAACAGCAAATTTTTATTTTACTGTGGGATTAACTCAACAAAAGATCTTTCATGTTTACCAGACATCCAGAAAACACATTAAGAGGATTGTCAACTTCAGGATGTTAATAAGGGGCCACTAACACATATGATATGGACAATTGTAAAGTCATGGAATCAATTCTAAACCAATCCATCACCCTCCACTTAGAAACAAACAACCTATTTTCTAACAAGACATTTGGTTTCAGGAAAAATTTGTCCTGTAATCTGCAACCCCTATACTGCAGAAACATTTGGACCACACATCTGGACCAAGGTAAAGCAATAGACACAATTTACATAGACTTCTGCAAAGCCTTTGATTCAGTGGTGCACAACAAACTACTGCTGAAACTTAGTTCTTATGGCATCTTCGGACCACTGCACAAGTGGATAGCCACGTTCCTGTCAAACCAGCAGCCAATGGTCAAAATAAGGAAGGCCCTATCAAATCCAGAATCAGTTAATAGCAATGTCCCCCAAGGCAGTGTCTTATGACCCACACTCTTTCTGCTTTACATCAATGACCTATGTGAAAACTAAAAGCAGCTGCGTCCTCTTTGCTGATGACGTAAAATTATTTAACACCACCGACAATGCTGCTGCCCTGCAAAGCAACCTTGATTATGTGTCAGAATGGTTGCGCAATTAGCAACTCCAAATTTCAATTAACAAATGCTCTGCCCTACACATTGGCAAAAAAAATCAGAACACCAAATACAAGTTAGGTGGAAATGATCTTGTAGACGACCCGTGTTAAGCCTGGGTTCCCCAACCAGGGTTAGGGAGACAAGCTAAACAGAATGTGCAGCGTTAGTCAGATAGGCACACAGATAAATGAGTGAGCTAAGCTTGTCTGTTTATTAACATACAGTAAAAATAACAGATACGCTTGTGCTATCAAAAATATAGTTTATTCCATTATGAGTTCATAGCATAGTCAAAATAACAGTCCAATAGTCATGTATCATTTAGTCAGTCCATTCAGGGATATTCAGTAAGCAAAATCCGTGCAGAATATCCTATGTCAGTTCACTTACAAATCAGTCCTTTGTTTCTCTCCCGTTCGAACAATGCAGTCTTGATTCCAAGCAGTAATCAGGGATCATCAAAGCCAGAGAGAGAGCAAGCTGCAGTCTTGCTTCTTTTAAAGTGCTTTCACAACCACTCCCTTAATTACTTTCCCATAGTTAAAGTTGCAGACACTTTAACTAACAAACTATGATTACTTAGTTATTATTTTACCTAAACCAGTTAGGGTAAACAATGTTATCCCTAACATTCTCCCCTTTTAGGAAATAATAATAAATATAACTATTTACATCTTTAAATCATATTTGTTACAACTCTCTTTAAACTTAATTACTCCTTGAGCTTTTGTAAATTGGTCTGCAATGTTTTCTTCCGTCATGCAGTATTCCAATTTAATTAGCCCATTCTTTACAGATTCTCTAACATTTAAGTATCTTAAATCAGTATGCTTTGATCTAGTTTTTACAGCAATACTAGTAGCTAACTTTATAGCTGCCTGGTTGTCCTCGTACACAATAATGGAATCTTTAACAGTTATACCCATGTCTAATAATAACTGTTTGTACAAAATCAAGTCAGTGCATAATAATGACAGACATGAAAATTCCGCTTCCATCGTGGACAAGCTAATATGCTGTTGTCTGATTGACCTCCACCCTATTAGTGTCTTACCAAATAATATAGCCATCCCAGATGTTGATTTTCTTGTGTTTATATCAGTTGCAAAACTTGCATCTGCATAGGCACTAAGACTCAAATCACCCTTTGGTTCTATATACAATGCATGGTTGATTGTTCCCTTAAGATACCTTAAAATTCTCTTTAATGATTGCCAATGACATTGATGTGGATCTGAATTAAAACGTGCCAGCTGATTTACACTATAAGCTATATCTGGCCTAGACCAATTGCTTATATATGATAAGCTACCAATCAAAGATTGATATATAGACTTATCAAATTTGGGACTTTGATCATCAGTTTGGTAAACTTCCTGACTCATTGGAGTCTTTGCCGGTTTACAAAGTTCCATTTTATACGTTTTAATTAATTGGCAAATTTTATCTTCTTGAGATATCTTAAATCCATTTTTTGTTTTGTTAATTGTCAATCCTAGATACTTTTTAATTTCACCTAAATGCTTTAATTTTATCTTTTTGGCTAATAATGATATAATCTCATTAGCTTCATTATTAGTCTTAGTTATCAAAGCAATATCATCTGTAAATAATAACAATAATGACACCGTTCCATTATTTTCTCTTTTAAACACACATGGATCTGCTAAACCAGATTTAAAACCTATATTGTTTAATTCTTTCACAATATATTGATTCCACTCAAAGCCAGATTGTTTCAATCCGTAAAGACTCTATTTAAGTTTCCAACAATCATTACTATTTACTTTATTGTCTTTTATACCTATTGACTTTTTCAAATATATAGTGTGCTGCAATGGTGCATGCAAATAAGCAGTTTCTACATCTAAATGGTTAATGATATAGTTTTTCTTAGCTGCCCACACTAATGCTGCTCTTAAAGATGTTGCTTTAAGACTTGGTGCAAAAACTTCATCGTAATCAGATGCAGTTTGATTAAATCCTTGGGCTACCAACCTAGCCTTATGGGTAACAGTCCCATCATTTCCAGTTTTTACTTTAAATATCCATTTGCACCCAATGGATTTTTCTGTTGGAGGTAATTTAGCATCTTCATAAACTTTCATTAACTTTAATGAATTTAGTTCTTTTTCCATTGCTTTTTGCCAATTCTCCTGATCCTTAGCAGGATACATCTTAAGTTCATCTACACTAGTTGGAACTTTAGTTACTTGGCAAACTATACTTGCTTGATATCTATCAGGTGGTCTAGTTACCTGTGTAGTACGTCTAGGTATTACAGGACTTACAGTTGGACTTTCATTTATTAACTCTTCTTGATTATCTAACTCTTCCTGATCAACTGTTTCCTCTTGTTCTGGTCCTATTTGCTCTTTGTGGACTTCTTCTTCAATTGGACTCTTCTTATAACTAATCTGATCTTTCTGCCTTTTGTAGGGTTCAATAATTACTTCATTATTTAAATCTTGCTCTAATCTATTCCATCCTACATGTTCTAGGAATTTAGCACTAGCACTGGTGTAAACTCTAGATGTACCTGGTTCCCAGAATCTATAAGATCTATGATTAGATGTATATCCTACAAAAAATAATCTTTTAGCTCTATGTTGTCCTTTGTGTCTAAGTTGTGAAGGGATATGCACCATGCTGGTGCTCCAAATGTGTGCATGTAACTTAAATCAGGTTTTGTACCATGCCACAGTGTGAATGGTAATTCACCTGTTGTTGAATTAACAACATTATTTAATATATGATTACCACACATTATTGCTTCTCCCCACAAATTGTCAGGTAATCCTGAATCAGACATCATAGTTCGTGTCATTGATTGTAATGTTTGGCCTCGTCTCTCTATAAAGGCATTATGTTGTGGCCTATATGGTGCAGACTTTTTATGTTGAATACCTAACATTCTTAGTCTGTTCTGGAATTTATTATTTGTAAATTCTGTACCATTATCTGTTATAAGAGTTACTAATTTCTTTTTAGTTTTCCTTTCAGCAAATTTTATCCAATTAAAGAGATTTTGATACGTTTCAGTTTTGCTTTCCATTAAATAGCAAAACCCATATCTAGAATAGTGGTCCATTATACTTAATATGTAACGAGCTCCTCCTACACTTGGTTTTTTCGGACCTATTAAATCTGCAAATACTATCTCTAAAGGTTCTTTAGTAGTAAATCCATCAACTCTATTAGCCGGTGTGACCCTAGCTTTGCTTTGATTACAGGCATTACATTGCAAATACTTATTACAAGGTTTCAAACTTATTCCCTTAGATAATTCAACAGTTTTCTTAAGCATTTTAAAATTTAAATGCCCTAGCCTTCGGTGTAACAAGTGAATACATTCATCATGGGGTTTCTTATTTTCATAAACCGTGTTAGCCACTTTTAAACCATTATCATTTAACACATATAATTCACCTCTTAAAGATGCAGTAATTTTCTTATCTTCTTTCTCAATTATGCAGTTATCTCCTTTAAAAGTAACTACATATCCTAGTTTAACCATAATTCTAACTGAAATTAAATTAAACTTAAGTTGTGGTACATGTTACATTTTTACATTCTCTTTTATAAAAGAACAATATGCTATACCTTGACCTTTAGCTTTCAGTTTCCAGCCATTGGCTAACGATATCTGCTGTGTACTCTTGGACATTTTAATATAATTTTGTTATCATTTGTTATACAGTGGGATGCTCCACTGTCAACCACCCATAAATTATTTTTTACAGCTCCGTTAGTATACATGGCTAACTCTAAATTTTTATTTATCTTTTGATGACTTTTTGTATTCTGGTCAGTGTTCTGGCTTTTTTGGTTTTTTACAAAATCTTGCCAAATGTCCTCTTCCTCCACAATTAAAACACTTTTTAATTACGTATGCAGTAGGAGATTCATTATCTTCTTTTTGAGGTTGTTCCCTCCTTAATTCATTTCTTTCAAGCCTTCTTCTGGCCTCTTCAATCAATCTGCCAGTTATATCAGTTAAAGTTAGACTTTCCTTTGGCAATATTTCAAGGGAAGTTACGTAGTTATCATAACTTTCATTAAGGGAAGATAGAATTATGTAGACTTGGTGTAGTTCAGAGAAAATAAGCTCTTTCTCGTGCAGTTCTTGAAAAATGCTTTGCATAGTTTTCAAATGATTCAGCATATCACCATTCGTCTGGAGATGCGTAATGAAAAGCTTCCATGTTAGATTTATGTGAGCACCAACATTATCTCGAACATAAATCCTCTCAGCTTCTGCCAACACCCAACAGCCGTTTTCTCTCCGTGGATATAAACAAGCTGTTGGTCAGTTAAGGTTAAAGCAATTATGCAAATAGCGTGTTCATTTTTATGCATAAATTCTTCTATTTTTAGTCTATCTTCATCATCCTCTGGATCCCATTCTTGTACATTTGGTGGATTTTCAATTATGTTCCACAAACCTTCTCTTCGTAGAAGTAGACTACATTTCATAGACCATGATACATAGTTTGTTCCATCCAACTTGGATATAAGGGACAAACTTTGTAGATTGACTTGTGCCATGTTTTCTTTTATGGATATAAAACTATAATTAATAAAACACAGCTGTCTGTTTACTGTAATGTATAACAACACAAACTCTCACTTTTACATAAATCTGTTTTATCCTAGTTAAACTGACTTTGCAGCCTCTGGGCCCATAACCAGTGTTAAGCCTGGGTTCCCCAACCAGGGTTAGGGAGACAAGCTAAACAGAATGTGCAGCGTTAGTCAGATAGGCACACAGATAAATGAGTGAGCTAAGCTTGTATGTTTATTAACATACAGTAAAAATAACAGATACGCTTGTGCTATCAAAAATATAGTTTATTCCATTATGAGTTCATAGCATAGTCAAAATAACAGTCCAATAGTCATGTATCATTTAGTCAGTCCATTCAGGGATATTCAGTAAACAAAATCCATGCAGAATATCCTATGTCAGTTCACTTACAAATCAGTCCTTTGTTTCTCTCCCGTTCGAGCAATGCAGTCTTGATTCCAAGCAGTAATCAGGGATCATCAAAGCCAGAGAGAGAGCAAGCTGCAGTCTTGCTTCTTTTAAAGTGCTTTCACAACCACTCCCTTAATTACTTTCCCATAGTTAAAGTTGCAGACACTTTAACTAACAAACTATGATTACTTAGTTATTATTTTACCTAAACCAGTTAGGGTAAACAATGTTATCCCTAACAACCCTCACTCCGTCAAGGACCTAGGAGTACTTATTTCAAATGATCAAAGCCCCAGAGCTCACTGTAACAGCATTGCCAAAAAGGCTTTAAGAGTTGTTAACCTTATTTTGTGAAGCTTCTTCACTGAATTGTTAACTAGGGCATACAAAACCTTTGCCAGACCAATTCTCGAATTTTGCATGTCCGCCTGGACCTTGCACTGCATATCGGACATTAACACAATTGAGAGGGTTCAGAGGTATTTCTAGAGAAAAGAACTCCACTCCTCCACTCACAATAGTCCCTATACCTCCAGGCTCGGAATTTTGGGCCTGGACAATCTAGATCTGCACTGCCTGTAGTCCAATCTAAGCATAGTTCACAAAATTGTCTGCTATAACATCTTGCCTGTCAACGACTTCTTCAGCTTCAATCACAAAATACATGGGCAAACAACCAATACAGACTCAAGGTAAACCGCTCCAAACTCGATTGCAGAAAATACAACTTCAACAACAGAGTGGTCAATGCCTGGAATGCCCTACCCAACTCCGTTGTTACAACTTCAACCCCACACAGTTTCAACCTCAAACTGTCTACCGTGGACCTCACCCCATTCCTAAGAGGTCCTTAAAGGGTGTGTGCATAAGTTCACCAGCATGCCTACTGTCCCTGTCTTATTGTCCCCATTTATCTGTATTTATTTCCTTTGTTCCTGTTTATGTTCATACCTATACTTTTTTCCTTGTACATGTTTGACAAACAAATAATAATCATATCCTTTTGTTTAATGCTCATAAATTTGCTAATATATTTCTAGAGTAATATAAATATAAGAAACTGATCTTAATTTATGTACAGATAGCCCTCGCTTAACAAATTATTGCTTAGTGACCTTTAAAGTTACAACAGATTTCTTCAGAACTACTTATGATCCAGTTCCAAAGTTCTGATAGCCATACCACTACCATTGGACACATAATCACAATTTGGGCGCTTGGAAAACAACTTGCATTCGTGGCCATTGGCAGCATCCCACAAATCATGTGACCATATTTTGTTGTTGTTGGTTTCCCGTGTTTACTTCCAGTTTCTGGCAAAATCTCCGTCCCGCCCGAATACAATTAGTTCACTTAATGGCCACAACATTCGCCTAAAATCTATTGCAAAAAAGGTTATAAAATTGGACATGGGCACATAGTGACCCATTTAATGACTGCCACAATTTTTGATGATAATTATTGACTCAATTATGGTTGTAAGTCGAGATCTATCTGTACTGTAAACTTTAAATTTCTTCTTATACAAAGGAGTTAATGGACATGGTATATAGCAGAAAGATAAAAGGTGCTTTTTAAAAGGAAAGATAAGGGGATGCTGAATGTTTCAGTCTTAGACTGATAATATGCACTCATTCTCTGCTCAAGAACTGCCTTTGTAGTAATGTAAACAATGATGTTATTCCATGTGATTGAAGTTTACTGCTATGATTAAAAACTAAGTAGGTTTCCCTATGTGTATTTTTGCTTTTTTGTTCTCTTCTTTTTTCTTTCCTATTTACTGAAGCAATAAAAAATAAAAAAGGCAGAGCCACTTTTGTCTAGTAATTAAAGCACTAGGCTAAAAACTAGGAGACTATGAGTTCTAGTTCCGATCTAGGCGGGATAAAAGATAAGAAAAAGAACAAGTATTAGACCCAAATGCTCAAGCTTAATAAATATTTCCTCTGTTTACTTCCCTGATTATCCAAAACACTGAACATACCTTAGGAATGAAATCTCATTTTAAGTACCAATAAAGTAGAATATTTGTAGCTCATGGTTGAAATGAAGGGTCCTTGGTGCTCTCCAAGCTTTCTTCCTTTCTTGCAGACGTTTCATTACCCTAACTAGGTAACATCATCAGTGCATTGATGATGTTACTTAGGATAATGAAACATCTGCAGGAAGCTCAGAGAGCAAGGACTCTTCATTTTTAAGTTAGTGATCACCAGTGGCTACTCATATGCTTCCTTACTGCTTGAATTTTGTAGGCTGAACACTATTTTAGAGAGTAGTTAATACAAGTAAGAATAAGGGGAACAATGAATGTGGTTTTTATTAACATTTTCCTGAAACACGGGATGAGTGATCTGAATTAAAGTATTTTCTTCTCTTTAACTTTCAATAGTTCTAAGTTAATTTGTTTGGATCGGGTTTTGACAATGGAATTATAATGAGATTCTGTTTCTATTAATTATTTCTGTACTATTTTGAAAGAATGTTTTATATTAGCATTTTTATATTATTGCTTTGTAATTTGTCTCTTTGTTTTCTTCCATTCTTTCAAAAGTAAGCATTTTCTATATATTTTATTCCACCAGTTCATTCACCCCAGCATGTAATCATTTCTTATGTTTGAAGCTAATTCCATTTAATTTCTCTTCTCCATTTGTTGGTAGTATTAATTCTCCATATCTTAATAATTGATAGTTATTATTATGAGCTACAAGTAGATATAAGGTCTCTTTCATCCAGTTTATTCAACTATGAAATTAATTTGTTTTATTGTTTTACAAAGCAGAAATTAAACTAAATCTATCAATAATGCTTTTTTTCTCTCTGACATTTTACCTCTTCCTGTGACAAATCCTAAAATAATAATTTACTCAAACAAAAGTCAAACAATTCTTTTCAACTACAAAGACAGAAATCCTCTGTGATCTTTAGGGCAACAGTTCTTATCAAGCACTTTTGATATTGCTTTATGTCTTCCATTCATTGAGCTAGAATAGATTCAGATAGTTTGTTAAGTAGAACCCTGATGTACTGGTTTAAATTCTGAAACATGATCTGTGTGCAGGGCTATCATCTAAATATATTATAAAGGTTGTTAAAATTTCAGAATTTAATGTTTAAGAATTTATAATATATTACTTCAATATTCTATGAATAGCTTGAGCAACAGATAGGTAAACATCTAGGGCATGACCTTCAGACTCATATTTAATCCAGATTTTTCCTCCACTGTTTTAATATCTGTGTCTTTCTCTTTTTGCTTCCTGCTCTACTTTTTCTAATCTGTGGTTGCTAGAATTCAATACAAAAATGCCGTAACATTTACTTGGCAAGTGATTCAATTGTGGGTCATAAACTGTTTTATTTTATTTATTTATTTAGTCAAGTAATTATTAGATAACAGGTATAAGTATAAACATGGTTATGAATACATGAAATGGATACGAATAAGAAAAAAAAGAAACAATAGGACAAGGACGGTAGGCACATTGGTGCGCTTATGCACGCCCCCTACAGACCTCTTAGGAAAGGGGTGAGGTCAATAGTAGACAGTCTAAGGTTAAAGTCTTTGGGGTTTGGGGAAAAAACCACAGAGTCAGGTAGAGTATTCCAAACATTGACCATTCTGTTGCTGAAGTCGTATTTCCTGCAATCAAGTTTGGTGCAGTTTACCTTGAGTTTGTATCGATTGTGTGCTCTTGTACTGTTATGGTTGAAGCTGAAGTATTCATTGACAGGTAGGACATTGTAATAGATAGTTTTATGTACTATACTTAGATCGGACCGAAAGCAGCATAGTTCTCGGTTGTCTAGGTCTAAAATTTCAAGTCTGGTGGCATAAGGTATTCTGCTACGCGTAGAGGTGTGGAGAACTCTTCTTGTGAAATACTTCTGGACTTTTTCAATTGTGTTAATATCAGATATGTAATGCAGATTCCAGACTGATGACCTGTAGTCAAGTATTGGTCTAGCAAATGTTTTGCATGCTCTAGTTAGTAGTGTGATATTACCAGAGAAAAAGCTGCGTAGGATTAGATTAACAACTCTTAATGCGTTTTTGGTTGTGTAGTTACAGTGGGCTCTTGCACTTAGATCATTAGAGATGAGTACTCTAAGGTCCTTGACAAAGTTAGGGTCATCAACAAGGTCTTGACTATTCAGCTTGTATTTTATTTTCTGATTTTTTTTGCCAATATGTAAGACAGAGCATTTATTTCTTGAGATTTGAAGTTGCCATTTTTTTGACCATTCTGACACATAGTCAAGGTTTTTTTGAAGGGTAGCAATATTGTTAGTGGTGTTGAATAGCTTTACATCATCAGCAAAAAGAATGCAGTTGCTCTTAATATGATCACAGAGGTCATTTATGTAGAGTCTGAAGAGAGTTGATCCTAGAACGCTGCCTTGGGGGATACCACCGTTGACAGGATTTGATAGGGTGCTCCCAATTTTGACCATTTGTTGCCTGTTTGACAGGAATGTTTCTATCCAGTTATTCAGACGTCCAGAGATACCATAAGATCCTAGAACGCTGCCTTGGGGGATACCACTGTACAGGATTTGATAGGGTGCTCCCAATTTTGACCATTTGTTGCCTGTTTGACAGGAATGTTTCTATCCAGTTATTCAGACGTTCAGAGATACCATAAGATTTTAGTTTTAGGAGTAGTTTGTCGTGTACCACTGAATCAAAGGCTTTACAGATGTCTATGTAAATTGCATCAATTGCTTTGCCCTGATCAATATATATATATATATATATATATATATATATATATATATATATATATATATATATATATATATATATATAATATTGGTTGAAAATCTACAATATGAAGCAGAAACTCCCTGCAGCCACAGGGAGTTGCATTTAACCTTCAGATTTCTTGGAAGGATTGTTTTTCCTTTCCTACACAATATTAATATGGGGGGGGGGGGGGGGGGGGCAAAAATAGACAGAATAAGAAGTAAGTGGGAAAAGAGGAAAGAAAGTTAAGGGACCTTCCCAAGCTATGGCTGTTGGTAGATTTCTCTACATAACAATGCTTTCCTCAATAAAAATATTCCCTATTTTATTCTGAGGTATGTCATAAAATAGCGAGGATCAAAGATTAAGGCAAAAAAAAAAAATCCAGAAAGACTGGTGCAAAAGCAACCACTGTATACTCTCAATTCAATAGAAGAGAGGCTATCTTAATCAGTTTGAAATAGAAATAAAATCTAAGATAAAAAGAACTCAAAATATGTTGAAAATTTGTGGAATTATCTTGGTTGTCTGAAATCACAGCTTGGAAGGGACCTTGAAAGTCTCTTCTTCAGGCTAAAAATTCCCTGTTTTTTAGCTGTTCTTCATAGGATTAGTCTTCACACCTTTCATCATCTTTGTTGCCCTTCTCTACACTCTTTCAATATCCCTGTTGTACTGTGACAACCAAACCTGAACAAAGGATTGCAAATGGGGTCTGACCAATGCAGCACAGAACTATAGGGGGCATGCATAAGCGCACCAACGTGCCTACCGACCCTGTCCTATTGTTTCTTTTTATTTTTCTTATATGTATCCATTTCATGTATTCATAACTATATTTATACTTATACCTGTTATCTTACAATCGCTTGACAAATAAAATAAATTAAAATTAAAATAAATATCTTATCCTTTCACCCATATAATTCTGACCTCAAATGACAGAACACTACAGACTTTAGAACAGTGAATAAAATAAACAGTTTAAAAAACAAGTTTTATTGATTTTTTAAAGACAAACAAAACATAAGACATCAAAGTATAAAACCTCCTTTCTCAAAAATTACTTATAAGTTTTAACAAGGCAAATAAAACATTATTTTTTAAGGCATAGTTCCACATTATCACATTTCCATTTAAACACATATATATCTTTTCCAAATTTCTCATTTTTTCTCCCTTCACTTTTATTCAATTATATTTCTTTCTATCAAGGTTTTATTAATTCTCAATCAAGCATAAACACACAAAATACAAAACATAAAACAAGACATAAAAAGATAAAACCTCCTTAATTATCATTTATACATGTCTTTTCCAAATTTTTTCTCCCTTTAGTCTTATTCCTCCAAGGTTTTATTAATTCACAATCAAACATAGCTAACCAAAACACAAAACATAAAATTTCTTTTGAAAAGTGGCTTAGCCCCATGTTACCTCTTTTTTTACAGACCTAAATCAAATTCATGCTCACCTTATACACCATTCATATCTTGTTAACCATTCTATATTTTCTATATAACTTCTCCCTTCTTTTCACTCTCTTAATTATATTTTGTTTATTTCATCTTATTTCAAAATCATTATGTTTGTATCTTTTGTCCGTTCTTTTCCAATCATCTATTTATCTCTTCTCTTTAGCAAAGAATTTCCCCTGTAATCATTTTTAAAGTGTGACACCTTTCCCTAAAGTAACACTTAAAATAATACATAATTTCCATCCTGATTCTGCTTAGTACATTCTACATGTTGCATTTTAAAATAAAAGAATACTAAACTTATAATATAGTTAAGTATATAATTTCCATTCTAATTCTAATTCTAATTAATAGTATAACTAAGCATTAATCATTTTACACATTCTCTTTAATATTTTATTAAATATTAAAATCTATCATTATTAAACATTTTAATATTTTAATATTTTGTTAAATCTTATAATATTCCAATAGACTGTTTCAAATGCAAATACTACAATACTATCTTATGTACTCTTGCAGAATCTTTCTTTAATTATACACTATCCTTTATCCTTTATCTCTAAAAAAAAATATCTTGTTTCAGACCGTGGCTTTTTTTCCCTTTTTCCCTCCCTTTCTTCTCCAGTCTGGTCTTTTTGCCCCCCCCCCCCCCCCCAACCTCCACCTTTTTAGTTTCCCCTCTCTGTTGTAATTCTCTTTTCAACTGCTTTCTAACACTGTATCTTTTTTTCATCTTATTTTTCTTTTTATTGAATCTTAAATTCTCGTTTTTCCTTCCTCTCTTCCTATTTTCTTTCTTAATCGAACTTTTTTGTCCATTAAAAATGGCTTCTTCCTTTTCTTCTTCTTCTTCTCCTTTTCTTTCTTCCTCAAGTATTTGCTGGTACATAGAAACCGCCATTTCTAAAAAGTGGAAGAGAGCTCCCAATGAATCCTTGCCATTTTGTTCTCTTTCTTTTTTCATATTCCATTTTTAGTTGATCCACAGATGGTGCCATTGTAAATTTTTAAGAACAATCCAGATGTTTTTAATCTTAAAGTAATTTGCAAATGTCAAAGTTATCAAACAATCCAAACAGACAGAAATTATTTCCTCTTCTTCTCTTTGCAACTTTTCCTCCTGGGGCAAAATCCCAAATATATTTTAAAGCTGTATTACAGTTAGTTGCTGGTCTTATAATCTTCAAGGCATCTCCTCCAACAAATTTTTAAAGATTTTTTTTTTTTAGTCCTCTCCTTCCCACTTATAACAAAGAGCTTATTTTTACCTTTAAAAAGTAGGTTTTTCTGTGCTCATTTGCTTTCTCCGTAAGGAAGGGAGCACTTTCACCGCCGTAACAACTTCTTTTGGAAACAAATGTATCAATCCGAAAGTCAGGTTTCCAGGGTGTTTTAAAAGTAACTTCTTGGTTCAGCCAAGAAAACTTCTCCTTCTGTCTTCCTCCTGCACAGTCTTATCCGGTTGAAGATTCCTTTGTGGCTGCCATTTCTGACAGCCACTCCACCGCCTCAGGAAAAAGGAGTTTAGCTGGCTAGGGAAAGGGGGTGCGATGTCCCCAGACCCCTGCCTGGATCTCCTCTGTCTTCCTCTGCCCCTTTGGGGCAGCGACAACCCCCAAATCCAGTTGGATCGGGGGTACCTCAGTGGCGAGCGCAGCAGGGACCCGCAGAGAAGCGGATTCCTGCCGCCGCCGAAGCCTTGCAACCAGAAGTTCAACAGTTGTTTATTTTTAATTGGTATGTTCAGCTTTATATTTTCTGAGTTCAGGGACATGGTTTCTCTTAAAAGGTCAATTTATAAATTGCACTAAGAGCATGAAATATTGACACATGTATGACCACCTTTGACCTAATCTGGAAGGAAGATCTTCACAGAACAACAGACTCCCACAGAAGTAGTTGATACCTTACAATTATTTAATAAAGACTATAAGATCTCTGGATTTAGATGACTGCTATGATTTGGTCAGGGTTTAACTGTACAGAGGGTAGGCTGGTTTAACAAATGCAGTAATGAATGGAATATAGTTGGAATTGTTAGTAAAAGGTTCTAGATTTTTTTGGATTTCTTTTAAATATTGAGTTTCAGATTCTTACCCTGAATCAAATCCATTTTCCAAGTCTATAAGTATTTATGCTGCAATAAAGGTGTGTCACAAACAAGAAGGGATAGTCTCTTTATACTAATATAGTTACATAAAATTGGATTAAAAGAAATATATACTTTACATACATTGGAATCTGTGGGAGTAACTGCTGAGTTATTATAAAGATTGAATTAAAATAATTAATTTTGAGAGGGGAAAGGAAGACTTAATTTTTTTACATTAAATTTATTATCATATTTTGACATATTAATGATATCTAGAGGAAAATAAATTGTATTCCAAGAACCAGTTGTTAGAATTTGTCATCAAACCCGAGATTTGCTAGTGTGCTTGTCCAGCTACTTCTCAGTATAACTAAGAGGAAGCCTCTTTCTCTTTTCCCCATTCAGGCTGTGTAGAAAGGCTGCCTGGCATTCAGGACATGTCTAGAAACTAGAAAGCTCCTTTAAGTAATAATGCAGGGAAGACTCCCTGATCAAAAAACAAATATGGCCTGGCATAGTAAGAAGCTGTATCCTGTGAGGAATGCAGCAGGCAGTGGCATTTTAAGTAGATGGCAATGGTGGCATCAAGTAATGTTGAAAGACATGATCATCCTAACTTGCATTTGAACTGGTTTTGTTCAAGAAATCATAGATCATTTCTAAAGTCTAAAAGACAGACTTCTAGAACATTGCAATGGGGCAGTAATATTTTTGTATTAACCATCCAAATAAGGATGAAGTTTATTTAAGGGAAAAGGTTAGAGGACTGCTGCATTTTTGATCCTTAAATGCACACATACATCTGAAATACCTTTTCAGCAAAACAAAACAAAACAAAACATGAAGACTTAGGGCTCACCCTCTGCAGTGTTCAGCTGTAATCTTAAATCACCTTACTAACTACTATCTTGTTAATGCATTGTGGTAAACTACTGTTTCTCGATGCTAATCAAGAAGGAGATCATGGTTTCTATATGTATTTATTTATTTGTCTATTTTATTCTTTAGTATATATAAACAAACAAATCAAAAGATAAATATTTTCATATAAATGAAGATACCAACAAACTGCTATCAATTATATAATCACTAATATAAACATTCTGCCTTTGAAGGTTTGATTTTAATCTTTAAAGCAAAAGACTAAAATGTTATATTTATTTTATCTCTGTTGTACAAAGTGCCTCATTGTCATAACTTCCTTTATGGAAATCTACCATATCAGTCTGCAATTTTCAACCAGTAAAGACCATATACTGCACCTTCCTAAACCGTCATGGTCCAATATACAACAACATCCCAAATATTATTCAAAATGTAATTCTAGAACCCAAGAACATGTCTTTAACAAAATAATATACAAATTAATATGTTGGAAAAATGAGTAAATAGCTGTCCTCACAAGATTTCCTTAATGACATGTTCTTCAATGTGGGGAAAAAAAGCATTTTGAAATTCTTACTTCTGAGACCGTTCTGGTATACTGTAAATTATGAATCTGCAAAGACCAGGAAGAAGAAAGAAAGAACATCTGGAGAAAGACAATAAACTCAGAGCAGAATATAGTAGGAATCTTGCCTAAATTAGAACTTATGACATTATTACATACCTTTGTTATATCAGCATTTGTATTCAAGGGTATTATTAATTTTATTTTTTTTAATCTCAAGAATTTAGGGACTTAATTGATGATGTACAACTTTCTCAAAACTAAATATTCTATTAGTTTCCCAACTGAAATGAGATTTGGGCTTGATTTCCCTTGATCAAATTTAGTGTTACTTTTGTTACAGAAGAAAGAAAATATTTTCATTTTTTCTTCTAATATAATGCAACCTATCCAACTAGGAATATATCTTTTTAACTTAGCCTATCCCTGCAGCCAAACCACTAATTATATATAGCAAGCTACTAGGCAGGAATGTTCAGAGATAGTGGTAAAAGAAAATCACAAGAGGGTGGTCACCTTCAATATGTGTTACATCATCATGGCAGCCTTTAGACTAGGGGTGACAAACCTGGGGGCCGGATCTGGCCCATGGGGTGCTTAGATCTGGCCCAGAGGCCCTCCACGGGAGCAACGAAGGACTGGCTGGTAGTGCTTCTGTTAGTGAAAACAAAGCTCAGGGATGACCGGGAAGCCCCTACTGAGCTCTGTTTTTGCTGGCAGAGGGTTGCAGGAGGCTGTCAGAGCCAAAAATGGAGCTCAGAAACCCATCTTTTCTGGCAGAGCACTCAAGCCACCACAGGCGCTCCCACACGAGTGACATCGAGCTGGCCATGCCCACCCCAGCCCCCCAAAGTCAAACACAATGCTGATGCAGCCCTCAATGAAAACGAGTTTGACACCCCTGCTCTAGGTTTTATTGACCATACCCTGAGACACCACCATCACCCCTGCCACCAGATGAAACTCCAGAAGTAAAACACATTACTACCAAAACAAAGCATGATGGAAAGGAATAGGCAGCAGCAGCAAGACAAAGTCATTATAAATTGCAAGTTGTTTCACATGTATGCTCATCTCTGCTGAGTTGGTGTTCATCTCAAGAATGCTCAATAAACTAACGTCTTTGTCTCAGGGAAAGGACTTTTTGTTCTCAAGAAATTGCTAGCAGGCTGTGAAGCAGCACAAGACAAGCCCTGCTGCAAACTAGCAAAGTGAGAAGACACTGCATTACAGATACGATGTACCTGTTACACATACAGATCTAGAATGCCATGTTCATGCACCATTCTCAAAGTTATTTTGCTAAAAATAGCACAATGCGCAAAAAATTTATATATTAAAATTGGCACATGAAAAAGCAAAGCAACATCAGCTTGGCATGTAGCAAAGAACAGAGTTAATTTTCTGCCTGTTTTTCTAAGATTGAAGACTAAAGCAGGATTTTAACAGCAGAGAGGAAATTTGAAAACTGCCTCACAACAGTTATAAGAAAGATAACTTTTTCTACAGTGGTCCTACAAATTTTCAAAATGATTTGAGCTGAGTGGAGGGAAAGTGTTCATTAGTGGGTGAAGTGAAGATGCAGGGTAGCAGTAACAAGGAAATAGTTCTTTATAAAAGCTCTGGTAACAAAAACTCTGCTGGTCAAGTCCACAGGTATCTCTGTACTATAGTTTGGGTGCAGCCTGTCCAGTTGGGATCTTAGTTTCCGGCCCATTAGGAGTTCTGCTGGGCTTTAATGTGTGGTGACATTAGGTGTGATATGTTGAATTAGCAATAGTTTATCTGTTTTTTCCTGCCAAACTCCAGGGCCCATCTTGGCCAGTGTTTCCTTGGTTGATTGCACCTTCGTCTCAGCCTGACCATTACTCAAGGAGTGTACTGGTGCTAAGAGGGGATGGCGGATTCCCTGTCCTGCTAAGAAACTTTCTAATTCAAAGTCCCTTCCATAAAGGTACTCATGGAATCTCTTGACTCTTGCCACTGCAGCCAGAGGTTCTTTCTCTAGGTGGCTGTAGTTCCATTTGGCTTTGGAACATGTTTTTGAATAGAATGCAATTGGAGCTTCATTACCATTTGGCATCTGGTGGCTAAGGATGCCCCTTCTCCAAAAGGGGAGGCATCACAGGTTAACATGAGGGGCCAAGTCTCATTGTATTGTATACGAATGCTATTCAATGTTAAAAGTTATTTTTGACAGTGAATGTAGCTGTTTCGTTTCATCCCCATTTCCAGACTGCCTTTTTATTGAGTAGTCTGTGCAAGGGTTCAGCAACAGTCGTTTCTGTGGCAGAAAAATACTGTAAAAGTTTAGTAACTGGAGGAATGCCTGAAGTTCTGTCTTATTTGTTGGCGTGGGGGCTTCCTTTATAGCTTTTAATTTGCTGTTGGTAGTGTGTATGCCCATCCCATCAATTAGATATCCCAGAAATTTGATTTCGGGCACAGCTATGTGGCATTTTTCTTTTTTAACTTTAAGCCCATTTTCCTGAAATCTACTCAATACTATTCACATCCAATGGTTTAATTGCTCTTTGTTGCTGGTGGACATGAGGACATCATCAAAGTAACTCACCACCCCTGGAATGCCCTCTAGGTGTTCCATTATACTCTGGAATAGTCCTGGAGCCACGCTCATGCTGAATTGCAACCAGCGGCACTTAAATGCTCCTCTGTGAGATACAATAGTCTGTGCTTTTGCAGTTACATCATCTACTGGTAACTGCTGATATGCCAGGGCTAGATCAAGTTTTGCAAAAGTTTTTCCTTTTCCCAGGGAATGTAACAGGTGCTGTACAATTGGCACAGGGTAGACACTTTGTTGTATTGCCCAATTTATGGTACATTTGTAGTTGACGCATATGCGTACTGAGCCATCTGGCTTGACTGGGGTAACAAGAAGTGTCTCCCACCTAGCGTGGTTAACCGGCTCCAAAATCCTCTAGGCAATTAGTTTGTCTAAGTGCTCATCAATTTTGGGTCAGAGAGCAAAAGGAACACTCCGTGGCTTCACTCTGACAGGGGCAGAAGTGGGGTCTAGGCTGAAAGAAATAGGGATCCCCTTATACTTGCCTAGACTCCCATCAAAGATGTCCTGGAACTCTTGCAGCAGTTTCTCCTCAATATCATCTTCTTGGGTGATATTGATGCTGGTCACTTCCAGCCCCAGGGCATCGAACCACTCCATCCTGAGCAATTTAAGATGACCCGCAAAATCCTTGAATGCAATTTTGAAAAGTCCGCTTCCCAGCACTGGAATGCAGTTTCCTTGGTAGTCTTTTAAAAGTATCTTTTGAGGCTTTAGTTGCTATCTGCTTATTTCCGGGACTGCCTTTTTTTGTTTTTCCAGGACATCATGGATAAATAAATCCTGTGTCCATCTCCATATCACATGGAGTGCCCTCAATCTAGATTAATACATGGATCTTTTTTGAGCAATCAGCATCAGAATGTCCAACAATTGTCTGGTGTGTTTCTCCCATTTCAGAGGCTTGGTCATCCCCTTGTTTGTTCTTAATGAATGGGGACCAGCAGGCTCCTGGTTATGAGACATATGGTCGCATAGGGGAATTAGGTTGTCTCAGATAGCTATTTTCCCTTTGATTGGGGGTCCTACCTTTCTATCAGATTGGATGTGATGTATTTTGTTGTCCTTTTCGGAGGGTCCTCCCAGCTCTGTGCTCTCTTGGTGTACTGTAGTCGCTTCCTTTGATGTAGTTGCACTGTTTACTTTTTTCATAGCTACAGCTGACTGTTGGGAAGCTTCTGTGTTGGTGGCTTCTTCTAAAGCAGTTTTAAATGTGATTTTTGGCTTAGCTAATAGTCAGCTCTGCAGATCTAAGTCTCTCAAGCCCAACAGGAGCCTATCCCTCATTGCTTCATCCACGTTGAAGAATTCGCACCTGGTTGTAATTTCTCTTAATTTTGCAACAAATTCACCAATCGTTTCTCTTTCCTTGTGGTCCCTTCGGTAAATTTCATGACACTTTATCAATGATTAAGCCACCAGTGTGTAATGATCTCGTAGTGTTTTCTGTAATGTTGTCCATGTTAATGTCTTTAATTCAGTGGGTGCTGATAGGGCTTTAGCCATCTTAAAAATGGAGAGTTCCTATTTTCTGACAAATCCAGAAAGTCATTTCCTTCCAGGAACATAGGGAACCGCTCCATGTGTGAGCTCCAGTCTTCGGCAGCTGGGTTAAATGGAGCCGGTGGGCCAGATGGCAGTGAGGACATCTTGGTTTGGCTGTTTATCTGTGATGGCTGATGATGCCACCAGGATGCCTGACCAGTTCAGTTGTGTCCTTTGTTCTCTTCAGATCCCACCTTCATCACCAGTGTTGAAAGTGGGCAGAGTGAAGATGTAGGACAGCAGTAACAAGGAAACAGTTCTTTATTAAAGCTCCGGTAACAAAAACTCTGGCTGCAGCACAGCTTGGCAGTTCCTTTTAAACAGGGACCTATCCAATACTTCAGTCACTGACAGCCATTCAGTACTTCAGTCACTGACAGCCATTCAATGAACCAATGAGTGAAGTCTTACATCAGACTTCCCTCTCATTGTATACTCAACAGAAAGCTCTATTACATGACAGAAAAACAGAATACAAATATCCCAAAAAGGAATACATAGACTATTTATAAGGACCATTTATAGGAGTTATAACTGGTTATTATTGGTTGACTATATGCATCTCCCACTTCCAGAACATATTCTGTACCACAAAGTCTACAAATGCGTGATACACAAGCAGCAAGGCATGGTAAATCACCCTGAGACTAAATTGTAATTTACTGAGTTAAAGATGATACATATAATGATTTTATGTTAATCATATATTCAGTTTTTGTGTGGTGATGCTAGTAGTAAATAATAACTTGGACAAAGCATCTTACTGAAACTTACTGAAATCATATTATCTGCCTGTAATCAGCATTAATACATTAAAAAAACCCATGTTTTATATATTATATAAATTCAAATCAGAAGATTAAGGTCAAGTAATCTCTGCTTTTCAGACTAGTTATTCCTCTTCTGCTGCAACAGAGCCAAAGGTTTTCAGATCTTCTTCCTGGTCTAGTCATTGGTCAGTGACTATTAATGAGAACTAGCAGGAAAATATTAAGAACATATGGCAATTAAGAAATCAGCTACTCACCCCGTGAGAACCACCACAAAATCCATCACATTCCACCCATTCCTTAGGTAGGATCCCTTGTGGAAAGCAAATCCTAAGGCAATAATTTTAATTCCAGCCTCAAAACAAAATATTCCAATGAAGTATGGTTCAGTGTCATCCTAGAAAAGATTATGTAAAAATATTATTATTTAGTGATTACATTTTATTCCATATTTTCTTCAAAGACCAATTCTAATCCTGTATTATTTTCATTAAGCCAAAAACAGGTATGCATATCTGATGGTTGTATACCATTTTTTCCCTACTACCTGCGGACACCCCTGCCATTTCTTATTGTAAAGGGGATGAAGAGTCCAAAATATCTAAAGGGTACTAGAGAATTAATTTTGGGGGCCAACTCGTAATATGACTGGCATAGAATTACCAAGGAAACCACATAGTGAGGATGGCTCACCAGGACCTTACCTTCTGATTACATCTAGCTGGACATGAATATATTCTAAACATTTTCATCCTACTTTGCAAACATGGGTAGACCATCTTGCAAATCCTTTAAAATCAATTAATTGCACTAATGTAGGCTTCTATTGCAAATTATGTTTATAAAAGATTGACACCATTTACCATACTGGGGACTAAAAAACCATTGGGAGAAAAATAATCGTGTTGCATGATCATATATGTATTTCCTCACTCACTACAAGTAGTCCTCGAGTTATGACCACAATTAGGACTGGAATCTTAGTCATAAAGCGAACCAATTGTTAAGTGAGACTCTCATGTGACTGTTTTGCTGAACAATCGCAATCCCTCCATTCACGGTGTCCCACAGAGTGGGGGAGACCTTGAGAGGCCTCTTAGGAGCTAAAAATCCTGTTGAACTCCAAGCAAGGTTTTTCAGAGTGGAGAAACACTTGTGTGTAGCCTGCACCATGCTTCCTTCTCCCTGAGGCACCAAGTGCTCCTTTTCTTACTATGATGCCTCTCTGTTCAGGAGTTGAAAACCCTCCTTGCTGAAATCCAATTACGATTTTCAGCTCCTGTGCAAAGTGACACATACATGCAACCTGCTCAGGGCCTCCCTCATCCACCTGAGTCACCCCACACGCCTTACTTTGCTTGGATTTTGATCCCCTCTGAAAGATTTGCCTGCTGAAGGATTTTAGCTTTTCTCCTCCATGCACAGTACTCTTTCTGTGGGCAGGGCGGGAATGAAGCTGTAATCTTCATGGTTTGTGCTCCATTAATGCACCCTATGGAAGCAGTTCAGCTGCCCTCCATGCACCAGGGAGAACTCCTTCTTTATGGTGCAAGAATGAAGCTGAAATTTTCAGGACTTTGTCTGTTTCTGCATCCTTAGAAGGCATTCAGCTCCCTTCAGCAGGCAGCTCTTTCAGGCAACCCCCAGAGAAGACATGTATGTAGCAGCTTGCAACCTCCCCTGCCAGTTTCCACACTAACATTCTGACATGACTAGTGGCAGGGCATTTGGCAACCAATCATAAGTGTGAACAGGTTACCAAGCACTCAGATCACAATCACATGACTACAAGAGGTGCTGCTGCAACATTTTATTTTGCGGAAAGTGCTTTACAGGCCATAAAGCACACTGAGGCCAAAATGTTTTCAGACAGTCGTTAACAAAGGGCCATGAGTTGAGGACTACTTGTAGATACTTGTCAACAGATCAATACAATGACTGGAAAGTGGAACAAAATCTCCTTAAACTTCTGCTTGAAAATTGGTACACTTCCATTTCATAGACAGTTCTTATGTAGACTTCATTGAGCAGTGCTATACTTTGATATTGGAAAACTAGCAACTACTGTACTTCAGTTTTGGCTCTATTCTTAACTGTATACCAGATTTTTTTAGTTGGCAATTCTGGTTCCATATAACAGATGATGTTCATGAAGAAAGAATATTTCATCAAAGGATAGGGCAATTTTACTGAAACTTATGAAAAGGGGGAAGATCTTGACATAGGGCCACAGCTGATGAAAAGAGGCTGCAGTGTATGCAGCTGCGTTCATATTCAGAAAACTAGGACACTCCTAAGCAGAGATGTCAACTGAAGAAGGCTATGTAAATGAAACAGACGAAGGCTTCCTGTCTCTGCTGCTATGCTCTGAGTGATCCATGCCTGCTTTAGGTTGATGGGGTTTTCAAGTGGCAGGTCCAATCATAGGCTGAACCAGCTCCATAGACTGGGGCCAACAGTGCCTTTCTTGTAAACAGGATATTACTCCAGGTTGACTTTGCACCTAACCTTTATACCTTCTATTCTATTCTGTTCTGTTCCATTCCATTCCTTTCGCTTCTATTTTATTCCCACCACAATGATCTTGGTGGTATGTAAAAGATAATAAATATACTAAATACAAAACATGCATTCAAGAGTAAAAATAAAAATAATGGAAGACCAAATAGGGGCAAATAGCATTTCTATTGCATTATCTAATTATTTAATACAATTATTGGAAAGTACTCCATATGAACAGCTTCTGGAAGATCAAGGGGTGGACCAAGCCTTATTTCCAAGATAATGTGTTCTAAATATGAAGCTCATGACAGAAAAACACTTTCTTTAGGGCTCCACATCCTCCCTTCCTTCCTGTAAAACTACTGGGAAACTGAACTACTCCAAAGAAAAACACATGACTGTCACAATGTATTGGGCCAGAGATTTCCTGAGGCAAATGCTTCCTGAGGCAAATGCATGATCACTATAGAGGCCATAAACTCCCAACTTCTTCCAAACCCAAATCCTAAATTATGGAGGTGGAAATCATCTACTCGAATAAACAAAGATCCAAAACCAAGAATTAGGAATTCAGAATGGATTACTGCAGATAAAGAGTAGCCAATTCACAAGCAGGATCCCTAGCTCATCTCTATAGCATACCTGGCAATGTTAGGAATAGAAAATCCTGATCAAGAGAAAAATATCTAAAGAACACTGCATCTCCCTTTTCTCAACCTTAGCAATAAGCTTAACAAAATTCCTCAAACATTCTGGACACATCTTTAAATTCAATTCCTCCGTGCATTCCATTTTGAATATGTAATTGTATCATTTATTTTGTAGAAATCCATCCACAATGCTACCTTAAAGCTTTGAATGTGGATCTCAAATCACATGTTGTATTAGGCCACAAATTACTTAATTTTACTGAAAATGGCCCTCCAGAGAACTAACAATTTTGTTTTCTACAGTAGAGTTTAAGAGGAATGAGAATTATACTTACCAATCTTTCTGACATTGGTGTCTTGTCTCCATCAGGTAGATGTTGCTCCAGAGCAAGGACAATGCAGTTTGCTATGATAGTTGCTAAAATCATGTATTCAAAAGGAGTAAGGCAGGGTTAAGGAAAGACTCGTAGGCAAGTGGATTTTTATGCATGGTCAAAAAAGAAGTGTTCCCAGTATCGCCCACTTCTTATGCCAATGTATTCTATTATGAGTTCCATAAACATCAATGGGTTCTAAAAATACCATTTAGCTTAGAACTTTACTATCAAAAAGACCCATTTTAAAATCAAATTTCTGACTAAGAATGTGCCTGGATATAGATTTCATTGTGCTATCATCATAATTCATTTATACATTTTTATTAGGGCTCCTGATCATATTATTTCCCACTTTTGATCCTCTTGTGTTTTCCCATGCTTGGTCTTTTTTCCTTGCTCATAAAATCCATTAAAAAGAATAATATAGAAGAATTGCATATTGATTTTTTATCTGTAGCACCGTGTGCTGTTTATTGGGAAGCATGACCATATCACATTTTCCTCTTGATTTACTGACATGGAAAAGTATTATATTAGAACAGTCTAATGGACATTAAGCTTTGTGAACTAAAGTCACTGGATCCAACTACAAAGAAATACTACTACCCATTCTAACACAATTTCTGAGGAAAGTGGACTTAGCTTCCTACAGAAATTCCTACGGAATAATTACAGCTTAAGGTCATTGCACATTATTATATAGCAACAAACTGAAAACTGCCCTCAATGTATAACTGTTAATGTACTGTAGCTAATACTGTGTGATACCTGATGTGTTCCTTACAATCACATTTTATATCATTTTTATGTACAGCTAAAAAAGCACCAGATGAAACAGCCATTTAAAACTTATTAGATCTTGCTTTGCAGGAGATCATTGCCATTTACCCAAGCATTAACATGCAATGATAACGGAAGAGGGAGGGGGGGAGAGGAGAGAGGGAGAGACAGGGAGAGAGTTAGTATAATTATCAACTCCAAATTATAATTTGGTCTGAAGTCAATTTATAGAGAATGTGAAGAAATAGGAATGATCTATACTCTATTTGGATATCCTGGATATCACTTCAGGAATAACAGTAATGTCTTGTCATGACTTCTTCCTTATGTAGATATCAATGCATATTTTAAAAGGTAGACTTTTCATATTAGAAATTCTTGATTAACAGTAATCAAGAGAGAAGGCTTGAGGGACTGGCAGATGATTTGTCTTCACAATTGCAATACTAAATTTTGAAGATGATCTAGATTATTTGTATTTATCCTCAATCTCTTTTGACAGCATTTAGAAGATCAGAAGAAATTACTGTTTTAGAAAGAATAAATATCAGAGCAGGGAGCCCAGTGCTATCTAATAAGGTTAAAAACAAGATTCAAAAACTCCTATTCCTGCTTTGATTTCATTTCATATGTATATGTCTATATGTATGTTCTTATATATTTTCATACATAAGAAATGACATCCTGATCATTCATCTATAGATCATTCATTTATAGATGAATGGATGGAAAATTATTTCTTTATATATTCTTTTTCTTTTATATTTATAAATACATAAATATATGTAACTATATAAAGAAAAGAAATATATAAAGAAATGACTTCCTATTTATCACAAGCACAATTTTAGTAATTTAAGAATTAAATAGCAACAAATGGTTTCTTTTTTTCATATCCCATCTCATATCTGCAGTCAAATCCTCATAATCTCATTATTTCAGTCCTCATCAGCAAAAGTCCATTAAAGGTTACCAGGAATAACATATCTATTTTACCCTTGATAAAATAAAACCACTTTTTTATTATTTTAACAAACTCAATCTTTAATCTCTTCAAATATCATAGAACTTGGATTCTTTTCATTTTTCTTTGCCTCTTCTCACAAAATTCTTCAAAGTAACGTCTCTTTTCTAAATTCAACATAAGAAAATATTTGTCTGTCCCTTACTTGGCCTGTTATTTGTATATCCCTTTTAATAATCAAGACATCAGCTGGTTTCTTTTATATGTCCCATGAAGCATCTTTTTTCATATCATTCATTATATCATCCTGTCATTTTTAACTACATTTTCAAATCAATCTCAATTTTGTCAGATAAAATTTGTTCTCTTTTCATAACACTTTTAAATACACTTTTTCTATAGAGACAGAGAATCCTATAATTAATTTCTGGATCCATTGTTCAGAAATATCCTTCAATATGTCCTATGTTAAAATATTTTGCTTCATTTGTTATTAATAAGTCAAATTTAAATGTTCTTCTTCTTTAATTGAGCTAACTTTAGTTCCTTCTGGTTTTATCTAGTGTCCAACTTTTGAAGTATCATCTTATCATATTTTTAAGAGAATTTTAAAAAATCTTTTAATTAATTCCAAAACATTATTTCAATTCCATCTGGCTCTTACTCTACTTTTAACTTTTCAAAATCAAAATTCTGATTACAATTTTTCTGTTTTTTTAATTAAAAAATACCCTTAAACTTCTTTCTCTAAGGATTGAAGGGAATTCATTTGGTATTTTCAGACTGGTCGTGGCAAAGATTCCCAATAGCTAAAAAGTAGTTAAAAAGCAATTTCAAAAAAATAATTAGAAAAAAAAAACTATGTGAACTTAGTGTTCTTTCAAAGGTGCTGAATGCAGTTTGGGAAAGATGACTATTCCCTCATCTCCCAGGGCTCTAACTATGCAGAGACTTGCAATCTCCTTGTGAGGAGCAATGGTCTAAAGCAGGGCTGTCAAACTTCTGGACCAACAGATGGATGCGTCACACACTGGCTATGCTCATACCTGGTTTAGCAAAGGGGAAAAGTCCCAATACATCATATGACACTGACGTGAGTTTGACACTCCTAGTCTAGACTATTTTTGGTGATCTTAAGTCCTTTCCTTGCCTGGAGAGAACTTATTGAGGAGCCTGTTTATTCAGTAGCTCTTTATTCCACTGCAGTCATCAGTTCCTCTTGTTGTTGAACTGTTTTCCATCTGTCATTTCTTACCCAGAAGTACCTATTGTGAGTTCATTGTGAGTTCATTCCCTTTTTATGTTTCACAGATATGGAAACAGGAACTTGAATTTTTGTGGAATTAGATGTAATGAAATGGGCATATTTGTATGTGGTGAGAATTGAAAACATTTTTTTAAAAAAACTTATTTAATTATTTAAAACATAGTATAAGATAAATTCAATCATTTTTAGCATATACCAGGCAACTGTATGAGCTGGAAAATATATGTCCACTAAGTGTATTGGAAATATGCTTCTCTTATTTATTCTCTGTGGCCCTATCTAAGAGATACTGATAATTATACCTGTTAAATACATTCTGGAAGTGAAGGTCAATATAACCTTTGTATAGCTATGCAACCACTCTTAAAGCAGTTTCCTGTGATGAATTCTGTTCTGCAGCTTTTTTCTCCTGAGTGATTAATTTATTTAACAGACAGCTGCAGACAGCACTATTTCCCTACCACATGTGGCATTAAATATTTAATATGGCCATTTTTATCTCATCTTTTAAGATACTAATCCTTCCAATGTGGGTCATAATAAGAACTGAAGCAACAGCAGAATAAAATTTAAAACATGAACCAAAATATTATATATGATAGGATTAAGATCAAGAGAAAATGTTCATACATCTTATGGAAGAATATGATTGGTCAAATATTGGTCACGTTCCTGGTGGATGATCAAGATAGCTACCGTTAATGTTCTTCTACTTTTTGGAAAGTATTAAGTAGACAGTAATGCAGTATTCAGACTTTCTGTACTCACAACTAATGTGAAGGCACAAGTACTTGCATCAGTTAAGCTTCTTTTTTTTTTTAAAAAGACTTAGGAGTTGAAATGGTGTTAACTGCATTTCACCAAACTATTCACCAAATATTACATGACATCCTGTATGATAGCAAGAATTTGCTACTTCTGTAGGATTCTAAGTAGAGGACATATTTAACTTTTTGAAGTCCTGATCAGAAGCCTCCCTGAAATGTATTTCAATGGTGTTGCTTACAGATTTAGAATTAGATCAGCTACTTATTGGACTATCATCTTAATATAACACATCTGTCTGTACACCATCTTTTTCTAATATAAATTCTGGGATGGAAAGAAAGGGCAGAAAAGCTGCGTTACTTGCATGTAATTGTTAAATGGATCTAAGCAGGTGGCGGCATTGGTCAAGTTTGTCTGAACTGAGAAGCTAAGTCACATTGGGATGGTTTCAATACTTAGACAGGAGTCTTCCAGTTTCTCAGAGATGTAGACTAACCGGGAGATTGAAAATACCAACAATTTATTAACCCCATTAAAACTGCATGGCTAATCTAGGAAATATAATTGTGACTGAACGAAAGGAGATTCAAAGCAAACTATTTCTTTTAGAAAAAAGTTGATACTAGTTCAGCCTGTCCCTGCCTCTTGCATATTGGTTCACTCAGGAACATGTGCCCAGAACAGGTCTCCTATGAGATTCGAGCAACAAATAAAAATCCAATAGTTCAACTTTTCTTTATAAGTTTCATATTTATGCTGGAAGAATCATGCACCTGTTGTTTTTGCTTATCACTTAACTTTTTATAGCACTGCTTTTGTCCATAAGTAATAGCAACCAAAATTAGGAGGGGTCATATTTGCTGACTGCTGACTTTTTTCAAAACCACAGCTGACCTTTTTATTGTCTGGTTGTATTCAATGCTGCATTTGACTTATAGACAGAGGGCTTGAAGCCTATACTAGGGCTATTTGTTTTGCCAGGGGTTTTTTTTCAGAGCATGGGGAGAAATATTATCTAGAATGTACATTTATCATGTCCCAATACATGACTTCTGACTATGGCATTTGCTATCTAAGTGTGTTGCTAGGACCTGTTGTGGGAAACAGCAAAATTATCTTTGTCGTGTCCGAAAGGAAGGCTCTGAGGCAGTGACTATCAGTAACAGCTCTTTTTATTGAAGACGTGAACCGAACCGCAAAAGAGAAAAAGCCTCCGGCTTTTATACTCTTTTGCCGCGGCGGCCGCGGCCAATGGCAGCGATTCAAGTCTCCCGCTTATGGTTTCAGCCAATCGCGGGAGACTTCAATCGGGCCAATCGGCGCGGCTCGCCTGGCCAATTAGAAATCCCTGCGCCTTAGCCAATCAAGGCGCAGGGATTTCGAGCAGTCCATTTTTAGTACACAACACCCCTCCCCTCTTGGTAGGGTCTTTCACGTGGTGTAATCACGCAGGTAGGCGGGGCTACGTCGGGTCCTAGTTGACCTGCGCAGCTCATTCTTCTGTTGTAGCTCGGCCGGAGCGGTCATCTTTTTGGCTGCTTCTGGCTCTGTGGGTACCGGCTGGATGGTCGGGCCGGTGCTCTCGCCGTGGCTCCCGCCTGGGCCTACCGGGTCGGTTGAGTCACGGATTTTGCCGCTCCCGCTTGGCTTTTCCGAGTCGGTAGAGTTGGCTGGACGGCTCCTCTCCGGATGGGATTCGCGGAGGCAGCGATCTGGTGAGTCTTTACTTTTTTTCTGCGTTTCTTTTGTCGGGTCTTCCCTCCCCCCTTGGTTCGTGTCTTGGGGGTTGAGGTTAGTTATTGCCCGTGACCGGAGTTGGTCAATGTGTCGCTTCCAGGCTCGCCCATCGACGGTTTGGAGCCGGTATGACCGTGGGCCTGTGGTTTGTGTTATGACGGCTGGGATCCATAGGGGTTCCCCTGTCATATTTTTAGCGTAAACCCAGTCGCCTGGTTGAAAAGTCCGGTACCTGGAGCTTGAGTCCGGGGGTCGCTCCGGGTTATATGTGGGGTGTAGACGATCGAGTGGTGACCGCAGCTTTCTGCCCATCAGGAGCTCTGCAGGGCTTTTGTTTGTTGTGGTGTTAGGTGTGATGTGTTGTATGAAAAGCAGTTTATTAATTTTTTCGTTGATCTCCCCGTGGTCCATTTTCCGGAGGGTCTTTTTTGTAAATTGGACCATCCGTTCCGCCCTACCGTTCGCCGCCGGATGCGCCGGTGCTGTCAACGCGTGGCGGATACCTTTCTCAGCCAGGAAGCGTTCAAATTCGAGCGAGGTGAATTGGGGCCCGTTGTCTGAGACAACTACGTCTGGGAGGCCATGTGTCGAGAATAGTTTACAAAGTTCTTTAATGACAGCCTCCGTGGTGGTGGATTTCATGTCAGCCACCTCTAACCAGTTCGAGTATGCATCTACTGTGATCAAAAAAGTGTGTCCATTTGTGGGGCCAGCAAAATCTAAATGGATTCTGGACCAGGGTCCCCGTGGTATTTCCCAGTCCCTGGTGGGTGCTGCGGGTGGGCTGGACCTGGTTTCCTGGCACCGGTGGCACCTTGCAACCCATGTTTCAATTTGCTTATCCATCCCTGGCCACCAAGCGTAACTCCTGGCCAGGGCTTTTGTCCTGACGATGCCAGGATGCCCCTCATGTAACATTTCCAAAACTCTGCTTTGTAATTTGCACGGAATTACCACCCGATCTCCCCACAGGATGCAACCCCTTAACAGAGACAGTTCAGTCTGGCGCTGCCGGAATTTCTTAAAAGTCTCGTCAATGTCCTTTTCCGGCCAACCTTTCTCTAACCAATGCAAGACTTTCGCCAATTGTCTGTCCCTACTGGTTTCCCTGGCAATATCGGATGCGGTTATGGGCAGGCTTTCTATGCTCAGGGTGTTAGTTGTAGGAGCGGGGTCAGGTTCCGAGTCCGGCAAGGGCGAGCGGCTCAAAGCGTCCGCGTGTGAAATTTTCTTTCCTGGCTTGTGGAACAGTTCGTAGTTGTAGGCCGCCAGGAATTCAGACCACCTAGTCATGCGCGGTGACAAGATGTTTGGTGTGGCCCGATCCCCAGCGAGGATGCCCAGCAGTGGCTTATGGTCGGTGACTATCTTGAATGGGCGGCCGTACAAGTACTCATGGAAACGCTTGACGGCGGCAACTATAGCCAAAGCTTCTTTGTCCAGCTGGCTATAGTTCCGTTCCGGTTTTGTTAGCGTTCTGGAAAAAAATGCAATAGGCGCTTCTCTCTGGTCTGGGAGGGTATGGCTGAGGACAGCGCCGACGCCGTAGGGCGATGCGTCGCAAGTGACAGCTAGGGGTAAAGTCTCACTGAACTGTATTAGAACGGCGTCGGAGGTGAGGAGGTCTTTGGTTCCCTGAAAGGCGGCCTGTTCTCGTTTCCCCCAAGTCCATGCTGCCCTCTTGTCTAGGAGTCTATGCAAGGGCTCCGCCACCGTTGCCTTCTGAGGTAGGAAGACATTATAAAAATTTAGTAACCCTAGGAATGCTTGTAGTTCTGTTTTGGACCTCGGGGTGGGGGCTTCCTTGACGGCTTTAACCTTTTTAGCTGTAGGGTGGATGCCCTGTCTGTCTAGGAGGTAACCCAGAAATTCTATTTGCTGCGTACACAGTTGGCATTTTTCGCGTTTGACCTTAAGTCCTGTCTCTTTAAATTTTGTCAAGACTTGTCTTAAACGGTTCTCTAATTCGGCTTCGTTTGGCGCCGCGATTAACACGTCATCGAAATAGGGCACCACCCCCTTTATGCCCTGTAGCAAACGTTCCATTAGACTTTGAAAAATGCCTGGTGCCACGCTGACTCCGAATTGGAGTCTGTTGCACTTGAAGGCCCCCCGGTGTGTCACGATTGTTTGGGCTTCTGCCGTTTCTTCGTCCACAGGCAGTTGCTGGTATGCCTGGGCGAGGTCAAGCTTGGCAAAAATTTTTCCCCCTCCCAATGAGTGCAGTAAGTGTTGCACTATGGGCACTGGGTAGGCGCTTTGCTGTAGCGCGCTATTTAGGGTGGCCTTATAGTCCCCGCAAATCCTCACGGACCCGTCTGGCTTTACTGGGGTCACTATAGGGGTCTCCCATCTGGCGTGATCTATAGGTGTTAATACCCCTTGCTTGACGAGTTTGTTGATTTGTTCGTCAATTTTTGGTTTTAACGCAAAGGGTACCCTCCTAGATTTAAGTCGCTTGGGGGAAACCCATGGGTCTAAGTCAAAGGAAATAGGGGGCCCCTTATACTTGCCCAATCCTCCATCGAAGACCTCCTGGAACTCCTGGACTAACCGCTGTTCCCAGGCTTCCATGGAGACTTGGTTGACACCTGTCAATGCGATGTTCAGTGGGGCGAACCATTGCAGGCCAAGCAAGCTCGGGCGGTCACGATCGACTATCGTGAGTGGAAGCTGTTCGGTTCGGCCTTTGTAGGTTACGCTAAAGTTTTTGGTGCCCACTACTGGCACGCGATTGCCCTGATAGTCCCTTATGATGATTCTCTGGGCGGGTACATTTTCCTTCTGCAGGGTGGGCACTAGTTTTTTTATTTCGCGCCATGCAATCATGGAAAGGTAGGACCCGGAGTCCACTTCCATCTTGCAAGGCCGACCTTCGACGTAGACTTCAACGTATATCTTTCTGGCGCCGTCGGAGATGGCATGGCCGATTGTCACCGTCTGGTGGGTTTCTTCTTTCCGCCGACCGTCGCCGCTTCTCTGGGGTCTTTGCTTCTGGTCCCATCTGCCTGCTGGCTGGCGCTCTCTGGTTCTTGGCGGGCTCTCTCTCCTTCTATCCTGCTGCTCCCATTTTGGCGGGCTGCGTGTCTTCTTTTGGCGGCAAACTCGGGCGATGTGGCCCCTTCGGTCACAATGCCTGCAGACCGCGTCAAAGAAACGGCATTCGGACCTGGGGTGGTCGCCGCCGCACCCTGCGCAGTTGGTCCTCGACCTACGACTGTTTTGGCTTCGCTGGTTTCCGCGACCCGCCTGCATGCGATGTGTGTCCTCCTCATCGTCTGAAATGCTGGAGGCTGACTGGTAACCGCCGTAGTGTGCGGCCGCTTCGATTCTTGCATCGGCCGACCTTGCGGGGTTGTTGTTGTTTGCGCCTTTTGCCTCGGTTCTCCGCATGGTGTCTGCTGACGTGCGGGTTGCTTCTGCGGCCGCGGCTGCGGTGATGGCATCGGCGAGGCTGATGTCGCCTTTGGCCATGAGTCGGCTCTGGAGTGTCGGATCCCAAAGTCCTAGTACGAAACGGTCTCTTATGAGACTGTTCAATCCCTCAAACTCACAGAGCCCGCCTAGGCGCCTTAATTCAGCGACAAAGTCGCTCAGTTTCTCGTCCGGTTTTTGACATCTCCGGTAGAATTCGTTCCGCCGAATTAGGATGGGGACCTCGGGAGCATAATGGCGCTTTAGTATGGGTTCGAGGACGTCCCAATCCATGGCAGTCGCGTCTGCCGGTTTGGCCAATGCCTTGGCCATCTGGAAAACCTCTGGTCCACAATGCGTCAGGAACACGGCGCGTTTTAGCGGGCCCGGGGCGTCCTTCATGCCGGCACACTCCAAATACATCCGGAATCTGTCTGAGTAGGACTCCCAGTCCTCGGCGGCGGGGTTGAAGGGGGCGGGCGGTGCTATTTTCGCCATTTCGTTGTCGCAAGTTCGCCTGTGGACACGGGGTTCGGTTCAGGGGCGAGATCCCACCTTCGTCGCCAGTGTCGTGTCCGAAAGGAAGGCTCTGAGGCAGTGACTATCAGTAACAGCTCTTTTTATTGAAGACGTGAACCGAACCGCAAAAGAGAAAAAGCCTCCGGCTTTTATACTCTTTTGCCGCGGCGGCCGCGGCCAATGGCAGCGATTCAAGTCTCCCGCTTATGGTTTCAGCCAATCGCGGGAGACTTCAATCGGGCCAATCGGCGCGGCTCGCCTGGCCAATTAGAAATCCCTGCGCCTTAGCCAATCAAGGCGCAGGGATTTCGAGCAGTCCATTTTTAGTACACAACAATCTTGGTGGTATATCTCTTCTCAAACTTAAATAATATGATTTTTCTGTGAAGATTATCTTCTCTCTACAGGTACTGAGCTGACATTCCTGTCAGTGTTTTTACACAGGGCAGGGAGGCTACAGAAAGTCTGACATCTCATGCATTAAGCACTTGTCTTTTTTTCTTTGTTAAAGTTACATTCTTTGTCCATTCAGCATGTTGCTCAACATTACAATTTTTAATGATTATCATAGTATTTTATGTCTTACTGGGAGCCAAGATAATCAGTTCTTGTCACAGCTGGTACACTAGTAGTTGAACTATGCAGAAATTATAGGATTTGAAAGGTTGCTGCAAAGTTCTGTACCCCCTCCAAAGAGGTCTGGTGTTCTTAGCTTAGCTGCAGCCTGATATAGTAAGAACTGACTTCATGCTGTGCCAGCATAATAACAGGAAGGGCAGCTGCTGTATTAGTACTACCTAAGGACAACCAGCTCAAGGGAGCACCAATTAGAGAGAAAAAAGGAGCAATTGTCTCTCTTTTGTTCTAGACCAAACATTGATCAAGCAAACATGCACTTTTCTATTATTTTCAAATATAAGAATCACAGTTTTCAAAATACAGTAATAGGTTTCCTGTAATTGAATATATCAAACAGCAGTCTGGGGAGCTTGCTGGGTTTCTTTTTATTTTATTTTATTTTTTCTTTTTCCCCTTCCTTTTTTACAATTAAAGTGTAAGCTCTGGGCATGTGAGAATTGAGTTATGTGAGCATCCAGATTGGTATTTTTTTTTAAGGACTAGGAATAGATAGGTTTAGAAATGGTAAAATAAATAACAGAGGTGTTTATAAAGCATTGATCCTAACAGCCCACAGGAAGAGATGAAAATGGCCCAGATTTCAAAGGAATCAACGTTTAAATTGTTGAATAAAATTGAAAAATACCACAAGTATATCAATGTTATTTTCCCCAGAAACTGCATTATATCCTTCAACTACTTTCCCCCAGAACTAGTGTTTCTCTCTTCCCAGGTCAAACTTCTCCAGGAGGCATCTGAACATAGACAGCATTTTTCAAGGAACCTTAGGGTTTGCTGTCACATGTAGGTCAGTCAGCTGTCAGATAGGTGAAGGGCTGACATTCAAAGCAATTTGAATCCCATTACAGTACTCCCTCCTGGTTTAAAATCTGCCTAGCTGCTAACAAAAAAACGCGTTGAGGCCCTGAATCTGCCCTAGAGACTATCTTCTTCCTCTCTTAAGCTCCCGCGCTCCCTCCTTCTTCAATTCTTGCCTGTTTCTGAGGCAATTGCCGCCACTTAACGATGGCGAGAAAGGGGTGAAAATTGCTCTTAGCTAGCAGCAGATCGCCCGCCAGCTCGCTCTGGAAAGTGGAGCAGCGAAGGCAGGCGCGGAAACGTGCCGCTGGGACCAGCCCAGTTCTTGGGGTGGGCTGGAGGAGCGGAGACTGCAATGCGCGTCGCCTGACTCCCAACAATACAGCACAGTCAGCGCTGAGCCACGGAGCTTCGCTGCAGGCCCCTCCTGCCCATTGATTGGCTTTCGCGGAAAGAGCCTGAATCAGCGGATCTGGCGGCGGGGAAACGGAGAGCAGCTGGGGACGCGGGGGAAACGGACGTCAGCGCCAGATCCTTCAGCGGGAAGGCGGAATGGGCGAAGGCGACTCGGGTCCAAACGCGTGTTTAGCTCCTCAGACTCCCCCTCCCAGCCTTTCAGGTGGTCCCGAGGCGGGAGGAAACTACCTTGTGCTCTTGGAAAGTCATAAAAAGAGGCGGCCGGGGAATGGGTGGATTTATAACACAGGCCTGGAATCCTGCTTTTGCAAGAATGCAAGGCGCCGTTGCCTTTTATTAAAGCCCTGAAACGAAAGGAGTAAGAGGAGAGCGCGTTCATCCCTGAAACCTTTTATATCAAGTTATAGCAGCGGTTTGAGCTTTCATGGAGTAACAGAATCTGCATCCTCGGTAGATTCCCACTCCTTTTCTTATTTTTGAGGCTTTTCTTAATTCCCTTGTCGCCCATACAGGCTTTCACACAGAAAGTAGTGTGTACAGCTCATTCCACAAAGAAATGGCCAGCAGATCAAAAAACACTGCTTTATCATCTGCCCTCCCACTCTTGCCAAGACTGGTAAGAAACTTAAGAATATTTTTTAGTTTTCAAACTTCAAAACCTGAAGCTCTAGAAGGTAATGACCCTTTGTTCCCTCACATTTTGTAACTAATTGCCTTCATCTAAGAAAATATATACTTAAGCACAGATTAATCTTAACCAAAAAAACCAACCCCACGTTAACTTGATTGAAATGCAATGCAGAGAAATTACTGGAAAGTATTAATGCAGCACATACATGTTATAATATGGATGTAATACAGTTGTACATCTCATGCAATTGGAAATAACCATGCATTCATCTTGAGATGTGTTATACTGTCATAGCAGACAGAAAGGTCTGGTCTCCAAATGATTGGGGGTAGATTTGTGAGTGTTCCTAATGAGGAATTGGGAGGGGAGTGGATCTGTCCATTTAGCACATCTGTTCCCAAAACCTCTTGATTCAGACCACATCAGTCTTCTGACCACAATGCAATCCATTAAGGCAACAGCATGGTTGACCCCAAAAATGTCATTTGTGCGATTGCTTAAGTGATGCTGTTGCAAGATTATTTGTGCAGCTCACTTCAGCAGTCTTTCCATATTTCAGATTTTGCATAACACCCCTCTGGGGAAGGGAGAAATCTAGAGAGTATTTCTATTAAGTTTATTGTTTAGTGATCTTGAATTCTCCAAATTAGAAGACAAATAACTGATCTTTTTTGCTGGCACATCTATTTAATAAGGAAAATTTCTATATTAGCCACCTAAAGAACAAGGAATCCTAATAAAAGGAGTTGTAAAACCAAGCAAAAGGAGCAAAAGCAATGGCATAACAGGTGGGAAAGTTGAGAAACATCTGTATAGCAAGAGCAGTTATTAGGTATTTAACCTATTTTCAACACATTGGGAGAAACTTCAACAAGTCACTCCCCTTTGTTTAGCTTGCTTAGCTTGTGAGAAAGACTTTGCATAGTTTTCCTTGGGTTTGCAAAGTTGTGTTTGTGGGCCAATCCAAATGATTATTCTTTACTCACAGTTGCAGGGAGAATACCAGAGAGAGAAGCTGGACTGACCTTAAGTTAATATTGTCAACCAAGCTGATTGATAAAAGAAACTATTATACCACAATAAGCCACATTAATAATATAAGGATTTTTAAATGTACAAGCAGATCTCTGCTACACTCACTGAGAGTTGTAACAAAATTAATAGTAAATTTATTGATTTCACCTATTGTTTCTGGCAAGCTATTTTTATTTATATACCTCATTTAGCGAACACATGCTTTGCCTTGTCATATTCGTCTTCACTTAACTATGTAAGGCAGGTTGTTATTTATATTTTACAAGAGCAGTGAAATCAATCTAAAGTAAGCCATATTAAACTGAACCAAAATTTCTCAAGATTAAAAAACAAAACCATAACACTATTTATAAGGGCAGAATGGCCAAAAACATGAGCTTGCAAAGTAAAAATTGCCCAGTTGAAAACTCCTTTCAGCTATGAATTAACTATATAGCCTTAAGGAAACCATTAAATCTGTGTTTTTCCTTGACAATCTATGAAAAATAATCCATTTCATAAAGTTGAAAGAAGTACTAAGACAGTGTGAAAAACCCAGAATATTCTAATATAATAGCACTGCGAGCCAGGTATTTTCCTCGTTATGTATCCATTATGGTGGATGTATGAGTTATAACTCTTATTCAAATTAATTGCCTTTATTGTATTTCCTCTTTTTTCCCTTTCTTATGTGCTAGTGCTTCTGAATTAGAAAAGAAACAAATTTTAAATTATTCTAGCATGGATTCTATAAATAATTCACTGGAGGTGGGAATGAGGAGCAAGCTTCAAATGTTAATGGCAATCATATTGTATATGAAATAACTCATGTTAGAACCATGAATGGATTGTATATTAATCTTATGGATTAAGCCTCTGGTAATGATCTCAGGTAGAGGTTAGTGGAGTTATTTAAATGGACAAATGTTTAGATTATTGCCACAGCAGAAGTGAGCTAACTGATAGCTGAATATAATATCCTATTTTTAAAAAAATATTAGAAATGAAGCAATGGATAATGTTTTAAAATCATATTGGGAAAGAGAGTTTAACATTTTTCTTCCCTATCAATTTCACAAATCAATCCAAAAATGATTAAAACACATGTTACTGATAAAATTTGTAAACAATTGCATGATATTTACATGCCTTGCTCACAGGATCAACAGCAGTGCCAAAAGTGATTTTTCATCAGAAAACAGAGAACAAAGAGAACAATGCAAGAATATCTTGTCCTAGTGCCATAGACTCTGATCTGAATTTCCTGTTCTTGACTGCTAATATTTTAAAAACAATTTGGAACATGCTATTTCTAATTTTATCTATTTAATTTTTAATTTATAGAAATGAGCATACATCACGAAGAAGGGTGGAAGCTCAGCAGTATGACCCAGTTAGTATTTCCAGATCTGAATTGGGATTCTGTTATTCCAGGAAAAAATGAGAAAGAGGCATGTCTACCAATCCCAGCTACACCATATTGAACTAGATCTATAGCAATAGCACTTAGACTTATATACCACTTTACAATGCTTTACAACCCGCTCTAAGCAGTTTACAGAGTCAGCATGTTGCCCCCAACAATTTGGGTCCTCATTTTACCCACCTTGGAAGGAGGGAAGGCTGAGCCTGGTGAGATTTGAACTGCCAAATTGCAGGCAGTCAGCAGTCAGCAGGAGTAGCCTGCAGTACTGCACTCTAACCACTGTGCCACTGCGGTTCATAATGTGTTAGATTTATATATGAGAATTAGTATTTCTAGACATTCTGCCAGTTACTAAAACTCTTAGAAATCATCATCTCACCCATTCCTTAATTATTTAAATTAGAATATAATTAGAATAAAATAAATTCGTATCATCTGTATGACAGTGACTTCATCAGGTAGATAGTGACAAACATTGAATAGCCCTTGAGCGGCAAAACCTAGCAAAAAGCTCCATTGTTACATCAGAAAAAGATCAGATTCTGTGAGACTCAACTCAGTGCAGAGCAAAAATCAAACTTTCCTGAATTTAACAAGATACTTCCATCCTTCCCTCCTGAACAAATTTTTTGAATAGCCAAAAAAAAAAAAACCCAAGAAAATTCCAACCAGGACTGCATGATTATATTAGACAATGTATAATCTTGTTCTATTCAGTAACATTTTTCCTTGATCATATAGGGTAAGGGAAATATCATCTAAATTGGTTTGGAACTTGAATTCTACTTACATACTTGTCATATTTACATACCATTATTTTGGTAAAAGTAGAGTTAAAGCCCCTTAAGATCAAGTTGAACAAAACAATTTCAAAAAATATGCTGAAAATGCAGAAACAAATGCCAATTCAATAGTATTCAGAACACTGGGAAGAAGAGATCGAAGTTAGCAAACTGCATTGTACAGATCCTAATACAAGGTTATTTCATTCATGGATGAAATAAAGATTTACCTGAGAAATCTTCCAAAGTCCTTTCTATATAATAGGCAACACTTTTGTAGTACCTTGGCCTGCTCTTTGACCCTTTTCCTTTTCTTCCCATCGCTCTATCACTTGGCTATTTAATTTGGGGGACATTGAACAGTATGACTGTTTTGCTGATACAGCTATTCTATATTCTTAAATCCCAATTAACCCTCATCTCTGGCAAGGTAAGTAGGGAGCATCACTTGTCTGTAAGTTTTATCATTTAAAAAATTCCAATATTTTATGTCTCTAGCAAAGAGAAGCTTTTACTTTTGCAAACTATATTGATTTAATCCTAGAGGCAACTGGCAGTAGTCCCAGGAGCTTAATCAATATAGCAGAATTCTACAGCATCTTGCAGCAAACAGCTGTCTCCCTCCCTTTTGAAATGCTTCTCAGTCTAAGAATATGTCTAAGACTGGATAACAGAGTCATACTGTTACATGAACAAACGGCTCCTGAAACCCAATTGGCACAAACAAATGACACAAGAAGGATGCCAAAAATATGACAAATCCATAGAGATGTGTTTTATCAGTTGCTGTTAATCATGATAATTCAAATGGTGATTAATGACAACTGATAAAACACATCTCCTTTGATAAATCTGAAGGTTCTTCCACTCTTAGAAGGACTATGCCTGATGCTGGAAAACAGACCAGCAACAGGAAAGACTTGTTTAATGCCATTTGGCTAGTCAGTAGTAGAAATGAAACAAAACTATATGATGAAACTTTGGATTTACCAAGCAAATTCCTATGTTCACATTTTAGATGTATTTTAACTGGTGGGGAATCTGAACTCAAAGGACTAAGTAAGTAGCCAGAAATAAAAACCACATACATTCTCTTTAAAATGATTAATAAAGCTCTTCTGGAGAAAACAACAGGAGTATCTATGCTTCTACTTAATTAATTGTATACAAGTAGTTCTAGTTCACACAGATTGGACTGCAAATAGCTGGAAATTATGGCCATTGTAGACCAACATTTCTGGATGGAACCAGATTGGATGGGACTACAAACTAAATACATTAATGAAGAATATTAGTGATTATTGAGCAACAATTTTAGAGAAAGTACCATTCTATTCGGCTACCTCTAAAAACAAATTTTGCTGGAAGGGAAAATGAGACAATGGTATGTTTCATCAACATGGTTTTGTAACAGATTTTCTCTTTATAGTGTACAATAGTAGTATTATTGTTGCTGCTGAGAGACCAATGATTCAAATTTATTTTACTTTGGAGCACTGCTAAACTAAACATATGGCTAAACCCGTGAGCTCCAAATGATGACACACAACACAAGCCTCTTTCCCAGAGGAAATCTTGACAGATCCCTGAGTTCTCCAGTGCCGTCTGTCTCCCTTCCACTTCCACTCTCACTCTCTCAATAAAGAAAGCAGAGTGGAGAAATGTCCATTGCTAGCTCCAATTTTCTCTCCCCTCTTGATATAAATTCTGCTGAAATGGAACTTCAAGCCTCATGACAGCAATATGGCAAGCATTCGATTTCCTGTCCAGGCATTTCTTTCAGAGTTGTTCTAGGAGCTATAGCAGCTCACATCTTTTATGCCATTTCTTTCAGTGCTTCTTACATATTTCACACCTCATCTTACCTGAAAATATGTCACACTTTTCAATATATACAAAGCAAAAAAGCTGGTCAGTATACAACTGAACATGCTAAGTACTGTTAATGATAAGCCAGCCTTGATTTTAGTGGCAACCCACATTCAAAGAGTCATCACTCTGCCATGTTTTAATTAATTTATATTGTATGTATTCCTGTCCTACTTTTGAATCATTTGTAGCTTACAATAAAATGTTTCAAGCAATGAAGTAATGGAATGAATTAAATGTATTAAAAGCAGCAGTGGACTAAATTGTAGGCATAATCATGAAATCAAGAAAAACTTAGGTAGCAACATAGTAAAGGATTAGGAATCCCATCATAATGCAGCCTTGTTTCTTCAACACTATAAAAAAAAGATTCAGCACTCTTGTTCATTTGTCATATACAATATATTCTCTCCCTTCACTTTTCAGGATGGAAAAAAGATCCAAGTCCTGGCAAGAGAAGAAGAATGCTTAATGGCTTATTAGACTGTTCTTATAAAACATAACACAAGTTCCGCAAAGTAAGTAGGTCTTGCCAGTGGTTTCTTGCATCAAAAGAAAGGAGTAAGGAGAAAGCACTCTTCATAGCTTCCCTAGGCACTCCCTCTGTACATCTTAACCTTACAATGAAATTCAGCACCACATACATTAGAGCCAGTATTAATGGTAGAGAGAAATTGATGTCTATTGGATGGAAACAAACCCATACAATTCAGCACATACACCATCCCTTAGCAATAGAAGCAATATGTCTATGGAGATTCTCAATCATCCAAGTCAGGGGTGTCAAATTCACGTCATCGCATCATAACGTGACATATTGGGAGTTTCCCCCCCCTTTGCTAAACCGGGCGTGGGTTCAGAACAAGCTGAGATTAGCAAAGGAAGCTAAAATTAACAAAAAAGGCTTCTTTAAATATGTTTGAAGTAATATATTTAAAATAAAAAAGATAAGAACAATCAGTATGCTCAATGGAGAGAGCAAAAGACTAATAAGTAGTGAAGAAAAAGTACATTCAATGTTTAATTAGGTTCCCTCTCCTCCATCAAAAAGGATTTTGTCTCAAAAGGTAATTGTGAAGAGTAGATGAAAGTGTGAATTGTTTTGGACAAGAAACATGATAGGAAATATTTCTTTAGATCAGTTGAATTTAAATTTTCAGGACCAGATTGATTACATTTTAGGGCACTGAAGAAACAACTGATGCTCTGATGAAATCTTTATCATCTTTGAGAAATTCTGGAGAACTGAGAAATGGCAGATGATCATAGGAAAGCAGACATTTCTATCCTTTTTTTTAAAGGGGAGGAAGTAATCCAAGACACTAGAGGCATTGTTACCTGGGAAGATCCTAAAGCACATGGTTTGGCTACAAAGTATGTTTGAAAATTGACAATTATCAAAACATTGGCATGGATTTAACAGGAACAGATTTCACCAAATAAAATATATCATTTTCATATTTTATATTTATGACGTGTCATTGTAGATGACATAAAGTTCGGTTATATAAAATTCAAAATAAATTTGATAAGATAAAATGGAGGGAGTGAAATATAATGGGAAAATGCCTAAGTTATTTACAGAATTAAACCTAATACACAGATATAGGAAAAATTGGCTTAGTAATAGCACTAATGAAAAGTATATTGGAACAGTAATTGATTGCAAAACAACACGAGCCAGGAAACTAATGTCATGGTAAATAAGTCAAATATAATTTCAGACTGGATCAATAGTATAATTTTCAAATCCAAGAAGTAATCATATTTTCACTACGTGATACAAGTATTTTATTCCATTTTAAGCAACGTGTTAAGGATGCAGAAGCATTTTAATTTTTAATTAAAAATAAATTTAGGTCAACGATTTTATCAGAAATCTACAAACAGATTGGAAGAGCTGGATGTTTAGCCTTGAGAACAGACTATATACTATATAAAGTATGAAAACTATATAAAGGGATATAAGTGGGTATGTGATAGCACAAATAGTTGAAGGGAAGTTAAATAAAAGAAATGCAAGACCTGATTGTTTTTGCTCCAGAATGCAGGAGGCAGAAAAGCAGATTTTGATTGAATGCAAGGGTGGGGGGAAGACCCTGACAGCGAGAACAGTAGTGGAACCACTTTTTCAAAATGATAATAATCTTTATTCAATAGATATAATGACCAGTGGTGCTTTAATTTTGACTTTTGCTACACTGAGCATAAAATTGGGTTTAAGGACTTTTTTCCAAATTTAATTTGAAACTTTATTTTATGAATAGCCAAGATTGAAATTGATGGAGCACCAGATGCTTTTTTTTGAGTTTCTAATCACAGGCCTAACAGGAATATATTCATATATACACAAATCATAGTAATCTCAAAATCACTTGTTCATTCACTCTAACCTTTCCTTTTCTCAGCTTTCTTTACCTTCTAAGGGAAAGCAGCATATACATTATATAGCACATAAGCAAGCTGTGCTGAACATGGCAGATGCACTATTCTAGCCAAAGTATTGCAGAAGTTGAACCGCTTGAGGCAGAAGATTGGTTCAGCAGTAATTGCAGCTACACAGCTCTAAAAGAATAGAAATAGAATAGAACAGAATAGAATAGAATTCTTTATTGGCCAAGTGTGGTTGGACACACAAGGAATTTGTTTTGATGCAAATGCTCTCAGTATATATAAATGAAAAGATACTTTCATCAAGAATCATAAAGTACAACACTTAATGATAGTCATAGGGTACAATAAGCAATCAAATCATACTAGGCAACAGTCAATATAAATGCAAGCGACAAAGTAACAGTCATACAGTCACAAGTGGGAGGAGATGGGTGATAAAGAGTGATAAGAAGATTAACAGTAATAGTAGTGCAGACTTTGCAATAGTTGAACAGGGTTGAGGGAATTATTTGTTTTGCAGAGTGATGGCTTTCGGGGGGAAACTGTTCTTGTGTTTAGTTGTTCTGGTGTGCAGTGCTCTATTTTGAGGAAAGGAGTTGAAACAGTTTATGTCTGGGATGTGAGGGGTCTGTAAATATTTTCACAGCCCTCTTTTTGACTCATGCAATACACAGGTCCTTAATTGAAGGCAGGTTGGTAGTAATTGTTTTTTCTGCAGTCCTAATTATCCTCTGAAGTCTGTGTCTGTCCTGTTGGGTTGCAGAACCAAACCAGACAATTATAGAGGTACAGATGATAGATTCAATAATTCCTCTGTAGAACTGTTATCAGCAGCTCCTTGGGCAGTTTGAGGTTTCTGAGTTGGTGCAGAAAGAACATCCTTTTTGTGCTTTTTTGATGACAATTTTTATGTTAGGTGTCCATTTTAGGTCATGTGATATAGTAGAACCTAGAAATTTGAAGGTCTCTACTGTTGATACTGTGTTGTCTGGTATGGTAAGAGGTGGTAGGTAGTATGGGAAGGTTTATTCTAAAGTCTACCACCATTTCTACGGTTTTGAGTGTGTTCAGTTCCAGATTGTTCCGGTTATATCATGAGGTAAGTTGTATAACCTCCTGTCTGTATGCAAACTCGTCATTGTCTCGAATGAGACCAATCATTGTTGTGTCATCAGCAAACCAATATTTTAACAGATGGATTGTTTGAGAGGCAGTCATTGGTATATAGGGAGAAGAGAAAGAACACAGCCTTGGGGGAGTCCTGTGCTAATTGTACAGGTATCAGATGTGATTCTGCCTAGCTTCACCTACTGCTTCCTGTCTGTTAGGAAGCTTATGATCCACTTACAAGTGGATCATACCTGTATTCAGGTACCGCTAGTTGGTTTAATTTACTTAGAAGAATGTCCAGAATGATGGTACTGAATACTGAACTGAAGTCTACAAAGAGGACCCTTGCGTATGTATTTGGAGATTCACTGTGTTGTAGGATGTAGTGTAGAGCCATATTAACAGCATCATCTGTTGATCTATTTGCTCGGTATGCAAATTGCATGGGATCTAACAGCAGATCCGTGATGGTTTTCAGGTGGGACAGCACTAGCCTTTCAAAGATTTTCATAACTACAGATGTTAGAACAACTGGTCTGTAGTCATTCAGTTCCTTGATGGAGGGCTTCTTTGACACTGGGATGATAGTAGAGCGATTGAAGCAGGAAGGAATATAGCACATCACTAGTGATCTATTGAAGATTTAGGTGAAGATGGGGGCCAATTGGTAAGCACAGACTTTTAAGCAAGGAGTTATCTTGTCTGGCCCTGGTGCTTTTCCAGGCTTTTGTCTGTGAAATAGATCTTGCACTTCTTTTTCTGTGATCACCAGAGGTTGTGAACCCAATGGGTTGGGGCCAGTTGTAGGAGGCTTGGCTGTTGTTGGTGTGTTTGAGATGGGGGTTATAGAGATAGGTGGCTGTAGTTTCCTTTTAAACCTGCAGTAAAACACATTCAGGCCATCTGCTAGTTGTTGATTTCCTTCTGCCTGGGAAGGAGGTTTGCTGTAACCAGTGATGTTTTAAAGAGTTTTCCACATGTTTACTTGTTCATTTGTTGAGAACTGATTCCTTAACTTTTCAGAGTAGCTTCTTTTTGCTGCTTCTAATCTTGGAACTTATCAGCAAGAAGCACTTTGGGGCTTCTGATTTGAGCTTCTTTGGTGACAGACCAAAATCTGCGATCGTGCACAGTTTCGATCTGTGCTCGCCGCTGGAGTACCCTGAGCTGGCTGGTTTCGGGGCTAAGCCACTCCGTAGAGGTGGTGAAGAGGGGGCAGACTGCCAGCAGGGTCGAAGAGAGTCGCATTTCTCCTCCCCAGCTGGCCATTACTCCCTTTCCCGAACACGGTTGCAGCGGTGGTCAGAAATGGCCACCTCAAAGAAGAACTCGACTGGAAAAGAATGTGCAGGAGAAAGATAAGTTTTGGCTCACTGGGTAGAACTGAAAAAGCAACAATATAAGGTACCCTGGAATTTGAATTATAAAGAACAGCATTTTTCCCAAAGAAGACTTTGAAGCGGCGAAAGAGAGAGGGAAGGGAAAGGATTTGGTTTTTTTTCTTTTCTTCCCTATATTGACAACTAAGCGATTTAAGCAAGAAACCGGCAAAAATCCACTTTGACATTAACAGGTATTTAAGCTGAAAATAAAATGTCAAAGGGATAATAAAGATTTCTGGATTCTCAAAAATTTTTAAAAGAAGGAAAAAATCAAAAGGGTGGGATCTGGAAAAATGGAGGAGACCACCTGGAAGTGAAAGGAATTAACAGTGAAACTTAACAAGATTCCTAAAAGATACATTTTAACTGAAACTTTGTCACAAGATAAGAGAACCCCAGGAAGAGAAAGTGGAAAAAAGAAGCAAGAAGAAACAGCTTTGGATTATTTGGATTACTTGGTGATTTTTGGATTTTTGGCTATCGGCTCTAAAGGACTAAAATTAATTGGATGGTTGTTTAAAAGTTTTTAAAATGGTATCACCCTTGGAAGAATTGAGAATGGAACTTAAAAAACAGAAAGAAGATGCACAAGAAGGAAAAGGTTCTTTTGGCTTCATATTTCAGTTTTTATAAATGGAGATCCTGAACTATGAGAAACAACAAGAGATGCCTATAGGACAAGAAGGGCGGGACAGAGAAGAAGCCATCTTCAATGACCAAGTATTTCTATGTGAGGAAAAGAAAGGAAAGGGGCGAAAGAGAATGAAAAATTTAAGATTTGAAAAAAAAAACCCCAAAAAGAATAGTTTGAAAATAGTTTGAAATTATGTTCCTCTTGGCTTCTATGTGCTCACTAAGAAAGGATTTTTCAAAATGACCATCAGAGCATTAGTATTTTGTATATTATTATTAACATGCTCTGATGCTAAGGAGTTCTATTCCCACTCCCCACCTGAAAAGAACTCTGTTCCAAATGCAAAACACAAGCAGAGGAGAGGAGTTTCAGTTTTAGTTTCACAGCACCAAGCAGCTTTAGTGCAGAACAGTTGAGTTAAGCCATGCCCAGGCTCCTTGTTGTCTCCTTGCTCACATAGCAAATACTGCTTCAGTTTCCAAACAGCCCTCAACTCTCTCACACACTGACAGGTCACTACCCATGGTATACCGATGGATGCTGGTAGAGAGGCAGAATTTCCTCCCCTTATTGTCTTCCCCAAAACTAAGCCCAACCATATAGCGAAACATGGGTATTGAGCTAGTAAACTATATAAATTAAAGTATCAGGCTGCTGTATCTTCTTCATGTTTTTGCTCTGTTTTTCTACACAGCTCTAGTTACGGATATAAAATTCAACTATCAAGCCTAGTTTTTGCTTTCTGCTTTATCTGTGTGTTTTTGCTTTTGGAAATGAAGATTACAGGAATCACTTTGCATTTTTTGCTAAAATTAAGCCTTTTGCCCTGTCTTGGTTAATAGCCATAAGAAAGAGAAGGCAATTTGTATCCTGCTTGCAAATTATATCCAAGTGGTTTTAAGACTCATAGTTCATGTTGTTATAATGATTCATATTATGTAAAAAGCTCTTGCCAGTGAGGTGCTGGCATTTTGATTTATAGTATATCAGACTAAAAGCTCTACTGAATTGGGAAAATCAAGAATCATAGATGCTTCAAGTGGAGTTACAGTAAGTCAAGATAGCTGCTACTCTCTTATGCAACATTGCTCTTAAAACCAGCAATCAATGCAAGGCATATTCACAAGTGATGAATAAGAATATTTAGTCTGTGAATATTGACCAAGGAGTAAACTTCAAAGAAAATGTTTTAAATTCAAATCACCCTGAAATATAAAGCTATGATGCAGAAGAATGAAATCTCTGAGTTTAACACTGTGTTTCCAAAACGGCCAAGGGATCATATCTGTGGTGAAAAAGCTACTACTTCATTCACAAAAAATGTAAGCCAGAAATCCAAGGCATGACTTCTTATCCAGAAGAAAATGGAACCCATATTCCCTTAAAAAGCTACTATTTCATTGATCATTCTCTTCTAAATATCTAGCAGGTCTTACAAGCGGTTTACACCATAACAAAGAAACATACCAGCTAGGAGTAATGTTGATTGTTTTTCCATAAAAATCAAATAGGTGTGCTTAGTCCCAACACAAAATAGAAGGCTGGGACAAAACAAGCACTACTATAGTATACTTGATATATGCAGAATTTTACTACAATCCACAACCTATAGAAGCAACAAAGCTTATGAGAATGAAGGGCTGCCTCCTGGGGTGAAAGAAGAAGAAAGGGCTCACTTTTCCACAGTAGGAAAAGAAAAGAAAATGAAATCACAAGAGAAAGTATGTAGAAGAAAGCAGAACTGACTGGCAGGAACTAAGGCTGTTCACCCTTGTGAGCATTCAAAAGAGAAGACAAAGAGGATATCTAATAATATTTTCAAATACCTTCAGTAATATTAATATGCTAGACTTTCAGGAGACATGGAAGCAGATTAGAGGAAAACATATTCTAATTGAATGTTAGAACAAAACTTCATAACAGAATGAGAACAGCTAAGAATATTACTCAGAGAAGTAATGGGCTGTCCTTTAGCAGATGTATGCAAGTGGAGATTAGAAAATCACCGTCAAGTATGCTTAAATTTGAATTTCTGCACCTAGCAGGCAATTCAGTTTAATGGCGTGTGTGGTTTCTACCAACTCTATAAGATAGGAACTAAGCAAGGGAAAGAAAAATCAAAGAACAGCAAAGGAAATCATGAGAAGGAGAAGTGCTTAGCTGAGGATGCAGTTCCTGCTGTTCACACATGCCACCTACAAATCTCTCCTCCTCTCATTAATTTTACTATCACATGAACTGCAGCCTAGATTTCTCCATGATGAAATATTCAGCTCAGAGGAGTCCAGCTGAGTTTAAAGCTCTAGTTTACAGCATGACCCCGGGAGACCTATACAATCTCTCCTGCTGGGAATTACCAGATGATGCGCACCTCTACTGTGCTGTGACAAGAAACCCACAGTGCCACTAAAAGGTGGGGGAAATGCAGTGAGCCTCACTTTCCTCAATATGGTTGAAAGTTTAGATTAGGAGAATGCAAGTAAGGCTCAGATTAATATCCTTAAGTATTGTTTAGGTAGAGATGCAAGCAATAGGACCAATAATTAGTAGAGAGGGGGATGATGGATCCTGGAGTTTGAAGCAGCACAATAAGGGAAGAAGAGTCAAAAAGTAATGGTTCACACTACACCAAGAACAAAGAAACTGGTTGATGGAAAAATATCCTGACTGTAGCAAGTTCAGAGGAAGCTGATTTCATTTTGTAATGAAATCCTTACTCATGAAATTCAGAGATGAAAGAAATTCTGTATCTGTTTGTTGTCTGATTTCCATAGGAAAACAGTTAAAATATCATACTGAGGAAAACTGAAACTATTTTAGAAGAAATAATGATTTTTATTTCTTGTGCACAACAGCCACTTTTGGAATGAGATAGTTCTTAATAAGAAGAAATGTTTCATAGGCCTTGGCTTTCTGAAAAACACTGGCTTGAGACCAAATCAATGCACCCAGACCCAAGAATGAGTCATTAATTATTAATAAATGGTGTCTTTCCAGCATCTGTATTTGTCATCAAGTGTAAAGGAACACTGGATAAACACTCATGAATGATGGGATGATTCTCAAAAACATATTTTATAGGTGGAAAACTGAAGCAAAGGCATCTGGAAGGAATTAGATTTTTTTCAATCAAAAAATGTCTTAAGGCAAAAGATTAGAAGAACAACTAATGTAAAATTCTACCATCCACAAATCACACAAATCTATAAAGAAGGGACAGAAAACATAATACACAGTTGTCTTATTTGCATCTTAGTCCCACTAAAATACAGCAAAAGTCTTGCCAGAATTCATTTGATCTTAACATTTTGACCAACTTTATACAATATGCTTAACTGGAGAGGGTATTAGTGCTGGGAGTTTAGGGTATTTAATTTAATAATTTAATTTTCACTCCAAATAAAGATAAATCAACTTTCCTGTATGAGCTGCATCCTTAAAATAGGATAAGAGCAGTGCTGTATTGCTAAATGTTTAAGAACCAGTTCTGCCAACTGCATTGCCACTGTCATGCAAAGCCTTTAGCTGTGGAACAGCTTATTGGCATGCTAGGCATCAAAACTCACCCATGTTGTCAACCAGCTCACAAATTTCCAGAAAATTTAATATCTGGCTCTTTTGAGTCAGTATGAGCTGGCTCCAGCACATCACAGGACAAGGAGTCTTCCTCTTTTCATGGCAAAGACAAAGTTCTAGTGCAGCTCAATAAAAATGGGGCATTTCTAGGAATTTCACAGGTTTATTTTCATACCTCTAAGCCAATGATGGGATTCAATTTTTTTTACTACTGGTTCTATGGGTGTGGCTTGGTGGGCATGGCTTGGGCATGGCAGGGGAAGGCTACTGTAAAATTTCCATTCCCACCCCACCCCACTAACCTGCTTTCCAGCTCCGTTCTCCTATGCAGGGCAACAAAAGAAGACCCAGCCGATCAGCTGGGACTTGGGAGGCAGAGAATAGGTGGGGCCAGTAAGAGGTGGTATTTGCTGGTTTTCCAAACTACTCAAAATTTCTGCTAACAGTTCTTCAGAATTGGTCAGAACCTGTTGATTACCACCTCTGCTCTAAGCCCCCCCCCCAAAAAAAATTTATAGAATCAGAAGAAATGGGTAATCCTCCTCCAATTCCATCCACAGTGGCCCTGATCCAGATTAAGATCTTTCCTTTTCTTTTTTTATGTTAAAAGCTTCAGCAACATTCAGTGAATGGGAGGCAGTCTGAACAGAGATTTATATAGGTGCCGCTAGTGCATAAATGTAAATGCAGACAACCCTAAATATAACAGTTTTCCATAAAACATATAGGGATTTTGCACATGAAAAAGTTTTCTTCACATCATTCAGTTCAAGAAAAAAGTATCAAAGAGGTATTGAAAACTTCATTAACTGTTATGATATAATTAAGCTTCACCAGGAAAGAAAGAATATATAGATACATAAAGATGATGTTTAATTATTATTAAGAATATATCCATTTTAGGATCAATATCATACATGTTTATTCGATATCTGCTTGTTTGGCCACAAGACAAAAAAAAAAAAGGAATTGAATTCCAAAGTGACATATTTGCAAGGAACACAACTCAAGTCCAATATCCTCTTCTAAAATAGTATATTGCCCATTCTTCTACTTGTGACATGTGAAAGTCTATCAACTAGACAAAACTTTGGAACAAAAAAAAATGATTGGATATTCTCTTCTGTCTACTTCATATCAGTGTTAGAACATCTTCAAGAATCATGGTTTGTACATTTATGGTGCAGCTCATATAGGAAGTGAGAACACTGTTATGGCATTAAAATTACAGTATCATCAAATATTGTATCAGTTTCTAGTACTGCAATACCCACCTCCAGATGTGAATGGCATAGAACAAAAATGCATGCAGTGAATATAAAACAGGGATTCTATTATTATTTTTTTCTAATCTTTGTTTTTATTAATCTCAGAAAGATTGATTGAGGAGTAATACCCATACAAAATTCAAATTAGAAAAAAGATATTTCTGGCACCTTCCTCAAAATCTGCTGAGATAGCAAAAGCAAGATTTGAGCCTCCATGATGTAACATTTGATTCCAGGTGATGTTATATTCTGGTGACCTTTGTTGACAACATCATTCAGAAAAAAAATATGCTTGCAGCTTTAGAGTTTATCCCTCACTGGGCTTGGTGGAAAAATAGTAGCAGCTTTGCCATCTAACTTTTCTAAACAACTAGCTTTGACTTGACACAACTGTTAAAATACTATCAGAAGCTATTCTGTGTCCTGCACGTTCTTCTGATCTGATACTGATATGCGGAGGATTAAACCAGACTCTGCATATTTTAGGTGTATTCATACAGATAAATTAATCACATTAACATAATTTAAATACTGTAGGAAAATGTCAGTGCTGCTGAGTTGGAATTTTAAGAATATCTCACATAATTACCAGGGGAGGTACAGTTCCCTTTTAACAAAACCAGCTTATTTTTTACTCTTTTCTGGGCACTGGGCTCATATCCAAGCAAAGCATGGGGTTACAGCTACCCAGTTTTATTACATACAATGGATATGGAGTCAGAAACAAAAATACTATCTTCCTTCCTTCCTTCCCTCCCTCCCTCCATCCCTCCCTCCCTCCCTTTACATATTTAAACTGGCCAGAACCTGCTGAATACCAGCTCTGCCTTCATTCTTAATTTAATCTACCCATGAATTTTTTTCTTTTCCTCTCTGGACCAACATAATGAAATCTAAGAATACTTTTCTTACCTGTAACTATGATTCTCCAAGTAGTTATCTGCGAAGCCATATAAATCATTTCATACACTGGTACAATGTATTTTTTTTTATTATTTCACCTTAATTATTTTTGATATGCAATACCCTTTCCCTCTTCTCAGCACAATATTGTTGAATTATCTTCATTTCTTGAGCTAAAGCAGGAAGTCTCTGTACATAGAGATGGGAGGGATGGGTTACAGAATGAATAGTTGCTCACTTTAAGAACCAAGTTTCATTACAGGTACACAATCTGTGCATCACACAAATGGTTGACTAGCAGCCAGAAAACCAGTGAAACATGCAAAATACTCCTGCTTGTCTGCAAGATATCTATGCTGTTAATCTGGTGGGTCTGGAATGGCAAATGAAAGTTGATGGCTATGACCAGGTAGCAAAGAAATCCCACAAACATCTTTGATACAACCACAGTGCTGATTGAATGAGAACAAGTCCCTTTGTATAGGATATAGTATAGGATATGGCTATATAGGGTATGGTTTTAGCTGTATGATAACTAATGTACTAGAATGATATTGAATACTACTTTAAGAAGGCAGTATAAGGAAAAAAGAATTCTATACAGGTAAAAAATAAGTGTTTTATAGATACCAACAGACAACAGTAACACATCTGTAGACTACTCTGAAGGTTGTAGGAACTGGGTATGTCTCGCCTAACAAAGAAAAGAACTAGGGTGACATCATGTCTTCCAATATTTATGGGGCTGTCACAGAGAAAAGAGGGTCAACTTATTTTCCAAAGCATCAGAAGGCAGGACAAGAAGCAATGGATGGAAACTTATCAAGGAGAGAAGCAACTTAGAAATAAGGAGAAATTCCCAGTTCAAGAACAATTAATCATGGAATTCCTTCCTTCCAGAAGTCATGGGTGCTTCATCACTGAACCATTTCAAGGAGAGATTGAGACACTATTTGGAATGGTATTGCTTGAGCTGTGGGTTGGACTCCAAGGTCCCTTCAAACTCTGTTATTCTGCTAGACTGTAAGGAAGTTTCAGTGCAAAGGAAAACAGTAGAAAGGAAGTAGAATAATATCTTGCTTTACATGAAATTAAACATAACTTTACAAAGTAAATAAATGTCTGGCCATACAAGGACTTTGTCCTTAAGAAACTTTAAAATGATGAATCTCGCTGTAAAACTACAGATATACCTGTTCTTCTAACTGAAGGAAAGCTAACTTCATCAAGAAAACATGCCAGAGGCGCAAATGGTTGCTTACTTAGAGCAAAGGGAGAGACATCAGTGAAAAATTTTGTGAGCTGTTTTGGGAAAGTAGAAAGCAATTGTAAGATTGTAACAGTATGAGAAGCACTGAAATCAAATTTGTAGCAGACGCTATGGAATTACCAGTTTAGTATTTTAACTGGCCCTTTTGAAACATTGTCAATTACTTTCAGTGTTAATAGAACCTGACAACCTGTGACCTGTTGGGTCATTGTTTCAGAGATATTTCCTTACATAAACAGAGAAACAGAAGGACCAAGAACAAAAAAGCAGTAGGAGTGAGAACAACTTTTGTTTTCATGCCAGTTTGACTGCAGTTCACCATAGCTGATAGAAGAACCAGTCTACATGGTCTCCAGAGAGCTAGGGTAGGACTCAACTATCTAATCTCCAGTAGTAGAAAGCAGGGCAGAGCTATCTAGCCTCTCGAAGGCTGGGGGGGGGGGGGGGAGGGGTAGAGGATTGAGCTAAACTTCCTAGCCACAGCATGGCTATGTGGCCTGCTTATTCATTTCTGACAGACATGCTAAATTTAAAGAGACTTTTCCCCCACCTCAATGAAATAGCTAATAATGTCCCCTGCACATTGGCAGGTTGCCATTCTAAAGGATGAATCCTTGAAATAATATATTTTCCTGCCTACCGCATCTGAGCAATGACTTTCACGGTCCATAGGAAGCATAGACATATTCCAGGGACAATCCATCCTGGGCTACTTTCATAATAAGGAATCTGGTTGCAGTTGGCAAGTAACAATTTAACAGCCTTTTCCATGGATCCGATAAAGATTATCAAGGCTTTCATTAATCTTTCACAACTCATTAGCTAATTTAGGTAATGCTGAAAGTATTAGAATGGAATCGGTATCAATGGAATCAATATCAGTATGAAGTATCTGGAATACTGGGTCACTCTTCTGGGACTTCCTGTCAGACTTCACATCCTGTAAAGTTACTTTTCTTCATCATTATAGGAATGTTAAGACCTCAGTGGAAAACGTGACCAGAGAAGACATGGGTTTTAACTTAAGACAACTGTTCTAACTTAAGACAACTAAATGTCCTGGAGCAAAAGAGTGTTGTTCTCAAAATACCAGCATACTGTATACAGCAGTTTTACTGCCTTAGAGACTTCCTGCTAGTTTTTTCATGTGGCCTCCCAGAACCCCAAATAACACTTTACTGTAGTTTTAATGATAAGAGAAGCTGGGAGTCTACTTTAGTTTCTCAGAAGAAACTTTCCTATGGGAGAAGGAAGAATGTTGGGTTGGCATTAGAAGTGAGGTTATTATGACACTAAATTTTGGACAGGAGACCTGGAAGGTAAACTAAGATAATGGAGGTAATAAATAGTAATTTAAGTTGAACCTAAGCAATGATGGCTGATAAATATCTAAGTTTTAATAAAGAACAATGTGGGTTGTCAAACCAGAGCTGGACTTCATGAAGCCTTCTTTTGATGGAGAGTGCCCCAAAGTGTACCAAATAGAGAAGAGCAACAAAGATGATTAGAGAGGGCTGGAAGCTAAAACAAATCCTGAAATTGGGTATGTCTAGTTTAATGAAAATAAGTACTTGGGGTGACATGATAGCAGTGTTCCAATATTGCAGGAGTCGCCACAAAGAAGAGGGAGTCAAGCTATTCTCCAAACCACTTGAGAGCAGGACAAGAAGCAAATGGTGGAAACCTATCAAGGAAAGAAGTAACTTAGAACTAAGGAGAAATTTCCTGACAGAACAATTATTTAGTGGAACAACTTGCCTCCAGAAGTTGTGAGCACTCCAAAATTGGAAGTTTTTAGGAAGAGATTGGATAACCATTGGTCTGAAATGGTATAGGATTTCCTGCCTGAACAAGGGGTTGGACTAGAAGACCTCCAAGGTCCCTTCTGACTCTGTTATTCTATTCTATTTCTAAGTCAGATCAGGGCAAAATCTAGAGATGTATGCTGAAGTATAAGACATCTAGGGATCTGTCTCCCGATGCAAGTGGTCCTGGTCTGGGTTGAAGATGATGAAAGATTGTACCCAACTCAGAGGTAAAATTGCCTTAGGTGTCTTTAAGTCCTTCCTTAACTCTAGATTGGAAAAGTTGATAGAATTGTCAGGGAATTTCATTGCAGATGTCCAAATGGAGTCAGAGATGCTGACACCAACTTGTAGTTTTATATACACAAGTATATTTTACATCTATATGTATAACAAACAAGATAGTCAGACACATCATGCGGTATCATAAGGTAAATCACAGAGCGCATAGAGGATACAGAAGAACAAGGCCAGGGGAAAAGGGAAACTCTCCCTCCACACCCAGAGAAATCAATCACAGTGTAGATTGTCTCATGCAGGAGCCAGCACCCTCCAACCAATTATAACTGTGTGTTCTGGCTCATTGTACAACTCCACTGCTAAATTTAAATATCTTAAATATCTTAACTAGAATGCAGAAATAGAATCAAATATATATTAAACCAGTATTATAGATTATATGTATTTGAAGGTACAAATCACTAATACTGCATATTATTAAGTAGAGAAAAATGTTCAGTTATTCTGTGTTTTATAATCTCAGGCAATTGCTTTTTAGCTGAAAAAAGAGTACCAGCAGAGAAAAGTAATAAAATGCAATGTTCTGATTGTAAAATATGTCTGAAATCTTGGGTGAAAAATTGAAACAAAATGCTATTTGCTTAGTAAAAGTAAACAATTCTGAGTGTTTGCATTAAATCCTGAGAACCTATAAGAAGTCCCAAGTGATGGTTTTAAAAACAATTCTTCCCTAAGTAAATGTACAAGTGGGTGTTCTGATGTACTTTTCCCCATTCTCAAGGAAATGGACAGAAAACATTAGGAGGATTTCTTGGAAGATCATCTATTCCAAGCCCATGCAAACAAGTCTTACTGCCATTTCTTCAGGGGATTCTTTCAAATCAGAAATGTATACCCCCAAAGTTTCAGCAGTTGAAATTAGAAGGGTGAAGGATAAAATCCTTTAGTTTCAAAATTTTGGCTAGAATATTCAACTTTCAGGAAATGATATTACTTGTTCTATTCTGGGACATTGGCAGATGTAAAAATTGGGATGTAAAAAAAATTACATTTAATTTTTATATTGATGTAAAAATTAAATTAATATACAAATTCCACTCACCAGATTTGATGTTGGGTAAGTTTTGGTGAAGTGTATAAATGTTCTAAGTTCATATGATAAGCCTGGATCTAGGTGAGTTATATTATAGTATATCTTTCAAAAGACCCTTTAATGTTGAAAATGTCCTTTACAGACTAAGACAAGGTAAAGATATCTATGGGGACTTTCAGTCATCCAGGTCATGGTTGTTCCAAAGGTGCTTTTTCCCAAAGGCCTCTGAACTTTCTTTGTTTTTCCTTGAAAAGGGACTTTTGAAAAAGTACCTTTGGGATGAGGTAAAAGAACTTTTTATAGTAATCAGTAACTTGAAATAGAATAATCATTCCCACCGCAAAATCATAAGCATCTATTTGCACAATAAAAAGCAAGCTGTATGTGGATGACACAACAGTGAAGGTAAAAGATAATTTCAGATCCTGGAAGGCTTTTTATGCAGTTGAATCCTCCTAAAGGGTTCACTTTCTTTGTGAGCTGTCTCAGGAGTCTGGTATGTAAATCTGTAAAATCAGATTTAAATACCTATAAAATTTATAGAATACCTCCAAATACTGAACATCTTTGACATTCCTTGAGAATGCCAAGGCAAGAATTGGGTTTAACTTAATTGAATTCATCTAGATGCCTCTTGAAGAAATTATGTGATCCAAATGTTCAAGGACAGGCAAATGAAAGGGACATTTTCTCAACTTGGCATCCAGCCTGAGTTTGTGAAAATCTTTGCAGAATAGTCCTGACAGGTTTAGAATGGGATGGTGGAGTTTCAGGGAAAAAAAATGAACTATATCATGATGTAAGAGTCCAGAATGTCCAAAAACTGAAGAAAAGTTCAATAATACATGTCAAAGATTATTAATAAGTATGCATCACATTATTGTTATAAGCCCAGTTTAGTCAAAATATTTGCCCTTTGCATTCATTCTAAGAGATTAGAAATAGATGAACTCTAAATCCCTAATGGTTACAGAGTTCAAAAGATTGAAATCATGGGCTTTTTCTCAGAAACCAATATTTCTTTTTGATACAAAAAAAATGGGAAAAGCTAGAGGGCAAAGAGTCTAATAAACCCTTTTGGTAATTGTCACTGATAAAATGCTTTAAACAAGTTGACTCCTGTGCAGATGTAGGATATTGGCATTTAACAGGAATCTGAGCTCCAGGATGTAAACAGTGTAATCTGGAGATAAGTATGGCCCCAACCCTATTGGCCTTTCATAAACTCACCTTATTTTATGTGCAGTTATCTGCGAAAATATGCATAATTGTAAAAACAAAATTCTTTGTCCAAAAGACTCATGACAAAAATTAATCTGATTCCGCAGTAATACCAGTTCAGAAATATGTTTAGGACTGCATTATTTCCCAAGAAACAAAGAATGATACTTATTTGATCATATTCATACTTAAAATTAAATTAAAAGAATAAAGTGGCAATTCTATAGGCAACATTGAGAAATAATATTGTGAAACTAAGCCAAGGTCATCTCCTACACCATATATCTGCTTTGAAGGCAGTCCTTTCTTTTTGCTAATTTTTAATAAAATGTTACCATATAACATCTAATATAGAAAGTTCAGGATGTTTTTGAGGAACTGAAATGGCTATCCATACAAATGAAAACAAAATATTTATAGAATCTATTGAAATATAGCTTATTCCTTTGTTGGTTACTCAATCAATGCTTACATATAGATATGTTTGCATGTGCTTTCACATGGAAGCATCCATCCTTATTAGATTTTTAAATTATTAATGTTGAAACTGTAAAATGGCACAACATAAATATGTGCACTTCTTTTAAGGGAGTAATAATTTTCCCTACTATGTGTCCTATTGACAATCTGAAATCTTATTCTGACAATACACTATGGACACATTACACTTTATTTGTAGACTTCACAAGTTATTATGGGAGTGATTTCCATATTATCAGGCCTCATACATATCTGTCATCTATAAAGATCTATGCAGCTTGGCTGATGTAGAGAAAGAAGATGGTTGAAAATGAATAGCATAAAACTGGGTTATGTGCCACTGCGGATATCAAGAAGAATAAAAAAAAGAATTCAGCAAGGTGCTCATATGCTTACTTCCTCATTACCATTTTAACACTTTAGTTTACACTTTCCTTTTAATGGAAGAGTTAATAAGAGGGCAGCATCTTCTTTTAAAAATAGAATCCCCAGACCTAGAAATAGAGAAAATTGCATTTTAACTCATTTTAAAACTCCTTTTTACTCCTTAACCTACTTTAATGTCTATTTCTTCTTTGATTCTAATACTGTCATTGCCCAGAGTATTGTTCCTTTTAGAGCAGATAAACTCAGTTCTCATTATTTCACCATGCATCCCCATAAATTACTGTTTATTTTTGTCTATCACACCTTAATTAAGATAACCAAAACCCATCATGGCACATATAGAATCACTCATTTAATCAACTGTCTATGAGCAATCAGTGCAGTGGACATCAAAATAATGGTACAGCTTTCTCTGGCATTCCCATGTGATGATTGGCATATTATTAAAATGCATGTGGAGTTGCATCTTGGGGTGGGGTGTTGGGGATGGGGGAAATGATCAATAAATGGCTATAGATGGAAACATACATTTTAATGTGTGTAAAAAGCATGCAAAGATCTGCTTTGTAAGCTGAGTATACAATAAGAGCACTCATTCATGAATGACCTCCACAGAAGTGCAACTAGCTTTTATTTTTGAACAAGGGTTTATCATATTGAAAATGTTGCTTTCAAAAATATGGCAGTATTAAGGATATAGGATTGAAATTTTATTAATATAAAATTGTAAAATGACATGATAGCAAAAATGTGAGAGCTCTTGGAGAAGAAAGAAAAGCTATTTTGTTCAAACCACCATTGTGCCTTTAAGAATACTAGGTTGGAATGCTTTCTTTTTTTCAGAACTTACAGGTTAACTTTTGTTTTTAGCTATTAGGAATGTTTGGATGGACAAGACTGAAAACACCAGGTGGGTTTCCTTTAATATTTAGTGAAAGAAATACAAGTTTAAGGATTAAAAAATAAATAACAGCAAAGGGTTGATTAGAACTTTGATTTTGGAAAGTTAAAAACAGACTACTGTAAGAGACCAGATGGATTTGGAATAAGATTTTGGAATTAATTAAAGAATCCTTCCCACAGACAAAATTCTTTTGTTTTAAATTCTCTTCAATAAAAAAAAAATGATAGAATGATATTTTGAAAGATTATGTCAGATAACCAGAATAAACTAAGATTACAATTAAAGGAGAAGAACAGTTAAATCTGATTAATACTTTACATATTCAAGTAAAATATTTTAATATTGGATATTTTAAAGGTTATTTTTAACCATGAAGTTAATATGTTTAAAAATATTACAAAAGAGAAATAAGTTTTCTCTGATAAAATTGAGACTGATTTGAAGACGGAGTTAAATATGACAGGTTATAAAAATGATATGAAAAAAAGGCTGTATTGGACATACAAAAGTAACTGACTAATGTCTTAATTATTAAAAGGGATGTACAAATAAAGACTAAGAGAATGACTTGGGAAAGTTTCTTGCATTGGATTTATAGAAGAGGCTTATTAAAGCTTTGAATAATTTTGTGAGCAGGGACAAAGAAAAATTGAAAAGAAATCAAGTTCCAGGACATTATTTGAAGGGACTAAAGCTCAAGATTGTGAAAAGAAAAGGAAAGGAATATAAACTTGCTTTATTTGATCAAGGTTGAAATAGATATGTTATCACTGATAATGCTTCATGATATTTTGCTGATCAGAATTGAAACAAAGACACTTTAATGATTTGTTCATAAAGAGTTTGGATATGGAAAGAAGAAATTGTTGTATTTTAAGAGAAGGTGATAGATTACTAAAATTTGGTATACTTGTGATGAAGGGGAAGTCATTTCTTTAAATGTTTCTTTTTTCCCCTTTACTATATTCTTATTTTTTCTTTCGTACTTTGTTTTTTTCCTGAATTTTTATTTTTTATTCTTTCCTTTTTAAAATTGTATTAAGTTTTTAATATTTGTAATTGTAATTTTAATAAAATTACTATAAAAATGAAATGTGGGGAGTCTGAAGTAGCATTTTTCTTCTTCTTTAAACTGATTGCAAGAATCAGTTAATCAGCTGGGAAGACTGTCGAAATATATAACAGGAATAATCAATGATATTATCCAGAAAGAAAAGTTACAGAGTTAGGCAAAGTTAACAGTGACACTATGTGTTTGCATATTAAAGCTTTTTACATTCTTCAATCTCGTACAAAAAACTATTTCATCAGAAATCCTGCAAACACATCTTTATCTATTTTTCTTATTGATTCAAACGGAAGAAATCTCAAAGTTATTGCTAAGATATTGTTTTGAACAATGCCTTAAAATTTAACAGAAATGAGAGTGCAATTACTTATTACAAATGTTAGCAAGATGTAGTATTTTTTCCCCTCATTTCCTCATTTTTTTCCATCAGTACTTATGAACCCATGATAGAAAATTTGAAATTTGTAATGGAAAATAAGGGAAATATTTTAAAATGGGATAGAAATTAAAAGATATAGCTAGGAATTCTAAACAATAATTTATATTTTAAGAAGCTGTGATCAGATTCATCTCATTTCTGTGACAAACAAGACACAGTAAAATAATGATACATTAGGTGAATTGATACTTAATTGAAATGCGGATACATTATTAGAACATCTAGAATGGGTAACACCCATTTATTATATAAAACTTACACACAAGACAGGAAACCACAGTTTGGAACAAAGTGGCCAAGTCAGCAAAGAAGTGAGGTAAGACTGTATATTCTCCTCTTATTTATTCAGTCTATATGATGAATATATATTTACAATCTGGACGGGAAGATCAGCATGGTTTTAAGATTGGAGGAAGAAATATCAATAACCTGCACTGTCTTGACACTACTCTGATAGGTAAAATGGAAATGATCTGCAAGCTCTAGTAATGAAAGTACAAGAAAAGACTTGTTAAAAAAATGGCACTAAGATTAAAAATAGACCAAACTAATGAGAACAGTTGACAATGAAGGTACCAAACTGGTGGGGATAGCTTCTGCCTTTAGGATCAGCCATCAATCAGCAGTCACATAACATACTGCTGCATACTAGGATCTTGTAGGATACAAATTAAGGAAAAAATATTCAGATGCCAGGATGGGTTAACAAAGATCATTGTATAGGTTACTTTGTATAGGTTATGTATAGGCAATGGTTTCCTTCTGACATTGTCTGAGAAGGGAAGTTGGATTTGTGAAGAAGCAAGAGTACTGATGTTTTTGAATTTTTGTATTGGAAAAGATTCATGAGGATATAATGAATAGCCAAGAAAGCAAACATGTCTATCACAAAACCAATCAATCCACACTTCTCATTAAAAGCACAAATAAGGCTCAAATTATCATATTTTGGACACATTATGGAAAGAGTTAGTTTATTTATTTATTAAATTTATAGGCTGCTATCCCAAGTGTCTCTGGGTGACTTAATAAGAACAATTATAAATACAAAAAGAATTTTAAAATTATAAGAATTAAATATGGTCTAAAAACCAAAGGCTCAAGTGGAATGGGTGTTTTCTATGTCATTGCATCGACTATCTCTAATCTAGATCATCTCCATTAGGGCCAAGCCAATCAGCAGAGCTAGGTTGACAGCCCTTCTGGAAGGTCAGAAGGGTGGGAGCAGATCTCACCTCTAGCAGCAAGATGTTGTAAAGGTGGGGACAAGGCAGAAAAGGCTTTCCTCCTAGATCCTGCCATCCAAAATTCCTTGGCTGAAAAATCCCATTCTGACAGAATGAGTGGGGCAGGTCAATTCCATTGGGACAAGACGATTCCTCAGATATCCTGGACCCATGTCATAAAGATTTTTAAAGGCGATAACCAACAATTTGGAGCTAGAAGCAGATCCATAACCAGTACAACTCATGTAATGGTAGTATTATACGTGCCACTCTACAGTCCCCAGTATTGTTCACAAGTTTTGAACCAATTGTAGCTTTCTATTATTCTTCAAGAGTAATGCCATGTATGTAGTTTCATTGGGTTAGGAGGAAGGAAATAATAGAATGACTGTAATAAATGAATTGTATTAATTAGGGTAATAATGGCACACCATTGGAAGATTTGGAGTGAGGTTGGGGAAGGTCATCTTGGAAAAGGTCTATGTAGTTGCTAAGAGCTGACAATTGTTTGCATAATCTGCATAATTAATCAAAACCAATCTACAGTATTTTTAAATGATAAATTCATTTACCAAAGAAAGCTTAAGCTGATTCAGATTGGAAATCTGAGCTAACTAACTATAACTGAATGATTAATTAATGGCACTGGTTTAATTTTTTAGACATGCATAGTCTGCTTTTATTTTCCTGGGTATGGACATATTCTTTTATAGACTTTTATTAGGATTATTTCTATCTTGGAAAATTATTGAATGCCTTTGTAAATTACATAGAATATTTTTCCAAAATGAACTCTCTGTACTTTTTCTAAGAATTTTTGCTTCAAGATTTGTTTTTAATATATGAAATCCCATGATATGAAAATATCATTTGGCCTATAATACTTGTTTGTAACTATCCAAAATGGCTCCCTATGAGGAAATCTAGCACTAAAGAGTCACATGGTGTCTAAGAATAAATTCTGATGAATGGTATACTCCCAGCTCAATTCCAATGCTGAAATCGGAAGGCCTTTTAATAAAAAGCAGGGGGGGGGGGAAGTATAGCACAGCCTTGCAAGAGCAGGTTTGTGTGATTTCACACACAAAAACATGCACTAATGGGAATCATGAGTGCCAGAAAAAATAAAGGTGTCGACTTGCTCGAATTCTCATTTGCCTTGTTTGAGTTATTTTGTGGACTGCTAACCAAATATATGCTGACTCCATACAATACATTGTTTTTAGATTAGTGTTCATGAAAAGGTGATGTGCTCCATGGTCTCAGGAAAAAAATATATAGATTATGGCGCCAGTGTGAATCTCAACCTTATTTCACATTGCCTTTGGAAGTCACCTATCAGTAGCAATGTCTTTAATTTCAGAATAAAATCATACCATTTTTAGTGGAATTATACTTCCTTCCAACTGGTTTAAAGCTCCAGAATCAATCTAGCCATCATAATTTATAGATATTTAACTTACTGCTAACAGAATACAGAGTTGGAAGGGACCTTGGAGGTCTTCTAGTCCAACCACCTGCTCAAGCAGGAAACCCTACATCATTTCAGACAAATGGTTGTCCCATCTATCCTTGAAAGTCTCCAGTGATGGGGCATCCACAATTTCTGGAGGAAGTTGTTCCATTGATTGATTGTTCCAACTTATCCTAATGTATAACAATTCCAAACTTTTCTGCAGTTAAAAGATGCAAACTGCTGTATATGCACACTCTTCAGTTCTGATTTATAGTCAGTGAAACTTTTAATTATGCAGAGTGCAGCATGTTGAAGAGGCCTAGTCAAGGACTATTTAGCACTCATTACAAGTGACAGATCACGCCTGGAAACTTTTGAGTTAGAACTGATAGGAAGTTACTGGATGGTTTGCAAAAAAAAAAAAAAAACCCAACTAGACTGAGTCACAGAAAGGGTCAACTTTCCAAAATGAGATCAGGCACATCACTAAATATTCTAGATTATTTTGAGTCCCCATTTGCTGCTTTATTTTTTTTTTAAAGTTATATGCAATAAAATATGACTGATAATAACTAGACTCATATGATGAAATTAAGAATGAAAATTCAGATGAAGACAAAAAGAGCTTTAAAATGAAGATAAATTTGGGCAAATCCTGTATTAGGTAAGAAAATATAGCCATATAAACAGAAAAAGCAACAATTGCATTCTATGTATTATGTGAACAGAGAAGCAACTATGTATATTAATTGAATTGAACAATGACAAGGTCAATTATTATTATATGAAGCCAAAGGGAAAAATGCCAGTTTTCTAAACAATAATGAGGTAGATAGACCCATGTTCACCTTCCTTGCTATGAAACTGGCAAAATTCTAACCAGAATCTATACTATACTTTTACTAATAACAAGGACAAATTCTACCTACAAATTTCAAAAAACATTTATCACCTTTTTGTTCATTCATAAATAATCATCAGAGAAGCCGAAATTGATTTTATGGATTCTAGTATAGAAAGCAAACCAACATTTTCAAACACCATTTAGCAACCTCATGCAATAATATATACTTTTACAACCATGGCTTACAAACAACTCATATACACACTGATTAAACAGATAACAGTTCATTTGTGGACATTTGTCTATAAAATCATAAGCATATATTATACTCATTGCATTAAGGTATTTAATGTCTATTAGTACATTAATAAGAAAATCCTAACTATGCTATATAAATTGAATTCTTAGAAACATGTATTCATCACACCAATATTAAAGACTGCTTTACATTTGTTAAATATGAGATTACATTTATTGGGAAGCTATTCATAAAGGCTCTTTGGAATCAAAGAGGATCTTTACTTGAGCCCAATAAGTTTTGAGCAGAGGGAAACATTGTTTAGAGCCTGACTGCAATAAATAAGGGCGTGGAATTAAATATGGGGCTTCTACTGGTATTAAAGGGAGTGTGAATAAATTTCATTTGTTTTCCTAACAAGTTTTAAGTTTATGAAAGAAACATTTAGCTTCTACTGAGGCCAGCAACTTATGACTCTAAGAACATATCCGTCTCTTGACCTAATTGCATATATTTGGTGATCTAATTTCAAATGCACTTTGGAAGCAATACATTCAGAATGCTTAGATTTTTCTTTCCATTCAAGAATTATAGAACTGAAATAAACCAATTCAATCCCACCCACTGCTCAGTGCAGCATCTATGACAAGTGAGTATCCAGACCTAGTGAAGGAGAATTTACTACATAATGAGGTAGCCTATTCAGCTGAGGCTTACAGGTCATACAATCAGGAAGTTTTTCCTGATGTTTAGCCTTAAGCTCCTTGTTGTTTTAATCCACTGGTTCTGGTCCTGTGGTTTGGGGCAATATAGAGAAATATATTCTCTCTTTGAAGACTGGTGTCATTTCCCTTTGGTCATATTTTCTATAGGATAAACTTACCCAGATACTAGGGTTTGATTTCTGGACTCTTCGCCATCTTGGTAGTCCACCTCTGAACTTGCTCCAATTTGTTATTCTCCTTTTTAGACTGTAGTGACCTGAACTGAACAATGGTACTCCAAATAGATGAATCAATTACTATCTCAGCAACTTAGGAGGCAAGAGGGAAAAAAAAAAGAGAAAGGAGTGTGGAAAGTTTCAATTTTGGTTTGGGGCTACCCACCACTTGTCCCAGTTTTGCCTGCTTCAATATTGTCATGTGGGCTGAACAGATTCTTTTTGAGGAAATGCAACTTTTGAAAGGAAAAGTTACAAAGGAAGTTATTTTGGAGTTGTTGCATTTCTTCTTTTTTAGAAACTAAGAAAGAACAACATGATATAGTCATACTTACCTTCTTACAGTTTTTTCCTCAAAAATATCCAAACGGCATCGCACTTCTACCCTTAAAATAGTAGAAATCACAAATTGCTACTAGTTGCCAAGTTTATAAAGGTTCTTAGAGAAACTCCCCAGGAGTAAAAAAAATCCATCATTTTCTGGCTGCAGAAAACGGTGAGAGCATTCATTTTGCACACCATTAAAAACACAGATAATTGATGGAGATATAATATCCTTGCAGGCCTTTGAAAAGAGGCAATCACTGAACTCAAACATCATATAAGATAAAAATGTGACTTATCTAGTTTGGTCTAAGCTCACTGTGAGAATCTAGTAATTGTTATTCAACAAGCCTTGGTTAAAAAACAAGTTATGACAAAAACCTAGCCATTGTGGTTTGTAAACTATTGCTGATGACTTGGCCTGGCAGATGGATGCAGCTAATGTTTCATTCAATGACCTACAGTTTTAAAAAAACAATGATTTCTTACAATGTGTGAACTAATCCAGTATGTGGTTTGTAAAAGGATGGGAACAACTAAAAGTTTTCTATCTGGTAATAGTGACATGAGCAACTAAAATTCTTATCACTCTTCTTCTTCATGAATGGAAGATCCTAACTTTAAATATGTGACACAAAAAACATTTGTTCCACTTGCTACTCTTACTTCACTTGCATCTTCTGATGCAATATTGTATTTTCCACCTAAATTTGGAGAGTTTCTGTAATGGAATACTAACCAACATGTCCAAGCTTTTGTCAATCTGACAGATATATTAGACAATAATTCATATTATCCAAACCAAGACTCTGCTGCATGAGGATGAAGAAAGCCATGAACCAAGTTATCTGGATGATACAAAACTGTAGAATGCTAACCCACCTAATATAAAACATGCAAAAATTCAGGGTAGAATGTTGGCTCATGCACCGCAAAAATCACAGATAGAGTATTGACAAGGCAGAACACAGAATAGACAAGCTTGGCAGGTTACAGACAACAATTTTTGTATTTCTAATCAGTCTTCCCATCTCCTCCATTACAAACTTTTACTCCCTGTTGGACTATAAAATTCAAAAGCTACATATGAGTCCATGTCTCTGTGATTAATAATTAGGTGAAGATCATCATTTGGAAGCTGGGACCTAAGGGAGAATTCAATATTTGCTTCAGTCATGTTTATTAAACTCCTATAGTTTCTTATCCTCCTCCTACTATCCTTTAACTAGAAAAAGAACTTATTTTCTAAACCTTGTTTCAATCTGTTTCTTTTAACTGCTTACTACTTCCCCAACTTTACATACAGTCACTGTGATTGAATTATTAAATTATAGTTAAACGAACACTATTGTTGTGTGACTTTCGGGAGGAAGAGAAATAACAATACTTCTCAACCCAAGGAGTCATGCAGTGCTTGGGCAGAATTCAACATTCCTTGGATATTATTTCCATATTACTATCTTACTGTTTCCTATAGAAATGAATATCAGTTATTAATGTCCGAGGCTACATTTATATCTATTGGTCTGACTCTTCAAATCTATTTAAGGTATACTTTATTTAAATTGTTGTAAGAATATAATGAAAATCATTCAAATATGAAACAGCAAATCTATATTTCACATTTTATTTGCATAGCCCCTTTCTAACTCACTTTTCTAGCTATTTTGGAGTACTATTGCAACTAGTTTTACTGGAGAATTACTCTGAGAAGGAATCTAGAACAAGTTAAAGGGCCAATTTACTCAATTTCAATGGCCAAGTGATATTGCTACAAAAATAGTCAGTCATGTCTTTTTTTACCCTTTGATTAGAAATGGAGAGAAGCCTACATTTCTGGTGGACTGTATCTAGCATTCATGTTTGACCTCTCTGTTAAATATAATGAAATGTTGGGAAGGTATGTAAGAAAAGAACACTGAAATATTGAAGTAACATTGGGGAAAGGAAGATGGTCAGGAGAATGCTGGGAATTGAGTATTTTATACATTTAAACTCTGTGAAACCCATGTACCCACCAAGATTTAACATAGCCGCTGCCAATAGCAGATTATTCTATGAGCAACATTATAAATCTTTGAGGCATTCATTCTTGTTGAACTATTGAAGAAATTTCATTTTTGGCATCTATAGGTGAAATAGAAAAAAATACCTAGAAACCTTATTATTTGCAGACAGTATTGATACTACTATGCTTAACTGACTATCTAGCATTAAGACAGCTTCTTCTATTCTTATCACATCATCATCATCTTCCTCATTTCCATTTTACATTTAGAAAGAAAATTCTAACTATGTTACTTGTGATTGAACTGAGATTACAACTTGTATAAATCCCAGCACTCCATTCACAGGATCAACCTGCTTATGATTACTTTCCATCTCAAATTTTATTCCCTCATTTTACCAAAACACAAAAATAATTTTGTACTTCCATGAGAAACAATACACACAAATAACTTGAATTTTCAAAGGATTCTTAAGTTCTATGAATAATTACAATGAATGAAATTTAATAGATTTCCCATCCATCTGTATATATTTCTATCTCAATGTTTTCAGCTTCTATTTTAATAACTTTAAAGACATGCTCAATAAACTCTTTTTTCTAAGGTGATGAACTAACTCAACCATGTGCATTTTTAAAAAATGTACAAAATCTTTTATACAATAAGGAACTAAAATCTGATTATTTGCATTTACAATGCATACCCTTGCATTTACACCATTAATTTTAGAGATGTGTTCTAGTATCACCTTTCTGTAAAATACTGTCTTTCCTCAAACTGACAACAAAACTGCACATAATCCTTTCATTAAAACTATAAAATAAGCTGTAACAAACACAAGAATATTTTTCCATAGACATGAAATTAGTGCCTTATATTCAATCTGCACAAAAGAACACTGAAAAATACGGTTACTATTGCATCAGAGAATAAAAACAATATTTTATACCTAAGCATTAGTAGACACTAAGTTTTTTTTCATTAGAATAAACTAGGCTTAAAGTACATGCAAACCTGGAGAGCATCCACAAAAATAACATAATTTACATATTACAGCCACATATTTTTCTTTGTCAACATACAAAATAGTATAGGAATTAAAGAAAATAAAGTATTTACATACCGACTTGGAGTGATGAATCTGGTTTTTTCTTCCATATCAGAGGAAACAAATAGCCTGAAAACACCCCCTCCCACAATTAGTAATGCTCATTAATCTCTCCCCACAAAAAAAAAATATTAATTATCTTCTTGGATCTCAAGTGCTCAAGTCTCCTGCTCCTGGATTACATGCATATTAATAACATGGAACACTTCTTGGCAGCCCTGTAGAACAGTTGGGGGAGGGGAGAACCCATTTAGCTACTCATTTCTCACCACGTGTCTCTTCTAAAGATTGTTAGGCTGATTCCTGATCCATACTATTTGAGAATTTTCTGTGCAATAAACTAGAAATAGTGCTGGGGAGTCCTACTCCCCATATCATATCATAACATATATTTGGCAACCATACTAACTACTGATTGCTCATGAAGATCCTAGGCCTACAAGTTCTTTTATCCTAAGAAGGGAAAACTGGGGCAGCCTCTAAAACTCCAAACTATGGGAAAGAAATAAAAACATAATGCTACCTGTCCGGTCTCCCCCTCTCCTCCCATTGCACCATCTCCACTCTTTCCATGATAAAGAAAGAACTATTATTTTTCAATAATAGTTTTTAACAGGTTTCAAAGGTAAAGCAAGGAGAGAAGGAAATAAATTATCCAATGCTTAGGTTAGTGAGAAGCTCAGAATCTCTTCATAGGGAGAGATTCCAGAAGAAACAGACACATGAAATGATGTACACATTAAAGGGGGATATTGCAAGCAGAAAGACATGTGGACAAAAGAAAAAAGCATCTCCCAATAAAACACTACACGTCCCGGGAACAGAAAAGGGATGCATTCAGCAATAGAACTGACAGTATCAGTTAAATAAATCTGGTTGAAAGAGAAAAAAAAGAGCCTTGGCAGAAACATGTTGACGAGAGAGGAAATGCATCCAGAAGTCATATCGATGAGAGAAATGGATGATATGCACATGCAGGGGTTGAACAGGAATTCTGGGGGTGGAGGCTGTGCTAGTGGGACTTCATGCAGAGGCAGGATCAAGCATGCAGAACAGTGTTTGCTATTGGTCTTTCTCAACTGTAAGTAATTACTGCGGCCTAAGTATTGATACTGAACAGCTTCCCCCCCCCCAATAGAAAGGATATGGCCATTCGGTGATCTTTTTGGCGTATTTCCTCACCACGTTGTCTTCACTGAAGAGGAAGAGGGAGCGGTTGAGAGTCAGACAGTTCTGCCGAACAGGAATGGGATTGTAGAGTGCCATGGTACGGGCTCGCTGGGCCATCGATTGTTTATATATCCTCTGGGCCCCTGGGGGACCACCTTGCCGAACGCCCCCAGCACCCCGGCCACCTCCGCCTCCTGATGTTCCAGCGCCAGCTCCCCCTGAACCTCCTGCCCCATAGCGGGCTGGCACCTCATCTCCAAACCGAGCCATCCTGCAAAGAGCAAAGGGCCGGGGGTTATGCTGCTGAGGATGTTGCTGGAGAGAAGAAGCTCATCGCATCCCATCGGCTGCTGTCGATGCTGCTGGGGAGCTTGCAGCAGAGGGAGGGGGCACTCAGGCAGGAGCACAGCCAAGGAAAGCAGCAGAGGTCCTGGGCATGGTCACTCGCACCTCCCTATGTAGGTTGGAAATAATGTACAAATTCTCTCCACCTCAACCTAAATGACTGCAACTGGGGAGGGGGGACACACCCCAAGAAGAAGAAAAAATAACTCCAAATAGTAGGTTGCAGTTCACAGAGAAAAATGCAGCAAACTGCTCCTAAAACAAATTGCAATGAAAAAGATTCAATGCACCCTCAATTAAAAATATTTCAATTAAAAAAAGACATTGCCTTTGGGAGATGAAAAGGGGGAGGATGACAAATTAAATAAGTGACAGCAGTACCTCTATCCTACCAAGGAAGGAAAAATACAATTAAAGAAAATGAATGCACCAATTCCTCACTCCTACTTCAATATTCAAAGCCCGAAGGGAAATAAATTGAAATAAAAATAAAAAGACACCATCAAAATTAGCCTCACATAGATTCAGTACTTCAGTTCAATGTAATGAGAAAAATGCAGGCTTCCTTTATACTGAGCAGGTTGGCAAGTATCTGCGCTCCAAAAAAAAAAAAAAAAAAGGAAAAAAAACCGATATAAAATATTTCTATCAGATTTACAATATCACTGTACTTGCCTTTCCATCTCACAAAACAATGCACTGTAAAAAAAAAACCCACAATAATTGTTCCAAAAAAGAAAGGCAAAAATAACTTACAAATATACACACCAAACCAAAAATCAAATCAAAACAAAAATCCCAAAACCAAAATAAAAGCACCCCCCCCACCCCAAGATTTGTTTTCACTTTAGCTCCATCCTGCTCTCTTCAGCAGTGTCCAAGATCTGAAGGTGAAAGGGGTTTGGGCTCCCTTTAAGCTGCTGAAGCTGTAGGATATTCCTCCCCCCCTTGCTATCCAGCAGTCTCTGCTTTCTCTTTTTTTTTTTTCCACCCGGTGTGACTGCGTGTATAATTTTCTCTGTGTGTCAGTTTTGCTTCATCTTGGAGCTGAATGCAGCAAAGAAATCCTGTAAAATCCAAAAATGAAAGAGACAAGAGAAGTAGTTTCCATCCACCATCTACTCATAAGGGTTCCTTGGTTGCTGCAATGTCAAGTATTTTTTTTTTCTGCCTGTATTCTTCTTCTCCTTCTTCCTCTTCTTCCTCCTCCTCCTCCTCCTCCCCCTCCTCCTCCTCCTCCTCCTCCTCCTCCTCGATAAGCTAAAATAAGACTGGTGCTACGGAGGCAGGCAAGCAGGCAGGCAGAGAAATGGAAAAAAAGAAAAAGAAAAGGTCTGATTCACTGGCAGGTTCAGCTCTAATGTGCAGCAGTGGATCGATTTAATGCAAGCACAGAGCATCCCAAAGCCTCAGCCAGGCTTGGCACATGATGGTCTGGAACCAATAGCAGGGGCTATAGCCAAACCAAACCCATCTCAATTTATACAAGGAGAGAAACACACACACACACACGTATGAACATCCTGCATACAAATGATATTTCTCGACAATCTATACCATAGCATATTAGATTGATGTCAGCTCTCTGCTGTAAACTCAATGTTTCCTGTGGAATGTAGATACCTGAATACTGTATGTACTGTTTTCCCCAAAGACAGGCCTATTTTATATATATGTAAAATGGTCAGAATTGGATTGTCTTGTTTTATACCAGATTTGTGTAGCTATTGTCTATGCATGCTTGTAAGGCAAATAAAGTCAGCAAAAGGAGAGTGGAGAATGCTACAATTGTAGTGTTTCAGGACAAGATTGGAGACTACACAAGCTGTGACCTGTTGGATCACCATTTCAGAAATATTTACCTACTTAAACTGAGAACAGAATGACCACAGGTAGGCAAAACAGTGGTGGGAATGGGAAACACCTCTGACTTTCTGCTAGCTTCCCCACAGATCTTTCTTGGAGGAACTTGGCAGGGAGCAAATGATGATCACGTGACTGCAGCTGCACTGAAGCAGCCATAACTTTGCCAAATTACAATTCCACAGGTCCTGGAATTTCGATGCATCATTTAGGTTAACCCATTTGAGGTATGTTGATAAAAAAAATTGTTGCCCTATGATGCATCATTTTGCCTAATTGAAGGTTACGAACAGACAAACACTGAGAGTTTTAGTCATGTGGGTGGGTGGGTGTGGGTGTAAAATACAAACGGTATGCTAAGAGAGTGACAATCTGCAAGATAGTATAATTTTTAGGAATCTAAATGTCCTTACAAATGTTAATGTACACATAGAAAAATGGACCTCTAAGGTGAAAGCATGGGAATGTGTATTGAGTATGCGTGCAACAGATTCCATAAACTGTAGTGGGCAAAAAGCTGAGATGCCCAAGCAAATAACAGAGGTGACAATCAGCAGCATCAGCATTTTTCCCACAGATTCAGAGTCCACTTTTCAGGTCAACAAGCACCATTTTGCATAATCAAATGCAGCATCCAGGTCCAACTGGGCATTTTTCATGTCCACATTTATTGTAACTTGCCATCTTTGCATCAGCCTTCCACTTGGGTGCTTGCCATCTAAATTAAATTGGAAGAGATGTAGTCAACGGTGTAGGGTGCTGCTCACAGAACACGACTATACCACTGTAGGCATTTCTCCCACATTTTCTTTGATATTGGCACAGTGTCCGTTTGCTTCTGAACTGTGTCATTGCTGATATGGTCAAGGAGAGAAATGCCTAATGGCCAATGAAGCATGTGCATCTGCATGGCGTGTAAAGTGTGCTCAACACATTTGATAGCTGGCCAGCACTCAGCACAATACAGAGCTGCTAGGCATACCATTGTTTTACACATCTTCAATTTTAGATGGACTGGCATGGATCAATCATAGAGCACACAAGTCATCTCCCACTGTAACCATGCTTTGTTCAGTCTGGCATGCACCTCATCTTTCACGCTGTCATCACTTTCTAGATACAGATGTGATAATCTATTAAAATTGGTGTTCCGGTATCATCTTTTATACAAAAATAAAAATACCAATTAATTCCCCGTGTATAAATCATCATCATCATCATCACTATTGAGGGGTCCATGTTTAGTTGTCCCAAAATGAACTTACAAAATTATATTCAAATGAATAAATTCAGCAAATCTGAATTTATAAATACATTGCCTTAAATATTAGGGTATATAACATTTGTGATGACCTATATGTCATCACAAATGTTTATTTCACAGATATGTGATATTAAGGAAAAAGCCTGTGGAGTTGAGCCACAGCACTTAAATAGCTCAATGCTTGGCCTTAATTTTACAGGCAATAATTTAATGATGTCTCTGCAATAGATGGTGCCATTACCTTTAACATGTAGCTATTTTTTAAGCAGTCTGCTTGATGTCTGCTTTCTCTATTCTCTTACTAATTTGTCACATTGATATATTTCACTATATGGTTTTATCTTCTATAGTACATTTTTCTGGTAGTTACAACAGCACAATCCTATTTGTTATAGCATGGCAAAGATAACACCCATAATATCTATCAGTAGTTCCATAACTAGAAAAAGATTTTAATTAAAATATCATCAAGGATGATTTTTGTAGAATAAGAACAAATGCTGAGCATTCTTATTGCTGTATAAAGTGATGCGGCCATCAGATTTTCTGATTGCATAAGGCTGAGCAAAGCGAGATCTATAGTGTTAAAGTGCTGTCTGCTATGTGATGTGGACTGTGACAGAATCAAAGGTACAGGTATCACAATTGTAATTACAAGTCTCAATTTTTCCTCTCTCTCTCTCTCTTGCTTTGTCCCCTCTCCGTCTCCTTTCCTTCTCCATTTTCGACCATGGATTTATCATATTGAAAAATGTCAAGGTGTCTTTTCTTAAACAAACAAACAAAGCAAGTAAAGTGGGAGGGAGGGAGGAAGGAAGGTATATATATTTTTGAAGGATCCAAAACCAGAATGGCAAATCTCAGAGGGTGAGAGCCAACCAGATTTTTTTATCAGGTCCATATCTCATCTACTATCAAATTTTGGGAAGGCCAGCCCTTATAGACATAGCTAGCTTTTACCATCAATTTCTCAAGGCCACAATCAACCTACAAATTTTCTCGCTGGCAAAACAAAATGTTAGTTTTTAACACCATGCTTATTTACAAGAATGCTCTGGGCAAACATTATTCCTTATACTAGAGTTGTCAAACTCACGGCCTGCAGGCCAGATGCATCACATGCTTTCACACCTATGCCCTGTTTAGCGAAGGGGGAAAAGTTGCAATATATCAGTGAAACCTCCATGACGAGAGTTTGACACCCTTGCCTTGAACTGTATATGAAATTGTAACATTTTACAAAAGGGTAGATTATTTTGGGAAAATAGAATAGTTATATATTCCATTTTTGCTTTTATACCCTAGCTTCTTTTGGGATGTACGCCAGAAGACTAAAAGTTTACTTCATCTTCAGTCATACTGTTGCAATTCTCAGTTGTACCCTTTCTATAAACTTCACACAATCTCACACTGTAGCCATAGCTTTTTCATAAGTCCAAATAAAACAATACCATATTCTGTTTTCACAGCTAACTTACACTGTATGAATAAAGATGCCTTCTTGTTTCAATAATCCAATTGCACTGATCAGTATTACCAGAATTAAAGCTCAGAATTATAACCTTTATTAACATCCCTCACCCACTGCTTTATCACACTGCAGCAAAGCTAATCATCACCCATGCATACATCAGCTGGAAATGAAATGACCTAAAGAAACCTCTTTCCAGATTTCAATCTCTTCATTTTTGGCTGTGGTGATGAATTAATATTCGGATGGATCATAGTTACTAGGTTCCTTGATTGGTGAATTCCTATTTTTAATATGAGGGGAAAAAAGAAAAGAAGGGAAGGAAGGAAGGAAGGAAGGAAGGAAGGAAGGAAGGAAGGAAGGAAGGAAGGAAGGAAGGAAGGAAGGAAGGAAGGAAGGAAGGAAGGAAGGAAGGAAGGAAAGGGAAAGTAGAAAGAAACTCCATTTTTTCTCTATTTAATCACTGAAGTTAAAAATTAAAATTTTTCAGATTCTATTATGAACCTGTACAAAATGGAGGGGAACAATTAGTGGCCTGGGGAGATAGGCTGTTCCTGCCACAGGGCAGTGTAACTAATTGAAGTAGAATTGTTTCACTATTTTGAAATGCATGTGCAACAGGTGAACCAGGCAATATTGTTTGAGATGGCAGAAGACGGAAAATACTACTTTTGACACAGAGCAGAAAAATATAAGTGGAAGTTGACTTCCTGATAGGATCTGTGCAGGGTAGAAGAAGCCATTATATACTTGTCCATACATTCCAGATGCCTTTTGATTACCTATATAGAGTTAGATACTCTAGCAGATGACCAGGCTGAATCCGAGAGTGAGATCAAATGCATCATCAATTTGGAGTATGAAATGTAAGTCCATCCCACCTCCCCCGATGATGGCTGTTGATTCCTATCTGGTGCCAAATTGCCTTGATCATTAGTAGTTCAGATTCTTGTATATAGATAGTATGAAATAAATTTCTAGTACTTTTGAACTCTGTCCTGGTTCCTAATTTCTTGTATCTGACAGATACCCTAGCTTGAGTTCAATAATTTTAAAATGCAGGGTAGAAGGCCATAGAGAAGCTTAGTGGAGAGTGAGGTTTCTTGTTTTCCCAGCAGCATCTAAATACAGTAGTCTAAAATCTTGCAGCCAGAGGAGCTGAGAAATTGACGTAGAGAGCTATTTGCTTCAGGGGATGTATTTCTATAGAAATAAGTAAATATGAATACCCAGTAAATTGTACTAGGTTTTTGATTAGTTTTTAGATTTGTGCTAAATGTCATTTTTTAAACCTCTCTGAACAAGGTATGGAATTGGGTATTTAACTTCAACCTTCAATTAGAATTGAATCCATGTCCATGAAAACATGATATGCTTTCATACTTTTTGGAAATTGCAAGGTTTTGAACTTTCTCTTGGTGATATATAATATTTGGACAGAAAACTCTTCATTTGTAGCAGAGCAGTACCATATTGTAGTCTGATCAGTATATTGTATTTATAATGGGGTTATTTTTAATAATAAGATTGTAAAAGGATATGCAGACCCAAAAGGCTCTTGGGTGAAAAGATTTAGGATCTCTAGCCTTTTGTCCTGTGAATCTTAGCATCTGTTGCTACTGCTGTATAGTCTCAAAATGCATTCCCCTGGCAAACAGAAAACTCAAATGTACAGGTGAAACTTGAAAAATTAGAATATTGCGCAAAAGTTCATTTATTTCAGTAGTACAACTTAAAAGTTGAAACTAATGTATGAGATAGACTCATTACATGCAAAGCAAGATAGTTCAAGCCGTGATTTGTCATAATTGAGATGATTATGGCTTACAGCTCGTGAAAACCCCAAATCCACAATCTCAGAAAATTAGAATATTGTGAAAAGGGTCAATATTCTAGGCTCAAAGTGTCCCACTCTAACCAGCTAATTAAGCCATAACACCTGCAAAGGGTTCCTGGACCTTTAAATGGTCACTCAGTCTGGTTCAGTAGGAAGCACAAAAATGGGAAAGACTGCTGACCGGACAGTTGTGCAGAAAGGCATCATTGCCACCCTCCATAAGGAGGGAAAGCCTCAAAAGGTAATTGCAAAAGAAGTTGGATGTTCCCAAAGTGCTGTATCAAAGCACATTAATAGAAAGTTATGTGGAAGGGAAAAGTGTGGAAGATAAAGGTGCACAAGCACAGGGATGACCGCAGCCTGGAGAAGATTGTCAGGAAAAGGCCATTCAAAAGTGATGGGGACTTTCACAAGGAGTGGACTGAGGCTGGAGTCAGTGCATCAAGAGCCACCACACATAGATGGATCCTGGACATGGGCTTCAAATGTTGTATTCCTCTTGTCAAGCTGCTCCTGAACAACAGACAACGTCAGAAGCATCTTACCTGGGCTAAAGAAAAACAGAACTGGTCTGTTGCTCAGTGGTCCAAAGTCCTCTTTTCTGATGAGAGCAACTTTTGCATCTCATTTGGAAATCAAGGACCCAGAGTCTGGAGGAACAATGGAGAGGCACACACTGCAAGATGCTTGAAGTCCAGTGTGAAGTTTCCACAGTCTGTGTTGATATGGGGAGCCATGTCATCTTCTGGTGTTGGCCCACTGTGCTTCATTGAGTCCAGAGTCAATGCAGCCGTCTACCAGGAGATTTTGGAGCACTTCATGCTTCTTTCCACAGACGAGCTTTATGGGGATGCTGACTTCATTTTTCAGCAGGACTTGGCATCTGCCCACACTGCCAAATCACCAATACCTGGTTCAATGACCATGGGATTACTGTGCTTGATTGGCCAGCAAACTCGCCTGACCTGAACCCCATAGAGAATCTATGGGGGCCAAGAGAAAGATGAGAGACATGAGACCAAACAATGCAGAAGAGCTGAAGGCCGCTATTGAAGCATCCTGGTCTTCCATAACACCTCAGCCGTGCCACAGGCTGATAGCTTCCATGCCACACTGCATTGAGGCAGTAATTGCTGCAAAAGAGGCCCAAACCAAGTACTGAGTACATATGCATGCTTATACTTTTCAGAGGTCTGATATTTTCTATGTACAATCCTTGTTTTATTGATTGCATGTAATAGTCTAATTTTCTGAGATTGTGGATTTGGGGTTTTCATGAGCTATAAGCCATCATCATCACAATCATGAGAAATCACGGCTTGAACTGTCTTGCTTTGCATGTAATGAGTCATATATTAGTTTCACTTTTTAAGTTGCATTACTGAAATAAATGAACTTTTGCATGATATTCTAATTTTTTGAGTTTTACCTGTACTGCAAATTGTTTGAACAATTTTGTTCTGTTATACCTTTCACTTTTACTTCATCTGATACTTTTAATAAAGATACATAATTTATCACTTACTTAGTTGAGATTAAAGATATGTGAAAAATATAGCTAAAATATGGCTGAGGTTGTTCCTTTCCTTTATCTATTTGGTTTAATTAATGGAAGGAAAAACTGGACAAGACCAGCAAATATAAGTTTTACATAAAGACAACACAGCTTCAAAAAACAAAACACCAGCACTTCACCTTCCCACTTTGGTAAGCTAGAATGAAATAATTATATTGCATTGAAAATGACATTATATGGAATTTCTTTTTTTTTTAAATGGGGAAGAAACAAAAGATGGCAATTCCAAAGAAAATTCCCAAAAATGCTTTCTGATTTTTCTTTAAGATATTTCATTTATTATCCATTAAGCTTTTTCAGTTTGAAGAAGAAGAAGAAAGCAACTTTAGGACAACTATTACCTGGGTGACTGAGAACCTTCATAGATGTCTAAAGAAAAGAAAAGAATTACCTCAGAAGGAAGCAATGAATGTCACAGTTGGAGAGTATACAATGAGATCTGAAAGAGATGTGCTGTAAAAAAAAACCACAAACAAAGCTTTGGTATTTTTTGAAAAGAAAATATGACACCAGAAAACTTAAAACTATCTGCTGATAATCTGTTAATAGAGAATAAAGTTGTTTTAAAGAATGGAATTGAGTACAATAGTTGTGCTTTTAAAGTTATAGCAACGTTTCGGCAGAATCTCATCTGCCATCATCAGGCTTCTGTATTGTGTTCGTCTGTGAGTCAGACTTTCACAGCCATTTCAGTTTTAAATTTGGAGCTAGCCTACTGCTGTTCCAGAATAGTTTTTTCTTCATCCTGATTGGTTGGGAGTCTTGGTCTGTGTTTATTGGTCTTGGAGTTGGTGCGTTCTGCTTGATTGGTGTTTCCAATATCTTCTGTCTGTTTTGTGGCTTTTTTTGTCTTGATTGGCTGGCAACATTGTGTTCCTGTATTGGAGGCTTTTGGCTCCGAGTAAATGGATGGCTATAATTTATTAGGAAGCTAGGTTTCATCTGGGTGCCTGGTTGGGGTGTGTTTAAGCTGGAGGTATCAGGGGGGATCTGTTTGTGCCCAGGTGTGGCTTGTGGTGTGGAGATTTGTTTGTTTGTGAGTGCAGGCTTCCAAATAATTGACAGTCTGGTGGAATCATCTCTTCTATTCATGCTTTCAGGTCTTTTTTCAATCTCTATGGCTTCTCTGATAATTCTGTGGGTGGGGTTTTCTAAAGTGGCTAGGGTTTTGGTGCCATTGAAGTTGATGCTATGACCTGTTGCTTTCATGTGTTGGACTAGTGAGGAAGTGTGTTCCAGCCTTTTTACTGCATTTTTGTATTCATCCAGGTGGGCACTTATTCTTCTATTGGTCTGTCCAATGTATGTGGCAGGGCATGATGCACAGGGGACTTCATATATACCTTGGTTTTCCAAGTCAATTTTATCTTTGGGGTTTCTTAGGATGGCTGCTATTTTTCTGTCTGTTTTGAAGGCAGTCTTGATGTGATGCCTGTGTAGTATCTTACTGATTTTGTCTGTAGTACCTCTTATGTAGGGCAGAAAAGCTGTTCCATAGGTCTGTTCATCTTCTGGGTCTCTATTATGTCTCAGTGTGGTTTTGTGGATCAAGCTGGTGATTTTGCTTTTGTGGAAGCCGTTGGCTGTCAGTACTTTAGTCAGGGTGCATTGTTCAGTCTTTATGTGTGTCTTGTCTGCCAGGCGTTTGGTTCTGACGATTAATGTTTTGGCCACAGAGTTTATCTGTGTTGGGTGGCGGTGGGATTAGGCGCTGAGGTAGTGGTCGGTGTGTGTTTCTTCTGGTATATGGTGTGTCCTAGCGTGCCATCTGTTTTTTTGTAGATTAGTAGATCTAGGAATGGTAGTTGTTTGTTTGTTTCCGTTTCCATGCTGAACTTGATTTTGGGGTGTGTGCTGTTTAGGTGTGTTCGGAAATTGTTTAGGTTTTCTTTTCCATGGGGCCAAATCACAAATGTGTCATCGATGTATCTTAACTATAGTTTGGGTTTGTGGGTGGCATTAGCTAGGGCTCTGGATTTGAATTCTTCCATGAACAGGTTTGCAATGACGGGTGACAGTGGTGATCCCATAGGGGCTCCTTCAATTTGCTTGTATCTTTGTCCTTTGTATATGAAATATGTATTGGTTAAGCAGCGTTCTGCTAGTTCCATGAGGTGTTTGGGTGGCTGGTATTTATTTTTGATGATTTGTAGGGTTTCTTTTATCGGGACTTGAGTGAATAGTGAAACCATGTCAAAACTTACAAGCAGATCTTCTTATTCCACGTGTAGATCTTTGATCATTTCCAAGAGGTGGTATGAGTTTTGTACATGTGAAGTTGCTGCTTCAGCATGGGGCTGTAGCTGCTTTGCTTGGTATTTGGCTATGTTTTGTAGTGGTGCTCCTCTGGAGCTGACTATGGGTCTGAGAGGTATGCCTTCCTTGTGTATTATTGGGAGGCCATATAGTTTGGGGCATCTGGAAGATTTTTCTCTTGGGATGATTGTTGGATCTCTTTGCTCATGTGGCTTGTTATAATTTTCTTCTTGGTTATTTTTTCCAGATATGTGGTTGGGTCCGTGTTTATGGGTTTGTATGTGGAGTCTTGGAGTAGGTCTGTCAATTTTGTTTTGTAGCCTTTTCTATCCATTATTACTGTGGCATTACCTTTACCCGACCAAAGCTGAATACTATATATATATATATATATTCCTATCTATAAACCCATGGACTCTTGAATTCACTGGGTCTTCAGCTGCATATGTAGTTTGATAGTCATGTAAATTTTTTCATGGGTTTTGGCAAACATATCTCCATATTTGGTTAAAAACAACAGAGAATGTGATTCTACTTCCTCTCTGTAGTTAAAAGGTAACATTACAGATTGATAAATGTATCACCTGGTGGGTGTAACCCCAGCATGTAAGATTACAACATCACTGAGTAATTAATGGTTATTTTTCTGATAAGTATCACTATTTTTAGGTTCAAATTCATCATTAACTTCAATCTTCAACACATTTCTACTTTGATATATGTATGCATTCCTTTTCTTTCATATCTTATGTCAAGAATCTTGCATTAGATGGAATAGCTGAAACTAATTATTCGAGGTTCCATGTCAAGATTTAAAATGGGATTTCTTATATGAATACTATATGGACTGACAGTGAACTATGATCTGTTCCTATTTTGGGGAATGAAATAGCAAGACCAATCAAATATTCTTTCACTGGCTTTATGTCATGTTGGGGAAGGGGAAGTTTGCCTTATTTATGCTTTGGTTCCTTTTTGTCCCCTTCAGATTGGTATCCTGGACAAAGTGTGCTCTTCAGTGTCTTTCAATCTGGAGATTTTTGTCCAAAAATAGGGAAAAATTAAAATATATCCAGGCTAGTGACTATTCTTCCCCTCCTTTTTTTTATTTAGTAAATATGCTGAAGTTGAAATCTGAATATTTCTTTGCTCCACAGTGAGAAAATTTTAGAAACTTAGAAAAGCCAGTTATGTCAAATCTACACTCTAATTCCAATTAGGATACTTATTCCTTCAGCAGCTGGAAGTTATAGGCTAACTTCCCCCAATATTGTTGGAAATGTATAATCATTGCAATTAATAGTCTATAATAATTTTATCCACCATTAAATGTTCTAGGCTTTAAAGCTGTTTAAATTGATGCCATCAGCATATTTTATATAATAGTTGAATTATCTGAAGAACTATTTCCTTTAATTTGTTTGGAATTTCCCACAGAAAGCCAATGTGATGTTGTGTAGAGGTATTCAACTAAGACCAAGAAACCCAAGTTGAAATTCAGCCTCAGCCAAGAAAGTGCACTGTGGATTTTAAAAAATGCAAAAGCGAGTGCCTATATACTGTAGGCAAGATTAAGATCACAAAGAGAGAAATCAAAATGTTATAAATCATAAAAAGATTCTAATGAAAAATAAATCTTCATAGCCTAAATGTGGACCGAGACTGAAATTTAACAACTCCATTTCTTTTATAGGGAGATAACAAAAATAAGTCTTAGCATAAAACAGAAAATGGGGGTGGGAATCTAGTGTAAATTCCTGGATATTTGCATTTATCACTTTTTACTGTACAAAAAGACATTTCCCAATGCAAATACCCCTCTGCTTCAATTTCTTGTATTTGTCCATCTTCAGTAAGATAAAGACTAGGGGTTCCTACGTGTAAACCTCCCTTTAGTGTAATCTTAATCACATACCTCCTCTAAAATCCAAATATCAAAATGAATACAAAAATGGAAACGACAGAATGAAACTTTGGAAAAGGAGGATTTATTGTAACAATGTACAACTAAAAGGTTCTTCACACCTCCCACGGCCTCTGTCTACACCCCCCCCCCCCCAAAGGGAAATCCTGTTAGAGAAACCCTGTTCTTCAGTAATCAGAACCTGGTAGAAAAGATGGAAATCTCATTCTTCACCTAGCCTTCGGCTTCTACCCTGTCTTCTTTTAAGAAGATTAAAGCTTTTATCCAGCAAAGGGAGAATTTGGGGTAGCTGACATTGTGTATGTGACAGGAATTGTATTCATTCATATAGGAATATATTGTGGGTCTGTAATCTACAGTCTGGCATTCAAACTACAGTTAGAACAGAAGAGCTGACAAATCAGATAGAAAAATATATTTCTGATCTGAACCATTTCTGGGGTAAGATTTAAAAAATGTTTTTGAAATAGGAGGGAGGGAAGGAAGGAAGGAAGGAAGAAAGAACATCTTTCTCCAGATGATATGTGTGCGTGTAACATTCATTCATTAATTAAAATGGTGAAAAGTAGGAACAGGCCTTTCATTCAAAATAAGCAAAATAGGGGTGATACATTTTATCACTTGCCTTCATAATTTTTTAAATGAAAATTGATAATATGTGCAATAAGGCTTACAGACACCCATAAGGACCAGCTCCTTGCCAAAACTATGGTCACAAGCCATGGTCATCCCCATCTTCAAAAAGGGAGAGCCCAGCCTAGTTGAAAATTACAGACCAATCTCCTTATGCTGCATCACCTGTAAAGTCATGGAATCAATTATTAACCAATCCATTATCCTCTACTTAGAGACAAACAACCTGCTCTCTAATAAACAATTTGGTTTCAGAAAAAAACCTATTCTGTAATCTGCAACTCTTACACTGCAAAAACATATGGACTACACAACTCGATCAGGTCAAAGCAATAGACGCAATCTACATAGACTTCTGCAAAGCCTTTGATTCAGTGGTATATGACAAACTATGACTAAAACTAAAATCTTATGGTATCTCTAGACACCTACATAACTGGATAGAAGTATTCCTGTCAAACAGACAACAAATGGTCAAAATTGGGAGCATCCTGTCAAATTCTGTACCTGTCAACAGTGGTGTCCCCCAAGGCAGTGTTTTAGGACCAATTCTCTTCATACTCTACATAAATGACATCTGTGATCATATCAAGAGCAACTGCGTTCTCTTCGCTGATGATGTAAAGCTATTCAACACCACAGACAATACTACTACCCTCCAAAAAGACCTTGACTATGTATCAGAATGGTCAATCAAATGGCAACTTCAAATCTCAACAAATAAATGCTCCGTCTTACATATTGGCAGAAAAAATCAGAAAATAAAATACAAGCTAAGTAGTCAAGACCTTGTTGAGAATCCAACCTTGTCAAGGACCTTGGAGTACTCATCTCAAATGATCTCAAATGATCTAAGTGCTAGAACCCACTGTAACTACTTCACCAAAAAGGCATTAAGAGTTGTTAATCTAATCCTACGTAGCTTTTTCTCTGATAATATCACACTACTAACTTGAGCATACAAAACATTTGCTAGACCTATACTTGAATACAGCTCATCAGTCTGGTACCCATATCATGTATCTGATATTAACACAAATGAAAAAGTCCAGAAATATTTCACAAGAAGAGTTCTCCACTCCTCTACTCATTGCATTATACCTTATGCCACCAGACTTGAAACTCTAGACCTAGAAAACCTAGAACTATGCCGCCTCCAGTCCGATCTAAATATAGTATATAAAACCATACATTGCAATGTCCTACCTGCAAATGAATACTTCGGCTTCAATCATAACAATAAAAGAGCACACAATAGATACAAACTCAAGGTTAACCACACCAAACTTGACTGCAGAAAATACGACTTCAGCAACAGAGTGGTCAATGTTTGGAATACTTTACCTGACTCTGTGGTTTCTTCCCCAAACCCCAAAAACTTTAACCTTAGACTGTCTAATATTGACCTCACCCACTTCCAAAGAGGCCTGTAGGGGGCGTGCATAAGCGCACCAATCGTGTCTACCATCCCTGTCCTATTGTTTCTTTTTATTTTTCTTATAAGTATCTATCTCATGTATTCAAAACAATATTTATTCTTAACAATATTTATCTTGTAAGCGATTGACAAATCAAATCAAATGTAAAATGTAAAATATCCACATATTTCAGATGAGACTGATAATGTTACCTAGTTTGGGTAATGAAATATCTGCAAGAAAACAAGCAAGCTCAGAGAGAATCACTCATTCCAATCTGAGTGACAAATATTCTCCTTTACAAGAGAATGACTCCTCCCAAATTGTATTTGAGGTACAACCTCATTCTTAAAGTTTAAAAAAATCAATCCTGGGACAAATTTTCTACCAATAAAATGGTATTAACAGACACCACACTGCCTTACATCATTAACTTAAAGTACTTGGTGCTAGGCACAGAGTTGGACAAACCCCCTGATCTGACAAATACCTACCTACATAGAACCATCCAAGGTTCTTAAGAGAAAATAAACCACATTTGTATTTAAAAGACAGATAATTCTATTTAATTATTTTAATATCATATAAAATCCAAAATAGGTTGGCCAGCTGCAGCTCAGAACATTAGCACTGTACACAAGGAGTAATGGTTTGGTTTGTTTAAGTCCCTAACCTATTTTCCATTCTTTCTTTTCATTCCCACTAGCCTTGACGTCAGCAGGTTCTTTGTTTGAGAGTAATGCTTTTGTCCCATGCTAACAGATTTGAGGCTGTCTAAATATAGTCCTTAGGCACCAGGGTCTTAAGAAATCATCTCAAGTGCAACTAAAAGGCTCTGGATTGGAAGAAATAAGCAGCACTATCGGTCATTTTTTTAGATAGTTGCCCATGGGCCTTTCCTAGCAATGGACATAGGGTGATAACAAGGTTACAAAGGAATTCCTGTTGTTTGATATCATGAGAAATAGCAAAATATGATTCTACCATATAGATAGTTATTTATAAGAGAAACTGGTTTGTGCCATCCTCAGCACCCAAAAGGGTAGGAACAATGACACCTTTTTTTTTTGTACATCCAGGCAATATTATAACATAACGAACAAGCACAAAAGGCAGATTTACTTCTGATTTACACCCTCAATCAATATGAGCCAACATTTCTGACTCCCTTATAGTGGAATCATATACCACCTTTCATATCAGGACTGTTGTACACTCCAAAAGTTTTGTTTTAATTTGAAAGATGGTGCAGGAATGACAGCATGCCACAGTTTTTGCAAAGTTAATATTCTACTGAGTACTTATAGGAAAATTAACCTATACCTGGAGATTGTTCAATCTGGATAGGGATGAATGGGTTCAGACTTAGTTTTGACAAGACTGAGTGACTTGGGTTCCCTGGATAAGGGAATGTTTCCTCAATGGTCCTACTGGGTAGCAGTTGTGTATAGAAGGGCCTTTGTAACATAGGACTATCTAGTTGCACCCATTCCTAGATTGAGAGGATCTTTTGATAGTCATCCCTACCACCTATCACCTATGCAGAATGCACTATTGTAATGCACTGTACATGGAGCTTTCCTTGAAGACTATTTGGAATCTATACCTGGTTCAGAATGAGCAGCAAAGGCACTGATGGATATACTATGATATAGCCATGCGGCACTGCTACTGTGCAAGCTGCATTAGTTGCCAGTAAGCTTCAGATATCATTCAAGGTTGGCTGCCTATTTCCAATAATTTCTGTCAGTCCAATACATTCAGATAGAGTAGGCATACTCTAGATCTCTTCAATTAAACTTACATCAGGACCTAAGAAAGCGTGTTCAACCTCTGGAAAATTATCCCCCTGGGAATCCATATGATTCTTACTCTACAGTTGTTCCAAAGTCCTTGAACACCTGGCTTTGTTCCTAGGCCTGGGATTATAATGATGATCAAGTCCTATTGTGTCCCCCACTCCCTGACCAAGTGTTTTGGTTTTATTTTCTCTGGACATGCATATTTTCCCTTTATCCTTTATTGTTTCTACTTTTAAAGTGCGTGCTATCCAGAGTCATCTGGAACTTAAACCTATAAATTAAATTAAATAAACATAACAAATGAAGAGGGTGATTAAATCTGTTAACCAGTCACTGTCCAGTTTTGAGAAACTAATAATTATTTTGCACAACTCCAAGGTTTAAATTTTTTTAAAAAATATTCATACTGGTAGTCCTCAAGTTATTACCACAATTGGGACTGGTACTTCTGTTGCTAAGCAATGCATTCATTAAGTGAATTGCACCTGATTTTACAACCTATTTGCCATGATTGTTAAGCAAACCATGCTGTAATTATGTGAATCCGGATCCCCCCTCCATTGACTTTGCTTGTCAGAAGTGGATGAATAAGTATGAAACAGTGTCCCATAATGTCATGCTGGCCACATGACTACGGAAGTGTTTTTGGACAGCGCTGCTTAATAGTCTTTTTTATTTTTTAACAAATTTTATTCAGTTTTTCACATTAAAAACAAAAATCTCTTTTTAGTGGACAACATATTTCCGGGTCATCCCCTTTATATACAAATATGATAGCAATTATACATTCATATATGGATACTTAATTCTATTATTACATTTTCCATTCCAAATTTTCAGTAAGGAGAGAAACAAATACATTAATTCTAGCCTCTTTCATTAATCTAAATCGAAACATCTTTTTGTTTCATTTCAATTATTTCAAATATAATCCTTTAATATTTATTTTAAAAATAAAGATAAACAATATGTTTGCATAATAATAATAATAATAATAATAATAATAATAATAATAATAATAATAATAATAATAATGTTACCAATGTCTCTCCTTGCTTTTAATAGTCTATATTAACTTATTAATTTAGTTGGTTCTTTAGTCTGTCATATTCCCTTTCCATTACACATTCTTTTTATAAATTCTAGATTAATACACATTTAAAAAAAAAACATTTAAAAAAAAAACAAGTATAGGTTTCCCCCCTTTTACTGTTTTGAGTGTGACACCTCAATGATTAAAATATACCTTTATTCCCTCATCTTGATTCCCAATAAACCATTATTTTTAAGAAGTTACAATAATAATCATTACATCTTTTCATTTGGATTCCGCAGCATATTTCCCCCCTTTGATTTTTAATAAGAGTTATCAGTATCTATATTGCCCTATTTTCTAAATATTTTTAGTTGCAGAAATATTCTTATTACCCCTTGTCACCCTGCAGAATCCCCTTTTTAATTCATCAACCATTATCTCTGAAAAAACAATTTCTTTTCAACATTTTACTATTTCCATATTTCTTTATTTCATGCACCTGTTTCTTACTGCTTCACCTCCCCTCTTTTCCCCATATTTTTTCTCATTACAGTTTATATCCCTCTGTTTCTTAATATCTTTCTTTCCCCTTTTCTGCTGGGTCTTTCTGCCTTTCCTGACTTCACAGGTATTCCCCCTTTTGATTGCCTTCTTAAATTTTAACTTTTTAACCTTCCTTCTTTCCCCACTTCTTTGTAGTGTTTTTTGTGTTAATTGTCTATTTAAAATGTCTTCTCCTTGAATCGACTCCTCCTCCTCTGAAGCTCTTTCTTCTTGTTCTTCAATCGCCATTTCTATTTTTTCTAACACAGAGCAAAGTGATTTGCCTCTTTCCTGCAGTAATTCTCTCATATTTTTAAGTTCCATTTTTAAATCCCGAAGAGATATCATAATTACACACTCTTATATTTTATGATCGTTAAAGTCCACAAAAAAACCACTTTTATTTTCCTTCTTTCTTCTTTCAGTTTTCTAAAGTTCTCAGTTATTCCAGCTGAGGGTCTATACCAAAAACATCAGTCAATCCCACAGTCAATTGTTCCTTGCTTTTTTCTTTATTCTGGTTCTGCTTTCACTTTCTAAGATTCTTACTTTGTTTCAATATTTCTTTAATGTTATATCCACACAAGTTGATTCAGAAACAGGATGCTTTCCCTTTTGTTTGAGCTCAAGTTTTCGTCAAAAGGTGGCACTCTCCATTATACAAAGTCTTCACCTTTCCCCCCTTTTTTTTTATTTAAGGTTTTCTGAACCTCGATATTCCAGCACAGTCCAGTCTCCAATTTGTAAACTTTATTATTATTATTTTTTTGACAATCTTAAATCCAGCTTTATTTTATGCCTGTTTATTCCCAAAATATTTTAGTCCAATTTAGTTAAATCTTTAGTTCCAGCTTCTTCCTTTCCCGGTTTGAAGCCCTCCTTAGCTGTCAAAAATATTTTCTTTTTTTTCCCCTGTCCCTTTGTAATTTTGCCGCTCACTTTTCTTTTCTTAAAAATTCCATGTTACCTTAATCCCGGGGTACTTTTGTTTAGTTGTATTGCTCAGTTGTCCCGGTTCAGATGTTATCCACCTCTTTCTTCCCTCCTGCACAAATCTTAATCCAGCTGAGTCCTCCTCTTCGGGGTGGCCATTTTAAACCACCGCTGCAGTCGTCTTCGGGGGGAAAAAGACCAAGCCCAGGGGGGGAGATGCAGCTCTCCCCAACCTGGCTTGTGGCTTCCCCTTATTCTGTCACCCCTCCAAGGCAACTTCAGCCCCTAATCGTATTAATCAGGGCTATCCAACGAAAGAGCATGGACCATAGCTGTAGAGAGTCGCGATCTATGGTCCGTCAGCAAGGAGACTTCTTCCTCGCTGCTTAATAGTCTTGAAACAAGATGAGCAACCCCCCTATAATCGGCAATTAGAGGAATAAAATCCGCAAGGACTCCTTTACCTTTACTCATTTTTTTATTGAGACATTAATTTGACAACTAAACATATGGTTACATATCCAAATCTTGTTTCCATGTACTGTAACCAAAGTGGATAAAAGAATACTCCAGCCATTCTCATTCTCTGGTGACCATGATGTAAAAAAGATATGGAGACTCTAGAAAGAGTGCAGAGAGGAGCAACAAAGATGTTTAGGGGACTGGAGGTTAAAGAACATATAAAGAACAGTTGCAGGAACTGGGTATGTCTAGTCTAATGAAAAGAAGGACTAGGGGAGACATGATAGCAGGGTTCCAATATCTCAGGGGCTGCCACAAAGAAGAGGGAGTCAAGCTATTCTCCAAAGCACCTGAGAGCAGGACAGGAGGCAATGAGTGGAAACTAATCAATTAACCTAGAACTAAGGAGAAATTTCCTGACAATTAGAACAATTCATCAGTTTAACAACCAGTTTCCAGAAGTTGTGGATGCTCCAACACTGGAAGTTTTTAAGAAGAGACTGGACAGCCATTTGTCTGAAGTGATGTAGGGTTTCCTGCCTAAGCAGGGGGTTGGACTAGATGGCCTTCAAGGTCCCTTCCAACTCTGCTATTCTATTCTATTCATTTCTTTTGACATTTACTCCTCACAACATACATTTGGACATACTAATTTTCTACAGCTTCTGTAGATCTTAAATATTCTCCATTAATATCCTTAGTAAACTCCTTTCTTCTAATTTTTCAGCATTTATGTGTAACTTGCAGTCATTCATTCCATTTTCTTTAACAACTTTCTTAGTCTTTGAGATCATCAATTGAAGATAAATATTCCTCATTGTGTCATACAATCTAACTTGCTGGTAATTATTTGCATTTTCAGCCAATTATATGCTGAAGCACTGTCCACATATAAAAGTACCAGTACACATATATTCATATCCTCAATATCCCTCTATCATCAACTTTAACTTTTAACTATAAATACATCAAATAACCAAGAGGACATCACATAATTTTGCCCTACTCCATACTGAAGTTTGAAACATTTGGTAAACATTCCATTTATTCTCAAGCATACTTTACTTCCATATATTTCATTCAGCAAGCAACCTTTAATTCCATATTTGCACCAAATGTTTCATAATTGAAGCCTATTTACAGTAGGCTTTCTCTAGAGTACAATACAATTTTTTTCTCACATTCATCCATTTTTCAATGATCTGTCAAGTACATTTAATAAATCAATCCTTCTAGAGTTTCTGCATTCACTTTTGCTGCACTCCTCTTTGTATAAGGTGACAGCAATGGTATTCTTCAAATCAGCAGCCTCAGGTGCCTTCTTCACAAACAACCATGTAGCACAATCTCTCTGTAAGCAATCCACACCTGTATTTTACAGTTTCTCCAGTTATACCATTAACACCTACATCTACATTTTGAAACATTCTCACAGGACCTGCAAGTCCCTTTTCATCAATTTTCCTTGGATATACTGATTTACAACCTTCATTTCAATTGCATTCTTCAAAATATTACTATTATTCCCATGCTGTTCAAACATACAGTTACTTCCAATTCTTTGTAATTTGATGGACATGATTTGTCATGACTGTCCATTGCTAACTGCTGGAGTTTTTGAAGGAGCATGATTGTATCATCAGTGAGAGTATAAGGCAACCTGGCCTTCTGTCAGACTCTTTTTCAATTGCTTTTGATTTTTCAATCTTCAGGTTGCTCATAATTCCCATTCAAATATCTAATATATTATTTCCCTTCACCTTAATTTCATCCCAAACAATTTAATCTCCTTTTTAATTCTCTTCATTCTGCCTAAGATTCCTTGCTCAGTCCATTTCCATTTTTTTCATCAACATTACTATGCTTTTTTGTGTTGCTTGTACATGTATTCATACATATTTTTACAATATGTTTCTATGAACATGATATAATTTCTTTCTTTTGTCCTTGCTTTTATTTATTTTAATTGTTTTCAAACTACTAACAGAAAAAGAAATCAAAAGGAACAAAGCACAAAAATATAAACTTAACAAAATTACATGAGTGCTTAACAATAAGCAAAAAAAATCAACAAAAATAGCAAAATATAAACTATAATAAGCCATAAAACAGTAAACAGTTACATTTTTCCTTATAGTTATCGAATGAAAACAATAGTTTAGTGGTTGGCCATCAATACAGGAGACCAGAGTTCAACTTCCAGCTACCTTTCTACCTTGGGAAAAATTCCCTACTATTTCACCTGCCTGCCTAAAATATGAGAGTGATACCAACTAGAAAAGCCGTGCCAGCTTGGATGCCACCTGGATTAACAAGGTTTGCATCAGATGTCCTGGGGAAATCAGGACAATCTGATGATAAATGGGCTACTGGAACAAAATAGATGGGATGAGAGAATCTGGGATTTAAAGCTAAAGTGGTCGCAGTGGTGTTTGGAGCTCTTGGAGCTGTGACTCCCAAACTGGAAGAGTGGTTAAAACAGATTTCCAGGAACAATATCAAAGCAATCTCTGTCCAAAAGAGTGCAGTGCTAGGAACAACTAAGACACTGTGCAGAACCCTGAGACTGACAGAGGAACCAAGATTGAGAAAGTCAAAGAAGGAGTGACTAAATGACTAGGCTGGGAGTGATAGGAAAATAGAATAGAATTCTTTATTGGCCAAGTGTGATTGGACACACAAGGAATTTATCTTGGTGCAAATGCTTTCAGTGTACATAAAAGAAAAAGGACATTCGTCAAGAGTCAAGAATCATGAGGTACAACACTTAGTAATATTCATACACTTATATAACTATCATGGTTTTTTAACATACCATATTTTGTATAAACAAAACATGGGACTTTTGTATAAGTCTCACATTTCATTATACTTATTGATATAGAGTCTATGTCTATAGGCAATCGACTCACAAATAGTAAGAGTAACCAGGTTTTCAATCCACTGAGTAAATAGGGATATATGTTTATGTTTCCAATACTGCAGTATCAACCTTTTAGCTAAAGCAAGGGCAGAAAATTAATTTATATTCTTCAGTTATCAAATTCCATATACTACATATGTAGTTCAAGAGAATATTAGCTTTTTCAGAGTTATATTTATATAGTCCAGTACTTCCCCACCATAGCAATAGCACTTAGACTTATATACCGCTTCACAGTGCTTTATAACCCTCTCTAGGTGGTTTACAGAGTCAGCATATTGCCCCCAACAATCTGGGTCCTCATCTCCAAAAAAATGCTGCCATAGTCCATCCTTTTCTATGCAGATGTAATGGAGACTAATAAATTCGAAATATAGTTTTGTTGTATAAGTCACCATTTGAGGTCTATTGGACTCCTGCTATAGAAGTTAAAACACTCTCCCATTGTTGAAGGAATGTAGGAATCTCTAATTCTTTATTCTACACACTGCATATAGATATATTAATCACAAAAATCTATAAAAAATGAAGCGTAGGTTTTTCAGTTTTAAGCTGTTTAACCAGTTATTCTATTATTTCAGGTGTCTCAGAAGCTGAAGATATTACTTGTCCAAATTATGTTGTTAACAAATGTTGCAGCTGAATATATTGCCACTGAATTACATCTGATAGATTTCTGTATATTTATCTCTTGTAGTATATGCTAGAAATGTATCTTCATCAACTATCAATTGGTCCAAAGTCAATATCCTTACTTTCATTCAATTTTTCCATATCACTTCATTTTTCCAATTTTTAAAGTTGGGTTTGCTCATAAATTCCTCTTTTCTTCATAAATTTTCCTCATAAATTCGTTTTTTATTTTTATTTTTTTTAAAAAAGGGGTGTGTGTGACAGATCCAGCAAATTACTGATCAATTAGCTGGGCATCATTACCTGAGAAGATTTTGGAAAAAATAATCAAGCAACAAATCTGCGAATACCTACATGCAAAGTTATAATCAGTAGCCAACATGGGTTTGTCAAAAATAGAGCATGCCAAACAAATCTAATTTAATTTTTCCATAAAGTGATTAAATTAGTGGATCAGCAAAATGCTGTGGACATAGTATAATTAGATTTCAATAAAGCATTTGATAAAGTATTCAAAGTAATCATATTTTTTTAATATCAAGATCTGTTCTGATTTGTAAACGGAATAGCTGGAGTAGGTAGAGGGATCCCCCCCCACTCAATTAGATTTTTATTCAAAGTAAGCTTCCAAGTTTGAAAGAAACAAATTGGAAATTACAGATAGTCCTTGACTTACAGCAATTCATTTTGTGACTATTCAAAATTACAACGGCACTGAAAAAAAGTGATTTATGTCTGATTTTCATACTTACGATCGTTGCAGTATCCCCATGGTCACATGATCAACCATTTGTCTGCAATGGTATAAGCAGTGGTGTATTAACCATTAAACAGACTAAGCACATGTTTAGGGCACCAGGCCCAAAGGGGGCACCACAAAAACTTTTGTGTAGCCTAAACTTGGCTTCATTTGTATTATATGTACAAAGGAGGGCGGGCACCAAGATTTGTCATTGCTTAGGGCACCCGTGAACCTTAATCCACCACTGGTTTCCTACCTGAGCAGGGAAGTTGGATTAGAACAGGGGTCACCAACCTTTTGGACCTCAGTGACCACCAAACTCATAACTTTAAAACCCGCAGACCAGAGACCCTGGGAAAATCCCCCCAAAAGTCTGCAGGAAAATTCCCCACCCTGTTTTTCTACCGATTGACCATTCTTTATTTGGGATCACAGGATACCGTCTCCAGCTCCGTTCTTGGGCGGGAGGGGAGAGAGACTCTTTTGGCTTCATGCAAAGAAAGCAGAAGTAGCAGAAATCCTTTTTTCTCTCCTCCAAACTCCGCCAGAAATGAGTCTTTGCCAGTGCAGCCTCTTGGAGCAGGATGCCTTGCAGGGTCCCAAAGACCCATTTCTGGTGGAGTTTGGGGGAGAGAAAGAAAGACTTTTTCTGCTTTCCTTGCGTGCAGCCAAAAGCAGAAGAAGAAAGAAGAGGAAAGAAGGAGACTGGTGGCCAGGCGAGGTACGTGGGGTGACCAGGGCAAGTTCCCCCCTCCCCCCTTTACACCCTCCCCTCATTACCTCGTGTTGTTCGCAATGCAAGCAATGCAAGCCTTCTGTACCTGTAGGTCTGGATTAATTGCTTTGGGGGATACTTTGGGTGTGATAATTCTCTGCGGACCACCAAAATTTTCTTGCAGACTACCAGTGGTCCCCAGCCCACTGGTTGGCGACCACTGGACTAGAAGACCTCCAAGGTCCCTTCCAACTTTGTTATTCTGTTAACTTCTGTTAATTCTGTTAAAATGATAAAAGTTTACATTTCTAATCAAGCAAAAGTGTATAAGGAAATCAGCATTCAACCAGGCTATTAACAATTAAGCTTCAAAAAGTGATATTAAAAACAGAGATCCTTCTAAAAATTCAAGCAGTGGCAGGAAAAGATGGAAATTGGACCTTCCAGCCACTCTTACTGAGAATTGTAATCCTCTTCCCAGGCAAGTACAGAGTGGTATGAAGGTAATCATGGATTATTCCTTGTTCAGTTCTTGGGAGTGTGCTGTCAAAGAACCACTTTGATAGCAGAGTCAGCCCGTTTGTTGGCAAGGAGGAAAAAAAATTGCCCTACTGTTCAGCATGCTGTTTTCTGAGGTGGGTCCAGGTATGTTTTATGCATTCTCTCAACTCATCCTTTCTTATCCCTTCAAGTCACAATGCAAAATGTAGTGCATTTTTGTGGCACCCACAAAACAGATTTAGGAATAGACTTCTCCCCTGCTACTAGCAATGACTAGGACAAGTCTCAGATGAAGGAGAATAAAACCACTGAAGAACTGTGCCATCACTCCCAACTCCTTCAACCAGTCCAGAAAAACACCATGATCGATTGCATCAAAAGCTACTGAGAGACCCAGCAGTGCCAGAACCAATAAACTAACCTATCCTAAGCCTATCAAAGGTTATGCACAGTGGCATATCTGTGATCAGCAGCGTATCTGTGCTGTGTCCCAGCCTGAAGCCTGACTGAAATGAGTCTAAATAATCTACCTCCTCTAAAACATTTTGGATGTGCAAGGCTACCACTTTCTCAAGATTAAACATTGGATAAAAATTGCCCAATACCTATTCTTTATGTTCCCTGAATGTATTTTTCAATTCTACTCCATAAAACGAGAATACTTTAATTCAGCTCTATTATTTATTTTTTATTCATTTTTTGTTTTTATTTATTACTTGGTTATATCACCACATACATACATACATACATACATACATACATACATACATACATACATATTTCTTTTTCCCCTTTATTTCATATATTTTAATATATACCACTCTTATATTGCCATGGTTGTCAATAGCTTGGCCCATGAACATTTACAGGCATGGCTTTGGTTAATTAGGACTCATATAATGCTTTTTTTTTTTTTAATAAGTTAAGACTAGGTTAACAATCTTAGTTACAGGCATGTTATATGTAGCATTCACAGCTAATAATAATAATGCAAAACCAGCCAGTTTGGGGCATTTTGGCCAATGTATCACAAATATAAATAACCAAATCCCAGTTTTACCACAAGGATACTCATGCTGTTGTGTGCAAGACAGGACCTCTAATCTGCAGAGTTCCAAATACAAACCAATATACCGTTGTCGACATCCCGCCACTTAGGAGATATGTGCAGTGTGTCGACAAATATCTAGAAAAAAATCTGTGGTGTCTTTAACTGTTTGGAGTTTTCCGAAATTCTGTTTGCCTCATTTCAGATATTCCCACAGTGAACTAAATTCAATGTATCTAGAAAAGCAATATGTCTAGAAAAGGACAAGCTTACTTTGGCCGCTATAATCAAGACTTGGAATTTAGAAATTGGGGAAGGGGTATTGCACAGTCATAGAGTACTGTACATCTTTTGTATACAGAAATTCTTTTACAGCTGGAAAAGCTCCTCCTAGAATTAAGAGAACTATTTGCAGTTATAATAATTAACAATTAGTTGGACCAATATATCTGATTTGGCATAAGATACTTTCCTGTAGCCATGTGGCACTTTATACCTACAATTTGGATAAAACTTCTTTAGTTATGATGATCAGCCATTTACCTTTAAACAGAACTTGCAGTGTATGCAGTTTTCAGAATAGGTTTCAAAGTTGTTTTGTCAGATATGCATAAATGACTCTAGCAGTGTTTTAAATAGATCCATTCCAGGCAGATTGCCCAATAATTCTATCCTAGTGCCTGGAAGCTATGGTGGTGCATTTGGGGGGAGAACATACTTCCTCAAGCCTACCAAAACTGAGTGGCTATGGATTTGGGGCCCTCCAGTCCTGGAACATGAAGAGTTTCCAGCCTTGACTTTGACTAAATAGCGTTGACTCACTTGGGCTCAGCAAGTAATCAAGGGTCCTTCTAGACCAGGGTTGGGCAATTAATTTTCTCAAGGAGCCACAAAGGAAACTGGGACTGTTAGGTAGGGCTATACCAATAGGCTGAACTTAATTCTGCTCTATTGTGTGCATGGTGTACACAATTATTTACCTTTGATTTCTAATTTCTGATTGACTTTATGTGGGCTGGATAGGAAAAGCCAAAGGGGTGGATGTGGCCAGGGGTAGTAATACACCCAGGTCTGTCTTAGACTCACATTTGAGGACAAGTAGCAGCTGTGTCCACACTTCTGTTCTAAGTGTATTCCTTCCTGGACTGATAGGCCTGCTCATGATCATTCCCAATAAGATTATTATCTTTACATGGGGCTGCTCTTGAAGACCTAGAAGTTACAATTGGTCCAGAATGTAGCATTCTTTATGCTAGTATTTTGGATTACACACATTTGGGATTATTTTCATAGTTGCCAAGGAAGTATTTTGAAAGGGAGGCACTCTCAATATGATAGTATTGCCCAAGGAACCCTGCAGTGTCAAGTAGGACTAGGGCTTGTAGCATCAATATATTTGTGAGCCTGCTTTAAATGGATATTTTCTTCTAAATAAGTACATCAGCCTTCTTCCAGATTTTTAATCAAATATAACCAGACAGATTCCATGCTTACAGTTAATGTTATTTTATGCTCTGACCCAGTTGCAAAAATTAACATGCAAGTGTTTCTCTATAGCCATTTATTCTATTAATAGTTGTGCTTGAAATATATGACCAGAGAAATAATTCATAAATTTGCAATACATATTTTAAAATACCTGATGTTGGCCACTAATAGAAATAAGTTGACTACCTCCATATATCTTTTTTTTTTTATTAGAAACATTTTACCATAATTTTTATGTTCGATATTCTATATGCTATAGCTAATTTAAAAACAAAATATTTCTTTTAGGGGAACTGTTTAGATTTCATCCTGCAGTTAGCACTGCAGTCAATTTATTTGTACATGTTTTTTCAACATCATAAGAATGGAATATTTATTGCAGATAATGATTGCTTGCTCCTTTTTTGCTAATCCCATTAAAACTTCTTTTTGAGTAGGAGTACATTTCATAATCACTGTAATTTTAAATGTTACTTCTTCACAATACATTTTATGGTTATATACTCGTTAAGAAACACTAATGTGTTTCAAACATAGTAACTTTAACTCTAACCATTTAAGTTGTGTTTCCCATATGGATACAAAGTGTTGGTTTAGTAATGAATCTATAGTATATAATATACATAGTGCATAGTATAATGCATAGTATGTAGTACATACTGTATCTATATAAACTTTAATCACGCCAAGAATGTATTAAGAGAGATAAAAGGATAGCAAAGAGAAACTACTGTGAAAAGTTGAGAAATCAGTTGTCAGCTAATGCACCTGCAACTGTGTGGAGAAGCCTAAGGGACATTATTGGCTACAGAAGACCTCCCCACTTTACTGAAGAGAATCATCAACTGGCAAATGACTGGAATGTTTTCTACTGTAAGTTTGAGAGATCACTGTCATCTACCGCTACCTTCTCCACCTCAAATACACCAACAGCCGCCAAAACTCCCACATCTATCTCCATACCTCTAGGAGGTCTCTTTCACAGACAAAAGATTGGAAAAACACCAAGCTCAAATGGATAACGTCTTGCTTGAAAGCCTGTGCTGAACAATTGCCCCCCACCTTCACTTGTATTTTAATAAATCACTGCAGATGTTTTATCCCCCTTCTTGCTTCAAATGCTCTACCATCATCCTGGTTCCTAAGAAGCCTTCATCAGTGAGCTAAATGATGGTTTGCTCTGACATCTATAGTTATGAAAAACTTTGAGAGGTTAGTACTGGCCCACCTGAAAACCATCATGTATCTGCTGCAAGACCCTTCAGTTTGTGTACCAAGCAAATAAATCAGCAGATGATGCTGTCAACATGGCACTGCACTACATCTTGCAACATATTGAATCCCTGGGGACCTATCCACGGGTCCTTTTTATAGACTTCCGCTTGGCATTCAATATCAGCGTTCCAGAAATTCTTCACTCTCAACTGATCCAGCGAGCTGTGCCTGTCCTTACTTGTAGGTGGATTATTAGCTTTCTGACAAATAGGAAACAACAAGTAAACTAGAGAAAATTACATTTAATACTCTGGCAATTAGCACGATGCCTTCAGGGCTGTGAGTTCTCTCCATTGCTCTTCTCTCTCTCTAATGACTGCAATGACTGCATCTCTAGGGATGCTTCTGTTAAAGTACTGAAGTTTGCAGATGATAGAACAAATATTGGCCTCAATCAAGATGAGTGATGAGTGATGAGTCTGCATATAGACAAGACGATGAACAACTAGCCCTTTGGTGCAGCTGGAACAATCTGAAGCTGAACATGCTCAAAATTGTAGAGATGAGAGTGGATTTTAAGAGGGGTCCTTCTATTCTACCACCTCTTACTATATTGGACAGCACAGTATAAGCAGTAGAATCCATCAAGGTTTTGTACTCAAATCTCCCAGGATTTGAAATGAACACCTAACATTAGAACTATCATTTAAAAAGTACAACAAAGAATCTTCTCCTTGCATCAACTCAGGAATTTCAGACTGCTCCAGGAGCTGTTGATACAGTTTTACAGAGGAATTATTGAGTCTGTCACTGTACTTCTATAATCATCTGGTACAGCAACCAAACAGGACAGGAACAGACTCCAACCAATGGTTAGAACTACAGAAAGAACAATTGCAACCAGGCTGCCTTCCACAGAAAAGCTGTAGATGGTGAGGGTCAGAAGGACGGCTGAGAAAATATCTGCAGAAACCTCCCTGTTTCAATTCCTCCCCTTGGGACACCGCTAAAGGGCATTGCATATGAAAACAACCAGACTCAGGGGTAGTTTCTTCCCTCGTGCTGTCACTCTGCTGAACACCTAATTCTCATAGTACTAAGGTCTATTTTCATTTACCCATGTTGTTTGGCTATATTATTATTATTATTATTATTATTATTATTATTATTATTATTATTATATTACCATTCCTTCTTATTGGTGTTATCATCATCATCATCTTCTTCATCATCATCATTCTGTTGCTTTGCATGTATACTGAGAGCTTCTGCACTAGAGATAAATTCCTTGTGTGCTTAATCACACTTGGCCAAATAAAGTATTCTGGTCTAGTCTAATCTAGTCCTCATTATTGCTGTAGGTAACAGGAAGTGAAATGCTAGGAAGATTGTCCCATTGCCATTATGAATTATAATCAAATATACAAATGATATTGATGTTATAATATGTTAATGTGAATGGGCAGAATCTTTCCAAGACAAGACACATCTTGAGGATCTTCTATCCATCTTATTCAAAAAATGCCACTTCATCTAATGGCCATGAATTAGTTATTCATGACATCTCTGTGCCATCCTCTCATCTCAGCGTAGAACATTTAAAGGTTTTGGTAACTTTATCAGCTGGAGGCCCAGTGATCACTATATTCCTTGCATGCCAATAAAGAAACTTGATTGACAGCTAGGACTTTTAGTTCTTTAAAGATGGGTAGATAATTTTACTACAACATGATGCACAATCAAGAAAAATAATGATTGCTAACAGGGTGTATGAAGTCAAAATATTCAGACAAAACACAGCTCTTTAAAGGTGTAGTCGTAATAGAGATCCTGTAGATGGTGGTAGCAGCACCTGCAGCATTTAAAAACCTATATCGGCCTCTTTGCTACTTGCATGATCTCATTCCCTATCTTTCTTAGGTTGGAAAGTCCCGGACTTATACATGATCTCACCTTACTAACATCACCATTATTCTTAAGGATTGGTTGAGGGTTTTCACCAATCCAAATGTTGTATCTATGTTGCCTTTGCCTTCTTGTAAAAACCCTATAAAATGTAATAAACGCTGCCCAGGAAGTCAGACATCTTGGCACCCTGCACAATGACTGGTCTTTGAACTCCATCATAAAGGAACATAAAACCAGCATATAATGATATGCTAAATGGAAATGGATTCTTTGAATATTGTTCTATATGCTTTGGGACAAAATACAATTTCTATAGTTGAGAAAGTAGCAATCCATTTAGAAAGCAGCAGATAAAATTCTAAGAGAGGAAGTTGTTTAAATAGTTTAGATTCTCCCAAAAAGAAGCTGACCGAGAACAAGGGCACTTTTTTGGAGAGAAAAAAATATTCCTGAAAACTGGGAAAATGACATTAAACAGACAGATAATATAAAAGTAATCCTAAGATATAGGACTCATACTGATGATTTTGGACATAAAACTATTTGCATGAAAGCTAGATGAAATCTACACAAGACAGATTTTGCTTACTATAAGTAAGTAGGGGAGAGCCCCAGATATATGCAAACAACCCTCCTTGTGGTCAGTCTGAAAACAAATTCCAAAGATATCAAAACTATCCTATTTTCATTGTCTTCCATCTGCTTGATGCTAGATCAGGGCTGTCAAACTCACGGCCCGCAGCCCAGATGCGTCATGTGCTGGCCATGTCCAGGTCCAGTTTAGCGAAGGGGGAAAAAATGCTGATACATCACGACACCACCATGACAACATGAGTTTGACACCACTGTGCTAAACGGTTCTTCTCCATTGTCTCCCCTCTCCTTTTCATCTCATTCCTGAATACCTCCATGCTAAGCCAACAATATACTAAAGAGAATGGGAATTCATCATTAGTCAAGTTTTCTCATTCTTCTCAAGTATCTTCCCAGCATGAGAGAAGCAACCAAAGCTACTGTTACATTTCAATCCTATATAAGTTATTGAAAGTGTCTCACTCTGTTCAGTGAAACTTACTTTCACATAACCTGGTGGTACTTGATTTTGACTTACAGAAATTATTTTTAATTAACATAATGATTTAGAAATTGGATTACATGGATGCATTTTATTTATAATTGGCATAAGATCTGGGGCCAATAAAAAAGTGATGTTTGTAACTTGGGGAAAGGGCCAATCTTCCAAAATACTCTAGAGCCTTGGGGCCTGCTATACCATTTTAAATTGCTCATTCAAATTTGAATTTTTAGCTGTACCTCCTAAATCTGCAAATGCTTGTTTCAAAAGTAAAAGAGGGACAAACTTAAAAACAGAAACCAGGAAGCACATTAAAAAAATGAATTTGTCTTTTAGCCATATGCTTCAATTACATCTTTTCTTGTCTACGTTCATTAAAATTGGCAGTTTGGCAGACCTTGACAAGTCAACAATGAAACAGACTTATTGGAGATATAAGATTAAAACAACACTAATTGTAGACTATTCCGAGAAGTAGGCTGGCTCTATATATCTATTATATGCAAATCATATGCAGAACAGAATAGCAGAGTTGGAAAGGACTTTAGAGGTCTTCTAGTCCAACCCCTACTCAAGCAGAAAAACCTATACCTTCTTTTTATGTACCAGATACCAGGATGCATGTACATATCTATGTATCTGCTGCCAAAACAAAATGGATTTGTAGCAGTTTGTAATAAAAACAATCAGTAGTACTGTCATAATAAGAGATGCACAACCAGCAATAAGTTTTAAAAGTAAAAACAATAGAATAATTTCAAGATTAAATATCTGTAATTGTGCTGGCATCTAGAATTCTTACAGGTTATTAAATAAATAAAGATAGATAGATAAATAGATAGATAGATAGATAGATAGATAGATAGATAGATAGATAGATAGATAGATAGATCGTGTGTATGAACCATCCTTTTAAAGGAAGCATGTATGTTTTAAAATGTTGAATGAATGGAATATATACGCATGTATTTAATTCATTCAACTTATTTTAAAACATCCATGCTTCCTTTAAAAGGATGGCTCATTTTAAAAAAGAATTCCAAATGTTCCAATATGAATTGTTCTTTAGGTTGACAACATATATTTTTTCTACCTCTATTTAAATTTTAAAACTTTTAAAATAATCTTTCCTCCAAAATTCATTACAATGGGAACTAAGTAACTCTTCCAAAGCAAAAATGAATACACTTGAAAAGTACTTTATTTCAAGTTCATTTATGACACACGGATGTGTTGACTAACAAACCTTTTTCTAATAATTTTTCACCTTTAGATGATTTTCAAGATCTTCCTGCTAAAAGGGATGGATGCTAAAAACTGTTATTTGATCACATAGTTTAAGAAATACCATAAAAAGGAAGAAGTATTTCTGAAAAAGCCAGAGCTGCTTAAAATAAGCTCTTTAAATAGTAACTGTTAAAAAGCTGACTATCTTATTTGCAAAACCAGTTTTTGAAGTATATTTTATTGTTGTATTGTAAACTGCTACAGGCTGGCTTGCCAGGAGAATACAGATTGGTCAACTAATCAATCAGTCATGATCCTTTGTTGAATTTCTTTTTTAAACTGGAAGAATGAACAGTGAAGTAATTGCTGACATTGGGGAGGTGTGAAATAATAATTATGTAAGCATGGAATGGGCAGGTGTCTCCAATTCTCAAGGCAAAAAATTCTGGGACTGATACACACACACACACACACACACACACACACACACACACAAAATCCACTGCATGTTGAAGGCCTTTTTACTGAAAAAGTATAGACTGTAAATGTTATGGACTAAGCCAACGCAGCGATACAACCCTCAACAACTTTACTTTATAGCAGGCTTGAAATCCTGCACTTCTCATTGGCCCGTAGATAGCGAGTCGTGATTGGTCGTTTTTGGCCAGTCTGATTGGCTGTTAACGGGCCCCCCTGATTGGACGCTTGTGAAAGCCGTAAACTCAATTCATTGGTTGTTTTGACAGCAGCCAGCTCTATAAAAGAGCTGCTGCTGCCCAAGTATTTTGCTCTGTTCTTTCTTGTTAATAGAGTTGAAGCCACCATTCGATGTCTTGTCTCCATTCCTTGCGCCAATGCCCAGAACTTCACAGTAAGCTCCCATGTTGGTTCAGTGTAGGTTGATATTTTTCAATTTCTCCATCCAAGGTTGTAAAAGACAACTGGTTCCATGTCACCCAGCCAGCTTCTGTTCATAAAGGAGGATTAGAATGTGGATCTTTCCACTCCTAATCTTTCTTTCTTGATGTTAATGTTCTTTAAGAGCAGATCTAAATTTCTGTATATATGTGTGTATGAATATGTAGGTAAAGACGCACACACATATTCAAGCACCTTACCTAGTAATAGCCATTCTCAATTCCTACTTTAATACTTCAGGAAAGGGTGATTTCCCAGCTTCAAAGGATTCACACTAAATAGGGTACTTGCAAACACCAGATGTCACATTTAAAAACAATATTTTGAATCACTGTACTGCAAATAGAACATTGTGCTTCTCAAAATAAAATTCTCTCTAAGGTTCTAATGAATTAGTTGCATGAGCCTGATTTCCTTAGTTGGAATGGTTCAAGAAAAGAACACTTTTTTGTCAATAACAAAGTATGCCTTTTGCCTTCTCCTAGTCTAAGTTGAACCTTACCCAGGTAAAATCTCTATCCATTATTGAACTGTTAGGGTTTCTTCCAACAAAACTAGGAACAATAATTTTATATAATTTCACAAAATGTTAAAATGATAAGCAAAGCATTAATTAATCATGAACTTAGGAAGTTACCTGAAGTTCTAATTTTATTTATTTATGTATGTCCCACCTTTATTATTTTATAAATAATTCAAGGAAGCAAACATACCTAGAATTCCTTCCTCCTCCTTCTCCACAACAGCCCTATCAAACATTGAGCTGAGAAAGAATGATTGGCCCAAGTCACTCGAACAGATTTCATGCCTAATGCAGGTAAGTACTCAACTTAGAACCACAACTGAGCCCAAAATTTGTTGCTAAGTGAGACAGTTGTTAAATGAGCTTTGTCCCATTTTATGACTTGTTTGCCCCATTTGTTGTGAATTGTTGCAGTTACTAATACATTTTTGTTTCTTATAATAATGTGTTTGTTTGCTATTTCATTTAATGTACCAATAGCTGTCTTCCAGGGATAAAAGAAGACATTTTCTATAATTTAAGCAGTTCAATTGTTAGATCACTATATTTTGTATTGTGTTCTTATTCTTTTTCCTCAGTGAAGCAAGGTTTGATTTTTTACAGAACATCAATTCAGGAACATCTCTCCTAAAGGTCCAGCAGTAGCCAATCAGCATACTGGACTTTACTTGCATTGATACTGTTCCATTTTTTAAATATCCTGGTGAAATGGTTCACCATGCTTGCAGTGAATGTGCCTGAGTTGTTAGGGAAAAAGTCCACGTGAGGGTCCATGAAATCAATGACATTTTACATCCCATAGCTTGGTACAACTTCAGATCAGTCACTATTCCATGATAGTTTCTTGTTTTATAATTTTCAAAAGGTTTTGCAGATGTTTCTGAATGATTGCCATGCAGCTTTTTCAATTTCACTTAACGCTGCATCAGATTTGAACAAGAATAAAAGAATCTTTTATCATTTTTTTCTGAGAACCTGCAAAAATACTTTCTTTAATCTTTGCATCATTAAGCCTGAGAAATCTACTACATAAATTCAGTTTCTGTTTTATCCATTACTTTAAGAAAGTTTTTAAAAGCCCAAATTTGGTTTGCAAAGGAAGGAAGAATACTACTCCAGGGTCTATAAGGGGACTGATTACCACAATTGCTTTTCCTGGAACAAGTGAGGTACCTTTGGCAAATTTTTCTGAACATAATAGTTTTTCCTGTACTTACTGTTCTGCTCACACAGAAAACAACCATACTTTGCATATTTGAGCTGCAGGCCAAGCAGAAGTGCAATGACTTTCAGTTCTCTACAGATTTTCATTTATATTCTTCATACAGGATGTTTTCTGAAGTAGTTTTATGTTCTCATATGATTCTTTCATATTACCAACATGGACTAATGGTATAGATATAATTTATTTCCATTATGAAAAAGGAAAGCTTTCAAATTGTTTTTCAAGAGCCAGTGACCAAGCACCACTCATTTATTATAAGTGGCTAAAATTCTCAAGAATTTCTTCCTAAAGTACTAGCTCATCTTCTTGGAAAAAGAAACTGATTAAATTCATCGTCATTGTGTTGGTTAGGCAGAAACACTAACAATCTGATGAATAATCATTTGGCTCTTTCCAAACCACAGGAATGGCAAACCACATTTAATATGAACCCTTTAATCATCCTGTTAAAAGTCACAGTGTGACATATGTTAATGTCACATAGCAAATGTGAGGGGTCCAAATCTTATTTTAATTAATCACTTTGCAACCAAAATAAATTCCATAAAATTTCTTAACAGATGGAAGTGAGGTTTCATTCCTGAAATGTAGATACTAACTCATCACATAGATAGCAGAATGTGCCAGGTTGATTTAAGTTCTGTAACATGAAAACAGTATGTAGATAAGCACAACACTGTTAAAATCAACCTAATATTTAACTTGGGTATTTAGAACATCCATTACCTATTTACAATCTTCTCTGGAACCAGACAACAAAAAACTATTCAGAGACTGGGTGCATGTCTATAGACGGATCCAGATAGGACTAGACCAGTGGTGGGATTCATTTATTTTACTACTGGTTCTGTGGGCGTGGCTTGGTGGGTGTGGCAGGGGAAGATTAAAATCTCTAGTCAGAGGTGGTATTTGCCAGTTCTCCGAACTTCTCAAAATTTCCAGTTCTCCAGAACTGGTCAGAACCTGCTGAATACCACCCCTGGACTAGACCTGCACATTATGCGGTTCTGTGCTAGCTGCCATGATTTCTACTTTTGTCTTGCAGTTATGTTTTTTTCTTCTTCTTTCAATCATGCCCAATTCTTGGAAAGTGCTTGGACAAGTCCATGCAGTTTTCTTGTCAGGGTTTTTTTTTTTTTTTTTTTCCAGAAAAAAACATTGCTTCCTTCTTAGGGCTGAAAAAGTGACTGGCCCAAAGTCACCCCACTGGCTTTATGTCCAAGAACGGGCAAGAGCTTATTGTTTCATGATTTTTTTTTATACAGGCTCCCTTATTTATTTATGATTTATGCTAGGGAACAATAACAATTCATTTTACTCAATGATTATTACGAATATACAACTAAACCAGTGCTACTGCTATATTAGTGTTATTGTTAGACCTGGTGTGTTCTTAAACAACTTGACCCATTTACTATTCTCCAAATGCAGGACAAGAAGCAATGGGTGGAAACTAATCAAGGAGAGCTAAAGAACTAAAGAGAAATTTCCTGACAGTTAGAACAATTAATCAGTGAATCAGCTTACCTCCAAAAGCTGTGAGCACTCTAACACTGGAGGTTTTTAAGAAGAGATTGGACAATCATTTGTCTGAAATAGTACAGGGTTTCCTGCTTGAGCAAAGGGTTGGACTATGTAATGCGTTTCCTTTCCTTTCAACAATTCATTTATTTATTCATGCATGCATTCATCATATTTATGATTGCCCACCTCACTAAACGTGACTCTGGGTGGTATACAATTAAAATATATATATAAAACAGTGATATACAAAACAATTTTAAAAAGTGATATTATGATTAAGAAGCAAGGAGAGAGTAAGAGATATTAATAATAATGCAACCAGCTCAGCAACTCACTACTCCCTTGGGCTGGATGACATAAGCAGGTTTTGAGGGACTTATGAAAATATAATGGGGATGGAGCCAACCTCATTTTAGTAGTCATTTTTGCTTCTGCTACTTTCTGGATGTTTTCTTTGCAAACTGCAATGAGCATGATCTCTTTGCTTGACTTGATGCAATCATTTAATCCATGTTTTTCTGTTTCAACTATCTGAGATGAAACCACAGGGATTCCAGGAATGCCACTCAGTGTTCATTATTAGGACCTGGCTAAGTCCCAGGGGGTATGTGTTATCCTCTTAGAAATGTTCATAGCTGTGTTTTTAGTGTAACATCAGCTGAGACTCTGGAGTTGAAGTGGGGTGTGGTCATTGTCACTGAGACTCCATGACAGAATCCATGACAGAGTTACTATAAAGCACACCTGACCTAACCAGATTCATCAAGACTGAAACACTCAAAATGATGGATCTTATCAACCTTTGTCTAACCACATATTTTCAGTTTGACATACAAATTTATCAACAAATCAAAGGAACATCTATAGGATCACCGCTTTCAAGACTAATAGCAGAGACCATAATGCAATGCCTGGAATCTGGAGCATTTCCCTGCATATAACTCAAAGTATTCCATCTTCAGAGGAATACAATTCACAAGAGAAGAAGAAAACAATTTGCTAACTTTCTTTTTTTTTTTTTAAACAGGCTTTATTCAGTTTTTCACATTAAAAACAAAAATTTCTTTTTAGTGGACAACATATTTCCGGGTCATCATCTTTACATACAAATATGACAGAAATTATACATTGATATATGCATACCTAATTCTATTATTACCTTTTCCATTCCAAATTTTCAGTAAGGAAAGAAACAAAAACATTAATTCTAGCCTCTTTCATTAATCTCAATCAATTTTATTTCATTTCAATTATTTCAAATATAATCCTTTTGTATTTGTTTTTAAACATAAAGATAAACAATATGTGTTTGCCTAATAAATAATAATAAAGTTTAATTCTAAATTCTTTCATTAATCTCAATCTAAACATCTTTTTATTTCATTTCAATTATTTCAAATATAATCCTTAATATTTATTTTAAAAATAAAAATAAACAATATATATTTACCTAATAGTGGTAATAATGGAGTTACCAATGTCTCTCCTTGCTTTTAATAATCTATATTAAACTTATTAATTTAGCTGGTTCTTTAGTCTGTCATATTCCCTTTCCATCACACATTTTTTTTATGAATTCTAAATTAATACAGATCTTAACACACCCACACAAAAAGAAAAAAGAACAAGTATAAGTTTCCCCTCTTTTACTATTTTGAGTTTGACACCTTAATGATTAGAATATACCTTTATTCCCTCATCTTAATTCCCAATAAACCATTAGTCATTACATCTTTTCAATTGGATTCCACAGCATATTTTCCCCCCCTTTAATAAGACTTATCAGTATCTATATTACCCTATTTTCTAAATATTTTTAATTGCAAAGATATTCTTATTACCCCCTGTCACCCAGAATCCCCTTTTTAATTCATCAACCATTATCTCTGAAAAAGCCATTTCTTTTCAGCATTTTACTAGTTCTGTGTTTCTTTCTTTCACATGCCTGTTTCTTACTGCTTCTCCTCCCCCTCTTTTCCCCATGTCTTTTCTCATTCCAATTTATCTCTTTCTTAATATCTTCCTTTCCCCCTTTCTGCTGAGTCTTTCTGCATTTCCTGACTTCACAAGTATTCCTTCTTTTAATTGTAAAGAAACAATTTCCTTTCAACATTTTACTAGTTCTGTGTTTCTTTCTTTTACATGCCTGTTTCATACTGCTTCTCCTCCCCCTTTTCCCCATAACTTTTCTCATTCCAATTTATCTCTTTCTTAATATCTTCCTTTCCCCTTTTCTGCTGAATCTTCCTGCCTTTTCTGACTTCACAGGTATTCCCTTTTTAATTGCTTTCTTGAAACTCAACTTTTTAACCTTCCTTCTTTCCCCACTTCTTTGTAGCATTCTTTGTGTTAATTGTCTATTTAAAATGTCTTCTCCTTGAGTCGATTCCTCCTCCTCTGAGAATCTTTTGTCTTGTTCTTCAATCGCCATTTCCATTTTTTCTAGCACAGAGCAAAGTGATTCGCCTCTTTCCTGTAGTAATTCTCTCATATTTTTAAGTTCCATTTTTAATTCCCGAAGAGATATCATCATTCTTATATTTTATGATCGTTAAAGTCCACAAAAAGAAACCACTTTTACTTTCCTTATTTCTTCTTTCAGTTTTTTAAAGTTCTCAGCTATTCCAGTCCAGGGTTTATACCAAAAACATCAATCAGTTCCACAAACAATCTTTCCTTCCCTGCTTTTTCCTTTATTCTGGTTCTGCTTTCACTTTCTAAAATTCTTACTTTGTTTCAATATTTCTGTAATGTTATATCCACACCAGTTCATTCAAAAACAAGATGTTTTCCCTTTTATTTGAACTAAATTTTTATCAAAAAAGTGACACTCTCCATTATACAAAGTCTTCACTTTTCCCCCCTATATTTTTATTTAAGGTTTTTCGAACCTCAATATTCCAACACAATCCAGTCTCCAATTTATAAACTTTGTTATTATTATTCTTTGACAATCTTAAGTCCAGCTTTAGTTTTATACTTGTTTATTCCCAAATTATTTTAGTCCAATTTCATTAAATCTTTAATTCCAGCTTCTTCCTTTCCCAGTTCGAAGCCCATTTAGCTGTCAAAAATATTTTTCTTTTTTTCTCTGTCCCTTTGTAATTTTGCCACTCACTTTTCTTTTCTTAAAAATTCTATGTTACCTTAATCCCAGGGTACTTTTATTTGGTTATATTGTCCAGTTGTCCCGGTTCAGATGTTATCCACCTCTTTCTTCCCTCCTGCACAAATCTTAGTCAAGCCGAGTCATCCTCTTCAGGATGGCCATTTTAGACCATCGCTGCAGTCATCTTCGGGAAGAAAAAAAAACCAAGCCCAGGGGGGGGGGATGCGGCTCCCCACAATCAGGCTTACTGCTTCCTCTTACTCTGCCGCCCCTCCAAGGCAGTTTCAGCCCCTAATCAGGATGATTGGGGCTCTCCGACGAAAGAGCATGAATGATAGCCGCAGAGAGTTGCGATCTAACGTCCGTCGTCGAGGAGGCTCCGCCTTCCTCCTCAACAATTTGCTAACTTTCATGGATATCCACATCAGCAGAGGCAGCGATGGCAAATTAGAAACACAAGTCTATTGTAAAACTACCCACACCAATCAAGTGCTCCACTGCAAAGTAATGACCAACTTCCCACAAGAAAAATTGTGTAAGAACTCTGTTCAGATGAGCACAAGCACACTGCAGCAACCCTGAACATCAGAAAAAGGAAACAGATCATTTGTACAACGTTTTCCAATAAAAAGGATATCCACACAACTTCATCAAAAAGTTCCTGACCATTCAACTCAATATAGCATAACCGGCACAAGCTATGAAAAGGATAATACTGCCATAGATCAAAACAGCTCAGAAACCATCAACAGACAATTATACAACTACATGGCATCACTGTAGCACACAAATCAACTAAAACCCTTCAGAACATTCTAAGTAAACCAAAAAAACCCAGCAACCCCAGAAGGAAAAAAAAAAAAGAGTCATCTACAACATACAGTGTAACAACTGCAACAACCCTTATGTAGGACAAAAAGGCAGAAGACTAGAAGAGTGCATCCATGAACACCAGCTAGTAACAGAAGGCATGATGAAAACACATTAATCTCACAATTTATGGATAGATTTAACGATAGTTTCAACTAAGAAACTATGAGCATCTTAGACCAAGCCAAGTTTAAACCTGCTAGAGAATTTCTGGAAGCCTGGCATTCAGACAAATAAGCTATAAACAAACACATAGAAATAACATCTATATACCATTCATAAGAGACAGTCAAAAAGGAATAAAGGAAACAAAAAGATCAAAACACCATCTCACTAGCAATCAACAGCCAAGTGAGCAGAGATTAACACCAAGATTAAAATTAGGCCAATAACAGAAAGTAAACAATATCCCAATCAAGGAATTACCAACTCAGATAAACAAGCAACAGCTCAAGGAACCACTAAGACCACTTCCACCAATATTGACAGGGCAAGCCACTAGTATATAAAATGACAGCAAACCTCACATCCTACTAGCACTGATAATATCACCAACATCATTATAATTTAGTAATATAACATCTGCAAGAAAACAACCAAGCTCAGAAAGCAGCAAGGACCCCACAGTTCAACCCTTACAAATACTCTGTTCTATCATCTTCAAGGGTACTGATCTACTGATAACCATATATGGAACCCTATTTGTAAAGTTGGGTTATAGGGATCAGATGGGATTGCTACTTGTGTATCAATCTCCCCATTACACAGCGGTTTTTCTGATGGAGCTATTTGACTCTGTGGCCAAATGGTCAATGGGGCTTCCCAGGCTTGAAATGCTTAGGACTTCAGCCTACCTTTTATTGGCCTGGATGTCAGGGGCTTGTCGCTTGTGGCCACCATGAATCCAATCCAGAAAACTGATGTTCCAGCATGTTGTAGGGTAATAACATTAGATTTGGGACAATCTGGAACTGAAGGATGATGTCATATATCCCTTGTCATAAACAGATCATTCAACTAGCTTTGGAGTTTTCTCTGGCAGCCTCTTTTGCAGGAAGATGGGACCTATTTGACTGCTCTGTCCTGGGACCTGTTGGACCTGATTGGATTCCAAAAGGCATTGGAGTTGTTCCTGAAACTCTAATGCACAATTTGACTGAGGCTTCAGTTGCTATTTGCAATGACTAGGTGTCAGAGACCTTGGTTTGGATCATGTCTATGCATGTGGATCATGTGCATCTTTTGCTGCAGCAGCTCCAGGAAATGAAGCTGTGCAAGAGACACTTAAGAGTGCACTGGAGGAAGACAAAGAGTGGGTCTGATCAAGCCCAGCTAAGAGATTGTAATAAGGATTACCTTGTGACAATAGCAGCAAAATGGACCTATTTTTTCATTCTTATTGCATTTACAAAAGGCCAGCATCCACTTTTAGGCTGACTCAATACCTTATAGGTAGAATAGGCCCAAGAATATCTTTCTAGACATCTAAATAGGATTCAACTGAAATTAGACTCTGACTGTGTAGGTCCCATGAAGTTGCTTGCTTGTTTTGGAAATGTTTCAGCCTGTTAATCCGAAGAACAGGACAGGATCTTTGGATATAAGATCTGTCTTTTTTTTATTTAGATTCATGTTACATTTGGCCTCCTAGAAAATAAACTATGGTTAGAACCAGGCAATGCCAAACACTTCTCTTAGGAAAGGGATGCTTCCACCTTCTTTGAAAGAGGTGGCAGTTCATCCTGTCCTGAAGAGGATCACTGGATCGAGCACACTTGGACAATTTTCTTACGGTCTCCAACCTTCCCTTCTTGGGAAAAGATATTGAGTGGTATACTCGTAACTCCAAGAAGTCCGTGCAGGAAGTAAATTATCTATACCACTTTTAGCTGGGTATCAGGTCATGTTATAGTACTGGAGGATCCTGCGATGATTGTAGGCATGAAAAACAGTCATAAGTCACTTTTTTAGTGCCGTTGTAACTTTGAATGGACACTAAACCAACTGTTGTAAATCAAGGAATACCTGTACTTGTATAAATGAAATGTCTGTTCAAACAAATCAAAATGTAATGTCAGTAAAATTTCATGTTATTTTCTTTTCTAGCAAGCTAAAAAGGAGTTGTGATTCTTTAATACAAAATAGATTGTAATAGCATTAATAATAATTAAGTTAAATCATACTCTTGTTAAAAGAACTCTATAGAATTAGAATTAGATCCGAAAAATTGTTACCTTCAATGCAGTTCCTCAAAGCCATTAGTTCTAATTCATTCTGCCAAACAGATTAGGATCCTAGCTGCTCTGATTCAACCTGTTAAATCTTATTTGTTTAATTCCTGGCATCTTGGCTTCTAGAAATACACAGTATTTCATTATGAGCAATTCAGCTCTTGTCCTGCTCACCTGCAGAATTGAGTCAAATTTCTGGGAAGACTAAACGTTCATTCACACCCACTAAGGCAAAGCTTTTATTGAAAATACTTTGGAATGCTCACTCAGGTGTCTTTTGGTTTCTATACTCATCCCTCCCTGAGCCAAAAAAAGAAGCAAAATTGCTAGTTGCCGGTGTAATCTTTGAACAGCATTTGTCCTTTTCAGCAAGAAGTAAAGTTCAGAAACAAGAATAACATGGAATGTATTTGACCCAAGTTACAACAATATTGTGTTCATGGGAAGCCACTTTCTCCTTTGTTCAGATCAAAATATGCTTATTGATTATGAATTGTTTGTGAAAATAACACAATGAAAAGGGATAATTTTATATATTTCAGACATGGAACTCAGTTTGGAAGGTCTGTAAGTACCATTGCAGCTTCTGTTTTAATTAAATAATCCCAGGGATCCAATGTCTAATAAATACAATTCAGACTAGTGGACCTTGAAAAGACCAGGCATGACTATCAGACACCAAAGAAAAGGTTTTCAAAATACTAAAGAAGGGATGTCTATAAAGGTTCCCAATCAATTTGGTTGTCTCAAAGGTGTTTTTCAAAGGGCAACTGGACTTTCTTGTTTTTTTCCTTGAAAACATTTTGATTTTCATCCAAGAACTAGGAGGAGGAGGAGGAGGAGAAGGAGGAGGAGGAGGAGGAGGAGGAGGAGGAGGAGGAGGAGGAGGAGGAGGTATATATAAAATCTATCATGGTATATGAGGCTGATAATATGAATTTAAACAGTTATTGCTTGTTTAGCAATTTATAACAAAACATCCCTGGTTTAGTGCAATCTTTAAACAGATTATTGCCTACATCTGTTTGTTGACATGCACATTTATTCTTTTTTTCATAGTAAAATTATACTTTCATAGTATAATTAAAATGGTCAAGCAATCCATGAATGCTTGACTAATAAAACTATTTTTCCTACCTCTTAAAATAAAATGTGGTGGTTAGATTTGCTATGGTTCACTTTTCCAGAAAGGTAAAATTAGAAGCTACAATGGGAAAGATAACTGTGATGTTTAAGTGGTACTTGTGGGATTTTCATTAGTGTTAAAGACTCTCTAGCCCTAAAACTCAATAAATAATTACAGGGTCAGCAGAAATCATACAAGTTAGTTTACTTTTCTGAAATAAAGAACTTTTTCTCTCAGGATAAAAGGATCTGTGGTTACCTATGATGAGATAGAAAGATACAATTGTTTTATCCCATTTTTATTGTACATTTCTGTAGGGAGAAATCTGAAAATTTATTATTACAATGTCAAGACTCCACAGCAACTCTGGGTGGCTCATAATTAAAAAAATTAAAGGCCACCTCACAATGTGTATAATCATCCTTTACCAATTCAACCTGTATATTGATTTTGTTTGACCTTAATAATGTTATATGACCAAAATCTGACTACTAATAATTTGTGGTATATGATACCATAACATTATTGCGTTCTCTACATTATCCCTTAATGGCTGATGGAGAACAAGGACTGGCTCAAAAAATTAAAAATTGTTGTCCTTCTATTGCATACCTTACAATACTTGAATGTGGGAAGGTGGCAATCAGCATTTCCTAAGCTAGAGAGAACCATTTCATCAACATAGTGTAAGTAACTCTAAAGACAGCCAAGAAAGTTAGAAAGCAGGAGGAAACAGCCTAGTGTTTAAACCAAGACCTACATACAGACCCATGTATTTGAACTGGAGATGACAAATCATCTGTTGTGTATAATGCTTCATTTTTATCCATGTCAATGTTGCTGCTAATCTAGACGAAATGTATTTGAGAATCTGTTCAATTTGCTGCCGTGTTCTGATGAGAAGCTTGGCATACCTCCTTAGGATGTAACAACTGGTCTCCCTTCCTATTCAATCTTCACTATTTGTGGAAAGTAGAATAAATTATAAGTTTAACCTGGTAAGCTGCACAGAGTCACGTATGTGACCTGGCAGTTATATAAATCAAATAAACAAATAAATGTGTACTGTTTCACCATTAAAAAAGAAAGCCTGGTTTCATGAATTCATGCTAATAAATTATTAGCATACAACATCATAGCAGTCATCCAATGATCTGTAGGCCTCTCATGTGGCAGCACTGATTTCATCTAAATCTAAAAAGAGCTATTCAGCAGTGGAAATGTCTCAGGTTATAATCTGTTGCCAGGGATACTGCATTTAATTAGGGGTGGACAGTCTAGTTCGACTAGTTTATGTGCATGGCTATTTCATTGTCTTTGATTATAATACTTCTCACATTGTACTAAGCTGTAGTTTTAACTATGGTTAAAACTTATTGACTTACTAGAATTTGCTGAATTTGTACAGATTTTCCACAAACTACTGTTTATAAACTATATTTTAAGTCATAAACTATGATTAAGAGACAATGGTGGGCTTCATCGAAGAGCAAAACAATCATGTGACTTACTTTGTTTCATTATGTTACTCAAATCTAGCTTAAGAAACTATGCATTTCTGTACAAACCATTAGAGCCACTCACACAGAAGTGCAATGCAGATGCAAGTTGTGAAAGCTCAAGAGATCAACATGGTATTTCACTGGATGCTGTAACTTTTGTAATTATTCCATTTCTAAGAACTTCCAACAACTAAATTCTATTTGAACCAGGATATAGTTGTGAGAAAATGCCAATATCTTAAGTGACAGAAGCATTCAAAAGTGTTATAACAGAGTTTTAAGTCAGTAACAGCAAAATAATGATACGCTGCCTTTTTCAAGTTTAACTTTTCACCTTCCTACACTTCAGGTGTAGCCCACACACCTGAGACTTCTTAGTAGATTCCCACCTAAATATGAACAGGATTCAATCCTGCTTAGTTTTGTTGTTGGGGGACTTAGGTGAAAGATCTGTCAAGTTGGCTTAATACTTACTACTTTTTCTGCAAGCCCCCAAAGTCACTGCACTAAACAATGAGCAATGTTTTTGAAATATTGATTTTTTTAAAGATAATTCTTTCCAGATTGATTTGTCCAATGAGAAACTTGAAAAGGCAAATCTATAGACCTACAACACTGTGGAACATACTGGCCCTTATATTAACAAGCAAAATTCACAGTAAGAATTGAGCAAAATTATTGCTAATACTGTTCTATTTTATCTGAATGTGAAAGGTAAAATGTCCTTCTTACTGTATTTTGCTGTGGCTGCATATTGCAAAACACAACCAATAAAAAAAGAGAAAGTGGATTTCAAGGAAGCTTGTTTCTTTTTATTAACTGATGTACTTGAAACATCACATTAAGCTTTTGTGCGGTTTATTCCAGATTTTAGTTTAATGGGTTATGGCTTAGCATGTTAATCACTGTGGCTCAGTTTGGCCACATTGTTCAGTAACCTCACAACTGTGGGAATCAAAAAAATACATAGTCTGTTGATCTATTAGATTCAATAAGTCCTATGGATGATAGCAGGCTTGAGAAGAAAAATAAATGAACCAAAGTTTTCAGCTAGGATGGTTTCAAAATGTACCAGAATTATTTGTAATCCTGTTAAGCCCTTGCTAACTGTGACATATGTTTTTGCAAAGAAGAATGAAACTGTTGGAAATGGAACTGAAAGTAGCAAATGGCTGAGAGCTTCACAAACACAAGTGTTTACAGAAAGTGATGGTTAGTGAAGTTGTGAAGCATGTATGTAGTTAGAAGAAAAGTATAAGGGTTGGAGATCAGCTTGGGGCCCTTTGATTTATAGCAGTCCTTATAGGACCTATATGTCATTGGACCCCATTGCAATATAAGTGTATTACTGCTATTATATGTTTTATATGTTTTATATTTATTCATTTATTATGTTCCAAATTGTTAGAAACAATAAACCTTTTATCTTAAAGTAAGAATTATTATTTGTTGTCTCTGTTTCCTATTGGAATTTTCTTATGACACAACAAAAATGGAAAGTTACAGACAAAATCTGGAATACCAATAGGAAGGACTATTAAAATGTGGCACAAATTCAGGGATTTAAAATATTGCCATCCATGCCTTTGATGCAGCATTGGTTTATATTGCATCTGTCTGTCTCCATCTGTTTGTCTATCCATCCATCACCTACCATCTATTTATCACCATCATCATCCTCTTCATCATCAGTATTCTTCACTATATGAAGACTCTGTAATCTCTTTATTCTATAAAATACCATTCAAATTTAACTATATGAGTTTGGAACATCAAGTTCATGCACCCTTAAATAAAAACAACTTAAAGGATTGTCCAATGGACTATGCTGCTGGCATCAGCAGTTTAAAATTCCAGAGTGTTATTTTGCTTCTTTCCTTGGGCTACAAAGGGAACTAAGCTGCTGAATCCATACAACAAACACAGCTTTTTAAATTCTGCATTTAAATATATGGAGGGACTGAGGCTGAGAGGGTCACTTTTAAAATGGAAACATATGGAATAATGTAGTATTAACTGGTAGTTATAGACCTGAAAAGATAAATTATTTCTACAGATGCATACAATGCATGCTTAGCCTGCACCAGGTTCTTTTGGAACCTTTGCTCTCATTGAGTGTTGTTGTCATCAGCCATTCAGTTGTGTCTGACCCTCGGCCACTCTTCGGATCAGCACTTTCCATGTCCACACTGCCTCCTTCAGATACACCATGTTCATCTTGGTGTCACCTTTTATAGTGTCCAGCTAGTAGGTGCCAGGGCAACCCTTTCTCCTTTTTCTGCTGATCATTCCCAGCATAATTGACTTTTCTAGTGAGTGAGATCTTATGACATGACTGAAGCAGGACAGCCTCTGTTTGGCAATCTTGGCTCCAAGTGATATTTTGGGTGAGGTTTTGTCTAGGACAGGCCTGTCAAACTGGCAGCCCACAGACCAGATGCAGGCCACACCCACCCCGGCTCTGCAAAGGCAAAAAAGTCATGATACATCATGCTGTCATGTGATGCAATTGAGTTTGACACCCGTGGTCTAGGACTTCTTTGTTATTTTTGCAGTCCATGGGATGCATAATAGTCACTTCCAGTACCACAGTTCAAAGTCATCCTCCCTTCTCCTATCTGTCTTTTTCCGACTCCATGTTTCACAACCATACGTAGCAATTGAAAAAATTATTACTTGAACTAATCTGCATTTGGTTGTGAGGCTGACGTCTTTACTTTTCCAGATGTGATTTCTGCCAGACATTGCAGTTCTTCCAGCCTTCTGATCTCAGAGCTGCAGTCACAACTTGGGTCGATTTTAGAGCACAGGAAGATGAATTCGTAACATTTGAGATTTAGCTCATTCTATATTTATAGGCCCTTAGAATCCAATAAGCGGCGCTAGTTCAATATTATTTCACAACTTATCTTCCAATAAAGTAGATGTGGTCTATTCCACAAACCATGATTAAATAAATCATGGCTTAGCATACATAAGCACAGCTTATACCTTGAAACTGTGACTATAATAGGCATTTATTGATGCATGCAGTAAATAATTCTAGATCAGTTATGAGCAATATTCTGTAGAAAATATTGTGGCTATACATCATCTCCTTCTATTTAGTCTTAAACCACAGAATTTGCATCTGGCATTTGGTTAAAATACCTTTTAGAAAAGCTGTCATACAATGTAAAGGCAATAATAAGTAGAATTTCAATTTTGTGGTAGATGCCCAAATTTGAATCAATGCACAAAGAACCCAAGCAAACTAGGTCACCACTCAGTGGCTGGGCTCATACAGTACATTAAGTCAAAATGTAATTTATTTGGTTTGCATTATGTGAGTAGAGCCATTCCAAAATCATCATTAATACAAACATATCTTATGTTTAAACCCAGCTTCCCCCCACCCCCTTCTACAGACATACATTGTCAGGCTTTACAACAGCTCTTAGCCACAAATTTCAGTTCTTCAGACACCAAATCCCTCATTCTGTACTTGGTTTGACTACTGAAAACTTCGCTGGTATAAAATCCTTGCTGCAAATAAGAACACAGTAAAGTCTTAAACAATAGTTAATTGTTCATTGGAATACAAAAAATCCCATCATGCACACATGTACATACTCTCACTTATTAACTCACACACAGACACACACATCAGATTTAAAGTCTTCTTATCCCTCAGAGTTACTGGATGGCCAGTCTCTTAATACCTTTGGTGGGCATCTGAAAAATGTTTTATGCAATATTTTTTTCTAACCTGGAAACTGTTGGCTTTTGCCTCATCAGCTTCAGCAATTGCATACCGGAGAACACAAAGACAAATATGATATATCTGTCAAACTGTTTAGGAATATTACTGGGAATTTTAACCAGAAGATGTCAATTGTGCAATAAAAAAAACTGTTTTGTTTTGCTCCATTTTGAAAAAACAATTCTCGCTATTTTCATTCATGAATTCTGAAGTATTGAGCCTAACTTCTAATGTGGAAGGTAAACCTTCTTTAACATTAAAAAGATCGAAAGAGTTCAGTTGTAGATTTTGTGTTTTGTGTTCAGTCCAAGATATAAAAGGTCAAGTAGTAAGTATTTAAAAAGACAATACATTTCAAATGATCATTTGGGAATCACAGGCCTGGATTTTTAGGTACACAGACCTAAAATATAATTACATTTCTTTTGAACGATAATGATAATGTGCCATGTACTTGAAATTATCACATTATAGTTCAAAGTGAAGCCCAATTCTGGCACATTGCCTAGGCAATAGGAGTTGCCTCAGGCCACAAGTTTAGCAAATTTCAGTACTATCATTAATTTATAAAATCCTAGCTCTTAGACAAAGGATCTTCAGAACTAATAAGATTTTAAATAAAAAAATGATTCACTGAAAAAACTTTCAGCTGAACAAGGGTTTTCTCTTTTCCCTCTATGCCTTAATTTTTATATCAGCTATACTGTTTAGGTGAGTTAAGAACTACCATAAAAATCTATGAGCTTTGCATTTTTGTTTCACCATAAAAGCTACTTAATTTTGTTCTCTTTTTTTTACACCAAGACCAAGAGAGCTGTTTTGTCTTCCTTGAAAATGTAACAATCCTAAACCTTAACCACAGTGCAGAAAAGACACTAGACATATATTTTGTATAGAAAAAGAAAGCGTCTTAATATCAGTTATCCCAGATCAGTTATATTTCCAATAAATTAATAATTTTTCAACCTAATTAACCATAACATAGTTAATACACTTAAATAGAAACATATTCTAACTTTAACATAAATAGCAAAGCACAAAATAAAGATGTATTCTGAGGCAAAATAACCATTCAAACCACCTATATTAATATTTCTTCTTAGGCCTAATTCATTACGATGATGATTATATCCATTCAGTTGTGTCTGACTCTTGGTGATTCTATGGGGCACATCTCTCCACAGCTTCTGACCTTGTACTGCTTCTTTCAGTTCTTCTATGCTCTGGTTGGTATTAGCTTTGATGGTGCCAATTCATTTATGTAAACCATAATCCAGATTGTTTGGTTTTCAGGCAGTGTCTTGTATAGACCTACTGATTGTGGTTGTGAACTGTGATTCTTTTGCTTAGTAAAGTCTTCTCCAATCAAAGCATTCCCCAAATAAAGGAATCCAGGGTTTTCAGCATTCTCAGCAAGGGCCATGTTGGGCTGGAAAATTCTACAACACATCGCACACATAGCTAAAGAATACTCAAGATGTAGAAGATTGGGACTATTGGGTACATTAACCTCCGTAGTTATTGTCAGCATAACTTCAATCCCAGATGCACTACAAAATTCTGTCTTCAACTTCCAACTCCCCCAAGGTCACCAGAATAGATTTTTCACTTTCTTGAGGCTTATCCATGTGCTTTTCTGAACCCAAGCACTTGTTCTCTCCTGAACATACTTATGGAGATATCCTCAGTTCAAGATATCAATTCCATTTTCATTACTTGTCCTACTAAAAATACAAATTATCACAAAACATTGCAAAGATCAAATATCATTAATGTTTTTATAAAAATATATGATTTTAGTCTATTTAAATGTTAAAAAGAGGGAAGATGAGGGAGGCAGTTTATAATAAATTAACTTCTATCTGCCTTGAAAACTATGTAATTATCTCTGTATTATAAGATTTTGTTTCTTTGTATTATAGAGAACAATTATCATGTTTATATTGAGATGAAATTGTAGAAAGAAAAGTCCTTAATATCATACTCAACAAACTAAAAGCAACCTATTAGACTTCTTCAGAAAAGAACTGGTACACTGTATTATTTTAATGGCTTTCTGTATAAGCTGAAAAATTCCTTTTTACAAATCAGTTTGTGCAGAGGATATCAGTGCCATCCAGTGGATTTACAGGAAATTGTCCTAAAATGAATGTGAAAAAGAAAATAGAAAAATTCTAAGCAGGACTTTCATAATCCAGAGTCCAGATACTTTGAAACTATCATAGATCAACATGAAATTTATTCAGACTGGCTGAGAATCCTGGGTGCTGTAGTCCGATGCATCTGGAAAGCATTGGACTAAGGGATGGTCTAATCATGTTTACTTTTTTATCAAAATTATATGGTGGCCCATTTCATACAAACCAATTCTGGGCAGCGTACAATAAAACCAACAATATAACATTTAACAAAATCAGATTAAAACAATGAAATATTTGTACGCTATGGTGATGCCATGTGGTTGTAATAGTCGGTTGATGGTTTCTGAGATGTTTTTGACAGTGTTGTCCTTTTTACAGCTTGTGATGGTTATGCAATATTGGGTTGAATAGTCTGGTACTTTTTTGATGACGTTGTGAGGATATCCATTTGGTTGAAAAACATTGTAGAGATGATCTGTTTCCTTTTTCTGGTATTCAGGGTGGCAGCAGTGTGTTTGTGCTTATCTAAACAGAGTTCTTACACAGTTTCTCTTGTCGGAGGTTGGGTTATTACTTTGGTAGTGGAGCACTTGATTGTTGTGTGTGTTTTGGGGAAAACTTGTGTTACAAGTTTGCCACTGTAGTCTCTGCTGATAAGGATATTCAAGAAGGATAGAGATAGCACACAAGAAGGATATAGATATTCAAGAAGGATAGAGATAGCACACAAGCCATCTTTTGGTTTACTTAGGATGTTTTAGAAGCCATCTAAAACATCCTAAGTAAACCAAAAGACCCAACAGAAACAAACAAAAAAACAAAACAGGGCTTATCTACAACATACAGTGTAACAACTGAACAACCACTACCTAGGACAAACAGGCTCAACATATCAATAAACATCAACTACCAAAACCACTTCTACCAACACTGACAGGGCAAGCCACTAGAATATAAACTGAGGGCAAACTGCACTTCCTACTAGCACTGGTGTTATCTAGTCTGAGTAAAGAAACAACCAAGCTCAGAGAGTACCAAGGACCCCTTAGCTTGGCTTAGAACTTGGACATGAGCTTGGTAGCAACCAGAAGAGGAGCAACCATGCTGAGACAGTTCTTAATCCAACAAGTATGAGCATTTTGGAGGGAGGCAAAGGATGTAGGCTACTTTACAAACTTTTGAGACTTTTGTTTTAAGGATTGAGCATTAACATTGTTACATTGTTACATCAACTTACAAAACCTAGGAGAGTGAAATGAATCCAAAACAGCTGCACTTTTCTTCTAGACTAGTGTGTTCAGTACTTGAAAAACAAATAACCCTCACAGAATGGAAATTTAAGGCTAGATATCATCAACATATTGGTGATACCTCACTCCAACCTATTCACCCATTAGCCTCATATAGATATTAAACAGGAGCAGGGAAAAAACCAAGCTTTGTGGCACCCAACAAAGAAGAGGTTGTGGTCTGGACCTCTCCACTCTATCAACACAAACTGGGACTAACCCTAGAGGAAGCAGGCAAACCAACACAATATCAGGCTGCCTAATCCCAGTTCCAGAAGGATATTATGATCAGTATTGAAAGTCACTGAGAGGTTAAACAGAACAAGGATGGACATGCTACCCTCACTGTGCTCCCACCAAAGGTCATCGAAGATGTGATAATGCCATCCCAGTCCCATATCCCAGCCTGAATGTTAACTTCCATTATTCCCAATCACAAGATTTGTTTTGATCAGACATGATAGGATATATAGCCCAATGTTCCAGAGGATGTTGCAGAGGGAACACTGCCCCAAAATATTGCATTTTAATATGATAAGAACAGTAAGGGTTATAATGGTCATTAAGCTTTTCTTTGGGAAAAAAAAACAGAATCAGAGTTGCTTCTGATTTTGATAATCCTTGTGAGCTTTCACTAGGAGAAATAAAATTCTGTTGAGCATTCAAGACATGCAAACAAAATAGGTATAGAATTCCCATTATATACTTGATCTGAATCATCAGCCTAGTCCTATCCCTTCATATCACATCAGCAACAATACTCTTACCAAACTCAGATCAAAATCTGATCTGAAAAGGACTTTAAAAAAAAAAAAAAGTGAACCTAAAAGATATTTCCAGATGAAAACCAATGGATATGTCAGTTCCTTCTTGGGAATGTCTAGGGCAAGGGTCTTCAAACTTGGCAAGTTTAAGACTTGTGGACTTCCAACTCCCAGAATTCCTGAGTTAACATGACTGGAAGAGGAATTCTGGGAGTTGAAGTCCACAAGTCTTAAAGCTGTCTAGTTTGAAGAGCCCTGGTCTAAGGCTTTAGTATAATAAATTTCAGTAGGAATAAAGTTGCAGTTCTATAAAACTACTGAACCCAGCAAGTAATACAATCTAACATGCACTTACATACTGCAGAACTTTCTTGCCATTTTACTTTTTGCTTAATTGTCAACTGATATTTTCCAATGTGTTATTTTGATATTTAAATAGCATTATGTACTAAACATTTTAGAACAGTGGTTGCTGGTGGTCTGTGAAAATTTTTTGGTGCTCCGCAGAGAAATGTCACCCCAAAAGCACCCCCCAAAGCAATTAATCCAGACCCGCAGGAACACAAGACTTGCATTGCGAACAATACGAGGTAGTGAGGGAAGTGGGTAAAGAGTGGAGGGAGGGAACTTGCCCCACTCACCCCATGCACCTCGCCTGGCCACCGGGTTGCTTCTTTCCTCTTCTTTCTTCTTCTGCTTTTGGCTGCATGCAAGGAAAGCAGCAAATATCTTTCTTTCTCTCCCCCAAACTCCACCAGAAATGAGTCTTTGGGACCCTGCAAGGCATTCTGCTCCAAGAGGCTGCGCCGGCAAAGACTCATTTTTGGAGGAGTTTGGAGGAGAGAAAAAAAAAACTTCTGCTGCTTCTGCTGCTTTCCTTGCATGAAGCCAAAAGTCTCTCTCTCTCTGTCTCCCTGAGAACAGAGCTGGAGACGGTATCCTGCAATCCCAAATAAAGAATGGTGGATCGGTAGAAAAACGGGATGGGAATTTTCCTGCACAGTTTTTGGGGGATTTTCCAGGGTCTCTGGTCCGCAGGATTTAAAATTATGAGTTTGGTGGTCCCTGAGGTCCAAAAGGTTGGTGACCCCTGTTTTACATTGTATAAATTTATCATAACAAATTCATAAATTGTTTGTTACCAAAGGCAAAGTTACATAATATCGTTGTATGAAGATAGTCCCCTTCCTCCTAGATTACATCTCATTCTAACATTTTAATTGATGAATGTCCCTACTGATTTGCTTTTGTCTTTCTGGAACATTTGTAGAAAAGAAATTGGAAACACCAAGTTCTCCAGGTATAATATGCTCAGACACTGGTTTATTAAATACGTTACATAAGCATACCTCATTTTTATTTGCACTGATAAAAAAAAAGTACTAAGGCAACTGTTGATCTGCAATTTCAAAACTACCATTAATTTTAGATTTGTGTGAGACAAAGATTAGGGAATCTCCACACAGAAGCACTGCCGAGGGGAAAAAAAATCATTATTTCCACTAAATTTTCATTTATGATCTCTGTGAATTCCCTTTCACATATAGAAGTCACTTCTGTGCAGTAGCTGCAAAACGCCAACATCACAATTGTTTCATAGCAGCTTTCCCAAGGCCAGCTTAATCTCATGTTAACGCAAAAAGGAAAACAGTCCTCTTCCCAGTGTATGAGGGGTGCCCTTTTTTCAATCCTAAATCTGCCTATCCTCAACAAAGCAGTTGAGCCCTCAATAAAAGCAACAGCCTTTGCTACAGATAGCACTGTTTCCAAGGCAACAAGCTGCAATTTCTTGGAGGCAGCAAAAAAGGAAATGACTTGGAAAGAAAATGAGGAAGAGTGGGGGAGTTGGGAAATACCAGCATCAATATTAAACTTGGGGCTTTTAGCTGGGGATATTGCTGTACAATTGATTCCTAAGATCTAAGCTGCAAGAGCGGGTTCCTAGCCCTCATCTTTAGACATTGAAACAGCAAGTCTTCAAAGAATTGGCAAGCATTGATTTTTCTCAACTTTGAGACTGCAGCAAGAATATGAGGGTTGGGGGACAGCAAAGACATTACTTTTAACATTCCAAATAGAACAAATGGGATATTCTCTCTCTCTCTCTCTCTCCGCATGTGTGTGTGCGTGTGTGCATGTGTGTTTGTGCATACTTGTGTACATACATGGATGTGCACACACTCTATATATTTACCAGCAGTTTTCCTTTTAAAGGATGTAAGACCTAACAACTGTTTATCCTCCTGGGATGAACTACTATTACGTGCAAAATACTGTAGAGGTGTCATTAAAAGTATATTTCTTTCCAGGGGACATTCTTGCACCAACAGTGGGAAATTTGACCTTATTACTTCAAATGGTGGATCAGAATTCAGAATTGCATTAAATTAACCAAAATACTTTGTCCCTGTACTTTCACTGCTATCCTGGCTCTGAGAAAAGGCAGTTTAGGGGATATTTCTAATACAGGTCTTTAATAACTCTCTTGGAGAATGACCTCGGCTGCCTATGCCTTTCCAGTTATTTGGACACCAGAAATGTGTGCGGGATTATGGCAAAGTGTGTTGTCCTGACAGACTTGGGATGATACAATGATGTCAAGGTTAGAGGGTTTTTTTTCCTGGGAGGGGGGAGTCAAAAATCTGGCTTAGTATCACATAATTATAGAGAAACATATAAATATCTGCCTTGTAGCTGTAAACATATAAAAGGGAAGAAGCATGAAATAATGATGAAGGAGATTGTTGAATATTTCTAAAATTGTTTTTGTATGACATAGAGCAGTGGTAGAGCATGTATCAAGGAAGAGGAAACTGTAGCCGGAGCACAAGCAGGACTCAAGACAGCAATCTGCTGAGCAAACTGACTGGTGGAAAGGACAGCAGTTTTTGGAGAACAGATCATAGGTCAGCAAGACAACTTGACAAAGGTGCTGGGATCCAAGAAATCCAGAAAATACTTAATTTTCCCTCTTCCGTTCTCTTCCCTAGAATAGAAGTAAGTCCAGAAGTGAAAGCACAGAAAGAAGCTGTACATGTGAGAGAGGAGTGAAACATTGTAAAAATCCCCACAAGAAATTGTTTGTATAGAATCGTATATATATAATTTGTTAAACTAAGGCCAAGGTATATATTAAATACCACTATAAATAAAGAAGTGTGTATACAGTTTCTGTCCCTTCCCACCCCTACAAACAGGGGTTTCTCTATTGTTTTAATGTATTGTTCTATATGTATTTATGAGTTTATTGTATTTTCATGTTTGGCAAGTAAACATAAAATAAGGGTAAAAGGTACCTAAAATACTACATGTTAAATAAACAACCTTAAACAAACTTATAGCTGTGACCTTTCTAAATATTCAAGTTCCTTGGGAGAATATCAGTCTGTGCTGAACTGGTATGCAAGAACAACCTAAAACAGAAGAGATTTGTAAGCTTGATTACATTTATTAAAATAAAATGTGGACCAATATTGTACTGCAAAATACCCTATATGCAAATCACTTACTTTTAATCTAAAAGTTATGTTCAAATGTACATTAAATGTTTCTTACATTTGTGTTCAATTTTTCTGATCCAAAGAGATTAAACTTATTTCTTTCTTTGAAGAAGATATACTTCATCAATTGTCTGTATTTTCCCACATTATTTTGTGTGTATCTCTATTACATTCTTATGGTTTTCTCTAATTTGTGAATGAACACAGATGGAAAGCCTCATTCTTGGGCCATATTATAAATTGATTTATTTTGGCAATTGATAGAGAAGAATTTCTTATTACCTTGTTAATCATTGAAACACTTCTTCAGAAACCTCAAGAAACATGAACTATTTAAACTTGAGTTATAAGTAACAGAGTAAATATGTATTTGAACTAGTAGAAATAGATTTGATGTATTACTGGAAAATACAGACAATTTCAATGACAATCTTGTTCCTACTTTTGTGTGGGAAGGGTCAAAACAGTTGAAATGGATAGAACTCTGTCCAAATAATATTGTGAAGTTGCAGCTTAATTTTCCCTTATAATTTTAAAAGAAAAATTAAGCTGCAACTTCACAATATGGTATAGCTTCTGTACTCTCATGAGCTGCTGGCAAAAAGTATCATCATAGCTGCTAGCAAAAAAAAAAACATTTTTCCTCAACATAGCACCATGTAATATCCACAACACATAGAAGACAGAGCAGTTTGTTCATTTTTCAGGATGAGGTCAGTTAGACAAACATGAACTCTCCAATTACTGTTGTGCATTTATTTCAGTTGACAGAAGCTTCTTGTTTCTTTATAATTGCTGTCAAAGATCAAAGCAATACAAACACAACTTTGCAAAAATGAGACACAATAAAAATATTAACAGTAAACAGTACTGTTAGTACAGATTCTATAGGCAATATATTAAAAGACAGGAGATTTCATCACGTGTAGGGTTGATAGGAAATAATACTTTGCATAGTGCTTGTAGCTACAACTAAAGAAAGATGAAATGAGGGAGGGATGTTAAGACAATTACACTGAATGGGAGGTTATGATTTTGGAGGGAGAAATAAAATGACCGAAGAAGAGTGGTCTGTGTGGCACTTGAGTTTACTTGGGTTTGAGTTTACCCTTTTTCTGGTGACCCATGGATTCATTCCCAACTGATTCAATTTCATTTAAAGGGCTTATTAGTTTTTTAAAGAACAGCTTGCCTTATTTTACAAAAATGCTTAAGCTCATATAGACTCCGTAGACCTTCCTTGAAAAATAAATGATTATGACTGCTTAAAGAGAAAACAAAAATAAACTCACTTTGTAAAGAACATCTTTGGAGGAAGAGAAGTTGATGCAGAATAATCTTTTAACTTTCCTTTCCAATCCAAAACAATTGGATATTTGATTACTGTCCATGTGAAACATGGCAGCCCATTTATAAAAGCATTTTTATGCTCTCAAAATTTCAAATATGCCCCCCAGCCACATACATGTTTGTTTAACCCCAAGCTATAAATGGTTGAGGAACAGAGGAAAGGAGACAATAATATTCCTGCTGTATGGCTTTGGCCTATAAAGGAAAAGCCCAGTGACAGATGGAAATCAAATAATGAAATATATCCATACTCACTCCCACTCCTTCCGCTTTGCCTGTGGCGTATTGTGGATTTTGTGGGCCTGATGGGCCTTGATGACATCACGTTGATCAACAATGCCTCCACGTCGCTTGTATGAAAGAGGTTCCTGACCCATATAGTGGTACCAGCCACTAAAGAAAGGATATTCAGGACTTGTAGGTCCACGTCCATAGTGTACCGCTTCATAGTAACTGGGAGGGGACAGCAGAGATGAACGGATCACAGCACGCCCCGCCATCCATGAAACTTGAGCAGAAACCACGAAATCCTACCTGGCTGTCTGCTTTTATCTGTAAAGATAAAACACAATGGGAACTGATAGAATAAATTACACAGATCTATCTGAATACAGTGGCACATATTTATGCGGCCTGTTTAGAATAGTTCACCCAGAAAAATCACTTCAAGAGTTCAGCTGTTTTAAAACTAAGGTAAAATATTACTCAGGCTCCACTTTTAGTGACAATCTGAGTACTTCCAAAAAGTTGTATTAGCAAAACATGGAAATGGGTGGCTATTATTTTTTTTGCATGATGCTTTTTCAATTTCCCCATTCTTTCTTCCCAGTATACACCAATCTGAACCCATCTTAGCTTCCAAAATTGCTTTAAAATATCCATAATTTTTTAAGAACCAAAATGACCTGTTTCTACATTTCAGTAAATAATATAAAGACAGTTTTTTATGTCAGGGTAAATAATAATATTGTTTTTACTAAGCAAAACATTGTTTGCATCTCGAAATAGCTTGGCTTTTAGTATGTTAATTTTTGGATAGAAGATCAAATAAATCTTTAGGTGCTGGACACAGCATATAGATGGGAAAGAAGGGAGAAATGAGGACAGAAGAAAAGGACTAAGGATAATCTGACTTTTGTCACCGGAGCTGATGATGTGGTGTTTTCATTCTTCTACTTTATTCAAACCCCTGGAAATGTTTTGTACAATAATTAAAATTAAATACAATCTAGCAATAGTACTTGGACACATGTGCTTCATAGTGCTTGAATTCTTTAAGGTTTCCTGTATAGTAACTGTACAAGCCCAACAATGGATCCTAAACTTAAAGTTTAAGTGCATTTGCACACCTTTATTGGGTACAATGCCTGCAACACAACTCTCCAAATAGATATTGCCACCAGAGGATACTATCTTTATCAATAAGTAATAAAATACCCAGTAGTAGAAAGAAAGAGAAGAAAATCAACTTTTTAGAAGAAAAATCAACTTAGTTTAGGATTATGGGTCTTCCCTAGTTAGTTCTAAATCACATATATTTTTCATTATTTATACAGGGTTTTTTCGAGGAAATCTCTACACATTTATAAACTACAAATTGATTAAAATTCTGGCTTTGAAAGTTGGGAGCTGTCCATTTCACTACTATACTTTATTCAGTTGAGAAAAATAATGTTACTAGAACCTAGTAGGACATAGTATCAGAACATTCTATTTATAAATCTCATGACTTTCACTTTCCTAATTCTTTCCTTAGTTTATTCTCTCATTCTGCCTGAATCCCATTATTTAAAGAGAAGTGAAACCTCTAAGTCAGCAAGTAAACACCTCATCTAAATGGCAGCTCCTAGCTGACTCATTAAACATTAGCCACAACTAGATCTGGTTTGTATTTCTATAGACGAACCCATGAAACCAAGATTGGAAAGCACAATGGCAAATAATGTTTGTTACTAAAAAAAACAAAACCCACCCTCTACATGGATGTGCCTATGAAATTACCAGGGAACCCCACCTGAATTCACTAATCTGAATATCTTCTTCATAGCCAAGTTAAAGTAGCATTCGCCAGTTCTTGAACCAAGAGAAAACTATACCTGTATAGCATTTGCTATTCCTACAGCAAATCTTTAACCATGCATGATCTCAACAAATGGTGTGATCTCTATTTATAGTGTGCAGGGCGTGTTAAGGATCGGATTGATGGGTTCTTCTAGCTTTATTTCCCTCCTATCACACACATATCATTAGCTGGAGAAAAACATCCTCTTCATTTTCTTTAGCATGGGTTGTTCCTGAGCAGCAGGTGAGTTCTGACAGATGGCAAGATCAGAGGATTTAGCCATCTGTCAAAATTTGTTCTAGTGTTTCAAGTGAATATGCTGAAAGGAAGCTTGGCTATCATTTAATATCATCTGACAGGTAGACTGTATTTGGACAGGAATTTAGCACTATTCCAAAATAACACTATTCTGGAGTAATGTGAAACATGCATTCAAAAGTAGCTAATAGATATGGGTTTCAATCTCGCAATGTAAAACTGCCATTGCGACCATCAGTTAGTTGCCATTCAGATGGATTATGTCATCCAAGCATGGATGAGGAGAAATTTTAATTTAAAGAACTTGACTCCCCCACTGTCTTAAGCAGAATGTCCTTAGAAGACTGAACTGGAGGAGAGGGGATACACCTATTTCTGGCTTTAAGTAGCCAATAAGTGATCAACCAAACTGATCACAAACGCACACCTAGAGGTTATATATCTGTAATAGCAACTGAATGGTTGATGATGTACATCAGATTTTTCACGTGGTAAAATTGCCATGGCTGCTTTATGATGAAACTATGGGAGGTTGAAGCATTCTGTTTGTGCATGTAAGTGTTCTTGGCAGTAAGGATCTAACCAGGGCAGAATTGTGAAGTTTTATAACAAAAAGAAAATACAAGCATATAAATACATTGTAGGAATAGGCAAAGTCTAGCAATTAGCTAACAACGTATCAGGATGAGTGTCAAAGAGCATATGCTCTGCATGTGCCTTGAAAAGAAACCAGAAGAAAGTAACCCCAGAATAGAAATCTTTGAGACCATGTTTTTCAACTTTGGCAATTTTAAGATATATGGATTTCAACTGCCAGAATTCCATATCTTCTGCATCTTATTGTGATATGTAGTCAATGGACCTTGAGATGCTAAAGCATCATAATGACGGGATCCCCAATTATAACTTCAAAAAAGGCAACCACGATCTTATAGACAATGATCTCTCATCTCTAGATTGGCAACTTCTATTCACTGGATGCAATACTGTTGAAGACCATTACAACATATTTTTTCTTGAAGTCAAAAGAGTCATCAAACTATATGGACCAATAACAACTCCCAAAACCAGAAAAAAACAAATTACCCATAACAATAAGGAAGCTTCAATCCAAAAAGAAATCACTTTGATGGAAAAACAGATCTGGTCACGTTGCCAACTTCAAAAGCCGATACAAAAATTTAAGCCACCAGATAAAGACTGAATGCACCAATTATCACATTAAACAAGAGGAAAACCTTCTACACATCAATTCTACCTGCTCTTTCTTCAATTTTGAAAACAACAAACTAAAAGACTCAAGGTCCATCCCACCCTTGAAAGGACCTAACGGTAAGACTGCAACGATGACACCATTAAAGCCAATCTCTTTAACACATTCTTTGGCTCAGTATTTGTAAACAGCAATGAGTCATGCCCAGTATTTCCAAGTCAAACCATAGACAACTACAATGATCTAATACATATCGATTTTTTGATGATCTAATACATATCGATTTTACAGAAGACAATGTTGAAAAACACTACACAATCTAAAACCATCTCTATCTATTGGACCGGACGGAATATGTGCCTACTTCTTTAAAAAGCTATCTACTGCCATAGCCAAACCTCTAAGCATAATCTTTGAAAAATCTTTCAGGACCAGCTCCTTACCAAACCTATGGTCACAAGCCATGGTCATCCCTATCTTCAAAAAGGGAGATCCCAGCCTAGTTGAAAATTACAGACCAACCTCCTTATTCTGTGTCACCTGTAAAGTCATGGAATCAATTATTATCCTCCACTTAGAGACAAACAACCTACTCTTTAATAAACAATTTGGTTTCAGAAAAAAACTAACCTGTAATCTGCAACTCTTACACTGCAAAAACATATGGACTACACAACTCAGGGCAAAGCAATAGACACAATCTACATAGACTTCTGTAAAGCCTTTGATTCAGTGATACATGACCAATTACTACTAAAACTAAAATCTTATGGTATCTTTGGACACCTACATAAGTGGATAGAAGCATTCCTGTCAAACAAATGGTCAAAATTGGGAGCATCCTATCAAATTCTGTACATATCAACAGTGGTGTCCCCCAAGGCAGTGTTCTAGGACCGACTCTCTTCATACTCTACAAAAATGATTCCACATAAATGTAATCATATTAAGAGCAACTGCGTTCTCTTTGCTGATGATGTAAAGTTATTCAACACCACAGACACCCTGCTACCCTTCAAAAACACCTTGACTTTGTGTCAGAATGGTCAAACAAATGGCAACTTCAAATCTCAACAAATAAACGCTCTGTCCTACATATTGGCAAAAAAAAAATCAGAAAATAAAATACAAGCTGAATAGTCAAGACCTTGTTGATGACCCTAACTTTGTCAAGGACCTGGGAGTACTCATTTCTAATGATCTAAATATTAGAGCCCACTGTAACTACATAGCTAAAAAGGCATTGACAGTTGTTAACCTAATCCTATGTAGCTTTTTCTCTGGTAATATCACACTACTAACTAGAGAATACAAAACATTTGCTAGACCTATACTTGAATACAGCTCATCAGTCTGGAACCTGCATTATGTATCTGATATTAATACAGTTGAGAAAGTCCAGAAATATTTCCCAAGAAGAGTTCTCCACTCTTCTACTCATTGCAGAATACCTTATGCCACCAGACTTGAAATTCTAGACCTAGTTAACCTAGAACTACGCCGCCTTCGATCCGATCTAAGTATAGTATATAAAACCATACATTGCAATGTCCTACCTGTCAATGAATACTTCAGCTTAAACCATAACAATACAAGGGCACACAATAGATACAAAGTCAAGGTAAACCACATCAAACTTGATTGCAGGAAATACGACTTCAGCAACAGAGTGGTCAATGTTTGGAATACCCTACCTGACTCTGTGGTTTCTTCCCCATACCCCAAAAACTTTAACCTTAGACTGTCTACTATTGACCTCACCCCTTTCCTAAGAGGTCTGTAGGGGGCGTGCATAAGCGCACCAACGTGTCTACTGTCCCTGTCTTCTTGTTTTTTTTAATTTTTCTTATATGTATCCATTTCAGGTATTCATAACTATGTTTATACTTATGCCTGTTATCTTATGATCACTTGAAAAGAAAGAAAGAAAGAAAGAAAGAAAGAAAGAAAGAAAGAAAGAAAGAAAGAAAGAAAGAAAGAAAGAAAGAAACTATTAGATTTACAGTATATCTCCAACAGTACTACTTTAGTGCAAAAATTATTAAGAATTAATTTAAGCAATCTTGGGTGTAGATTCAAGATGAGATGAAGATAAGATCACAAAGGCTGACAACAGAAGTCATCCAGATCAGAAGTGGTATTCAGCAGGTTCTGACCAGTTCTGGAGAACCAGCAAATAACATCTCTGACTGGAGATTTTACAGTATTCTTTCCCTGCCACGCCCACCAAACCATGCCCACAGAATCTGTGGTAAAAAAAAATTGAATCCCACCACTGATACAGAAACTATAAATCCATGCCATGGTTAGGTAGAATTGAGGAAAGTTCTCATCACTGCCAATTGTCTAGCATTTATCTCAAACTTAATGTGTTTTTAAGACTGAACCATCTGAATACTAATAAATGTCCTCACTATCATGTGAAGGTCAAAATTCACATTCTAGAGAAATATATCCCCAACTCACAATCCTATAACTATTATTATTACTGCCTTAATACTACTACTATACTAAATTGTTCTACTACTACTAAATATTTACAAAATGATTCCAAATGATATGTCAAAACAAACCAGTATCCTACTACTATTATTACAGCTGTTACAGTTGTCAAGGACATTGACTATTTGATGTCCATTCAAGTAGGCAGTTTCATATAGCATTATTCTTGTCTCTTTGCTAATATAGGCAGCCCTTGTTTAGCAATCATAATTGGGATCAGGCAGAACAATGAAGCAATTTATCAGGTGGCTGCCATTTTATTTCAACCACAAACAGGCAGAACAAAACAGTTGCTGCATTTGGATTACTGCCATGTGGCACGGGGACACTTGGCCTGCCTTTCTTCTACAATATGAGATGGCTAGAGCTTCACAAGGTAAACAGTGGTGGGATTCAAAAAAAATTTTTTTACTACTGGTTCTGTGGGCATGACTTGGTGGGTGTGGCAGGGGGAAGGATACTGTAAAGAACCAGTCAGAGGTGGAATTTGCTGGTTCTCTGAACTATTCAAAATTTTCACTACCAGTTCTCCAGAACATACCTCAAGGATTACCTGTACTTAGCCTTGTATCCAGCAAATCTTCTCTGGTTTCAGCATAAATGTCTTGAAGTCTCCCCATTTTGTCAATACTTTACATACTTTTCTTTCTCCCACCAACACTATGACCTCTGGGAAACAAGGTTTTTGCAAAACCCAAAAGTAGAGAAGAATTCTTAGATTATTATCACTCTTCTCAAAATGCACTCCAGGATTCACTCAAATGCAGAAATGCATGACAGAAAGCACCAAAGCATGGATGACTTGTCACATGCTGGTTCATCACTGGCAATCTCCTGATCATGTAATTAAACCTTATTTGAACATAACAATTCATAGCTTGTTTTGTGTCCCTAAAATTGTTAGGTATGTGAACAGTCCAGAATTTGTACTAAAAGCAGTGAATTTTCATCAATTGAAGTTATCCCTATAGAGATTTACTGTCTACAGTGAAATTATCTCCTACCAATTAAGGAGAAATTCAGTCTACTTATAGGTAAGAAATACAAACTTGATAGTCTTACTATCTGTTATTTTCACTATCAGAAGAAAATGCCTTTTAGAATCAGTTGACAAGAAACATTCAGGGGAGATTATTTTGTTTTGGAAAAGCTGTGGAGATTTTGCTGGCTTTTCAAAAGACCATAATGCTCAACTTTCCCTTGAACCAGTAGGTCTCTTATGTTTTAATTTTATTTAAATTAATTTAAAGTAATTCATTTAAATTCATTTACCTTTACCTTTTAACATTAATGTTAAAGAAAATTGCTTTGGAAATATATGTTTTAAGTTAAAATCAACATATTTAACTATTATGGGACTTCCAGTTTGGGTCTCTTCAGTGACAGACCGAAATCCACGCTCGTGCGCGGTTTTGATCTGTGCTTGCCGCAGGAGCGCCCTGATCCTTTGGAATTGGGGCTGAAGCCACCCCCATAGAGATGGTGAAGAGGGGGGAGATTGCTAGCCAAGTGGAGGGGAGCCACATCTCTCTTCCTTGGCTGGTCTAAACTCCCTTTCCTGAAGGCGGTTGCAGCGATGGTCAGAAATGGCCACCTCAAAGAAGAACGCGACTGGATAAGATTGTGCAGGAGGAAGACAAAGAGGAAAGCAGAACAAACCGGGCTAAACAACAGAGAACATCTAAGCAAGGTACCCTGATTCTAAAAGTACCTAGAGGGATACTTCTGAAAGAAGATCTTTAAGCGGCGAAGGAGAGAGAAAAGGAGGTTAAAAACCCTTTTTTAAACCTTTATATTGACAATTACAAATGGTATGGAAAGAAAGTTATATTAATCTATTTTGACACTAACAGGCAACCTTAAGCTGAAATCTAAGTGTCAAAAGGAGAATAAAGGTTTTTTCTTGGTCATTTTAAAGCCCTAAAAAGGAGAGCAGTGGAAGCAAAAGGGTGGGACTTGGAATAATGGAAAAATGGAGTGTCACCTGGAAAAATAAAGAGGATTAACAGTGAAACTTTGAAAAGACTCCCAAAGATGCATTGTAACTGAAATCTTATTAAAAGATGCAGTAACCCATGGAAAGGAAAAGGAAAGGAAAGAAACAAGAAGGAACAGTTTGGGATCATTTGGTGATTTAAAAAAAAAAGTTTTTGGCATTGGTTTTTTCTTTCTTTTTCAGTTTTTACTTAGTCAATCGGGTGGTTGTTCAAAGGTATTTAAAATGCCGTCACTCCTGAGGGAATTGAAGATGAGTCTTAAAAAAACAGAAAGAAGATGCTGAAAGGGGAGGAAGACCTTTTGGCTTCGTATTTGAATTTTTTGAAATGGGGATCCTGAGCTATGGAAAGCAAAAGGAAAAGCTTCAAGAGCAAGGAGAAGGGCGGGACAAAGAAGAAGCCATTTTCAATGATCAAATAATGCAAAGTGTGGTAATAAGGGGGAAAAGGGGGTAAGGAGTTAAAAGTTTGGGATCAAAGAGAATAGCCAAAAAGAAAAATAGTCTGAAAAAGAAGTATAACAGCAAGGAGAAGCAGAAAAGAAAACTACAGAAGGGAAAATGAGACAGAAAAGGGTATTAAAAAAGGGATGAGAAAAGGGGGAAAAGATAGAAAGGGAAAGAACTTATGAGGGACAAACAGGAAATAAAGAAAAAGGGGATTAAAGGTATTTGCTCAGTTAGCAAACACATAGACAATGGTTAAATTAAGTTAAAAGTGAGGATTCTGCAAAGGTACAAAAGATAGTGTTGTGACAGTAGAATACTGTAATGAGTTAGAACTGAAATAAGCAAATAATCTATGAGATAAAACTGTATTGTTATGTAATGGCATGTTTATTTATAATTACTGCAATAATAAAGAAGAGAGGGAAACATTGCAATTGTTTCTAAAGATTGATAAAATATTGAAAAGAAATGTGAAAGATTTATAAGGAAATTTATACCAGTTATTAGAATGAATTTGAATAATTATTTTGCTTATTAATAGTAAAAAATTTATCAGATAAAACTGTATTACTATCCAATGGTATGCTTATTAACAGTTAAGTAATAATGAAGAAGGGAGGGAAACATTTCAATTGTTCTCAAAGATTGATAGATATTGAAAAGAAATGTGAAAGATTTACAAGGTTCATACCAGTACTAGAATGATTTTGAATAACTATTTTGTTTACTAATGTTCAGATAGATAGATAGATAGATGGATGGATAGATAGATAGATAGATAGATAGATAGATAGATAGATAGATAGATAGATATAGATATAGATATAGATATAGATATAGATATAGATATAGATATAGATATAGATATAGATATAGATATAGATATAGATATATAGATATAGATATAGATATAGATATACAAATACATACACACACACACACACACACATATAATGTTATGTCTCACCTATATTCACAAGTGAGAACAAGGAGTTCCACGGTTCAAAATATTCAAACAAAACAAAGCCAGACTAAAAAAGGGTTAACAGTACTATATTCCAGTCCTTGGCAGACTTCCCGGAATCTGTCTGGTAATTCAGAATGTCCATAAATTACAAAGGCCGCTCCACACGTATCCTTTCGACACATCAAACACTTTGCTTCCAAGCAAAGTTTGAGAATCATTACACCTCCTTAAATCACCTGGATGGGCGTGTCAGTCTCTCTAATCAATGTCTGGCTTGACGCCTCCCTTCAGCTTGACGTTTCAGTCTCCTCCTAGTTCCGGCGTCAAGCCACAATCTGTCAGTTTCCCCACTCGAAGCCTCTGACTCATTTTGTGGATCAGTTGCTGGCATGAGCAAAGTCGAAGGTTCTGGGGAGGAATGTCTCTCATCCTCCTGCTCACATCTGTGTCCTCTAACAATTCAGACTCCACATTCACAGCAGGCTCCAGCCTTCCATCTTCAGAGTCATCAGAGTCAAAACTCCCAGCAGGATCGATCCTTCCAGTCACACGATCCTTCCAGTCACAATTGTGACTGGAAGGATCGATCCTGCTGGGAGTTTTATATATATCTTTGTTCGGGTATTTTCCCACATCATAGTAGTGGTGCTTTTAAAGTTGTAGCAACGTTTCAGCAGAATCTCATCTGCCATCATCAGGCTTCTGTATAGTGTTCGTCTGTGAGTTAGACTTTTACAGTGGTTTCAGATTTAAATTTGGGGCAGCCTATTGCTGTGCCAGAATGGTTTTTTCTTCATCCTGATTGGTTGAGAGTCTTGGTCTGTGTTTATTGGTCTTGGAGTTTGCTGTGTTCTGCTTCTAATATCTTCTGTCTGTTTTTTTGGTTCTTTTTGTATCTTGATTGGCTGGCAACTACTTTGGGACAAGATAAAACAACTTACAACTTGGAGAGCTGAATCTGCAAGCACTTACAAACAGGAAAAGCTCTTGAAAAAATTAAAGAAATTAGAACATGACAAGAAAACCCCCAACAACTCACAACAACACCTGAAGCAATTAGTGTACAATGTTTCCAACAGAGAACTCACCAAAACAGAAACAGAAGTCCTAACCAAAGGATTCAATTATGCTATAGCACCCCAAAAAATCCCCACAGAATCCATCATATGTGCAGTAGAATCCAGCCTAACTAAATTAAATACAGATGAAGCTGATAAAATAAGACACCAAGTTACCAACATCCTATGCACAAGCAAACCACCCAAAATCAACTTACAGCAAAATGAAATTAAAGCGCTACAAACCCTGAAAAGAGACAGCAGCATAATCATCCTCCCAGCAGATAAAGGGAATGCCACTGTAGTAATGGACAGAAAAGACTATGAAACTAAATTGACAGACCTACTCCAAGACTCCACATACAAACCCATAAACACAGACCCAAACACATATCTGGAAAAATTAACCAAGAAGAAAATTATAACCAGCCACATAAGCAAAGAGATCCAACACACGATCATACCCAGAGAGAAATCTTCCAGATGCCCCAAACTATACGGCCTCCCAAAAATACACAAAGAAGGCATACCTCTCAGACCCATAGTCAGCTCCAGAGGAGCACCACTACAAAACCTAGCTAAACACCTAGCAAAAGAGCTACAGCCCCATGCTGAAACAGCAGCTTCTCATGTACAAAACTCATACCACTTCTTGGAAATGATCAAAGATCTACACGTGGAGCAAGAAGATCTGCTTGTAAGTTTCGATGTGGTTTCACTATTCACTCAAGTCCCGATAAAAGAGACCCTCGAAATCATCAAAAATAAATACCAACCAGCTAAACACCTCATGGAACTAACAGAACACTGCTTAACCAACACATATTTCATATACAAAGGACAAAGATACAAACAAATTGAAGGAGCCCCCATGGGATCACCACTGTCACCTGTCATTGCAAACCTGTTCATGGAAGAATTCGAATCCAGAGCCCTTCAGAGGATATGGTAATTAAAAAAATGTGCTGAGATGGATAGCCTAACCAAATTGTTAGAAAATAAACAAGACAGTGACTATTTTTCCAACTTCTCACGATTTCTCCCTTTACTTCTCTTAATTTTCTTTTATTGTTATCTCATTTTCTTCTTATTCAATTGTATTTCTTTCACCTAATTTTCTCTATCTTTTTATTCATTGTACTTATATTTTCGTCTGTCTTGTTTACAATTTCATATGTTCTCTTCCAACATTCTTAAGAAGCAAAATTCCCCCTATGATTGCCAATTGAAATGCAACACCTTTAAATCTTATTGCTATTATCATATGAAATCTCATTAAACATTGAATTTGTGCATTCAAAATTATAACATTCAAATTTCTAATATCTATTTTATATCATGTAAATCTCATCATTCAGACTCTGCTTGGTACTTCCCCTTGAAAATGTAAAAAGAACAATTCTAAAAACATAGCAAAATTTATATATATATATATATGTTTTCTGAGGTTCTCGCGGGTATTTGTACGTGGATCTTTGGTTATTCGGGTTTTCTCCTGCATAAAATTGAAAGTATCTAGGCAACGTTTCGAGGAAGTCTCATTCATCATCTTCAGGCTTGTGTCTTCAGCTCTGTGCTTCTCAGAGTATATGTGTGTGTGTGTGTGTGTGTATATATATGGCATTCAGCTTTGTTCGGGTATTTTCCCACGTGGTGCTTTTAAAGTTGTAGCAACGTTTCAGCAGAATCTCATCTGCCATCATCAGGCTTCTGTATGGTGTTTGTGATTTAAAACTGAAACCACTGTAAAAGTCTGACTCACAGACAAACACCATACAGAAGCCTGATGATGGCAGATGAGATTCTGCTGAAACGTTGCTACAACTTTAAAAGCACCACGTGGGAAAATACCCGAACAAAGCTGAATGCCAGACATGTAAGTACCCGCGAAAACTTAAGAAAACATATATATATATATATATGTATATTTTCTTAAGTTTTCGCGGGTACTTACATGTCTGGCATTCAGCTTTGTTCGGGTATTTTCCCACGTCATAATAGTGGTATTTTTAAAGTTGTAGCAACGTCTCAGCAGAATCTCATCTGCCATCATAAGGCTTCTGTATGGTGTTTGTCTGTGAGTCAGACTTTTACAGTGGTTTCAGATTTAAATTTGGGGCAGCCTATTGCTGTGTCAGAATGGTTTTTTCTTCCTCCTGATTGGTTGAGAGTCTTGGTCTGTGTTTATTGGTCTTGGAGTTTGCTGTGTTCTGCTACTAATATCTTCTGTCTGTTTTTTTTGGGGGGGGCTCTTTTTGTATCTTGATTGGCTGGCAACATTGTGTTACTTTATTGGAGGCCTTTAGTGCAGCTTGGCTTCGGGTAAATGGACGGCTATCATTAGTTAGGAAGCTGGGTTTCATCTGGGTGCCTGGTTGGGGTGTGTTTGAGCTGGAGGTATCAGGGGGGATCTGTTTGTGCCCAGGTGTTTGCCTGGCTTGTGGTGTGGAGATTTTTTTGTTTGTGAGTGCAGGCTTCCAAATGATTGACAGCCTGGTGGAATCATCTCTTCTGTTCATGCTTTCTGGTCTTTTTTCAATCTCTATGGCTTCTCTGATGATTCTGTGGCTGGGATTTTCTATGGTGGCTAGGGTTTTGGTGCCATTAAAGTTGATGTTATGACCTGTGGCTTCCATGTGTTGGACGAGTGAGGAAGTGTGTTCCAGCTTTTTGACTGCATTTTTGTGTTCATCCAGGCGGGTGCTTATTCTTCTATTGGTCTGTCCAATGTATGTGGCCGGGCATGATGCACAGGGGACTTCATATATGCCTTGGTTTTCCAGGTCAATTTTGTCTTTGGGGTTCCTGAGGATGGCTGCTATTTTTCTGTCTATTTTGAAGGCAGTCTTGATGTGGTGTCTGTATAGAATCTTACTAATTTTGTCTGTAGTGCCTCTTATGTAGGGCAGGACAGCTGTTCCATAGGTCTGTTCATCTTCTGGGTCTCTATTATGTCTCGGTGTGTTTTTGTGGATCAAGTTGGTGATTTTGCTTTTGTGGAAGCCGTTGGCTGTCAATATTTTAGTCAGGGTGCATAGTTCAGTCTTATATATATATATATATATATATATATATATATATATATATATATATATATATATATATATATATATATATGGATCTTTGGTTATTCGGGTTTTCTCTCGCGTAAGATTGGAAGTATCTAGGCAACGTTTCGATGAAGTCTCATTCATCATCTTCAGGTTTGGTCTTCAGCTCTGTGCTTCTCACAGTGATGTGAGCTTGCAGCTGCTTCTTCCTTTTAACTGCTAGTGGGGGTGTGACTTGATTGGCTGGGGGCTTGGCTGTGTTCTGATTGGGTGGGGGTGTGTTCTCATTGGTTGGGGGTTTGGCTGTGTTCTGATTGGTTGGGGGGTTGGCTGTGTTCTGATTGGCTGGAGGCATGTTCTGTTCAGGTGGGGGCTTGATTGTGCTCAAGTTAGTCTTAGTTGCTGGAGGGTTTGAGCTGGTGAGCTGTGATCTTGCTGTTTGGCTTCGAGTTCGTGGTCGTGCTGCATCTTCATGGTGGAGGTCAGTTCACTTCATGTATGTCTCAGAGGGGTTTGAGGTGGGTAGTGATGCAGCTGCAGTGCAGCTTCTGGTCCGTGGTCGTGTTTCATCTTCTGTGTGGGTGTGAGTCTGCTTTCTACGTGGAAATATGGTGGTGGCATCTTGTGTGGGTCTCAGGGGTGTGGGTCTGGTGTCATTCTTCATGTGAAATACGCGTCTGTTCATGAGGGTGGGTTTCCAAATAGCTGGTAGGCGGGAGGCATCATCTCGTTTATTCATGCTGTGTGGGCGTTTTTCTATCTCTATGGCTTCTCTGATGATTCTGCTGCTGAAGTGTTCGGTTTTGGCGATAGTTCTGGTATTTTTAAAGTCAATCTCATGTCCTGTGGCTTTGAGGTGTTGGACCAGGGAAGAGGTCGGTTCTTCCTTTTTGATTGAGTTCTTATGTTCTTCAATGCGTGCACCTATTCTTCTGTTAGTCTGTCCAATGTATGTGGTGGGGCAGGCAGTGCAAGGGATTTCTTATACTCCTTGATTTTCTAACTCGATTCTGTCCTTAGGGTTTCTTAGGATGGTGGATATCTTTCTGTTTGTGCAGAATGCTGTCTTAATGTTGTGTTTTTGGAGGATCTTGCTAATTTTGTCCGTAGTGCCTTTTATATATGGGAGGAGGGCTTTGCCATTCTCTTGTTCTTTGTCTTGGATTTTGGCTGGGGTTTCTTTTTGGATTAGGTGGGTGATCTTCTTTCTTTGGAATCCATTGGCTGTCAGCACGCCGGTGAGAGTGTGTAGTTCGGTCTCTAGGTGTTGTTCATCGGCTAAGCAATTTGTTCTGGAGATGAGTGTCTCGGCTACGGAATTGATCTGTGCTGGGTGGTGGTGCATGTAGATAGCGGTTTGTATGTGTTTTCTTCTGGTAGATGGTGTGTCCTAGGGAGCCATTGGATTTTTTGTATACCAAGACATCTAGGAAGGGAAGTTGGTTGTTAGCTTCTGTTTCCATGGTGAATTGTATTTTGGGGTGTTGGCTGTTGAGGTGTGTGAGGAAGTTGTTCAGTTTTTCTTTCCCGTGTGGCCAGATTATGAAGGTGTCATCTACGTATCTGAGCCAGAGTTTGGGTTTGTGATCATATTTTTCTAGAGCTTGTATTTCAAAGTGTTCCATGTAGAGGTTAGCGATGACAGGTGAGAGGGGTGATCCCATGGGTGCTCCTTCTATTTGTTTGTATTTTTGTCCGTTGTAGGTGAAGTATGTATTGGATAGGCAGTGGTTGGTCAGATCTAGGATGTGCTTGGGGGGGTTGTATTTGTTTTGGATGGCTGTCAAGGCTTCTTTTATTGGCACTTGGGTGAAGAGAGATATGACATCGAAGCTCACTAGTAGGTCACTGGGTTGTAAGTCTTGTTTCTTTATGATCTCGATGAACTGGAATGAGTTTCTTACGTGTGAGTTGATGGATTCTGCATAGGGCTGTAGTTGTTTGGCGAGAAATTTGGCTAGGTTTTGTAGAGGTGAGCCTATGGAGCTGACTATTGGTCTAAGTAGGGTTCCTTCTTTGTGTATCTTGGGGAGACCATAAAGTTTAGGGCATCTGGATGATTTCTCTCTGGGTATGATTCTTTGCTGGATTTCTTCACTGATGAGGGAGGCTTTTATTTTGGATCTGGTGTTTTTTTCTAGGTAGGTGGTGGGGTCTGTCTTTAAGAATATATATATATATATATATATATATATATATATATATATATATGGCATTCAGCTTAGTTCGGGTATTTTCCCATGTCATAGTAGTTGTGCTTTTAAAGTTGTAGCAACGTTTCAGCAGAATCTCATCTGCCATCATCAGGCTTCTGACGAACACTATACAGAAGCCTGATGATGGCAGATGAGATTCTGCTGAAACGTTGCTACAACTTTAAAAGCACCACTACTATGATGTAATAAGATATGAAGTTGAATACATAAGATGAATATGCATATGAAATTGTGTCTGTATGGAAATGTGATAACCCGGAACCATGCTGTGCTCAAATAAGATGTTTTATTTGTTTTGTTAAAACTCAATAAAACTTTATTAAAAAAAAACATATTTAACTATTATGAACAATAATTTAACTTAACCTAGTTAAATAAAAACATAACTATCCTGATGTTAACCAACTTCAATTTGGTAGTTTTGTAGCCTTTATTTTATTTTATTTTGTGACTGTGTTTATTTTGTATCCCACCCTGGATCATCACAGCTTTTTTTTTTTTGCTTTTTTTAATTTTTTTTTTAATTTATTCTGGAAAAAAACATTTATTTGACATACATTTAAAACAGACAAATCAACATATAGATAGATAGATAGATAGATAGATAGATAGATAGATAGATAGATAGATAGATAGATAGATAGATAGATAGAATTCAGCTTTGTTTGGGTATTTTCCCATGTCATTATAGTTGTCAGACGAACACAATACAGAAGCCTGATGATGGCAGATGAGATTTTGCTGAAACATTGCTACAACTTTAAAAGCGCAACAATAATGCCATGGGAAAATACCTGAACAAAGCTGAATATCATATATGTAAGTACCTGCGAAAACTTAAGAAAACAAATATATGTATGTATGTATGTATGTATGTATGATGTATGTATGGTATTCAGCTTTGTTCGGGTATTTTCCCATGTCATTATAGTTGTGCTTTTAAAGTTGTAGCAACGTTTCGGCAGAATCTCATCTGCCATCATCAGGCTTCTGTATTGTGTTCGTCTGTGAGTCAGACTTTCACAGCCATTTATATACATATATACATTTTACATCATATATTGAGCAATGGTTAAATTTTTTTTCTTTATCTTTATCATTGTGATCTGCCTTGTTACAATAACTCCTTCATTCTTTTAATATTTTAATTTCTCTATATAGTTTATGATTACATGCACGTCTTCTGTCATTTCCATAACTTATCCAAATATCAAATATTACCTTTTCTTTAACCACCCATACCAAATGTTCCATATTTCATAATAGTCACTGTCTTGTTTATTTTTTAACAATTTGGTTAGGCTATCCATCTCAGCACATTTTTTTAATTACCATATCCTCTGAAGGAATGGAAGACAGTTTCCAGTTTTATGCATAGGTTATTCTGGCCGCAGTTATGATGTGCAAAATTAAATATTGATATTTTTTTTCCATGTTTAAATCTATCATACTTAGCAGAAAGATTTCCGGTTCAAGTTTTAAATTTTGTTTTGTTATATTTAAAATCCAATTTCTAATATTTCTCCAAAACTTCTGAGCACATGGGCAAGTCCACCACATGTGAAAATATGTTCCTTGTGCATAGTTACATTTCCAACAGTTGGTTGGTAGATTGGGGAACATCTAAGCCAGTCTTGCAGGAGGTAGATGGCAGCGATGAACCATTTTATATGTTTTCTTTATACGAGACTGACATGGTTAATTTGTAATTTGTTTGCCAAATGTGTTCCCACTTATCTAATTCAATACTGTAACCCACGTTTTTAGCCCAAATTATCATAGATTCTGTGATTGTTTCTTCTTTTAATTTGTAGTCCAAAAGATATTTATATGTTTTACTAATTGTTTTCTTTTCCTCTCCTAGCCATATTTTATCTCATTCTTGTGGGGTCATACTAAAGCCAAATTGTTCTCTATCTTTTTTATAATGGGTTTATATTTGTGCAAAGGACCACCATGCTATCTCCTTTCCTTGAATTTGTATTTGGTTCTTATTTTTAAGCTCTCCAGTATCATATAATAAATCTTTATACCTAACAATATTTTCATAATCCAATACATTTAGATGTGTGACTGCTTCCAATGTAGATAGCCACAGTGGAACCTTTGGGTAGTGTTTTTTTAAAATCTTTCTCCAGATATTGAACAACACATTTCTTACATGGTGCCTTTGGAAATATGAATGTTGTTTAGATTTTCCATCCCTCATGGAAGTGTGCCAGCCAAGTTGGAGATTAAAACCTTCTAATAGTTGTTAAGCCTGGGTTCCCCAACCAGGGTTAAGGAGACAAGCTAAACAGAATGTGCAGCGTTAGTCAGATAGGCACACAGATAAATGAGTGATATCAGTTTGCATGTTTGTTAACATACAGTAAAAATAACAAGATACGCTTGTGCTATCAAAAATATAGTTTATTCCATTTATAGCATAGTCAAAATAACAGTCCATTAGTCATGTATCATATCAGTCAGTCCATTCAAGGATATTCAGTTAGCAAAGTCCGTGTAGAATATCCTATGTCAGTTCACTTACAAATCAGTCCTTTGTCTCTCTTCCGTTCGAGTAACGCAGTCTTGAGTCCATGCAGTAATTAGGGATCATCAAAGCTAGAGAGAGAGCAAGCTGTCGTCTTGCTTCTTTTAAAGTGCTTTCACAACCACTCCCCTAATTACATTCCCATATTTAAAGTTGCAGACACTTTAACTTATAAACCATGATTACATATTTATTATTTTACCTAAACCAGTTAGGGTAAACAATGTTATCCCTAACAATACTAATAACCTTTTATTTTCTAATTTAACCCAATCCTTAAACCAGTTTTCTATAGCAACATCATGATATAATTCAAAATCTGGAAGGCCAAATCCTCCTTTTTTCTTGGCATCCTGTAATAATTTATATTTCACTCTGGGTTTTTTTCTCTGCCATATAAATTTAGATATACATTTGTTTAATTCTACAAAAAAATTCTTTTCCAACTTGACTGGCATTGTCTGAAACAAGAACAACAGTTTTGGCAAAATATTCATTTTTACTATTGAAATATGTCCCAATAGCAATAATTGCAATTTGGCCCAATTATCTAAATCTTTAACTATTTGCGCTATTAACTTGTCACAGTTATCTTTTTTAATCGACAAACATCTAGCGGTCAACCAGATCCCTAGGTATTTTACTTTATTTACCACCTGCATACCTAATTTATTTGCTAGTTCTTCCTTCTGCTCCTTTGTACAGTTTTTTGTTAACACTTTTGTTTTTTCTTTGTTAATTTTTAACCCTGCCACCTTTCCATATTCTTCTATTTCTCTTAATAGTATAGGGCTCACTTCTAAGGGTTCTGTTTATATTCCTCTTTTTTAACTTTTAGTCCTCTAATCTCTTGTTTTTGCCTAATTTGTACTAAGAAAGTCTCTTCTGCCAATATATACAATAGAGGAGCTAGGGGGCAGCCTTGTCTTACTCCCTTATATATCTTTATGGTATCTGTATTTTCCCCATTTATTAATATTTTTGCGGTTTGCATGTTATAAATTGTCTTAATAACTCCTATAAAATTTTCACCAAATTTCATGCCTATCAGTTGTTAAATGCCTTCTGGGCGTCTAAAAATATCAGTGCCATGTCTTGGTTGAGTATACTTCATAATATTCTAATATATCCATAATGGTTCTTGTATTTGTTTTTATTTGTTTACGGAGGAGGAAGCCATTCTGATCAGTGTGGATAATTCTACTTAATACTCTATCTTTCCGCCAATATTGTAGCCTTTATTTTGTAATCTCCTTTTAAAAGTGATATTGGTCCATAGTTTTGAATTTTTTGTGGGTCTGATTGTTCTTTATAAATAAGGGTAATATATGCTTCCAACCATGATTTAGGCATGTTAGCATTCTCCAGGGCTTCATTGTACAAGTCCACCAATATCTCTATTATTTCTTGGAATTTTTTATAGAATTCCAAAGGAATTCCATCTGGGCCAGGGATCTTGTTCTGTCCTCATTTACATACTCGAAATCCCCGCGCTTTGATTGGCCAAAGCGCGGGGCTTTCTAATTGGTCAGGCGAGCCGCGCCGATTGGCTCGTTAAGAATCTCCCGCGATTGGCTCGTTCAGAGCGCGGGAGATTCGAAGTGTTGCCATTGGCCGCGGCCGCCGCGGCGAAAGCAATAAAAGCCGCGGGCTTTTTTCCTTTCGCCGGTTCGGTTCCAGTTTTCCAAATAAAGAGCATTGCATGAAATCACCGACTCCTGGCGTCATTTTGCGAACACGACACTGGCGACGAGGATGGGATCCAGACCCTGAACCGAACCCCGTGTCCGACGGAAGCCAGACAAAGCACCGAGATGGCGAAAATCGCACCGCCCGCCCCCTTCAACCCCGCCACCGAAGACTGGGAATCGTTCTCCGACCGTTTCCGCATGTACCTCGAGTGCACCGGCATGAAGGACGCCTCGGGACCGCTAAAACGCGCCGTCTTCCTCACCCACTGCGGAACCGAAGTTTTCCAGATGGCCAAAGCGTTGGCCAAGCCCGCCGACGCAACCGCCATGGACTGGGATGTCCTTGAACCTATCCTTCGGCGACATTACGCTCCCGAGGTCCCCATCCTGATCCGGCGCAACGAATTCTACCGGCGAGACCAGAGAGCGTGTGAGAAATTGAGCGACTTCGTCACCGAGCTGCGGCGCCTAGGGGGGCTCTGTGAATTTGATAACCTAAACAACATCCTGAGAGACCGAATCGTGCTCGGTCTGTGGGACCCCGCGCTCCAGAGCCGGCTGATGGCTAAGGGCAACATCAGTTTAGCAGACGCCCTCACCGCAGCCATGGCCGCAGAAGCAACCCGTACTTCCGCCGATAGCATGCGCAGACCTGACACGAAGGACCGCGACGGAAACAACAACCCGGCGAGGTCGACCGAACAAAAAACCGAGACAACTACACACCACGGCGATTTCCACTCTGCATCCAGCACGTCCGAAGACGAAGAAGACATACATCGACTTCAGACGGGGCGCGACCAACGGAACCGGAGAGGTCGTAAGTCAAGGATCAACTGTGCCGGTTGCGGCGGCGACCACCCCAGGTCGGAATGCCGGTTTTTCGATTCCATCTGCCGGCATTGCGACAAAAAGGGGCACATCGCCCGGGTTTGCCGCCTGAAGAAAAACCGCAGTCCAACTCGATGGGACCAGAACGACCGGAGAAGGGAAAGCTCACCGCCCCGGCCCAGAGATCGCCACTCGGACAGCCGATGGGACCGGACCGGACGATCCTCGTGAGGCGGCGACAACCGGCGGAGAGAGAAGACCCACCAGACAGTCACCATCGGCCACGCCATCACCAACGACGCCCGAAAAATCCATGTCGAGGTACACATCGAGGGCCAGCCGTGCAAAATGGAGGTAGACTCCGGGTCCTACCTCTCCATGATTGCATGGCACGAGATAAAGCGGTTGGTGCCTACCCTCCAAAGGAGGAACGTAGACAGCCAAAGACTTATTGTAAAGGACTACCAGGGAAACCGCATCCCGGTAGTCGGCACCAAAAACTTTAACGTAACATATAAGGGGCGCACCGAACAACTCCCCATCACGATCGTCGACTGCAACCGCCCAAGCCTACTGGGACTACAATGGTTCGCCCCGCTCGACATCACTCTCACGGGAGTCAACCACGTCGCCGATGACGGTTGGGAACAGCGACTAGCCCAGGAGTTCCGAGAAGTCTTCGACGGAAGCCTGGGCAAGTACCAGGGGCCCCTTATCTCGTTCGACCTAGACCCTAACGTCCCCCCCAAACGACTGAAACCTAGGCGGGTGCCATTCGCCCTAAAACCCAAAATAGACGAGCAAATTGATAAGCTCGTCAAACAGGGGGTATTGCAGCCCATAGACCATGCCCGGTGGGAGACCCCCATAGTCACCCCGATCAAGCCGGACGGGTCGGTGAGGATCTGTGGGGACTATAAGGCCACCCTAAATGGCGCGCTGCAACAAAGCGCCTACCCCGTCCCAATAGTGCAACACCTACTGCACTCACTGGGAGGGGGCAGGGTTTTCGCCAAGCTCGATCTCGCCCAGGCATACCAACAGTTGCCGGTCGACGAGCAAACGGCGGAAGCCCAGACCATCGTCACCCACCGGGGAGCTTTCAAATGCAACCGACTCCAATTCGGAGTCAGCGTGGCACCAGGTATATTTCAGAGCCTGATGGAAAGGTTGTTGCAAGGTATCAAGGGGGTGGTACCTTATTTCGATGACGTTCTAGTGTCGGCGACCAACCAAGCCGAACTAGAAAGCCGACTAAGAGAGGTCCTAACTAAATTTAAAGAAACGGGACTTAAAGTAAAAAGGGAGAAATGCCAACTGTGCACGGAACGAGTGGAATTCTTGGGCTACCTCCTAGACCGGCACGGCATTCACCCCACAAGTAAAAAAAATCAAGGCCATCAAAGAGGCCCCCACCCCTAAATCAAAAACTGAACTACAAGCATTCTTGGGGTTACTGAACTTTTACAATGTTTTCCTACCCCAAAAGGCGACGGCGGCGGAGCCTTTGCATAGGCTCCTGGACAAGGCGGCGACCTGGACTTGGGGGAAACGGGAGCAAGCCGCCTTCCAAAAAACTAAAGACCTCCTCACCTCCGACGCCGTCCTCATACAATTCAACAAAACCCTGCCTCTGGCCGTCACTTGCGACGCATCACCTTTCGGCGTCGGCGCCATCCTCAGCCATACCCTTCCTGACAGAAAAGAAGCACCCATCGCGTTCTTTTCGAGGACCCTCACCAAACCGGAGCGGAACTATAGCCAACTGGACAAAGAGGCTCTGGCTATAGTTGCCGCCATAAAACGGTTCCACGAATATCTCTACGGCCGGCCCTTCACCATTATAACGGACCACAAGCCGTTGCTGGGCATCCTTGCAGGAAACCGGGCCACCCTGAACATTCTGTCTCCTCGAATGACAAGGTGGTCCGAGTTCCTGGCGGCCTACAACTACGAACTCATACACAGACCGGGTAAGACGATCTCACATGCGGACGCATTAAGCCGCTCGCCGCTACCGGAATCCGACTCTGACCCAGCACCAACGACGACCACCCTCAGCATCGAGACCCTACCCAACCTACCCATAACCGCGTCAGACATTGCCCGGGAAACTAATAAAGACAGGCGTCTGGCGCGGGTTTTGCATTGGGTAGAAAGAGGGTGGCCGGAAAAAGACAACGACGAGTCCGTCAAGACGTTTCGGAACCACCAAACCGAACTCTCGTTGTTAAAAGGGTGCATCTTATGGGGTGACAGGGTGGTCATTCTGGACAAACTACAGGGGAAGGTTTTGGAAATGTTGCACGAGGGGCACCCTGGCATCGTAAGAACTAAAGCCCTGGCCAGAAGTTACGCTTGGTGGCCAGGGATGGACAAGCAGATAGAGGCCTGGGTAGCTAGGTGCCAGCGATGCCAGGAGACTAGGCCCAGCCCACCCACAGCACCCGTCCTAGAGTGGGAAACCCCAAGGGGACCCTGGTCCAGAATCCATATAGACTTCGCCGGGCCCACAAATGGACACACCTTCCTCATAACAGTTGACGCTTACTCCAACTGGCTGGAGGTAAGCAACATGAAGACAACAACCACGGAGGCCGTGACCAAAGAACTTTGCAAACTCTTTGCAACACACGGCCTCCCAGACGTCGTCGTCTCCGACAACGGGCCCCAGTTTACCTCCCTGGAGTTCGAGAAATTCCTGGCGGAAAGGGGCATCCGCCACGCACTAACAGCACCGGCGCATCCGGCGGCGAACGGTAGGGCGGAACGGATGGTCCAATTTACCAAAAAAACCATCCGGAAAATGGACCACGGGGAGATCCAAGAAAAACACATAACCCCGAATACCACTACCAACAAAAGCCCAGCCGAACTGCTAATGGGTAGAAAGCTGAGGTCCCCACTCGACAGGTTACACCCTACGTATAACCCGGAGCAGCCCCCAGACTCAAGCACGAAATACCGAACGTTCGCACCCGGGGACCTCGTATATGCGAAAAACCTGACGGGGGACCCCCTATGGATCCCAGCCGTCATCACCCAAGCAACAGGCCCACGCTCGTACCGGCTACAAACGACAGACGGACGAGCGTGGAAACGACACATCGACCAACTTAGGTCTAGGACAGCAAACGAACCCATCTCCCAAAACGCAAGCCAAGGGGGGAGGGAATACCCGGGTGACCGATTACAAGAAAAAATAAACCAGCAGTACTTACCGAGACGCAGCCATCGCGACCCCTCGCCAGAAAAGAACAGCCAAGCCAGCTCGACCGACCCGGAAAGACCGAGCGGGAGCGGCGAAACCCGTAGCTCAACCAACCCGGAAGGCCCAGGTGGGAGCCACGGAGAAAGAACCAGCCCGATCAACCAGCCGGTTCGCACAGAAGCAAGAGCAACCAAAAACCCGACCGAACCGGCCGGGATCCCGCCTACGACTGAGTTGCGCAGGTCAAGTAGGACCAGACGGAGCCCCGCCTACCTACGTGACTACGCAACATAAGGACTGAACCAAGAGGGGAGGGGTGTTCTGTCCTCATTTACATACTCGAAATCCCCGCGCTTTGATTGGCCAAAGCGCGGGGCTTTCTAATTGGTCAGGCGAGCCGCGCCGATTGGCTCGTTAAGAATCTCCTGCGATTGGCTCGTTCAGAGCGCGGGAGATTCGAAGCGCTGCCATTGGCCGCGGCCGCCGCGGCGAAAGGAATAAAAGCCGCGGGCTTTTTTCCTTTCGCCGGTTCGGTTCCAGTTTTCCAAATAAAGAGCATTGCATGAAATCACCGACTCCTGGCGTCATTTTGCGGACACGACAGATCTTATTTGCTTTTTGTGTTCCAGTCGCCTTCCTGATTTCTTCTATAGATATTTTATTATTCAAATTTTGTTTTTCTTCATCAGTAATTTCAGGCAAGTTCTTTTCATTCAAATATTTTGATCAATAGATTCTTCTGGTATTTCTTCCTGTTTATACAATTTCATAAAAAACTCCTTAGCAATTTCTTTCTTTTCTTGGGTCTGAGTGCATATTTCCCTTCCTGATCTTGGAGAGCTACGATTGTTGTCTTTTCTTGTTCTTTTTTAATTTTATGGGCTAACCACCTCCCAGCTTATTTGCATTTTCAAAATCATTTTGTTTTGCTAATTTAATTTTTCGGGCCAAATCTTCCTGTACATTTAGATTTATCTTATGTTTTACCAGATCTATTTCTTTCTTAATGTTTGAACTGTTTGGGTCCTTTTGTCTACTTGTTTCCAAATCTTTCAGTTTCTCCCTCCATATATTTTGTTGCTGTCTTTTTTCTTTATTCTTTTTAATACTGTAAACAATAGTTAGACCTCTTACATAGGCTTTGGCCATATCCCAAAGATTCTGTAGAGAGGTATGTTCTCTTTTGTTTATTTCAAAAATATGTTCAATTATTTCTTTATCATTTCAATATATTCTTTATCTCTTAATATGGTATTGTTAAATGTCCATCTTCCAATTTTTCTCTTTCCTTTCCATTTAATTTGAATGGGATTATGGTCAGCCCATAGATTTGGCAAAATCTCAATCCTTTCAACATTCTCCATTAACCCAGGGTCCATCCATATCTGATCTATTCTGGACCAAGAGTGGTCAGGGTTAAAAAAAAAAAAGGTATATTGTTTTTTATTTGGATTTAATTCTCTCCACGCATCTTTCAAGTTCTCTTACCATATTATTAAAAGACGAAGGGAGTATTCTCCTTTCCTTTTTTTTTTTTTGGAAGTTCTATAATCTTTATCTTTGTCTGGGACTGCATTATAGTCCCCTACAATGCATACATTAGCATACTCGAATTCTATTATCTTATGGTGAAGCCTATTATAAAAGTCTTTTTGGTTTGTATTCGGGGCATATATTGTGACTAATAACATCTTTTTCTGATTTACATTTATTTCTATAAAGAGCATTCTCCCTTCTTGATCTTTGTATATTTGTTAATGTTGCAACCAATCCTTTACATATACTACAATACCCCCTTTTTGTTTGCAAGTGCCGAGTACATTTTACCCAAATTTATATTCTTTAAGAGGTCTGCTTGATTGCCTGGAATATGCACTTCTTGAATACAAGTTATGTCAGAATTTTGTTTTTTGAGTTTCTCAAATATCTGTTTTCTTTTTGACAATAAATTTAAACCATTGATATTGACTGAAAATAAAGTGATTTCTCTATCAGTGTCACTGACTGTGTGAGGCATTTCTCATTTCATTCCTAGGCTCTCTTTTTCTTAGTCTGTTGCCTTCCCCTTCTTCTCTAAGATTTTGGGGTTCAGAGTGTGAATCAGATTCTTTTTCTCCGGAGAGTTGTTCCTCTTGGCTTCTTGTATTTAGGTCGTCTCTACTTTCTTGTTCTTCCTCGGGTCCTAGGTGTCGTTCACAAAATTCCTGTCCTTTTTCAATTGTATCAATTTTGTATTTTTTGTCCTGCCATGAAACTAAAAGCCCCTCTGGGGTGAGCCACCTAAATTCATTTCTAATAAATTGAGTTGATAAAAATTGGTAGCCCCTTCTCTACTCTCTGATTTTCCTGGATATTTGTTTCAGTGTAACCACTTCATTTGTATACAAGTGGTTCATCTCTGGTCTTACTATGGAGCAGGTCTTGTGGTGTCTTCCTCGTAAATATGAACCTCTCGGGGTAGTCTATGATTCTTCGCATAGTGTGTATATACTCTGTAGACCTCATCTACATCATTTTTAATTTCCAGTTTGGGTTTCTGTAAAGCCGCCACTATCAGATTCTTCGTAATTGCATGTAAACCTTCCTTTTTGTCTTCCATCACATTTTGGAACCTAAGATGAAATGATGCCTCCTCTAATTCCATATGTACCATCAAATCCCAGAGTTCGCAGTAGAGCACTTTCCAATTTTGTTCTGAATCCTCTAATTTCTTCTCCACCATCTCCATTCTTTCCCCTACTAAATTTAATCTCTGTTCATTTTTTATCACTTCTTCCTGCATCTTTCCAATCTTGCTATTCAAATTTTGTATTTCGTTTTTCACTTGTCTTATTTCAATTCTCATCTCTGTTTTCATGTTCCTCACTATTATCAATTTGTGGGTTTTTGCCATCATTTCCTGCATCATAGTGAGTGTTGCCTGTACTGTCTGCAGCCTTTGAGCTGAATTAATTTTTTTCTGCCAATAGCATTGCATTTATAGATCTCTGACCCATAGGTGAAGACATTGTTGTTGTAGTTTTCTTTCCTGATTTTACATTTGTAATTGATGTTGTCACCATTTTAACTATCTGTAGCAGCTCTTTCCAATCTACCATCAACTATCCCTAGTAGAGCACTATTTTCCTCTCTTTTTCAGTTCAATAGTAATATTAATACATATATTATTATATTATTAATTACCAAAATTCTATTATGGAAAATCACAATCGGCTCTTATTTCTATTTTTTCTTATTGAACTTATTCAACTATTACAATACTTAAGAGAATTCAATATTAATCAAATACAGATATATTTACTCACAAAATCAACAGTCTTATATGCTTAACTAATTAATTTAAAGCAGCCAATTCATTAAAGTAATTAAATTCTTATCTATATATAAATATCAATTAATCTATTTCTTTAGAGTTCTTAATTATATGCTAACCTCAGAATAAAAATACCTCAATTTCTTACTATATGATTATTATTTAAAGGTCTGAGTTCTATATTTATACAACACACTTCCAATTGTCCAGTTATTCAAAAATTATTAACCAGTATTCTTAACTCAATATTCTAACACATATATATCCATTATGTTTTGCCAATATTATTTAGTTACATCTATGTTTGACCAGTTGAATGATGTCCATGGATGATGATCTTTTTCCTCCTCCTCCTCCTCCTCCTCCTCCTCCTCCTCCTCCTCCTCCTCCTCCTCCTCTTCTTCTTCTTCTTCTTCTTCTTCTTCTTCTTCTTCTTCTTCTTCTTCTTCTTCTTTTGATAAATACATTACAGTTCTTAGTTCGAGTTCAAAATGTCCTCTTTAAATTTGTACAGTCACTTCCACTGTTTCATTTCTCCTTTCTGTTTTGACCTCTTCTTCTTGCTCCTTTATTCTTTTTCTCCACACAGTCCTAGTTCCACTTATAAATCTTAGTTATCTTATTTCTTCCTTTTTTCTTTATCACAGTTATATTGCAATTATAAAGCTTGTTTCCTCAATCCTTTCCTTAAATCTTTCAAAATATCAATTGTTCTCCTTTCAAGTTTTTACTCTCAGCTGTTCTTCCGATCTCTCTGTCTCACTTGGACATGTCACTGTCATTTTCTCTTTCTTCCCACAGTTCTCAAACGTCAAACGCCAAAAAATATAGTTATACAACCCACTTTTCAACTCCCAAAGTAAAAGTAAATGCTGTTGTCTCACCCTTCAGCTCCTCCATTTTCAGCACTCCATTAATCAGCACAAATTACTGCTGTTTCTTTAGTTAGTACTCCTTCTGATATTTCTGCCACTTTGCAACACTGTTCAGTTTGGAGTTTCAATTTTCAATTTGCCTTTGTAGTCTAAATCAGTATTCTGGAAATCTTTTTTAAGTTCACCTTTCCACTACTCAATTTGCTGTTCTCCACTCTTTTCTTCCTTCCTTCTTCTTTAAGTTGCTGGGCTGCCACGTCGATGGTTTCGATCTGTACGATCTCCCTCTTCTGCTGCTGGTTTTTGGGGGATTCTCTTGTAATCTCCAGGATCGTGGCACCTCCCCGAGATCTCCAGGTCTTCCCCTTTTGTCTGTCTATCCCTCCAAGGTCCGACACGCTCCTGGAAGCCACCAAACAGAAAAAATTGGATCCTTTCAGAGAGGTGATCTGGTCCTCAGCTCCATATCAATGCAGTGTCCAGCTGGACATCCTGGGAGTTTCGTAGCCTTTAAATAGCACTGCTTACTTATCATTGGAAAAGATAACCTTCATACTGACTTTCCCTGCAAATAAGACCCTGTCTAATATTTTTGGCCACCAAAAAAGATACCAGGTCTTATTGTCGGGGATGTCATCCACTGACTAACGTCACTTGCAAGCGTCACCCCCGGCCTCCTTTTTGCTGTCAGAGGCCTTCAGGAACTTCTTCTGAGATTGGCAAGGCTTTTCTGAAGGCCTCTGCAGCCGATAACAGAGCTTTGGATCGATCCGGAGCTTTGTTATCAGCTACAGAGGCCTTCAGGAAAGTTTTGCCAGCCTTGCTGGCTGCAGAAGAAATGGGCCGTCAAGGCAGGTGTTGGGGTGTGTGAGACCTGGCTACAACTGTCCAAAGGTAAGGAATAGGGCAGCTTCACCACCACTCCTATCCCCACCCTATCTTAAATTTTACCTGTCCACTCTGGAGTAGGTGGATCTTAATAAGGGCTTATTTTGGGATTAGGGTTTATATTGGACACACGTGTAAAAAAAATCAAGCTAGGATTTACTTTCAGAGTAGGTCATATTTTCAGGGAAACAGGGTACTAGTTCTTTTAACAAATAATCAGCTAAGTTTAACAATATTTTACTGGTGTGTTTTAAGGAAATTTTATGAATAAAAATGAATTCATATATTGTTAATGTACCTAGAAAGCTTTTTGCCAAATATTAGAGACACATTAACAAAAAGGTTTGAAGAAGCATGCAAAATGTTCCTTAATGCTGAGTGAACTGATTAACTGAGGTGAAATAAATAATGTTTATCAAAAATTTGACATCTTTTGTTATGTTTTGTTTGAAAATAAATCCTTAAATAATCTCACTTGCACAAATGGACTTTTATCTGAATTAGAATTCTTGTCTTCATTCTTTAGTTCAAATTCCAAACATTTTTCTCATTTTATTAATGGTTTGAAATTAAATATTCTTATACTATTGTTATTATGATTCAACCTCAAATTGTTTTAAGAGTTTATTTGCGAACTATCTTGAAATGGCATTTTATTCTAAAGCAGTATAAAAAGAGTAAATTCAATTTATAAAATTTGTGTTTTCATAACTGTCTTATTTATCTGATTAACGTGTTTGTCTCTTCCATATCTTATCATTCATCTATTCAAAATGAAACCCTGACTATAAGGAAAGCTCCCCAGAATCAGCTTAATCTTCTCTATTTGATTTGCAAACATGTTTATGTTTAAAGGAAGAATGAAAAAGTCATAAACAGCAACAGCAGAGAAATAACCAGAGGGAGGGACAGGAAATAGATTTGAGATCATGAAAATAAGTAACTATGAATAACACCTAAGCAAACACTGTTATCTGGAGTTCCAGCTGTAGCATAAGGTATAAGTACTTGGCATCTACTCAAACAAACTCTCAACAGTTTGTATACCATATATATTTTAGCTTATAAAATACTCTACTAATAGGGAGCAAAACAGCATTTAAACTATGGAGACAAGAAAGGAAATGAAGAGCTTGTGACAAAGGATTGCGCAGAAGAGTGAGTAAGATACAGCAATACAGAAAAGCTTTTGTTATTATTACTTTGCACAGAGCGATTAAGATGCATCTTTATAACATTAAGATAATATATAATGCTGGATAAAGCATTCTGAGTTATATAGAATTTAGCCAGAATTTATATGACTAATATTCCTAAAGAATAAAAAGGCAAAAATCCACAGAGCTTTTTTCATTAACTCCTAAGTTATTATAGCTCAAAAGCATCTTTTGAGTACTATTTCTAATTTATGTATTTATAAACTGCCATTGCTGTACATACCATTTAGAGCATCTCTAAACTACGCAAACGCAAGTTCTATGTTAATACTTCATTTCTTTTTCCAGTAAAGAAACTTTTTAAAAATAATTTCCATTAATTTTCTTTGAACTACAGAGAAACAAAAATATAATTCAATACAAGTTTTTCAAAAATATAAAAATCTAAATAAAACAAAGAAAAAATAAATAGTTGAAATTTTTCCCATTATTATACAGATATAATGAATACATCTATATTAAAATTATTACAACTCAAATTTAAAACAACAAATTAAACCTTGTTTTGGAACCAGTAGCAAAGAAATATTTTTATATTATTTTTTATTTCATTTTTTAGCATATTTGTTACATTATACTTATATTTTTGTTGTATTTGAATTCACTCTTTATACCATTATGCCTTGTGTGCCCATTGTAATCATTTCTGGAGCAGGAGGTTTTACTTTCCATTGTTTATGCCATCCACTGCAACTTACTCTACATGGGGCTGTCCTTACAGACTCTTCAGAATCTTCAGTTGGTCCAGGATGCAGCAAATTTAGAAGTCATGGACACACTTAAGTTTGCTTGTGTAATACAAGTGCAGAAGTGGCATTGATTGCCACTTTGGTTTCAGGCACAACTTAAAATGTTGTTTTTATAAGGAATATGGAGAATAATGATATGTTCCTCACAAGATACTAATTTCATTTTTGTTCTAAGTCACAGTTCAGACCAAGTGGTTCTTAATGAAGGAAATCAATTCACTTGTTGTGTTGTGGCATACTCATAAACAAACAGCTCCTAATGTTAGAAGCAAAAGTGAATGCCTATGCAGCAATGATGGCAGCTTAGAGATTCAGGCTGAGCATTAAGAAAACCAAACTTCTGATAGCTCATTAAAAGAGAGCTCATTAAAATTATTGTACAGTCAAATCACCAAGAGTCAGCAGAGAGCTAGAAAGTCAATTGTAGCATTGCTCAGCAGCCATTAAAGAATAGTGCCTTCTTTAGTGTTAGCTGAGTAGAATTACAGCCTAAAAATAAAAATGAATGTTCTGAGGGCATGACCAGAACTGAAGTTGACAGGTAATGCAGAAGGCCAATGGTAATGCTTTCAACAAATATTTCTGTCATGACGAATTAACTTTAAAAGACATTTGGAGAGAAAGAAATGTTAAAACTAAACAATACACTTTCTACTCAAATAGACATTTATCATGGTCCAGATTGGATATGATTTGGATTTCAACAGAATTAATATCTAATATTCAAGAAACAAATATTGAAATAAGTACTTGGCAGATCATAGCCCAATGACAATTAAATGGAAGGGACAAAAAAAAATCGAGATGGACATTAAACAATACTATTTTAAAGGAAAAAGATTTTACACAATGGATGGAGAAAGAATTGGCTTTCTTCTTTAGAGAAAATAAAAAAGGAGATATTTCAACACAGAATGTTTGGGAAACAATGAAGGCATATGCTAGAGGTTTGATAATAGAATACATAAGAAAAAAGAATATTAGGAAAAGGCAAGCCACTAAGGCCTTGGAAGATGAGTATAAAAGACTTGAAAAAGAATTACAGAAAACGCCACAGAAAAAGGATATTAAATTGAAGTTGGATATAACTAAACATAAAATGGAATTAATAGGGAAAGAAGAATTGGCACAGAAAATTAGAAATGCTAAACAGAATTATTTTGAAGATGCAAATAAACCAGGTAGATGGCTAGCATATAAATTGAGAAAGGAGAAAGAATAAAGAAAAATATTGAAGTCAATAGATGACCAAGGCCAAGTTTGTTATGGTAATAAGGAGAAAAAAGAAATTATTCGAGATTTCTATGGGCAATTATATAAATAAGAGAATATCGATGAGGAAAAAGTCAAACAGTATCTACAGAATGCTAATCTACTGAAGATACCTAAAGAGATTGAAGAAATGCTAGAAAGCAATATAACAATGATGGAATTAACTGAAGCACTTAAGAAACAAAATAATGGGAAAGCACCAGGTCCAGATAAGCTTCTGGCAGAATTTTATAAAACATTACGAGAATCATTGAGTATTCCATTGCTCGAAGTTATGAATGAAGTTATGTTAAAGAAGATGATACCCAAAACATGGTCAGAGGCTTATATTACACTTATACCAAAAGAAGAGGCTGATCCACTGCAAATTAAAAACTATAGACCTATCTCTTTATTAAATGCAGACTATAAAATCTTTGCTTCAATTTTAGCAGAAAGACTTAAAAAATACTTGAATAATTTCATTCATCCAGATCAAAATGGATTTCTGCCAAAGAGACAAATTAGAGACAATATGAGAATAATTTTGGTACTTTAGAATATTATGAGGCACACCTTGAAAAGCAAATGGCTTTGATATTCCTAGATGCTAAAAAGGCATTTGACAATGTGAACTGGAGATTTATGTTATTATTATTGGAACAGATGGGTTTTGACAGAAAATTTATCCAAGCAATAGAATCCATATACAATAAGCAGACAGCAAAGGTAATGATGGAGGGAGAACTTACAGACTTCATTAATATAAGAAAAGGCACAAGACAAGGATGTCCCCTATCTCCTTTGCTATTTGTATTGACTTTGGAAGTGTTGAATAGAAATATTAGAGATGATAAAAGCATAAAAGGAATGAAAATTAAAAAGGAAGAATTTAAACTGCAAGCCTTTGCTGATGACTTAGCCTTTATTTTGGAAGATCTGTTAGAAACAGCTCCAAAGTTATGGGAAAAGATAGAGATATGTTGTGACTGAAAGGATCGATCCTGCTGTGAGTTTTGACTCTGATGACTCTGAAGATGAAAGGGTGGAGCCTGCTGTGAATATGGAGTCTGAATTATCAGAGGACACAGATGTGAGCCAGGAGGATGAGAGATTGTCAGACAGACAGTCCTCGCCAGAACCTTCATCTTCATTCATGCCAGCAACTGATCCACAAAATGAGTCAGAGGCTTCTAATGGGGAAACTGACAGATCGTGGATTGATGCTAGAACCAGAAGAATGAAACGTCAAGTTGAAGGAAGGCATCAAGCCAGACATTGATTAGAGAGACTGACACGCCCATCCAGGTGATTTAAGGAGGATTGCTGATTCTCAAACTTTGCTTGGAAGCAAAGTGTTTGATGTGTCGAAAGGATACGTGTGGAGCGGCCTTTGTAATTTATGGACATTCTGAATTACCAGACAGATTCCGGGAAGTCTGCCAAGGACTGGAAGATAATACTGTTAACCCTTTTTTAGTCTGGCTCTGTTTTTTTTGAATATTTTGAACTGTGGAACTCCTTGTTCTCACTTGTGAATATAGGTGAGACATAACAGAGATATATGGTGAGGTGGCTGGTTTGAAAAATAAATAAAGACAAAACGAAGATTTTGACAAAGAACATGCTACTGAGACAGAGAGAAGAACTGGCAGATCTGTTGAAAATTCAAGTTACGAATAAGGTCAAGTATCTGGGGATATACTTGACAGCAAGATGTAGCACACTAAAAGAGAATAATTATAGTAAACTTAAACAACAGATAGCTTAGATTTGAAGAAATGGGAAAACTTACAATTGTCATTAATAGGGAGAATTTCAACAATCAAGATGAATATTTTACCCAGAATTCTATTTCTGTTTCAAACAATACCAATTAGGCTTGGAAAAGACTATTTTGAAGATTTAAATAAAATTATGCTGAAGTATATATGGCAAGGTAAGCAAGCGAGAATAAAGCTAAAGCTTTTGCAAGACGCTAGAATTAGAGGAGGTTTTGGCCTGCCCAATTGGGAATTGTACTACCAAGCTGCAAATTTGATGTGGGTTAAGGAATGGATAACATTAAGAAAGACTAGATTGTTGACACTAGAAGGTCATGATTTGCTGTTGGGTTGGCACGCATTTTTTATGGTATAAGGGAACTAAAACACAGGGTTATTTTAGAAGACATTATATACAGGAGTCTTTGTGGTTAAATTGGGAGAAGATAAAAAGACAATGTTATTTGAAAATTCCAGTTTGGTTATCGACTATTGAAGCATTTTCCTATCCTATAATTTATAAGAAGGAACAAACAGTTAGATATGGGGAACTATTGGATGAAAAGGATGAACTTAAATCAATATAAAATTTAGAGGAACAAGGTATAAAGATGAATTGGTTTTCATATGCGCAAATACATTCAAGGTTTGATGAAGATTCTAAAACAGAGGGATTTTATGATAAACAGACTGATCTAGATAAGATCTTGATGGGTACTGATGAGAAGGTGATTAAAAAATTATATGGTTATCTACTGGGAATTAAGCTAGAGGAAGAACAAGTTAAAGAAACTATGGTTGTTTGGGGGAAGAACTTTGGATATGGGATTGATTTAGAGAAATGGCAAAAATTGTGGTCTCAAAATTATAAAATGACAATGTCAATAGCATATAAAGAAAATTTGTATAAGATGTTTTACAGGTGGCACTTTCCCCTAACAAGAATAGCAAGAATGTTCAAGAATAAATCTGAAAAATGCTGGAAATGTCATCAGATACCTGGCTCATATTACCATATGTGGTGGACTTGTGAGAACGCTAGAAAATATTGGACTAAAATTCGCATGTGGTTGGAAAAAAATGATAAAAAAAGTATAGATTTGAAACCAGAGTTTTTTTAATTGGGAATCTTACCAGATACTTACAGTAAAGACTTGAAATATCTGATTGTAAATGTATTAACAGCGGCTAGGATTGTATTTGCTAAAAATTGGAAGAATGAGAAAATACCATCGCAGGAAGAAATTATTAAGAAAATATTGGAATGTGCTGAGATGAGTACATTGACATTTGAAATTAGAGAGCAAGAGGATAAACAATTTTATGAAATTTGGGATCTTTTTTATCAATGGTTAGATGACAAAATACAATAATAGAATATCTAGAATGTTAGATAGTAAGGAATATCTTTATTTTTTCTTTTTCTTTTGTTATTTGATATTATATCTATAAAGGGTTTGTAGGACAGATCTGGTATGATTATATGATTTGTTATAGAATAAACTGTTTAAAGTATTGTTATCTCATAAAGCATTAATGATTAAAAGTATAGTCAAATGATTTTTTAATAGCGATATTAGGATATATAAGTTTGGATTGAGAATATGAGTTGTTATGTAATATAACTGTAATTGAGACAACGAAATGAATGCACAAAACTGATGAACCAACCGACACACTGTATGTACATAAAAGAGTTGATGTTTTTATGTCTTGTTTGTTTTTGTCTGTTTGTAGAAAATCAATAAAAATTGTTTTCAAAAAAACAAAAACAAATATTTCTGTCATATGTGCAATTGGCCACAACAAAGAAGACATACAGAAAATAGCATTCTTCCTAGCTGGATGCCCTGAATAATAAAGTACATTCATGGATGAAGAAGACATCTCTAAAGTCTTATTTCAGAACTTTAAAACGTTGTTGCAGATATTTGAGGCCCATTATGTACTGCAAAAAATATAACTTCTGAAGAATTTGTCTTCAAATCCTTTCTATAAAAAGATATTAACAGTGACAATTGAAGAATTTATAGCATATCTGATATTAAGATTTTGTCTTGAACTTTAGTATGCTGACTGAAACTTTGATCAACAATTACATTGTTTGACAATCTTCCAGTAAACTCACAGAGCTGAGGACCACAGCAAAGATCAAGGAATTAGTGAGTAGACCAGTTCCTTGGCACCTCTCTGGAAAAGGAGAGGACAGGAGATTGCCCATTTGTGCTCTGGACAGCTGCTCCTCAGAAGACCATAGGACAACTATTTTTCACAAGTTTGAGTCCCAGGAAATGACAAGATTAGCATTCTTAAAAGACCTGGCTTTTATCCCAAGTGTTGGAAGAAGATTAAATGATTACACATTAAAATTGTTTTGGCACCAGATTTTTGTTGTTTTTATTGCATTAATTGGTTGAGTTTTATGATTTTAGGATGATTTATATGCCTTTTAATTTTTGATTGGGAGCCACCCAAAGTTGGTTGAAAAATGTGTGGCTGTGTAAATATTTTAAATAAAGAAAATAAATCTTGTTCACAACCATGATGGAGGATTTTAAAGGACATTAAATTCACAAATGTCACTTTCTAATCACTCTCAGAAATTGCTCGTAAATTACTTCTAAGCTGTGAGACACTTTTGGAATGAAGAACCTGAAAATGTCAGATGAGTTTACCTTCAATCCTGAATGAAATTTTAATCATAACCTTAAGAATTTAAAGAATCTGATTTAAACAGCAAAAAGCTAAATGTGATTTCGATCTTAGAAAGTTAATGGGTCCATATTGTTAGGGATACACCCTAGCAGAATCTGCACGGCAGTCAGGCAAATATGTAAGATAAACGTTTTTGTAGCTTACACTCAGTAAAACAGATACACTGTGCTAGTTAAATAGTTTATTCCAGTAAGATTTTTAGCATAGTCAAAACAGTCCATATATCATTCAGTCCGTCCGGGGATTATTCAGTTGCAAAGTCCAGTGTCAAAAAAGAGGTCAGTAAACTTACAAATATCAGTCCAGTAATATATCTCTTCGCAGTAGAGATATGAAGAAGTCAAAGCTCCTTTCTTCCTTCAGCAACAGCAGGGAACACGCAGTTATCAAACCATCAATCCATCATAGTCAGCAATACAGTAAGCCAGCAGGTTCTCTTGCTCCCTCTTATGGCGGTTTTACAACCACACCCAAAATTACATGCTTTGCAGTTTAAAGTGACACACACTTAAATTCACTATCATAGTTTATATATATTATTTTACCCAAACTACGTTAGGTAACCTTGTTATTCCTAACACATATAATGAAACTTTTAATAGAATTTTGGAATTAATTATAAACTACAAACAGCCTATATTCATCCCTGCTTGCCCCATGAGCTATACAGGTTCTCAGTTGGCTTCCAAGTGCAATTCAAGGTACTACTTATCATCTATAAAATCAAACATGACATGGGATCAAGTCATTTGTAGAAACCCTGTCTCTGTTTCTGCCCATCCCATTAGATCAGCAGGGTGAGCATGCTCTGGATCCTGTCTATTAAATAGACCTTGCCACAGCACTGCCCTCTAGAATATAATAGTTCCTGAGATTCATAGAATTCTGCATTTCTGGGGTTTCAGAAACCTTTGAAGAAGGTTGTTCCCTTGAGCAGGACGTCGGACTATTAAGTGAGCGCATCACAATGAGTTTGCTTTTCTTATTCTTGGAGTTAAGTTTTTCCTTGACCATGATTATTTTTCTTACTAATAGACTTGGTTTAATTGATCCTGTATGTGTCAACTACAGTCACAACTGTGAAATGAGAAGTTATGCAAGCTGATGCAATAAATAAAATATTAGCAAAATGTATTTCCAGCCATTTAATAGACTACAAATTACTAAGTTTAAATCACTTGCTAATGAACAATTAGAAACACTATTATGATGATACAAAAATCAGATGACTAACTGGCATAAAGACTGGTTTTCTGGATTTCTGTACTGCCATCTTTAATATTGGTTATCCAGATCTTTGAGTTGAGATCTGATCATTCTGATCAAATCGTTCCAATTTTCTAACATAAAATGAAGTGTTTAATCAAAGTACAAATAACAATATAGTTGAGTGTTGTATGTACGTGTAAGACCAGCTTGTCAAGGGTTCTTTGATAGAAACAGACTGTTACAACATAGGCCTCTAAAGAAAGAGTTATTCAGTGTTTGAGAATACATGGCTATAAATAATATTCCGGCAATGGCAGCAACAATACACAACAGTCTTCAAGGGTTATTCTCCCACGCTTATTCCTATTATGAGACATCTTAGGTATTATATGTCTGTAGCTTAACATTCCATTTTATATACAATTTCATTTTTCAAACAACTGATGAAACTTAGCAAACTTCAAGTAGCTACTTTGGAACACATTAATGACATACTGTTTGTGATATTAAGTAAACCATGGCTGAAGAAGTAAAAAAATCATGGTTGCTCTGAACTCCAAATAGATCCAACCACAGAAATAGTAACTCATTCCTCCTCTATGGAGGCCAAATATTTCAATTTTTGTAACAGCTGGCACTTCTGAGCCTTAAATGATTGCGTGCAAAGTAAAAGATGGCCTGGTCATTTAGACACATTTTTCCAAATCAAAATTCTGTACAGGAGAAGTAAATGTGTGGTCCACATGTACATGTGAGAAATGAACCAAGAACAGCAGAGATGATGTTGCAGAAGTAAATTCACTGTTGGTCAATTCTATTTCTTACTATATTTTCCAAACTAGTACTTATTTAACCACAGGTTAATCATTAGGCAACATTGGACTATCACATCATAGCTAAAATAAGCCCACATTCAAAATGTCATAAGTACTAGCTGTAATTAAAGATTAACGTTACCTTGATTCATGATTTAGATACCATATTAAGATCAACTACAATAAATATGGCTTTGTATGTCATACAGAAGAAATCTAGCATACAAACAGACAGATAGTAACCTGTACAAAACATTTAGTAATCACTGTATGGCAACCAGCTAATCAGATTAGATTAATATCAAAATACTGTGAACTGCTTTGGATATAAAGATTTATCCAAGAATGCTTAAAGGAAACGAAGAAGGAGGTCATCATGTTTATAAGCTGTTTCAGTAATATTCTCCAAGCAAATATTTATAAAGGAAATCTAAACTATCCCACAACTTCATAGGAAATAAAGTAAAAATATTGCTACTATTGCTATTGTAAATGACTGCTTAGAAAAACTGTGTTAAGTTTCCTCTCCTTCCTAGACTTTATATTTCTAAAGTAACCTCAGAACCCCTTTTTTTCCTGCAAGAGTACAGAAACAATTGTTTCAGCAGTAGGCTAAGCCTAGAGCATGCGAGCCAGACCATAATTATTACACCTGTGGGGGGAATGGATATCACTACATATTCTGCCCAATTAGCATTTCTCTCCTGCATTCTATCCCATTAAAAGAACATGCTGACATCTTCCCTGTTGGCTCTCTCAGCAGCTGTGCCATAAAGAATTCCCCTGGGCTTTTCCAACAACTTCTTGTTTTGCTTCAGTCCAATTCTCCACAGAAAAATATCCATGTGTGCATGTCCAGTCATATTTTGATACAATTACATAAAATATATCTATTGCTTCTCAGACAGAGGAATCAGCTGTATAAATTGGCAGAAAGCAAAGAGAACTAAAGCAGGTATTTGGGTTGCATTTTTGGATAGTGAAATTGGTGACATATAAATTCAATAAAAATAAAACATATAAAGTTGAGGGGAAAATTTCCAGATAGTCTTCCTCTCATTTCTAGCTTTTTTTTCCAAATGTTTCCTCAGAAAGTTTTGTTTCCTCAGCATCCTGAAATATTCCTAAAGTATAATTTTATAAAAAAGGAATTTTCCAGATATATAGAGGACATGACTAATATTTTATAAAGAAAAAGAAAATATTCTGGCAGTGTTAAAGACAGAATTTACCCTGACAGCAATTACAGCATTTCCCCCAAAATTAGTGCCTCTCAAATATGTTGAAACCCCAATACCCGGAAAGTAGGGAAAGAGAAAAGACATTTTTCCTCTCCCTTCTGACCCCATACAGTGTTGCTGAGATTGGGAACTATCCTTTCTTTCCATCATTTGTAAAATACTCTTTGATTGGGATACCTTAGATTTCTATTTTTAGTATGAACAAAATACTCAATGTGTAAATAATCTTTATATTAGTCTTGTATGTGAGGCTAGAAACTCATCCGGCCATTAAGACACTCTGCTAGTTCCATTCAGTTGTGCAGATTCCACCCGGCAAGGGATTGTGGAGTTGTAAAATGAAGATGGTGATGGTGATGATGATGTTAGGCTAGAAACTATATCCCATATTGTTGTAGACTAGGATGGCAGTGGAGAAATTGAATCTATGGCTTGCCTAACATCAATTAGGGAGTTTATGACTGATGCAATACTTGAAGTAAGGGCTTTATAAGTTCATTTTTATGGTATCTCTGGATATTTAGAAATGTCTTGCTGAAATTATACATTATTTCTATAAAGTGTTCCTGGAACTGCAATCTTACTTAAAATGATTTCTCCTTATAGCAAATTTTATTAGGTGTTTGGAGATGATCTTGAAGAACTAAGCAGAACTGAGCTTGGTTAATAGTCATTGGCTCAATACAATTAAATACACATTTTCTGCTTAGACATGATGTGGCTTTGTTTAATTTAGCATATTATGTAGACCAAATCATTGTAATTTATAAACCAGGTTTTATGGTTTAATCTCATACTGAGTCAATTGTGTTTTATTTAATATGTAAGCACTTCAAATATCAGAATAATGGCCAGGCTGAGTTTTAAATCCATACATATATCTGAAAGTTGTGTAACATTATTTTTAATCCCTAGCTAATATTATTTTCAATGCCAAAGATAAGCCATCCACCATTGCTTCTGTTTGCTAGAACTACTCTTTATCAAGAGCAGTCATGGAAATCGGAAAGTAAAGAAGACCTCTTCAAAGATAATTAATAAAACTGAAAGGTAAAAAAAATCAAGCACTGGGAAGATAAAAGCATCAAATGTCTTGCCAAAGTGCCATTTCTTGTTCTGAGGTTACAATTATACTGGTCTATATAAAACTCTTGCCATTATAGATGTAGCCAATCCCCAATATCAAAGAGATCTAAACTGAAGATTCTGAGCTGGCAGTGCCCTGAGTTTCTGGCTGTTCCTATCACACAGAAACAAAACATCCAAGGGATAGTTGGAAATGACAAATTCTATGTCTGCTGAAGGCATCTGTTCCTTGGAGCAGACAGAGTAATAGAAATACCAAATTATTTTTATCTGCTGTCCATGATTCCCTAAAATCAGAACAACAAATATGTCAGGTGGACAGAGAGGCAAAATAAAAGGCAATGGAGAGATCAGACTTATTTTCTAAGTTTGAGGGAAGAGATGGTGGATTTAGTGTTCATCCCAAAAGCCTTGTACCCCCATCTGCTAAACAGCTTGACATTAAATATACAAAGTATATATACAGAGATAGTGGGAGGAGCAAGAGGGCAGGTTTGGAGAGCTACTGAAAGAATAGAAAGCAATGTTGGAGGTTGCCCCATGTTTTTGAGTCTCCATTCCAACATGATTCAGGAAGACAGTCCTTCCCGGGGTTAAGTTTCCCCTAGGGGACAGGAATTACTGCTTGAAATATTTGCCAACATAGATTCAAGGGACAGCAGCTAAACTAAAAGTAAATATTAGAATGCAATGAAAGTATTGAGGCTTCATTTAGATCTCCATCCAATCAAAACATAGAAGATAGTTAAAATCATCTCCTTACTGTTCATGCCCACTGTTTAACCATAGGGAAGCCTCTAGCACAGCATTCTTCTCTCAGGCATTTCACACACACACACCCCATCAGGTATTCCCCACCTCCCCTGCATCAAGGTGCTGTGTTCCTTGTTATGTTGCTGGAAGAGCAAAACCCACCCAGCTAAGATTTCCTTCCCTGGGAGAGGGGGGCAACCCATGGAGTTACACTGCATTCTTCCCAACCCAGCCACTTCCATTCCGTTAAGGTGCCAGGGGTGCCACACACTCACTTGTATGTCTTCAGATGCTCGTGTTTACAGCTAGTGAAGAGTTAATGCTGCCAGCTTTGCCTGGCCTCGTTCCCTGCCAGGTGTCCTGCCAAGAAATCGGGAAGCACACTTAATCCGTTACACCAGGAGGAGGAGGCAATAGGGTGGGAAAAGGTGAGACTTCGCCTAAAACCGACCTGGGGGCACGGCGGTACCCTGGATGCCCGTGTGGCACGGAATCAGCCGAGAGAGGGAAGAGGGAAGAGCAGTTCTCAGGGCGACTCCGACGTGAGAGGAGAAGGCGATGGGAGGGCGAGGGCCAACCTGTGCCCATCCACTTTTGGGGGTGCAATCACACACGCCGGGGAGCGTCCCTTGCGATTCAGGTCCCCACCTGCCAAGCAGCCGGCGCCAACTCCACGCCCCGCCGCTCGCTCTTTGCCTGGGCAGGCAGGAAAAGCTGGGAGGGGGTAGCAGCTCCCGAGAACAACACAGACCCTCCGCAGCCCGTCCCTCTTCCCTCCTTTTGGTTGCGCCGCCAATTCCACCTCCCCCTCACACGTGGTCATTCACGCTTTCTTCCTCCGAATTCCTGACAGGAGGAGGCCGCCCGCTCGCAATTATTTATACCGTCAACAAATGCCCCCGAAGGGTAATCACCTAACCGCAGCTGGCGGGCCCAAGGCAGGGCTGGACCCATTGGGCAAGAAACGGGGTGAGATGGGTGAGCAGAGTTCTCCTCAACATCTATGGGAGGGCGGCGAAAACGGTTCCCTTTATTTCTCCCCAAATGCCGCGGAAAAGGGTACGAGACATAAATGGCCATGTGCCGTGACGGCGGTGGTTGCAGTGGAGATGCACTGCTGCACCCTTTAGGCGCCCTTTCCCCGCCGCGCATTGTCTTCTTTTCCTTTGGAAAAAGGAAACAGGGCTCGTCCTAAAGGAGGACGTGTTACGTGTGCCGTTTCTGTTTTGCTACAGTTGCCTGTGGGATAACCTGTGAGGGAGGTTGGAAACGGCTGGACTTGTTGCATGCGGTGGAGCTGGCTGCCAGGGATGATTCTCGGGGCCGCCGTTGCAGGGAGCTGCGGTGTTTAGCCATACTCGCAGACGCAGCTCCTTGTAAGTAAGTCCCGCTGAATTTAAAAGAGGTTTCCTTTTGAACAAACAATCATTAAGCACGATTTGTTTCTCTTTTTTGGGAGGGGGGGTTATTTTGGAGTGAATCACATGCAAATTGAAAACTCTGGTCATGGATACAATCGTGGATCGTTACCCTAGAGCAGTTGTTTCCAGTGATATTTGTAATCAAGACTATCAGCAAATTAAGACCAATGAGAAGATTTCAAATATCTGAAGAGGGAGAAAGGCTTGTGCAAAATTCTGCCATAATATCTTTTATGTAATGCGGTATAGAAGTCCTTTTTGAAGGACGGATTTTTCCTCTTTCAGCTTCAGAATGGCATAGTTAAAACTGGCATTCTCCCCAAATCTGCAATATAGATTGGTTATAATTTTACTCAGATCTTTATTGTCCTTTCATCAATATAGGACTGTGAAGAGATATGAACAGATGAAATGATTAAGTTTGTTGTAAATCAAACTCCAGTATTAGTTTTTATACATTAAGGTGTTAGTTCATTCATAATGGTAGCTCCAGCTTCAAGAGCTATGTAGTCTGAAAGTCTTTGAATGCTATGTGGTATGTTCTGAGATAAATACGTTTTGCTCAGTGAAAGAATACATGAAAAATGATAGGCATTAGAAATGTTTTAATTTTTTATTTCAATAAAGTATACATATACGAAACAGCAGAAATTATTTTTCTTTGTGGATATTTCCTGAAACAATTGCATCCTTTACCTCTTGTTATTTTAGAATGCATTTTTAACAGATTGCTTCTCAAACTAGATTTCCCCCTCCCTGTAATATTCCATAACAGGCAGTGTCAGCTAGAGGGTAGGTGGGTGAAATCACAATTAGATTTTCAAAAGGGACTTTACTTTTTAAGCAGTTAGGTAATATTGACTGTCAATTTTGAGTTTTATGCTTTTTCCATGCAACGCTACCCAGACAGACTTTCCTTGACGTAATGCCCTTCAAATCCCAGATTTTCCATTTTGGTAATCCAACATACCTAGAAAAATGCTGTAACATCCCCACAAAGCTCCTTTTATATAATCAACTCCAATTCTGTCTTTAGGGAGAAACTGGTGTGCTGTTACCCAAGTCCAATTTTTTTCATTTTGGAGTTCTCCTAGATGATTGAACCAAATCTATTGGAAAATTGTGGATTTTCAGTCGCACAATTGTTATTTTTTTCCATACAAATAAAATATGGGTATAAGGCTTCTGCTTTGTTGAAATGACTGTAACATCACTGTCCTATTCCCAAAGCAACAAATATTTCAGCCTCACCATCTAAAAATGTACTGTCATATCCAACTGTGAGCCTTGAAAGTGCAGAAGTACTTTTTTTAAAGTATAGTCCCTGTCTACAAAAAGATCACACTCCCCATAGGAAACTATTGAAATAGAATTCAAAGAAATATGAAAAAGAAAAGTAGTGAACCTTTTTAATGACACATTATTTTGGAACAAATTTCATAGCAAATGAATTACAATTTGGAATTGTCCTGTCTTTGCATAGACTCCTTTTTCTGATGTTGATATTTCAACATATAAATTTCAACATGTATATAAAGGCTAATATCCTTCTCATAGAATAATTCACTGTGATTCTTCATGCTGCTATCAACTTAGACATCTGTTGAACGACATTTTTATGCTATCCCATCACAAACCTTGGTCATCATGGGATTTTTAGCAGTTTTCACTGCAGGGGAATTCACCATTTTTTGCTGTCACCCATACAGGTTGGATTAAGTATCAAATACTGGGTTGAAAAAGCGGGTTCTGTGAAGCTACATTGCTTCTGAGCTACAGGTAGCCAACTAGAGTACCAATATATCTACTGTCCTGTTAAGCCTGGTTTCCCCAACCAGGGTTAGGGAGACAAGCTAAACAGAATGTGCAGCGTTAGTCAGATAGGCACACAGATAAATGAGTGAGCTAAGCTTGTATGTTTATTAACATACAGTAAAAATAACAGATACGCTTGTGCTATCAAAAATATAGTTTATTCCATTATGAGTTCATAGCATAGTCAAAATAACAGTCCAATAGTCATGTATCATTTAGTCAGTCCATTCAGGGATATTCAGTTAGCAAAGTCCGTGTAGAATATCCTTTGTCAATTCACTTACAAGTCAGTCCTTTGTTTTCTCTCCCGTTCGAGCAATGCAGTCTTGAGTCCTTGCAGTAATCAGGGATCATCAAAGCCAGAGAGAGAGCAAGCTGCAGCCTTGCTTCTTTTAAAGTGCTTTCACAACCATTCCCTTAATTACTATCCCACAGTTAAACTATGATTACATATTATTATTTACCTAAACCAGTTAGGGTAAAACAATGTTATCCCTAACATGTCCTATTTATGTTTTCATCAAGTTTCAGTCTTCTTTTACAGCATATCCTGGCAATCTTACAGCCTCAATTTCAAGTTGATTTTGTTCATTTTTGAAATATTTCTAAGCTGTTCCTCTTCATAATAATTTATTCCCAGGGCTGCCTCCCCCCCCCCCCCCCCAGGAAACAATGGATGCAACAATAAGTTGTATTGTAACTTCCACCTCCTCCTTTCTCTTGTTCATTGCTATCATTTGCTCTGCCATGTTGTAGTTGCAATTCCTTCATCATTTATTGGCTTGATTTGTTTTGATGCTGCTACTTGTATTGTCTTCTGCTTGTCTTTGCTCACTGTATTTATTTATTTATTTAGGATATTTATATTGCCACCTATTTGCACATGGTGACTCAAGGCATCTTACAAAAATAGCCCATCTCTAATGATTATCTGCAGATTTCAGATAACTTCTTTGACCTATAAATTTACTTTTAGTAATACATAACTAAGAAATTATTGTGTAAGATGAAAGTGGATTGGTGATTGAAATCCTATTCCTAATATGCTGAGGGCCACCTAATTTCTCTCCTGAAATATTTTCCTCATTACTTTCATAACTGAGATAAGTCTTCATATCAGTTTTAAGTAATTACAATACTTTACTTTTCTGGACTTTTCACTTTTTAAGAAAGGTGCATTTGCTGTAGAGGTAAAGAGGAAAACATTTTTGGCAGTTTGTCCCATTCTAATCAATGCTATTAATATTACAATCATTTGAAACAACTGGTTAGTAGAATACAGTGTTCAACTATTGGGATTTTAGGATGCGGAGAGAGTGGATGGAAACAAAATAGAAATATAAAGCAAAACATAAAACATCCACAGCTGAGCCATTGATTTTAGATTGATAATGCAATGAGTTGTCATAATTCAAATATCTAACTCAGTATCTTTAAAATAAATTATTACAATAAATCAGAATCACTAGGACTATTCCCCAGAATTAGAAAATAATTTAATTAAAAGCTGTTTTAGTATTGTTTTGTCCTATTTCTCATTTCAGTATTTATCTCTAACAGTATTTCCTGTGATTGCACTTAGTATCTAATTCATAAAACCATAGGGTTGGAAAGGACCTTGGACATCTTCTCATTCAATCCCCTGCCCAAGACAGGAGTCCATCCAAGACCACCCAGTCCTTTCTTGAAAACCTCCAGCGATGGAATTCTAGAAGGCAAGCTGTTCTTCAAATATCCTTTATAAAAACTCTGGCTAGTTAATAGTAAATATTGAGGATTAGTCATAAGTAAGATCAGAAATCCCCAAACATTTGGCAACTGGGTACATTTTGCGAATCATACAATACTTTCACTCATCTCAAGCACTGAAAATTTTCCTAAAATCACTCTGATCTGTGATCTTGCTGTTTGGCTTCAAGTTCGTGGTCGTGCTGCATCTTCATGGTGGGGGTCAGTTCGCTTCATGTATGGCTCCAAAAACACAACATTAAGACAGCATTCTGCACAAACAAAGATATCCACCATCCTAAGAAACCCTAAGGACAAAATCGAGTTAGAAAATCAAGGAGTATACAAAATCCCTTGCACTGCCTGCCCCACCACATACATTGGACAAACTAACAGAAGAATAAGTGCACGCATTGAAGAACATAAGAACTCAATCAAAAAGGAAGAACCGACCTCTTCCCTGGTCCAACACCTCAAACCCACAGGACATGAGATTGACTTTAAAAATACCAGAACTATCGCCAAAACTGAACACTTCAGCAACAGAATAATCAGAGAAGCCATAGAGATAGAAAAACGCCCACACAGCATGAATAAACGAGATGATACCTCCCGCCTACCAGCCATTTGGAAACCCGCCCTCATGAACAGACGCGTACCTAACATGAAGAATGACACCAGACTCACACCCCTGAGAGCCACACAAGATGCCACCACCACACTTCCATGTAGAAAGCAGACTCACACCCACACAGAAGATGAGACACGACCACGGACCAGAAGCCGCACTGCAGCTGCCTCACTACCCACTTCAAACCCCTCTGAGCCATACATGAAGCGAACTGACCCCCACCATGAAGATGCAGCACGACCACGAACTTGAAGCCAAACAGCAAGATCACAGCTCACCAGCTCAAATCCCCCAGCAACTAAGACCAACCTGAGCACAACCAAGCCCCCACCTGAACAGAACACGCCTCCAGCCAATCAGAACACAGCCAACCCCCCAACCAATCAGAACACAGCCAAACCCCCAACCAATGAGAACACACTCCCACCCAATCAGAACACAGCCAAGCCCCCATCCAATCAAGTCACACCCCCACTAGCAGTTAAAAGGAAGAAGCAGCTGCAAGCTCACATCACTCTGAGAAGCACAGAGCTGAAGACCAAGCCTGAAGATGATGAATGAGACTTCATCGAAACGTTGCCTAGATACTTCCAATCTTACGCGGGAGAAAACCCGAATAACCAAAGATCCATATATATATATAATTTGGAAGCCTGCACTCACAAACAAAAAAATCTCCACACCACAAGCCAGGCAAACACCTGGGCACAAACAGATCCCCCCTGATACCTCCAGCTCAAACACACCCCAACCAGGCACCCAGATGAAACCCAGCTTCCTAACTAATGATAGCCGTCCATTTACCCGAAGCCAAGCTGCACTAAAGGCCTCCAATAAAGTAACACAATGTTGCCAGCCAATCAAGATACAAAAAGAGCCCTCCCCCCAAAAAAGACAGAAGATATTAGTAGCAGAACACAGCAAACTCCAAGACCAATAAACACAGACCAAGACTCTCAACCAATCAGGAGGAAGAAAAAACCATTCTGACACAGCAATAGGCTGCCCCAAATTTAAATCTGAAACCACTGTAAAAGTCTGACTCACAGACAAGCACCATACAGAAGCCTGATGATGGCAGATGAGATTCTGCTGAAACGTTGCTACAACTTTAAAAGCACCACTATTATGACGTGGGAAAATACCCGAACAAAGCTGAATGCCAGACATGTAAGTACCCGCGAAAACTTAAGAAAACAAATATCAAACCTCTACGGGGAGAGAATAAACAACCAGATCAAAACCTACGAGAAACTGGAAATTAAAAGAGCAGTAATACTATGTGACCTCCAATTCCTACGCAGCTGCAGAGACAACAATACTACACCAACCTGCTTCAAATTAACATTTCATCAAAGCACAGCAGCCACTAAACGTATCCTGAAAAGAACTGAAATGGCTCTACTAAGGAACGAGCTCCACAGTAAGAGATTCCAATTAGATCAGTTAAACAAAGATTTGCTAGCACTACACCTGGAATTGAGCAGCAAAATCCACCCTCTACTTTGGGACAAGATAAAACAACTTACAACTTGGAGAGCTGAATCTGCAAACATTTACAAACAGGAAAAGCTCTTGAAAAAATTAAAGAAATTAGAACATGACAAGAAAACCCCCAACAACTCACAACAACACCTGAAACAATTAGTGTACAATGTTTCCAACAGAGAACTCACCAAAACAGAAACAGAAGTCCTAACCAAAGGATTCAATTATGCTATAGCACCCCAAAAAATCCTCACAGAATCCATCATATGTGCAGTAGAATCCAGCCTAACTAAATTAAATACATATGAAGCTGATAAAATAAGACACCAAGTTACCAACATTCTATGCACAAGCAAACCACTCAAAAGCAACTTACAGCAAAATGAAATTAAAGCTCTACAAACCCTGAAAAGAGACAGCAGCATAATCATCCTCCCAGTAGATAACCCAAACACATATCTGGAAAAATTAACCAAGAAGAAAATTATAACCAGCCACATAAGCAAAGAGATCCAACACACGATCATACCCAGAGAGAAATCTTCCAGATGCCCCAAACTATACGGCCTCCCAAAAATACACAAAGAAGGCATACCTCTCAGACCCATAGTCAGCTCCAGAGGAGCACCACTACAAAACCTAGCTAAACACCTAGCAAAAGAGCTACAGCCCCATGCTGAAACAGCAGCTTCTCATGTACAAAACTCATACCACTTCTTGGAAATGATCAAAGATCCACATGTGGAGCAGGAAGATCTGCTTGTAAGTTTTGACGTGGTTTCACTATTCACTCAAGTCCCGATAAAAGAGACCCTCGAAATCATCAAAAATAAATACCAACCAGCTAAACACCTCATGGAACTAACAGAACACTGCTTAACCAACACATATTTCATATACAAAGGACAAAGATACAAACAAATTGAAGGAGCCCCCATGGGATCATCACTGTCACCTGTCATTGCAAACCTGTTCATGGAAGAATTCGAATCCAGAGCCCTGGCTAATGCCATACTCAAACCCAAACTATGGTTAAGATATATCGATGACACATTCGTGATTTGGCCCCATGGACAAGAAAACCTAAACAACTTCCTAACACACCTAAACAGCGCACACCCCAAAATCAAGTTCACCATGGAAACAGAAACAAACAAACAACTACCATTCCTAGATGTACTAATCTACAAGAAAACAGATGGCACACTAGGACACACCATATACCAGAAGAAAACACACACCAACCGCTACCTCAACGCCCAATCCCACCACCACCCAGCACAGATAAACTCCCTGGCTAAAACACTAATTACTAGAACCAAACGCCTGGCAGACAATACACACATTAAGACTGAACTATGCACCCTGACTAAAATATTGACAGCCAACGGCTTCCACAAAAGCAAAATCACCAACTTGATCCACAAAAATACACTGAGACATAATAGAGACCCAGAAGATGAACAGACCTATGGAACAGCTGTCCTGCCCTACATAAGAGGCACTACAGACAAAATTAGTAAGATTCTATACTGACACCACATCAAGACTGCCTTCAAAACAGACAGAAAAATAGCAGCCATCCTCAGGAACCCCAAAGACAAAATTGACCTGGAAAACCAAGGCATATATGAAGTCCCCTGTGCATCATGCCCGGCCACATACATTGGACAGACCAATAGAAGAATAAGCACCCGCCTGGATGAACACAAAAATGCAGTCAAAAAGCTGGAACACACTTCCTCACTCGTCCAACACATGGAAGCCACAGGTCATAACATCAACTTCAATGGCACCAAAACCCTAGCCACCATAGAAAATCCCAGCCACAGAATCATCAGAGAAGCCATAGAGATTGAAAAAAGACCAGAAAGCATGAACAGAAGAGATGATTCCACCAGGCTGTCAATCATTTGGAAGCCTGCACTCACAAACAAAAAAAAAAAAAAATCTCCACACCACAAGCCAGGCAAACACCTGGGCACAAACAGATCCCCCCTGATACCTCCAGCTCAAACACACCCCAACCTGGCACCCAGATGAAACCCAGCTTCCTAACTAATGATAGCCGTCCATTTACCCGAAGCCAAGCTGCACTAAAGGCCTCCAATAAAGTAACACAATGTTGCCAGCCAATCAAGATACAAAAAGAGCCCCCCCCCAAAAAAAAAACAGACAGAAGATATTAGTAGCAGAACACAGCAAACTCCAAGACCAATAAACACAGACCAAGACTCTCAACCAATCAGGAGGAAGAAAAAACCATTCTGACACAGCAATAGGCTGCCCCAAATTTAAATCTGAAACCACTGTAAAAGTCTAACTCACAGACAAACACCATACAGAAGCCTGATGATGGCAGATGAGATTCTGCTGAAACGTTGCCACAACTTTAAAAACACCACTATTATGACGTGGGAAAATACCCGAACAAAGCTGAATGCCAGACATATATATATATATATATATATATATATATATATATATATATATATATATATATATATATATATATATATATATATAATGTCATGTTTTATGTCATATGTTTTTTGTTTGTCATTAAAATCAATAAAACTTTTTCAAAAAAAAAAAAAGAATCAGCAGTAATAATCTTGCTAATATTCATGACTGATATAATTGTTTGCTTCTGACTCTTCTCTGATAGTGTCCCATCCGGCATAACTTTTCCCATGCCTATTCACATTGCATTGAATAAATGTTAATTATTTAATACTTCAAGTGGTCAAAACTGGACCATGGACAATTCTTAAATATTATTTATACATCTATTTGATAGTCTTTATTAGATGTCTTTCAAATATCCAGACTGTCAAAACAAACCTAAAAAATATTAAGAGGAATTTGTTGTATTTAAAAAACAAATATAAAACCAGCAGAAAAGCAATGAAAACCCAGCATTTTATAAAACAAATATAAAAACTTACATAATACAATATGAACTCTATTGCTTGATATGGGACCTGAAAATATTAATAACATCATCTCGGACTCAGCACTAAGAAAATTTAGGTAGAGAATTAAAATGTGTTTGTAACATTAACTTATAAATGGAGTCTAAGCTATGTTTGACAGCATTTGCCATGAGTTTTTCTTGGCAAAGTTTGTACTCTAGCTGCTTCATAATTCTCAGCTCGCATGTTTATCATGGTGCTTCTTGGGCTGTATAAACAGGAAGAGGGTACTTATGTGCAATTGTGAATCGCTTAGGAGAACTCAGTATACCACCCAACAATGAGGGCATTGACAGAAGCACCAACCAAATTTTCCAAGAGTCGTCTGGAATCTAGAAGACTCTATTGGTGCCCAGGGATGGACATTCATAATAGATTTTCCACTTCACTGGATGGAAAACTTCTGACAGTATAAATTTCACCAAGAAACGTTCTGAACATGACAGAGGGTAATGTTGATTCAGATTAGCTTTCTCCTGATTGCTGGAATTGACTAAGGATAATATATTATATGATGGGATTTAGAGATAATATTCTTATATGATGGGATTTCCAACCTGCAAGACCAAATGCCCAGAGGGACATGCTTAGAGAAAGCTGAACTACAGAATTTTAAGAGAAGTACCTAAAGAAGATGCTTATTGATGAAATTTAACACAATGGTATGCTACAAGTTTGTCATATGCATATGTACGTCTACTTACTTCTTAGAGCTACAAACACCAGGAAAAAAAGGAAAATTGGTAATGGAGTTTCAAACAAACCAAAAGAAATGCTGAAAATGCTGAATTGACTATTGATTTCTATTTTTGCGATTCTTCTGGTGAAATAGAAACTGAAATAGTTCCCATAAACAATGTACTTTTATATGTGAAAAAAAAAATGAAACTATATAATTTTTCCTGCCATGATTTCTATGAGAGATCTGGAAATATGCCAAGACTTCTTGGCAAAAACCACTTGAATATTTTCTTGCCCAAATTTACCATCATAGTGTGTGGTTGTTCTAGTTGTGTGCCCGCTCTCCCGCTTTCTTTTGTATCTACAATAGTATCCAGTTACTATAGAGTCAAAACAGCCATTAACATCTTATCCCACATCTTCTTGCAAGTCAGCCTCTTATGGTACTTCTTAAATCATGATCTTCAATCTTAGTAAAATCTTTACTAGAGTCCCTTTTCGTATGTGAGATCTTAATATGACAGAATCAACCCCTTGTTTGTTTCTTAGTTAGATTTATATTCCATCTTTACACAAGAAACTCAAAGGGACATGCATATCGCTCTCCTTCAATTAATTTGAACCAATCCTAGTTCTTAACTTTTTTTCCGATACAAGTAATCCTTGACTTACAACAGTTCATTTAGTGATGTTACAAGTTACAATGGCACTGAAAGATTTGACTTATGACCATTTTTCACAGTTACAACCACTGCAGCATCCCCGTGATCATGTGATCAAAATTCAGATGCTTGGCAACTGGTTCATATTTATGACGGTTGCAATGTCCTGGAGTCATGTGATCACCATTTGCGACCTTCTGACGAGCAAAGTCAATGGGGAACCCAGATTCACTTCATAACCACCTTGCTAACTTAACAAATGCAATGATGCACTTAACAACTGTGGCAAGAAAAGTCGTAAAATGGGGCAAACTCACTTAACAAATGTTTCACATACCAACAGAAATTTTGGGCTCAATTGTGGGTGTAATTCAAGGACTACCTGCACTACAATGGCACTGTGATGGCACTCCCATTCAGTGTTCACAGTGAACAGGATGTACAATTTTAATTGTGGTTAAAACTTGTGCACAAAAAAGGTGGAGTGCTGGACAAATGATATGCTGGCACGGAATTCTGGGGGTTCTAGTTCAAAAATTCTGATAGGCATAAAGTGGGGAAAGCTGGATTTAGGGAGTAGCTAATTTTTGTTTTAAAATGTGAGCAGCTAGATGGCAGCATGACTGCATTTCCTGGTAGTTATGCAACTTCATTGCCTTCAGATTATTTCATTATTACTTCTCTCTAGACTTCATACATCAGCCAGTTTTCTACTGAGAGAAAGCAAGAGACAGTTAAGCAATTAAGCAAGCATGAGAGTCATAGCAGCAATCAAGAAAAACATGATGAGCAAATGGGAGTGATTGAGAAATCAATACATCAAAACCTTAATGCAGTAATGAGTGAGAGGTGGTAGTAAGTGGGAGAAAGATTAGTTAGATTAATAGATAGATAGATAGATAGATAGATAGATAGATAGATAGATAGATAGATAGATAGATAGATAGATAGATAGATAGATAATGAAGTAGACATAAGCAAGATAACAAAGATAAGCAAGTGTGAGTTAATGTTGGAAGAGACAGTGGAAAAGCAAGTGGCAGAAATAGTCTGCAGGTTATTCTTGGGATCAGTGGTTGCTTCTTGGTAAGATAGAAGAGATTTGTTGGGAGCAATTTGTCCTATATATTGGAGTAATGAAAACCACACCTTTGTTTGGAGTAAAGTCCTATTTTATTAAATACACAGTGTTGGTGGCAAGCAACAACTCAACCTATCCAGTAGAAAATGAAAGTTTCATATTCATAGAGAGCCAGGTTGCAAATTCATGATATATGAAGGAAAGTTTTACAAAGGTTGAGTGTTCTACAAAGGCTGATAAAATTCATTTTATTTGCTTATCAGCGATTCTTGCTTTTATTCCATTGTCTAGCTAGCTTATCCCAAATCCTTGTTTGTTCCCAGCACAAGGAATTGCAACTGGACTTGAGGGTTGGAGAAGCACAGCCTTGCTCAGGCTAAATATAAACATTCCTCCTTCATGTTTTTTACTATAGTTTACAGGTAAGCCACCACTTACTACAACCATGAGCCTAGCCACCTACAAAAATCCACCTATAGTCATCCCACAATAGGTCAATATTGTCAACCTGGCAGAAAATCTACTTAAAACACTGATAAATTCATCCTGTGCCTGGAAGTCTGGAAGTGCCAACTGTTATATTTTGTTTTTCAATATACATTCAAAGATTAAATACTTCAATATAGTATGTTAGAATTACAGTATTTATTTAGGTTGTGTGGAATAAAAATGCAATTAACAAAAACCTTCATGTTCCATAAAATTGGAATGGAACTTTGGGGAGCATAATTATTTTGTTGTATGACAGAGCTGTTAAACACTCTAGTTTTATAGCATAGTCTCTCCCAATACTGCTTATTTCCAAATAAAAAAACACTTTTACTTAGGAGTTAGCTCCATTGAACTAAGATTCAGTTCTAAGTAAATATATGTGAGAATATACTGATTCGTCATGAACCTTTGTTGCATAAAGATAATATCCTTTAAATCAACTCACAAACTAGTTGGATGTCCTTTTTTGTCAAATGTGAAGTAAAAACTAAATAATTTAAAAATACTACCAAAGAATATTAAAGAATGAACAACTCTATTAAACTGTTGAGAAAAAAATAGTTTCAGAATATGCATAAAAAATATAAAAAGTGCAAACCCTGACTTTAAGAAATTAAGTGACTTGCATATTTCCTATGCAAAATTATGAAAACATTCATATAATGGGGATTTTGAAAATAAATTTGCTTTTTTTCTTCAAAACCAACAGTATTGTATGTTACTACTGAACTGCCAACTATGCAGAGAAAAAAAAACATAATAGCATGTTTAAACTAAAATAATTACTCCCTTTCAATATTATTATTGTTTTGATTTGCATTGTTTACTAAAGACCTCCTAAAAAAGAATAGACTGATGATTACTGGTATTTGAGGGTAGAGTAGAGCAAAGAGTAACAAGTTTAGTACTGTACAACCTTCTTTCTTTTGAGTTTGCCTTCACATCAACCTTCCCCCAAAATGTGTCGTTTCTTGATTTCCCCAATCTACAAGAGCACTGCAGAGAATTTTGAAAGCTTAAGTCTACAGATCTGCAAGGGGCCCAAGATGGCAACCAGTGCTTCACAGTATCTCTGCTTCTTTTTCTGTCTTGAGAATATATTTAAACACGCACCTCCAAAAATTCCATCTTGCTGCTCCTCAATTAAGGAAAACAACTACAAATTAGTATTACAAATAAGAAAAGATCTGGAAATGTGAGAAAAATTACAGATTTCACTAATTGGAAGAATTGCTGCAATTAAAATGATTATACTGCCCAAATTATTATATCTGTTTCAAACTATACCAATAAAATTAGGTAAACCCTTTTTTGAGGAGCTAAATAAAATAGCCAAATTTGTTTGGGTGGGGAAAAAAACCAGAATTAAAATGAAATTAATACAGGATAAAAGTAGAGGTGGCTTTGGACTTCTGGACTGGGAAATATATCATCAGGCAGTGGCCATGACATGTATAAAAAATTGGATTAATTTGGACAATAAAAGAATATTATTGATAGAGGGACATGATTTACAAGAAGGGTGGCATGGATTTTTATGGGAAGGGAAAAACAAAAATCACTCTTATTTCTCAAGGCATCTGATCAGAGATGCACTTGTTCAGGTGTGGGGAAAAATAAAAAAACCCACTACACTAAAATATCTAACTGGCTGTCAACAATGGAGGCAATATACCCCAGTGCAATGGACTTAAATAAAATGAGAAAATACAAGGAACTGATTGACACACAAGGAAGACTAAGAAGAGCACAAGAACTAAAGCAACCATGTATAGATATTGATTTGTGGCCTACTTGCAAATTCACACAAGATATAAAAAAGATAAGAATATGGATTCGATAAAGATAAAAAAAACAAGTAGATAAAATAATTCAGGGAACAGAAGAGAAAATATATAACCTTCTTTTGAATTTTAAAATGAATGAAGAATTTGCAAAAGAAACAATGATAGCTTGGGCGAAAAATTTGGGTTACAGTATTGAATTAGAATATTGGGAAAATGTGGGGGGAGGAACTATAAATTAACATTATCAGCACTATATAAAGAAAATATATACAAAATGTTTTATAGATGGCATCTACCCCCTGCTAGATTGGCAAAGATGTTCCCAACCAGGAACCCAAAATGCTGGAAATGTAAAAGTAAACAGGGCACCTTTTTCCATATGTGGTGGACATGTTCGGAAGCCAAAAGTTACTGGAGCAGAATGCAAAAGTGCATAGAGGAAATAACAAAACAGAGAATTGAATTCAGACCAGAACTGTCTATTGGAAATAATAAGACAGATAAATATATCATTTTACATATAACAACTGTGGCCAGAATTACTCACAGTACTCACAGTACTGGAAACAGGATAATATACCATCTGAGGGGATAGTGATAAGAAAGATTTTAGATTGCGCAGAGATGTACAGGTTGACCTTAGAGTTAAAAGATAGAGGTGAAGCAGAGTATTATCAGATTTGGGACGCCTGGTATATCTTGTTAGACAATAGACACAAAAGTAACACAGTAACTAATATATGAATATGAATGTTGACAATGTAGCATTGTTGAAATGTTAATATGCTATAAATTGTTGGAAAAAGTTTAATAAAAAGTATTTTAAAATAAGATGTAAAGACTGCTTGTATGAGTGAGTGCTTGTACGAGTGAGGTGGAAGAAGTGGGATATGTAGAAGGCAGGAGAATGCTAGGGCAGTTCTCAAGAATGGAAAATGTGTGTGACCGTAGAGCAGAGCTGTCAAACTCCTGGTCAGCGGGCTGGATGTGTCATGTCTGGCTGCACCCACATCCAGTTTAACAAAGGGGGGAAAAGTCCCAATACATCATGTGATGACGCCGTGATGTGAGTTTGACACCCCTGCCCTAGAAGCTAAAACTTTTATAATTAAGGAAGGGAAACCTGCAATTCTTAAGATCTTCAATATTTCACACACAACCAAAACTCAAGCATGAAAAATGAGCTGATGAGTGGCTTTTTGGGCAGCATGATCGTTTCAAGTTCTAAAAGTTTTCTCCTGGCTTTTATGCAAGGAATCATACTTTCTGAGTATTAACTATGAGTGTTTTGTTTGGGGAATTTTCTTGAAACTAATGTGTCCGTTGCCTTGACTAATATCATTGACATTCATGAATAATTAGGGTTGTGGCTGCAACATTTTAAAAACACTGGGTATTTGCTCTCTGCCAGAGTGCCCCATTGTGAGTATAGGTCACTGGAGGGCAGGAATTGACAATTTCTATGGACCAAAGTGCCTACTATATTAATATATTTAACATGTCTGGTTTTTGTTATGTATGAAGGAACTAAAGGAAAGTATACCTGTTTCCCTGCCCCCAAGTTTTATATGGATGATTATATGAGCTATGAGAAATATGGATCAGCTGCAGAGAAGGAACTATTTCATCATACACTTATCTATACATTTTGATATGGACAAATATGGAATGATGCGTCACAATATGAATTATAAGAACATGCTAACTTATGTCTGATTACTAAGCATCTTCAGTAAATAACAGATTATATAAATCCTGTATCGGGAGCTCACAACTAAAAGAATTGTTTCAGCAGATCAATTTCTTTTGGCAAATCCACCTATTGTGAGCAGAACACACAGCAGATGCCCATGTTCCATCGGGATGCATGATCCCACAGTCCTTCTTGTCATCGTTGCTTGGCTCCCCTTGATCCCAAAAACTAGAAAGAAAATAACAATATTTAATATTAACATATAATCATCTATATGTTTATGTATTGCTATATTATTCCTGCATTCTACCTTGAGATTATGTCCTAGTATTTTTCATCTTCATCTTAAAATAATTATTAGCCTGGTATCAATGACATATGGAATACAATATAAGTGGTATCTTCCATATGGATGAGTTAGCTAATTATGTAGCTCGTGTGGCCAGAGTCCCTCTTTCTGCTCTGCAGTTTTGCGGAGGAAAGGGGATATTCAGCAACTAAGAAGTATTGTCTACTTTTCTCTCAAGAGTCTTTTCTGGGTCAAGAAGATTAGCTATGTCATCTTGTTGCTACCCGTGGGCATTTTGCCATATTTGCTGAGCGACTAGTATATTAATTATTTTTTTATTGTTTTGAATATTTCTAAAGGCACACTTACCATAATTCTGGGCACTTTTCCCCAACCAGGATTCATTTTGAGTTTTAGCTTTCACACACTATCTCTACAGCTCCACAACACTCATATTCTCCTTTCCATCTCCTTTATATATCCTTTTTTTAAAAAATTGTGTATCCCAAGTTTTCTGCTGTCCTACAATTTTTCCTCAAGGGAATTGTGTGCAATTATCTTTTTTAAGTTCTCTTTTTAAGAAGCTTCCACATATTTTGAGCTCCTTCATAAATTTCCAATTCTGTTGAATCCTACTAATTTTTTTTCTGACTTATTAAAATTTATTTTCTGAAACATGGAGCTTAAAAAAGAAAGAAAAGAAAAACATCCAAAATATACTCACCTTGTGATGAGTCGCATACTACTTTCTTTCCACTTCCACTGTCCTTCTAAATCACTCATACCCAACCAATGGTCAACTTCATTGAGGTTATTTCTCACAAAACCCTGAAACAAAAAAGTATAGGCCAATCAGCTTGACATAAATACTTGGAGATTACTATAAGCCAGCATAATTTGTCAAAAACAGTTCATGACAATGAATCTTATATCCCTCTTTGGTAAAGTGATTAAGCATGTAGACATAGTAAGGCATTTGACAAAGCAGACCACAGATTACTTCTTGATAAGGAAAAATATGGGATAGACAGTATCACCACCAGATGTATTCACAATTGGCTGACCAACCACATCCAGTATTCCTTAATGGAATTACATTAACATGGAAGGAAGCCTGCAGTGGGGATACCTATTGGTCTCAATGCTCCTCAACATCTTCATAAATGATCTGGACAAAGAGATAGAAGAGATCTCATCAGATTTGCAAATGCCACCAAGCTGGGGAGAATTGCTAACACTTTGTGTTGTGTCCGCGAAATGATGCCAGGAGTCGGTGACTTCAAATCATGCTCTTTTATTAAAGTAGAAACCGAACTGGCTCTTCGCAAAAGGTTCGCGGCTTTTATTCTTTCAGCCGCGGCGGCCGCGGCCAATGGCACCGCTTTGAATCTCCCGCGATTCGAATGGACCAATCGCGGGAGATTCTCAGCGAGCCAATTGGCGCAGCTCGCCTGACCAATCAGAGTGCCCCGCGCTTTGGCCAATCAAAGCGCGGGGATCTCAAGAATGCTAATTAGGGACAGAACACCCCTCCCCTCTTGGTTCAGTCCTTACGTCGCGTAGTCACGTAGGTAGGCGGGGCTCCGTCTGAGCCTACTGGACCTGCGCAGCTCAGTCGTAGGTTGGATCCCGGCCGATTCGGTCGGGATCTCTGTTGCTCCTGATGCCGTCGTGGGAACCAGCTGGTCGGTCGGGCCGGGCCACTCTCCGTAGCTCCCTCCTGGGCCTCCCGGGTTGGTTGAGCTGCGGGTTTCACCGCTCCCGCTCGGTCTTTCTGGGTTGGTCGAGCTGGCCTGACTGTCTCTTCCTGGCGAGGGGTCGTGATGGCTGCTTTCCGGTAAGTATGGCTGGTTTATTCTTCTTTGGTTTTGGTCCCCTGGGTATTCCCTCCCCCCTTGGTTTGTGTTGTGGGGGTTAGTTTTGCCTGTTTGTGCGTCAGTGGTCTCTTGGTTGGCAGTCCTCGACCTTAATTGGTCAATGTGGCATTTCCACGCTCGTCTGTCTGCTGTTTGTAGCCGGTACGAGTGTGGGCCTGTTATTTGTGTGATGACGGCCGGTATCCATAGTGGGTCTCCCGTCAGGTTTCTTGCATATACGGAGTCGCCTGGTGCGAAAGTTCGGTATTTGCTGTTTGAGTCTGGGGGCTTCTCCGGGTTATACGTGGGGTGTAACCTGTCGAGTGGGGACCTTAATTTCCTCCCCATTAATAGTTCGGCTGGTCTCTTATTTGTTGTGGTATTTGGGGTTATGTGTTGGGTGAAGAGCAGTTTGTTTATTTTCTCCTGGATCTCCCCGTGGTCTATTTTCCGGATGGTTTTCTTAGTGAATTGCACCATCCGTTCCACCCTACCATTCGCCGCCGGGTGCACCGGTGCTGTCAGCGCGTGGCGGATGCCCCTTTCCGCTAGGAATTTTTCGAATTCCAGTGAGGTGAATTGGGGCCCGCTGTCGGAAACGACAATGTCTGGGAGGCCGTGCGTTGCAAAGAGTTTGCAGAGTTCCTTGATCACAGCCTCCGTGGTTGTTGTCTTCATGTTGCTTACCTCCAGCCAGTTGGAGTAAGCGTCTACTGTTATAAGGAAGGTGTGTCCTTTTGTGGGCCCGGCGAAGTCTATGTGAATCCTAGACCAAGGTCCCCTTGGGGTTTCCCACTCTAGGACGGGTGCTGTGGGTGGGTTTGGCCTAGTTTCCTGGCATCGTTGGCACCTTGCTACCCAGATCTCAATTTGTTTGTCCATCCCTGGCCACCAAGCGTAACTTCTGGCCAGGGCTTTAGTCCTAACAATGCCAGGGTGCCCCTCGTGTAGCAGTTCCAGAACCTTCCCTTGTAGCTTTTCTGGAATGACCACCCTATCCCCCCATAGTATGCACCCTTTTAATAACGAGAGTTCCGTTTGGCGGTTTCGGAATGTTTTGACGGACTCGTCGTTCTCCCTTTCCGGCCACCCTTTCTCTACCCAATGCAACACCCGCGCCAGACGTTTGTCTTTATTAGTCTCTCGGGCAATGTCTGATGCGGTTATGGGCAGGTTGGGTAGAGTCTCTATGCTTAGGGTGGTCGTCGTGGGTGCTGGGTCGGTGTCAGGTTCCGGTAGCGGCAAGCGGCTTAAGGCGTCTGCATGGGAGATCGTCTTACCCGGTTTGTGTATGAGTCCGTAATTGTAGGCCGCCAGGAACTCGGACCACCTTGTCATTCGGGGAGACAGAATGTTCGGGGTGGCCCGGTTTCCTGCAAGGATTCCCAGCAGCGGCTTGTGGTCGGTTATGATGGTGAATGTCCGGCCGTAGAGATACTCGTGGAATCTTTTTACGGCGGCAACGATAGCCAGAGCCTCTTTGTCCAGCTGGCTATAGTTCCGCTCCGGTTTGGTGAGGGTCCTTGAAAAGAACGCGATGGGCGCTTCTTTTCCGTCAGGCTGAGGACAGCGCCGACGCCGAAAGGTGATGCATCGCATGTGACGGCCAGAGGTAGGGTCTCGTTATACTGTATAAGGATGGCGTCCGAAGTGAGGAGGTCCTTTGTTCTTTGGAAGGCGGCTTGCTCGCGTTTCCCCCAAGTCCAGGTCGCCACCTTGTCCAGGAGCCTATGCAAGGGCTCCGCCACCGTCGCCTTTTGGGGCAGGAACACATTGTAAAAGTTAAGTAGCCCCAGGAATGCCTGTAGTTCCGTCTTCGACTTGGGTGTGGGGGCTTCTTTGATGGCCTTGATTTTTTGGTTTGTGGGGTGAATGCCGTGACGGTCTAGGAGGTATCCTAGGAATTCTACCAGTTCCGTGTATAATTGGCATTTCTCCCTCTTGACTTTGAGCCCGGTCTCTTTGAATTTGGTTAGGACCTCCCTTAGGCGACCCTCTAGTTCGGCTTGGTTGGTTGCCGACACTAGGACGTCGTCAAAGTAAGGTACCACCCCCTTGATGCCTTGCAATAGTCTTTCCATTAGGCTTTGGAATATTCCCGGTGCCACGCTGACTCCGAATTGGAGTCGGTTGCATTTAAATGCTCTCCGGTGGGTGACTATGGTTTGCGCTTCTGCCCTTTGCTCGTCGACTGGCAACTGTTGGTATGCCTGGGCAAGGTCGAGCTTGGCGAAAACCTTGCCCCCTCCCAGTGAGTGCAGTAGGTGTTGCACTACTGGGACGGGGTAGGCGCTTTGTTGTAGCGTGCCATTTAGGGTGGCCTTATAGTCCCCACAGATCCTCACCGACCCATCGGGCTTGATCGAGGTGACTATGGGGGTCTCCCACCGGGCGTGGTCTATGGGCTGTAGGACCCCTTGCTTGACGAGCTTGTCAATTTGCTCGTCTATCTTGGGTTTAAGTGCAAATGGCACCCGCCTTGGTTTCAGGCATTTTGGGGGGACGTTTGGGTCTAGGCTGAATGATATAAGGGGCCCTCGGTACTTGCCTAGGTTTCCGTCGAAGACCTCTTGGAATTCCCAGGCCAGTTGCTGCTCCCAGCTGTCGTCGGTGACGTGGTCGACTCCCGTGACTGCGATGCCAAGCGGGGCGAACCATTGCAGTCCCAGTAGGCTTGGGCGGTCGCGGTTGACGATTGTCAGGGGAAGTCTTTCGGTGTGCCCTTTATATGTGATGTTGAAGTGTTTGGTTCCGACTACCGGGATGCGGTTTCCCTGGTAGTTCTTTACGATGAGTCTCTGGCTGTCTAGGTTCCTCCTTTGGATGGTAGGCACCAAGCGCTTTATTTCATGCCATGCTATCATGGAGAGGTAGGACCCGGAGTCCACCTCCATTTTGCATGGCTGGCCCTCGATGCCTACCTCCACGTGGACCTTCCAGGCATCATTGGTTATGGCGTGGCCGATGGTGACCGCTTGATGGGTCTCCTCTCTTCGCCGGTTATCGCCGCCTCGCAGGGATCGTCCGTTCCGGTCCCATCTGTTGTCCGAGGGGCGATCTCTGGTCCTGGGTGGTGTGCTCTCTCTCCTCCGGTCGCTCTGGTCCCATCGTGCCGGGCTGCGGTTCTTTTTTAGGCGGCAGACACGGGCGATGTGTCCCTTCTTGTCGCAATGCCGGCAGATCGATTCGAAAAACCGGCATTCCGACCTGGGGTAGTCGCCGCCGCAACCGGCACAGTTGGTCCTCGACTTATGACCCCGCCGGTTCCGTGGGTCGCGGCCTGTCTGGAGGCGATGGATGTCCTCCTCGTCATCGGAAGTGCCCGATGCCGAGTGGAAGTCGCCCTGGTGGGTGGTCGTCTCGGGTTGGGCCTCGGCCAACCTCGCAGGGTTGTTGTTTCCGCTGCGGTCCCCAGCGTTCGGTCTGTGCATGCGGTCGGTGGATGTTCGGGTTGCTTCGGCGGCTGCGGCTGCGGTGAGGGTGTCTGCTAGACTGATGTTGCCCTTGGCCATCAGCCGGCTCTGGAGGACGGGGTCCCACAAACCGAGCACGATTCTGTCTCGCAAGGCGTCGTTCAGGTTGTCGAATTCGCAGAGCCCCCCTAGGCGCCATAGCTCGGCGACGAAGTCGCTGAAGCTCTCACCCGACCGTTGGTCCCGACAGTAAAATTCGTTGCGTCGGATCAGGATGGGTACCTCTGGAGCGTAGTGCCGCCGAAGTATTGGCTCGAGGACGTCCCAGTCCATCGCGGTCGCATCGGCGGGTTTGGCAAGCGCCTTGGCCATCTTGAATACCTCGGTCCCGCAGTGGGTCAGGAAGACGGCGCGCTTCATGGGACCGGTGGCGTCCTTCAGGTCGCTGCACTCGAGGAACATGCGGAATCGTTCGGAGTACGATTCCCAGTCCTCGGTGGCGGGGTTGAAGGGTGCGGGGGGTGCGATTTTCGCCATCGTGGTGGTTCGTCTGGCTTCCGTCGGACACGTGGTTCGGTTCAGGGTCTAGATCCCACCTTCGTCGCCAGTGTTGTGTCCGCGAAATGATGCCAGGAGTCGGTGACTTCAAATCATGCTCTTTTATTAAAGTAGGAACCGAACTGGCTCTTCGCAAAAGGTTCGCGGCTTTTATTCTTTCAGCCGCAGCGGCCGCGGCCAATGGCACCGCTTTGAATCTCCTGCGATTCGAATGGACCAATCGCGGGAGATTCTCAGCGAGCCAATCGGCGCGGCTCGCCTGACCAATCAGAGTGCCCCACGCTTTGGCCAATCAAAGCGCGGGGATCTCAAGAATGCTAATTAGGGACAGAACACCTTGGAAGACAGACGCAAGATTCAGAAGGATCTTGACAGACTTGAGCATTGGACCCTATCCAACAAGATGCAGTTCAGTGGTAAGAAAAGTAAGTTCTGCACCTAGGCAGGAAAAATACCTGCCAAAAAGCCAAAGCAATCCTGGGCCACATCAACAGAGGGATAACATCAAGATCACGAGAAGTGGGGCTTCCAGTTTGGGCTTCTTCTGCAATGAACCAAAATCCATGATTGTGCACGGTTTTGATCCGTGCTCACCGCTAGAGGGCCCCAGTTTTCTGGATTCGGGGCTGTAGCCATTCCATAGAGGTGGCGAAGAGGGGGAGGCAGCCAGCTAAGTTGAGGGGAGCTGCATCTCTGCTCGGCTTGGCATTACTTACTTTCCTGAAGGCGGTTGTAGCGGTGGTCAGAAATGACCACCTCAAAGAAGAACCCGACCGGACAAGATTGAGCAGGAGCGAAGACAAAGGGGAGAGCTTGACAGAGACAACATCTACACAAGGTAACCTGGAACTAAAATCATTAAGAGTGCTATTTTTAAAAGATGATTTAAAAGTGGTGGAGAAGAGAGAGGGGAATTTTTTTTCTTTTTTTCCTCATATTGACAGTAGCAATTGGCTTTAAATGTTAAAAAGAAGAGATTCAACCAATAAAACTACTAAATTACTTTGACACTAACAGGCAAATTGCAAGCTGGAATTAAGTGTCAAAGGGAAAATAAAGATTTTTTGGATACTTTAAAGCCTTCAAAGGGAGGAAAGTGGAAGAAAAAAGAAAGGGTGGAACTTGGAAATCACAGAAAGTGCCACCTGGAAACAAAAAGAATTAACTGTGAAACTGTAAAAGACTTTCAAAGGATATATTGTAACTGAAACTTTGTTACAATACAACAGAGCCCCCAGAAAGGAAAAGTGGAACTTTAAAATGTAAAATAAAAAGAAAGAAGCATGAAGGAACTGTTCTAGAATATTTGGTGACTTTTCAAATTTTGGGCTTTGGACTCTCAGTGATTTGAATTAAAATTAATCAGCTGGTTGTTTAAAAGTGTTTAAAATGGCAAAATTCCTTGTGGAATTAAAAATGGAACTTTAAAAAATGAAAGAAGAACTGCAAGAGAGAGGACAATCCTTCGGCTTCGCACTTCAATTTTTAGAAATGGAGATTTTAAACTGGGAAAAACAACAAGAAATGCTTGAAGAACAAGAAGGGCTGGACAAAGATGAAGCCATCTTTCATGATCAAACAATGCAACGTGGGGTTAAATGGAAAAAGGGGGGAAAGGGAGTTAAAATTTGAGGGAACAATTAAAAAAAAGAACAGTTTGAAAAGCAAACATAACATTAGGAAGAAGAGAGGATTACAGAAGGGAGAATTAGAGAGGGGAACAAAAAGGGTGGTGAGAAAAAGGGGGAACGATAAAAAGGGAAAGAAGTTATAAGGGACAGAAACAGGAAATAAAGAAACAAGGGAAATGAACAAGGATCAAAGGTATTAGCCTATTTAAAAGACACAGATATAATGGTTAAAAAATAAGTTAAAAGAGAGGATTCCGAAAGGGTACAAAAGATAGTATAGTTATATTAGAAATAGTAATAAGCTAGAAAATAGGAAACATAGGTGATTAAAATGAAAGATAAAACTGGTATTGTTATGTAATGGAATGTTTGTTAACAATCAAATGAAATAAACAAAGGGAATTAAAAATGAAAGAAGGGGAAATAAAAGGAATGAAAATACCTTAATTATTTTTTAATGAATTATAAAATACAATTGAAATGAAATGTGAAAGATTTGTAATGAAATCAATATCAGTTGAAAGGGTGAGTTTGAATAGAATAATTATTTTATTATTTTTATATATCTTTTTTTTTAATTGTATTTTTAAGGGAAAGTATCAAGCGGAATTCAGTTAAGAGTTATATGATATATAATAGATATTAGAAGCTGAATGTTATAATTGTATAATGTATAAACTAAATGCTTAATGAGATTTGAAAAGATAAGTATAAGATATAAGGGTGACACACTCATTTTGGTAATTATAGGGGAAACCTTGCTTTTAATGCCTGGAAGGGGAGGGAATCTTTTTTTTTCTTTTCCCTTTCAGGAAGATGATCAAAAAAGAATGTATGAAATGGTAAACAGGACAGACAAAAGTATAAATGTAAAGATGAGGAGGATATAGAAATTTAGGAAAAGATATGTAATTGAATTAGAAAGGAATGAGACAATTATAATATAAGGCTGAGGAAATTAAGGGAAGGAAAAATTAATGAGAAATTGATAAAATAGTGATGAGATATGAAATTGAATACAACAGATGACTATGTAAATGAGATTATATCTGTATGGAGATGTAACCTGGAATCATGCTGTTCTCTAAAAAAAGATGTTCTACTTTTATTATATTTTGTGAAAACTCAAACAAAATTTTTGCAAAAAAAAAAGATCACCAGAAGTGATGCTGCTGCTTTATACTGTAAGAGGGGATTGCAATATAGGGGATTGATCCAAAGCACCAAAGGGCAGAAGAAGAAGTAATGGTGGAAGTTTTTTAAAGAGAAGTAAGGAGAAAATTTCTAACAGTGAGAACAATTAATGAATGGAATTAGCTTGCCTCCCTGAGTTCTGGATGCTCTGTCACTTGAGTTTTCAAAACAGACTGGACAACCATTTGACTGTAATAATATAATCAGGGAGTTGCACTTGAAGAGTTCTGAAGTCCCTTCCAGTTTATGTTCTATTATTATATTGACCAAATAACAAAAAATCCTAAGATTGTTAAAATAAAAGAGAACTTGAAACAGAATAAAGCCAGCAATAGAATAATACTAATGTAAAACTGGTAGCAGCAACATGAAGGACTTTAAAGAAAAATGGGTTTTCAGTTTCTATTAAAATGACTACAAATAGGTGCCAAACATGACTCTTTGGATGCCACCTATGTGAAACCCTACTAAGAATTCACTCAGAGCATAAATGGATGCTTCTCAAAATGAATAGCAAGTATAGATGTTCGTATTAAAGATATGTGGGAGATATAGCAAACGAGACAATTAACCCCAGAACATTTAACATTTTAATAGTTAACATCAGTACTTGAGCCAAGTCAGGAAATGAACTGGATAGCAGTACATATGGCAAAAATCAATACTATTATATTAGTCAAAATTAACAATCTTGCTAAAACTAGACTTACTGAAGTGTCTGGGTTGTTTTCCAATGAGCCACTTTAAAATAATCTGTAAGAGTTCAGTATAATTCAATATAATGCCTAATTCTTATAAACAATGAAAATTAGAAATGGTTCCATAAAATATCAAAAATATCTTCCTACTTTCATTGAACTGGTTACTGTTTGTAAGACTGAAAAGACCTTTCTGGCTGAAAAGTAATTCCAGCTTTTTATTTTTTTAAAAAAAATTGAATTATTTCTGTTCTCCTTCAAATAAATACCAGTAGTACTGTTCTGTCCCTAATTTACATACTCGAAATCCCCGCGCTTTGATTGGCTAAAGCGCGGGGATTTCTAATTGGCCAGGCGAGCCGCGCCGATTGGCCCGTTGAAAGTCTCCCGTGATTGGCTCACTCCAAGAGCGGGAGACTTGAAACACTGCCATTGGCCGCGGCCGCCGCGGCGAAAAGGATAAAAGCCGCGGGCTTTTTCCTTTTCGCCGGGTCGGTTCACAACTGTTAAATAAAGAGCTTGAAACGTAGTCACCGACTCCTGGCGTCTTTTGCGGACACGACACTGGCGACGAGGATGGGATCCCGACCCTGAACCGAACCCCGTGTCCAACAAGAGCCAGTTTCAGCACCGAAATGGCGAAAATCGCACCGCCCGCCCCCTTCAACCCCGCCACCGAGGACTGGGAATCGTTCTCAGACCGTTTCCGCATGTACCTCGAGTGCACCGGAATGAAAGACGCCCCGGGCCCGCTAAAACGCACCGTTTTCCTCACCCATTGCGGAACCGAAGTTTTCCAGATGGCCAAAGCATTGGCCAAGCCGGCCGACGCAACCGCCATGGACTGGGACGTCCTCGAACCTATCCTGCGGCGCCATTACGCCCCCGAGGTCCCCATCCTGATCCGGCGCAACGAATTTTACCGGCGGGACCAGAAACCGGGCGAAAAACTGAGCGATTTCGTCGCCGAGCTGCGGCGCCTAGGAGGACTCTGCGAATTTGAAGGTCTGAACAGCCTCCTAAGAGACCGATTCGTACTCGGCCTATGGGACCCTGCACTCCAGAGCCGGCTTATGGCTAAGGGCGACATCAGCCTAGCAGACGCCCTCACCGCAGCCGCAGCCGCAGAAGCAACCCGCACTTCCGCTGACAGCATGCGAAAATCAGACGCGAAGGGCGGAAACAACAACCCGGCAAGGTCGGCCGACCCAAAAAACGAATCAACCGCACACTACGGAGAATTCCAGTCTGCATCCAGCACGTCAGAAGACGAGGAGGACATACATCGCGTGCAGACGGGGCGCGGCGACCAACAGAACCGAAGAGGTCGTAGGTCGAGGACCAACTGTGCCGGTTGCGACGGCGACCACCCCAGATCAGAATGCCGATTTTTTGACTCTATCTGTCGGCATTGTGAAAAAAGGGGACACATCGCTCGGGTTTGCCGCCAAAAGAAAACTCGCAGTCCACCCAGATGGGACCAACACGATCGAAAAAAGGAAAGCCCCCCGCCCAGGACCAGAGATCGCCAATCGGACGGCCGGTGGGACCGAATCCAGCGACCCTCAAGAGGCGGCGACAGTCAGCGCAAGGAAGAAACCCACCAGACAGTTACCATCGGCCATGCCGACGGCGCCAGAAAGGTACACGTAGAAGTCTATATTGAGGGCCAACCATGCAAGATGGAGGTGGACTCCGGGTCCTACCTCTCCATGATTGCATGGCACGAGATAAAATGGCTAGTGCCCACCCTCCATAAGAGGAACATAAATGCCCAAAGACTTATTATAAAAGACTACCAGGGAAACCGCGTCCCGGTAGTGGGCACCAAGAACTTTAATGTGACTTATAAGGGCCGCACCGAACAACTCCCACTCACAATCGTCGATTGCGACCGCCCAAGCCTGCTGGGCCTACAATGGTTCGCCCCGCTCGACATCGCGCTAACGGGAGTCAACCACGTCGCCGATGAAGGCTGGGAACAGCGGCTAGCCCAGGAGTTCCGGGAGGTCTTCGACGGAAGCCTGGGCAAGTACCAGGGGCCCCTTATCTCATTTGACCTAGACCCTAGGGTTCCCCCCAAGCGACTAAAACCTAGGCGGGTACCATTCGCCCTAAAACCTAAGATTGACGAGCAGATTAACAAGCTCGTCGAACAGGGGGTGTTGCAGCCGATAGACCATGCCCGATGGGAGACCCCTATAGTGACCCCGGTCAAGCCAGACGGGTCCGTGAGAATTTGTGGGGACTATAAGGCCACCCTAAATGGCGCGTTGCAACAAAGCGCCTACCCCGTCCCAATCGTGCAACACCTACTGCACTCACTGGGAGGGGGCAGGGTCTTTGCCAAGCTCGATCTCGCCCAGGCATACCAACAGTTGCCGGTCGACGAAAAAACAGCGGAAGCCCAGACCATCGTTACCCATCGGGGGGCCTTCAAGTGCAACCGACTCCAGTTCGGAGTCAGCGTGGCACCAGGCATCTTTCAGAGCCTGATGGAACATTTGCTGCAGGGCATCAAGGGGGTGGTGCCCTATTTCGATGACGTATTAGTAGCGGCGCCAAACGAAGCCGAATTAGAAAACCGACTCAGAGAGGTCTTAACCAAATTTAAAGAAACGGGACTTAAAGTAAAAAGGGAGAAATGCCAACTGTGCACGGAGCGAGTGGAATTCTTGGGCTACCTTCTAGACCGGCACGGCATCCACCCCACAAGTAAAAAAGTAAAAGCTATCAAAGAAGCCCCCACCCCTAGGTCTAAGATGGAACTACAGGCTTTCTTGGGGTTGCTGAACTTTTATAATGTTTTCCTACCCCAAAAGGCGACGGCGGCGGAACCTTTGCATAGGCTCCTGGATAAGGCGGCAACCTGGACTTGGGGGAAACGGGAGCAAGCCGCCTTCCAAAAAACCAAAGACCTCCTCACCTCCGACGCCGTCCTGATCCAATTCAGCGAAACGTTGCCCCTGGCCGTCACTTGCGACGCATCACCTTTCGGCGTCGGCGCTGTCCTCAGCCATACCCTTCCGGACGGAAAAGAAGCACCCATCGCATTCTTTTCCAGGACCCTAACCAAGCCAGAGCGGAACTATAGCCAGCTGGACAAAGAAGCCTTGGCTATAGTTGCCGCCGTTAAGCGGTTCCACGAATACCTTTACGGCCGCCCTTTTATCATTGTGACAGACCATAAGCCGTTGCTGGGCATCCTTGCAGGAAATCGAGCCACCCCAAACATTTTGTCGCCCCGGATGACAAGGGGTCCGAGTTCCTGGCAGCCTACAGCTACGAACTAATACACAACCCGGGTAAGAAGATTTCGCACGCGGACGCTTTAAGCCGCTCACCGTTACCAGATTCCGACCCTGACCCAGCACCAACGACAAACACCCTGAACATTGAAAACCTGCCCAACCTGCCCATAACCGCGTCAGACATTGCCCGGGAGACTATTAAAGACAGGCGTCTGGCGCGGGTTTTGCATTGGGTGGAAAAAGGTTGGCCAGAAAGGGACAATGACGAATCCATTAAGACATTTAAAAACCGCCAAACCGAACTCTCGCTACTTAAGGGGTGTATCTTATGGGGTGACAGGGTGGTCATCCCGGACAGGCTGCAAAGGAGGGTCTTAGAATTGTTGCATGAGGGGCATCCTGGCATCGTCAGAACTAAAGCCCTGGCCAGAAGTTACGCTTGGTGGCCAGGGATGGACAAACAAATAGAGGCCTGGGTAGCTAGGTGCCAGCGATGCCAGGAGACTAGACCCAGCCCACCCGCAGCATCCATCCTAGAGTGGGAAACACCGAGGGGGCCCTGGTCCAGAATTCATTTGGACTTTGCCGGTCCCACAAATGGGCATACCTTTCTAATAACAGTTGACGCTTACTCCAACTGGTTGGAGGTAAGCGACATGAAATCTACCACCACGGAGGCCGTAATCAAAGAACTTTGCAAACTCTTTGCAACACACGGCCTCCCAGACGTCGTCGTTTCCGACAACGGGCCCCAGTTTACTTCCCTCGACTTCGAGAGATTCCTGGCGGAGAGGGGCATCCGCCACGCATTAACAGCACCGGCGCATCCGGCGGCGAACGGTAGGGCGGAACGGATGGTACAATTTACCAAAAAAACCATCCGGAAAATGGACCACGGGGAGATCCAAGACAAAATTAACAGACTCCTCTTTATACAACACATCACCCGAACACCACTACCAACAAAAGCCCAGCCGAGTTACTAATGGGTAGGAAGCTGAGGTCCCCACTCGACAGGTTACACCCAACATATAACCCGGAGCGGCCCCCAGACTCAAGTTCAAAATACCGAACATTCGCACCCGGAGACCTCGTGTATGCGAAAAACCTGACAGGGGACCCTCTATGGATCCCAGCCGTCATCACCCAAATCACATGCCCGTGCTCATACCGGCTCCAAACCACAGATGGGCGAGCCTGGAAACGACACATTGACCAACTCAGGTCACGGTCGGCAACAGAATCCACCCCCCAAGAAACGAACCAAGGGGGGAGGGAATACCCGAATAAACAAACGCAAGAAAAAATAAACCAGCAGTACTTACCGGAACGCAGCCATCGCGATCCCCCACCGGAGAAGAAACACCAAGCCAGCTCGACCGACTCGGAAAGACCAAGCGGGAGCGGCGAGACCCGTGGCTCAACCAACCCGAAAGGCCCAGGTGGGAGCCACGGAGAAAGAACCGGCCCGATCATCCAACCAGTTCGCACAGAAGAAGGAGCGGCCAAAAACTCGACTGCTCCGGTCGAAATCCAGCTTGCAACTGAGTTGCGCAGGTCAAGTAGGACTAGACGGAGCCCCGCCTACCTACGTGACTACGCAACGTAAAGACTGTACCAAGAGGGGAGGGGTGTTTTGTCCCTAATTTACATACTCGAAATCCCCGCGCTTTGATTGGCTAAAGCGCGGGGATTTCTAATTGGCCAGGCGAGCCGCGCCGATTGGCCCGTTGAAAGTCTCCCGTGATTGGCTCGCTCCAAGAGCGGGAGACTTGAAATGCTGCCATTGGCCGCGGCCGCCACGGCGAAAAGGATAAAAGCCGCGGGCTTTTTCCTTTTCGCCGGTTCGGTTCACAACTGTTAAATAAAGAGCTTGAAACGTAGTCACCGACTCCTGGCGTCTTTTGCGGACACGACAAGTACTATCAGAATATTTATAATTGACAAATGGGCTGCTGGAACAAACCATGGATGAGACAAGAGAACCTGTAAACGATGGAATGCTACTAAAGTAGCAGACCAAATGAGAGAGGATATATGAAACATATGAGAGAAGAACAACAGGGCATGCAGCCAACAGCTGAAGCTGGAACATCACTACAACCCCCTCCATTACAGAATCACAGAAGCTGGAGAAGTACCAAGGCCTGAAGAAGGAACTAGAGAGGATGTGGAAAGTAAAAGCCAATGTGGTCCCAGTGTAATAGAAATGCTTGGGGCTGTGACTCCTTAATTCGGAGAATGGCTTCAACAGAACCCAGGAACAACATCGAAGCTCTCTGTCCAGAAAAGTTTAGTGTTAGGAATTGCTAATTTTTGTAATCTGATTTTTTTTACCAGAATCAGCTATGTAGGAGGACTTACCTGTACTTCATCAGATAAAATGCTAACCAGATATGCCTTATCATGAATACAATTCCACAAGGCATTAGTCCAGTTTGTGTTTTCAGCTGAAAAGTAATAACAGTATTTCCCTTGACGCTTCCAACGGTAGGGGCATGAAGAAACAATTGTGATGTTTCCTTGGCTGCAGGTGGATTCTACAAGTAAATATGTTAGAAGCTTCTATTAGTCTGCAATTGTGTTTAGAAATGGCTGAAGTCACATAGGCATATGAAATTAACAGTTTAAGTGAGCAGAGCACACTGAATACTGTGCAAAAGTCTTAGGCCACTACCCATTTTGTTGTTTTAGAAAAGTTTTAATGACCATCCATTATTATTTTTTGGTCTTGAATACCACATGTTTAACATCTCATTTGTTTGTTGATTTCCCTTTAAGAGTGGCTGATGCAAAAGTATGCTTTTATGTTTGTCAAATTCTGTGATCTTTGATAGTTTGACTGGAACGATGTAATTGAAAGTTGGTCTTATTGGCAAGCTTCCAATGAGTACATCATGTGTCTATACTGAATGTAATGCTCAAGCATGTGTTGCACAAAGCTGGTGTAACTGAACTTTTTGCACAGCAGTCATTTTGGCATGAAATCATAGGACACATACTCGTGTTAGCAATAACAGTACTTAGGGTTCCATTCCATTTAAGTGTATGGGAGCCAGATGAATGCTGTTGCTCAAGTATAAGGGAGGTCACATTAAATACTTGCCACTGTAGTCTATGGAAGCTGTTTTTTCTGCTTTTTCCTGTTTTTAAATACTGTATACAAATCCTCTGCATTTTCTGGTTGTATTCTAATAAATACATCAACTTTGAAATACATCATGGACAGCATCATATGAAAGATTGTTATCTGAAAGAACACCCCCCCCAAAAAAAGAATCTACAAATAATGTATGAAAAGAGTAATGCTAACTAACTCTGCTCTCCATATTCCCAAAGGCCTTCTAGGCACCTTCACTTCTTCTAAGTTCCTCTAAGTTGAAATTAATGCTTACCTGATAGTTTTCAGATATTCAGAGCAGAACCTGGACAGAATTCTTTCCAAATACAATGTTAAACAGTAAGGGAAACTTTTGGCTGAAAATATGTTTGTTATATGCATTTTCCTTGCTTTCCTGATCATTTCTGATATTCACATTTTCCAACCAGGTTGATTCCACTTCCCATTTAGAAGAATTCAGATCTAGAACTTTTTTTTAGAAGTGTCTTACCTAAAATTTCCTCAGTTTCAGTGAACCTATTACTTGAGTATTGTTCAGTCATCAACTGTGTTGTTTTAACATAATCCAGGTCTTCCATCACTAAAAGAGAAATCAAAATGCTGACAGAGATGTCCTGAAAATAGGTCATCTATTGCCCAGGTGAATAACATGGTGCTCACAAATTCCCGAGTTGCCTCCAACTCTGGGCTAAACAAAGGCAGATTAAAATCCCCCAACATAAACCTGGGAAACTGCAAAATATAATCACCAAAATCAAGCACCTCTAGTAGGAAGGATGCTCTGTAGCAGACAGTTTGATATACAAGTAGTGATTCCATCTGATCTCTATGGCCCAACTTCCCAAACAGAGTTCCAAATTCAGTTATCTGTGAAATAGAGACCTGGAAGCCTCCACACTCTCCTGGATGACAGTGGTCATGCCGCTATTTCTATCCCAGAGTCTTGGCTGATGTTATGCCAGAAAAGTGGACCACATTTCTGAGAGGGCAGCTCCCTTCTGCATCCAGCCAGATCTCAGTGATATATGCCAAATTCACACTGTAATCCATGATTATATTGTATCATGCATAATGATAGCCTTACTACAGACCGACCTGACATTCAACAGAAGCCTGTGAAACCAGTGACCACTAAAGCTATGAAGATCAAGCCTCAAGTACAGAATATATGTGGTCTTTAGCAGTTGGGGTCTATTAGCAATTTCACCCTAAAATTGTTATCTAGTTTGATTATTGGTCTCCTTTACAAGATAATTAAAGATGTAAATATTAAAAAGGCACAGTGATCTTTCATTCTTTGAGTAGTTTAGGTTTTGGTTCTGTAGTTTCTCTAAAATTACTAAGTCTGATGAAGAAAGATGAGACAAAATATGGAATAATATCAATTATATTTTGCAGGCAACCTTTTATTATGATGACCATCCAAATTTATGGTCCAAACACAGATGCAACAGAGGAAGTTGACCAGTTTTCTGGTCAAATTCAATTTGAAATTGACAAGATGTACTGCTTATGATTCACACTGGAATGCCAGATATGGAAATACTAAGGCGAAAATTGTATTGAATTGTATGATCTGGGAAACAAATGAAGGAAGAGAGCCACTTATCCATGTTTGTCAGTCCAATGCTTTTTTCAATGCTAACACAGTTTTATTATAACTGAAATAATGAAATGATTCATGGATATCACCAGATGGAAAACTCAGAAATCAAATTGACTATAAATAAAATAAAATAAAGTAGAAGAGCTTCATTATAACAACAAATATGTGGCTAGGCACTCCTGGAAACAGATCATGAACTTCTCTTGAGCAAGTTCCAATTCAGATTAAAGCAGAAGAATAAAGCCAATCAATTTTCCCTACATGATCTGAAGCATATTCCCATCATTTTCTAAGTGATCATCAGGAATCACTTTGAAAACCTAAATCTAATTAATATGAAAGCAGAGTAAGTATGGAATGAAGTCAAAGATGTTGTTAAGGATGTACATAAAAAGAGACTGCCAAAGGTCACAAAACAAAATAAACTAAATGTCAGAAGAAACAATAAAATTGCCAAGAAAAAAAGAGAAACGAACCCCAAGAACTGCAAAAATCTCAGTAGTGATCAATAAAGTCACCAAAGGTATAGAAAGACATGAGAAAATAAGCAAACTCATCCAAAAAAATCTACACATTCAAAAAGAGGTTATGATTTTAAATTGGTATGTTAAAGAATATCATTGGACACAGAGTAACTCATTTACAGTTCAAACAAAGAAGGAAGGATTATACTGTAAAGTAGATATGTCAAGATCCAAAATACTTTAGATTAGAAGATATTTCCTTCTTTAAAAAAAACTTCTAGCACTAGAAGATGAAGGTAGATCAGTGGTTATGCTTGATTACGTACACAGGCAGCAACTAGAGGCAGAACCATAGCAGAAAGAAGTTGAATATACTTATAGATTGAGAGTGACTTAGCAGTTCGGGGCCTGCAGAATATGAGATCTTTTAGCACCTTTATATTAAAAAGTGCCATCTATTTTTTGTGCCATTTGCAAGATAAAGACATAAAGTATAAATATTTAAAGGCATAGTCTTACTTTTTTTAAACTTCTCTGAGTTGTTTAGGTTCAAGTTCTCTATCTTCTCTGAAATTTCTGCGTCTGAAGAAGAAAATGAGATGAAATGTGGAAATTTTGTTTTTACTGCAATTCAATCTTTGTTTTGAAATTGTACAGCATTAAAATTATCCTTGTAGAAGTTAAGCTAAGTCACACATTCCTATGTAAAACCACAGTCCCTTTTGAGAGCTGCAGACAGGTGCTACATTCATAGCCTTATATGCACTGAACCACCATTTTGAATCAGAAACTAAAGCTCGTCCCAATTTTATTTAATACTAATGAAATTTAATCAAAATTATATAAAACTGATAATAAGTACAACAGATTTGTTTGAGAACTTAAAAATTGGAAGATCATTTCAGTATTGAACTTGATTACGTTCTATTAAAATCTTTGTTGTTCAAAGTTCCTTTTAAATCTTTTTCAACAACTCATCAAATTTTGACCATTAGATAATGCATTCCACAAAGATTTACATTGCATAAGCTCTACTTTTTCTACATTGTATTGCTAGGTATATTATAACCTTTGGTTGTAATGTTGGTTGTTCAATTTTTGAGACCTCTCTAATTCCTCATGGCCCATTAACCAGAACTGTCTGTGAGTAATTGAATTCTTGTAAGCTTGTTTTTATGTCATCTGTAATAATTTTCAACCACCTTGTCTGCTGTTAATATTTTTTCTATTCAATTTTTCTAAGCCTTGAGGTCTCCACCAATTACTTAAGCCATGCACATCCAAATTAGGTTGTAGAATTTCCAATGAGCACTCTGATTTTATGTCATCTAATATTAAATGAGTTGGGTTTTTTTTTTGTGATACAAAGTATTGTCAGCAATTTTCTCCATCCCCATAGTTGAAAGGCAGTTACTTTTCTTTGTTCAGCCTTTATGGAGGTACAGCTTTCAGAACCGTAAGTTCACCTGGAAAATCAAGGTCTTGAGAATATGAACCTTATTTATCAGTGTGGCATCTCTGTCCTTTAAAACTGTGTCTAATTCTCTCATAATCTTTCTCTTACCTAACAGATCTCTCTCTCTCCCAGGCTATAATTGCCATCATTATCAATTTTTCAGTGTAGGAAGATAAAATCTGTTAACTACCACAATTTCTTCTCCAAACTATTTGCACTGGATTTTTGTATTGAGAAGTAGACTGGCTTTAGCATTTATTCCACCTTTATCCAAAGATACCTTAAGGTTTTCCTGCTTCTAATAATCATTCCTAAACTAAATTGTTATAATTTAATATAATGCCCCCTATTCTGTTCTGAATAAACACTTTATTGTTATTTATTAGTCATCACACAAATTCCTCAGTAGCCAGATGAAGGGGCTTAATATACTCGGGTTTTAAGGACTAGCAACAATTGTTTATAGTCTGCACAGTTAAAAAAAACCTCTGCTTAATTAATATGGCAAAAATTCGACACCTTTCCCCCTTCTCAATTCTACTATGCTGCCTCATAGTCAGGGAAGGGGAAGTGTTCTTCTTGAAGGCAAAAATAAAGAATACTGGGAGTGTATGTACTATACCTATATACTGAGTGTTATGCAAGCATATATAGCATGTAGGTATATGTGAAGACCCTGCAGGGTCACCCTGGTATCCAGTAAAACATCCAGATGTCCAATTAAACTGAGCAGGCCATCTTGGGTAGGAGCAATATTGGAAATTGTGAGAGAAAGATAATCACTTTAATAATAAGAAAAAGATATTTTATACTCTGCAGGAGATGTCAGCAGTAAACCACTCCTATACCTAACAAAAAAAAAACCGATAGACAATGTAAACATAATAGTCTTCCCAAATGATGAGCTGATTGAGAATTCTGGGGAGAAAATGGCCGATATTAAGTGACTGGAATGGATGGAATCAGAGGTGGTATTCAGCAGGTTCTGAGCAGTTCTGGAGAACCGGTAGCAGAAATTTTGAGTAGTTCGGAGAACCAATAAATACCACCTCTGACTGGAGATTTTACAGTATCCTTCCCTTGCCATGCCTATCAAGCCATGCCCACAGAACCAGTTGTAAAAATATTTGAATCCCACCACTGGATGGAATACTTCTTACTTCTTAGAGCATTTTTGCCAGTCGGAAGTATTTGTTTTTTTCTTCAGTTGAAGAACAATGAACCATTTTGAAAATCTATATTTTTAGTCAAATATTTTAAAAACAATTGAGAGTTAAAGCTGGGGAATGAGCAGGTTAAGTCAAGAATCAGTCATTAGCGGCAGTTTTAAGGAACAAACCTGGTTAAGAAACCACCTGACTGCCTGGGTATAAACATTTTATATCTCTTCTTATTGAGGAGATCTGAAGGTCAGTGCATACATAAGCTAAAATGTACATTTATGGTAGCTCCCTGTTCAAGGAATTCTTTAATGTTACAAGTTCTCAGTTCTCATCCTTGGAATTCCTGACAATACAATTGATACCGGGAATCACTTACATTTCTCCAGGACCAAGAAAAAGAGAGTAATCCATGTTGCAAAACCTATGGCTACTAGGACATAAAGAATGGGTATATGAAGCTTTCTAGAGTTATTCTCTTTTGCAGGTTTACAGATGGAAGGAGCTGTAGAAGAGAAGATTAATGATAAGGTTTAGTGTACACCAATTAATTTTGTGGAGCACAAAGATGCAAATTTTTGTAGACAAGCTTGTACTCCTAAAATGAGACATGTTTCTTGAACTAAATAAATGGTTGACTTTGCTAAGTAGAAGCAAAAGTTTTTTTAAAATATTTTACATTTGAAACTGACTCATAAAGGTATAAAGGCAAAGTAGGCATTGCTTTAAAAACCTACTTCCATCATGTGTGAGTGATGGGCTCTGTTTCTCTCTATAGCTATTTGAGAATGCAATTCACTGTCTTTCTTCCTAACCAACGATACAATCCTGTTATTATGAGAAGAAAATAAGGCCAGTTACCACAATGCAGTACTTTAAGCTCTTAGGCAAACATTGGAAGTATAACAAATAAATAAGGCAGACAAACTTATAAACAAACCACTATAAAGTTCTACTCTTAACAATCTTGTCAGCAATGAGCTTTTGTCTTTTTTTTTTATTAAAAAAAAGACAGGCAAATAGGAGCTTGGAGGAGTAAATTTCTTTTAAGTACTATTGCAGTACTGTAATTAATCCATCTACAAACATTCCTCCTTTTTACTAGATTTAAAAATTAAAACTGCTTTGACCCCAGCCATACTACAAAAGAAACCTATCAGATTTTCAGAAAGGCATGAAACTGTACATTTAGGTAGAGCAGCGCAAAACTATAGAAGCTACAGTAGTATTTGTCTGATTTTTATACAGGTGCTAGTTAAAAGAAAAAGAGATAAAGATCCTTGGAATTTTAAATAATCATGAAAATTCTGGAAGATGGTAACATGGATTAAAATTCCTTTTCTGAAAAATGGTAGTTGTTACAAGCCTCAGTCCCCCTCCAATTTACTTTTCTCTTCAAATCAGAAGTGTTATACAGGCCTAAAAAGAATTGTTATCAGTAGCTATTTAGGTATGATGTCTAAATCATTCTAGAAACTCTACAAAAAGTATTTCACCTCTAAAGCTTACTAAGTAAAATCCTCCTTTCTTTAGCAAATATTACTATGGCTTGCACTAAAAGAGACAATACCTTCTTTCTTTTCCATTCCTTTTACTGGGAAAGATATTATTACAGCACTACCATCATCATAATCATCATCCAAATGATTGGGTGAAACTAAACAGGAAAAAAAGTTGATTAACTCTTAATCTTTCTAACTAAAAACAATTCACAGCCAATCCAATATGATTTCATTGACGGTAAATGTATTAGAAAACCTGAATCACCTTTAATTCAGTTTTTTGTTATTTTAATAAGCAAGCTCTATGGAAATTTGCAATCTATTTTTATTTAGTTGAAAAGACGTATTAGTGATGGATACTTGTTTCATTGCTTCATGTTATTTTCATCTCATTGGCAATACGGCTACTTTGGGAATGCAAACTGTTGTGTCACCTCAATGCTGTCTCCTCCTTGGCAACCTAGAAACTTCCTGTTTTATTTATTTATTTTTATTTATTTTATTTTGTCAAGCGATTATTAGATAACAGGTATAAGTATAAACATGGTTATGAATACATGAAATGGATACGAATAAGAAAAAAAAGAAGCAATAGGACAAGGATGGTAGGCACATTGGTGCGCTTATGCACACCCCCTACAGACCTCTTAGGAAAGGGTGAGGTCAATAGTAGACAGTCTAAGTTTTTGGGGTTTGGGGAAGAAAAAGTATTTTCCCTTTAAGAATCCAAAAGAATACAGTGAATTTTGTTTATATAAATGTGATAGTTTATAAAAATTATTCAGTGCAAATTGAAATACATAGTATTTCAACATCAAGGAAGATAAAGCAGTAATGGTTAAATTTATTGTTTTATTCAAAGAGGATAATATATTTATGTTTTTGGGAGGGGATATCACTTCTGGATTTTGTGCTTGTGATGAAAAAAAAAACTTTTGACTTTGGTTTGCTGTTATAGAAATGGCTAGTTATATACAAATGTGCAAAAGTAAAAAGTTGAGGTTGTAATGATGTTATCTTGTACTGTGCTAAAAAGAGTAGAAGTCAACACCTTTGTCTTTCTTCCCTTGAACCTCATATTTTCCCCCTTTTTTGTCCCCTTTTTTCCCTATTTTTCTTTTTCTTTGAATTTTATACATTGATAAAACAATAAAAGTTATAGACAATTTAAAGGGTTTGCATTCTCCTGAGACTAGCTGCCAAAGTCATGGTAGCTTGGATGGAGAATGGATTAAAATTGGTCTGTTAATCAGGAGGAAGGGGAAATAAAAGTTGAACTAATTAGCATATTCTCTAAGAATGGAGAAGTCAAACAATCATATTAACTTACCTTCTGGGGGAACAGGAAGTGGTGTCAATGCTTCAGCAGACATATAAATCCCTATTAACATAAAGGAAAAAAAATCATATTTAATATTTGGTATTCCCTGGAGTATGTGTCATGTATGTGTCACAATCAGTACAATCAATGTATATGTATGTCTGTGTAACTGTGTGTGCTCATGCATGATTGTGGTTAAAATATTGAATAGAGAGCAAGTATATTTTGTTATAGGACATATATCCTTTTCATATATAATCATGCACTTAGCCACCATAAATCTTTCTATTTAAGATGTAACCTTAGGTGGATTTACTAGAGAATATATCCCATTCACATAGCAGCATTTACTCAGAACTGTTTTGGAACAGAACAACAGAGAAATACTACTAATAAAATAAACATGTAGAAATTCCATTTTTAAATGATCTGTACGAAATAAAGTATATGCCAAAAAATTCAGATGATTTATCAGAAATAATAATTATAATTATTATAATCTCCCAGAGAGGCAGTATCTTGATGTGATTGTGGATCTTGTGTGCTCTGAGGAAAATGAGAGCTATGCCTGAAGTTCAACCATACTAGACAGGTATTATCAGAAGAGCCTGACAAAGCGTGCCTCTCTCATAAACAATATGGTGAGACATAATTTAAAGAAACCCATATTGGATTGGTCATCACCTGGGTCAACAAGGACCACATTAAGTGTTGGAGTTCCTGAACTGCTGGTGACAAATAGGCTAAGCAATTAGGCCAGAGGTGGAATTCATCAGGTTCTCACCAGTTCTAGAGAACTGGTAGCAGAAATTTTGAGTAGTTCAGAGAACCGACAGCAGAAATTTTGAGTAATTCAGAATCCCACCTCTGACTGGCCCCACCAACCCCATCTATTCTCTGCCTCCCAAGTCCCAGGTGATTGGCTGGGTCTTGTTTTGTTGCACTGCACAGGAGAATGGAGCTGAAAAGCAGGTTAGTGGGATGGGGATTTTGCAGTATCCTTCCCCTGCCAAGGCCACCAACCAATGCCTACCAAGCCATGCCATGCCCACCAAGCCACGCTCACAGAACTGGTAGTAAAAAAAAATTGAATCCCACCACTGAATTAGGCCTAGCAGCTGTAGGACAACTGGGTGAAAAAATGTTTACCCATTGCAAATATACAAATAATTGAAAACAAAGAAATAATAATATGTTATTAGAAATCAATATCAATGAGAAGATTGTTAAATACTTGGACATGGGTCGGAGTAAATGGAGACAGTCTCTGAATAGTGACTTTCAGCTCTTTATTAGCATAGTGACTTCTCAAACAACAACAGTGAACTCTGCCTTATATAGGCAACCCTTGAAAGAATTGTCCAATAGTGAGCTATGAACGCTAACTCTTTTAACCGATAAGAATCCTCTGTTAAGGGCCAATCAGATTCCTCAGAACTAACCAATCCAATCTGGCCGCCTAACAGCCAATCAGAAGTGCAGGGCCAGAACCCTGCACTTTACCTCAAGCTCATACTTTATTAAATATGGTACATACACAACACCCCTTCCCCCTGGCTTCTTAATTACGGTGTAGTTATATAGTCCTTTAAATAGGACGGTTGTCTTTTAAGTCTTTCGGATTTTCGTTGGACTGGTTGGTTGCAATCCTGTTGAGGTAGATTGTTGTTTGGCAGTGGATCTGCTATTTGCTCAGGTGCAATTTCTTGCGGGGCAAATGATTCTCCTTCCTGCTCAATTTCCTGAGTTCGTCGCTCCCTTCAAGCAGGTTCCCTGGAACGTCATCTTCTGCTGTACCTCCCCCCCTCTCGGTTTGGTCATGGGGGAGTTGTTGACTGGCCGTTGTGAGTCGTGACCGTAATTGGTCAATATGCCGTTTCCACAGTCTATTGTCACAGCATTTCACTACGTAGGATTTGGGGCCGGTCACTCGTACTACTGTTGCCTCTATCCATAATGGATCGCCCGATAAGTTTCGTGCGTAAACGAGGTCTCCTACCTGGAAGGTGCGACAGCGGCCACTGGATCCTATAGGCTTTTCCAGTTCGTAAGCAGGGTGCAACCGGTCGAGGTGGGAGCGGAGTCTTCGTCCCATCAGTAGTTCGGCGGGAGTTCTGCCGGTGACGCTATGTGGAGTTATGTGTTGCAAAAAGAGAATTTGGTTGACCTTGTCATCGATATTGTCATAGTCCACTTTTTGCAAAGTCTTTTTAACAAATTGGACCATGCGTTCCGCTCGGCCATTGGTCGCAGGGTGCACGGGCGAGGTGAGCGCATGGCAGATGCCGCAGTCAGCAAGGTACTGCTCGAACATTAGTGCTGTAAACTGTGGCCCGTTATCGGACACCAGGATGTCCGTGGGTTGCAAAGAGTCTGTTTAGGATCTTGATCACTGCCTCGGAAGTTGTGGCCGTCATATGATGAATTTCTAACCAATTGGAGTATGCGTCGACTGTCAGCAGGAAGGTATGGCCCTTGGTTGGCCCCGCGAAATCCAGGTGGATTCTGGACCAGGGTCCACATGGCGTCTCCCATTCAGTTGGCATGGCTTTTGGTGGGGCGTTGCTGACTTGTTGGCAATTGGCACATGCTTTGACCCACTGCTCGATTTGCCGGTCCATGCCCGACCACTATGCGTAGCTTCGTGCAAGCGCTTTCATCCACATGATGCCGGGGTGGCCCTCGTGCAGAACTCATAGCAGCGTCTTCCGGAGTCGTTCTGGGACAACGACTCTATCGCCCCAGATGATACAGCCTTTTTGGGAAAAAAATTCAGTCCGTCGAGATTTAAATGGTGCGAAGTCATCTGGTACTTGGTCCAATGGCCATCCACATTCTACCCAGCCTAGGACTCGAGCTAGGGTGTGGTCTTGTTTGGTTTCTCTCGCAATGTCTCGGGCGGTCATAGGCGGCGAGTTGAGTGTTTCGATCTGCAACGTAGTTGCCGCTGGTGCCGGATCGTCGAGAGTCTCTGGAAGCGGTGTTTGGCTTAATGCGTTGGCGTGGGGAATGGCTTTCCCCGGGCGATATTGCAGGCGATAATTATAAGCAGCTAGGAATTCTGACCATCAGGTCATTCTAGGGGATAATAAGTAGGGGGTTGGCTTGTCCCCGGCTATTATCCCTAACAACGGTTTGTGGTCAGTTATAATGGTAAATGTCCTTCCATACACATATTCATGAAATTTCTTTACAGCTGAAACGATTGCGAGAGCTTCTTTATCAATTTGTCCATAGTTCCGCTCTGCTTGTGAAAGAGTCTTCGAAAAGTATGCAACAGGGGCTTCGTTCCCATTAGGCAGTACATGGCTCAAAATGGCGCCCACCCCGAAAGGCGATGCATCACAGGTTATAACTAACGGCAAAGTCTCGTTATACTGCATAAGTACAGAGTCAGATATGAGCAGTTTTTTAACATTCCGGAATGCTTGCTCTTCCCGGTAACCCCATATCCACAATGCTTTCTTATCTAATAATCGGTGTAACGGTTCAGCGACAGTTGCTTTGTGCAGTAAAAACACATTATAGAAATTAATGAGTCCTAAGAACGCCTGGAGATCGGCCTTGTTGCGTGGTCTGGGAGCGTTTTTGATCACTTTTAATTTACTCTCGGTAGGATGAATGCCCTGGCTATCAATTCGGTATCCTAGAAACTCAACATTGTCAGTATATAAGTGACATTTATTTTTTTTCACCTGAAGTCCAGCCTCTTGGAATTTTTTAAGAACGCATTTCAAACGATCCTGCAAGATTTTTTTGGTAGGGGCTGCAATTAGTACATCATCAAAATAAGGAACCACGCCCTTGATTCCCTGTAATAACCTTTCCATGAGGCTCTGGAAGATCCCCGGGGCTACACTAACTCCAAATTGCAATCGGGTACATTTAAAGGCACCTCTGTGCGTTACAATTGTTTGGGCTTGGGCCGTTTTTTCATCCACTGGTAGTTGTTGATAAGCTTGAGCTAAATCTAATTTAGTGAAAACCTTTCCGCCCCCCAAGGAATGGAGGAGGTGCTGCATCACCGGAACTGGATACGCATTCTGCTGTAGGGCGTGGTTTAAAGTGGCCCGGTAGTCCCCACAAATTCGAATTGACCCGTCTGGCTTAATGGGTGTTACAATAGGGGTTTCCCATGGAGATTGATCGATGGGCTTCAACACCCCTTGAGCAATTAGTTTGTTGAGTTGTTCGTTGATCTTTGCTTTAAGAGCGAATGGAACTCAACGGGGTTTCAAGCGAATGGGGGCTACCTTTTGATCTAGACTAAATGAGATTGGGGTCCCCTTATACTCGCCTAAGCTGTCCGCGAAGACGTTGCTGAACTCAGAGATAAGGTCTTCCTCCCACTCACAACCACCGACTCGGTTCACGCCAGCCACTTCAATGCCGAGTGGCGCGAACCACTGGAGGCCCAATAGACTAGGCCTATCTCTATTGATGATCGTTAGAGGTAAGTACGCTGTATGCTTCTTGAAGGAGACTCGGACTCGGCAGGACCCGACAACGGGGATTCGATTTCCTTGGTAGTCCTTGAGGATGAGGCGTTGAAATTGGAGGTCTTGGCGTTGAATTGTGGGGATGAGCTGCTTGAGTGTCTTCCAAAACACCATCGAGAGGGACGATCCCGAGTCGACCTCCATGTGGCAAGGCTGGTTCTCGATGGCTACCGTGACTTGGATTTTCTTAGTGTCCAAAACTGAGGCGTGACCTATAGTGATAGTATGGTGAGCCTCTTCTTTTTGCAAAGCTCGATTTCTGTAGGAGTGGTTTACTGGCTCTCTCCTTACAGGACGGTTTCCTGTTGATTGGCGATAGTTGGCCCCTTTTGAGGCCTGGCTGGGTCCTGGAAAGCTGCGGTAGACCCGGCCGATGTGGCCTCGTTTCCCGCACTCATGGCAGAGTGCGACGCGGAATTTTCATTCGGCCCTGGCATGGTTTGCTCCACAGCCAGCGCAAGGGCATAAGGGCTTTGGGTGAGGGTCCCGGTCAGACCGCAGTCGATGGACCCCTTCTTCGTCACTGTCTGACGATGAAGAGAGATCCTCGTGGTGCGTTGTCGAGAGCTGCCCTTCTGAGTTGGGTAAGATTTTGCTGGTCGGTGGTGTTACCGGAGTGCGGCTTCGCCGTAGTTGTGCAGCCGACTTTTTAGTTGCCTCCGCAGCCATGGCTTTGGTGATGGCATCAGCAAGGCTGATGTCGCCTTTCGCCATCAGCTTGCTTTGCACGCCTAGTGCATCTAATCCCAGAATTACTTGATTTCTTAGTGCCTCTTCTAAATCTGCGAACCCGCAGAGACCCCCTAAATTTCGGAGGTCCACCACGAAATCGGCCACGCTCTCCCCTTTTTGTTGGTTTCTCTGATAAAACTCGTGGCGTCTCACGAGTGTAGGCACGGTTGGCGCGTAATGGTCTCTCAGGATGGGTTCGAGGTCGTCCCAGCTCATGGCTTTCACTTCTCGAGGTTTGGCAAGTGCTTTAGCCATCTTAAATACAGCTGGGCCGCAATGCGTCAGGAACAGTGCCCGCTTCTTTGCTGGTGTGGCGTCCTTCAAGTTATTCGTCTCGAGAAACATTTGGAAGCGATCCATGTAGGATTCCCAATCCTCTTGGTTCGGATCGAACGGAGCGGGTGGTATGATGCTGCCGGACATGGTTCCGTTGTTGGCATCATCTATCACGTGCTCGGTATTGCTTCCTGACTTCTTCGGTTCAGATGTCTCCACATCCCACCTTCGTCGCCAGTGTTGAGTACTTGGACATGGGTCGAAGTAAATGGAGACAGCCTCTGAATAGTGACTTTCAGCTCTTTATTAGCATAGTGACTTCTCAAACAACAACAGTGAACTCTGCCTTATATAGGCAACCCTTGTAAGAATTGTCCAATAGTGAGCTATGAACGCTAGCTCTTTTAACCAATAAGAATCCTCTGTTAAGGGCCATCGGATTCCTCAGAACTAACCAATCCGATCTGGCCGCCTAACAGCCAATCAGAAGTGCAGGGCCAGAACCCTGCACTTTACCTCAAGCTCATACTTTATTAACTATGGTACATACACAACAAAGATAATATCTGAAAAGAATATGCCACTTTTGGAAAGAATAAGATCCAGAATTAAAAGTAAGAAATTGGAAAGAACAGAACAGAGGCTAGTAGATCAATGATGTTTATAATATAAAATAAAGGATTCACAGAACCAAAATTGCAAAGAACAGCAAAGATCTACCCAGGGCAACGAAATTAAAGCCTTGTCAGAAGTAGCTCAGGCTATAGAGACAAACTGGGTCCTTGATGGTAGAAGCTACTTTCATTGCCAAACAAGATACCCTCTGCCTTCTCAGAAACAACGAACTCCTCTAACTAAAAAACAAGAGAAACTGAAACAAAGAATAACTGAACATCTTAAACAATAGAAAAACAACAGAATAAGATTGGTTTTCCGGTTTCGCATGGCTTCGGGGCAGCAGGAATTCACGACTGCTCGCGATTCCTGCTGTGCTAGCCGCCGAGGTACCCCCAATCCAGATGGGTCAGGGGGATATGGCTGCCCTGTAGGGACAGCCGAAGAGAGAGGGGAGCCGGACAGGGGGTTGGGGGTGTCGCAGACCCCCTCCTCATCCTGGAAAACCCCTTTTTCCCAAGGCGGTGGAGCGGCGGTCAGCAATGGCTGCCACGAAGAAGCCAGAAACCGGGTAAGATTGCGCTGGAGGAAGTAAGAAGAGTGAAAGTGCTGTCTGAGCCGGGTCAAGTAACATCTTTCAAATTTGTTGGAACTGAGCTGTTTGAATTGCTGAAGGATACATTGTATCCCTAAGAAGATCGAAAGCGGCTGAAGCTGTTAAAGGGAACTTTTTTTTCCTTCACTCTCCCACCCCATGGAAACAGCAGATATGTTTGGACATATTGGACATTGAAAGTGAATTATTCTGAAAGTTGGAGCTAAGGGACAAAAGGGTTCCTGGACATTGAAAAACTTAAGAAATTGGAAAACCCTTATTAGAGGTATGGATTTCTGATTATTTAAAATTGATGTTGCAAGTGGGAAGGGAGAGGAAAAAAATTGGAGCAGAAGCTGAAAAAGGAGGAGATTGCCTAGAATCCCAAAGAAAGGTATATGGTAATTGGACCTCTTTGATTAAACATTAACCCCAGAAAGAGAAAGAGAAGAAGGAAGAAAAGTATTAATTTTTGGAATTTTTTTTAAATTATTTTTGATTAAAAATATTTGTAGTTGTTTTGGGAAAAATTTCTCTTTTCATGATGGCATCGCTTGTGGATGAACTAAAGACTGAATATCAAAAATATAAAAAGGAAGATACTTTGGGCACTTTGTTTCAATTTTTAGAAATGGCGTTATGTACTTATGAAAAGTTGACTACGCAGCAGAAGGAATGGGACAAAGAAAAAGAGGAAGAAGAAGCCATCTTTGATGAACAATGGGTTTTTTCCGGGGAGGAGGAGAAAAAGGATAAGAAAAAGGGGATTTTAAGAATTATAAAAACAACCAAAAAAGAGAAAAATGAGCAGAAAGGTGGAGGCAAGGTTAGAAAACAAAGGAAAGGGAGTAAGAAAAGGGAGGAGGAGAGACAAAGGGGTAAAAAGGGCAAGGAGAAGAATAAGCAAGAGAGAAAGGGGGGGAGGAGAAGCCTCAATGGGGGGAAGCAAGATCTAAAGAAAAAAAGTTTATTCAGAGACAATAGGTGAATTTAATTTAGGATAAAAGAGGGATTCTGGAGGGTACATAAGATTGTGTTTTTTATATGTGTATTTAGAGCATAAAATTCATTGTGTAATTTTAGAATCTATTAAACAGAATCCCAAGAAAAATTGTTATATGAAGTACTTTTAAGTTAGGGTAATGAGTTATAGACATTACTCTAATTGGTGTATAGGAGAAGTATAATAAAAGAAAAAAGATGAATGGTTAGTTGGAAATAGAACAGACAAAGAATGTTATTGAAAATGGTAATAAGATATAAAAGGATATATAAAGGTTTTGTTATGTTTTTTTTTTTTGGGATTTTGTATATTGATAAAAGGCAATAAAATTTTAATTAACAAGAAATAATTTGGATGAAAAGGAGAAGCTGGGATAAGATATGAAGTTAAATAGATAAAGTATTGATACTATATTTTGGAATTGTTATGTTCTATTGGTTTTCTTCTTTTATTATTTTTTCTTAGAAAAGAATTTATAAGGTGTTATGCCTTGATTCTTTGTGCATTGTTTTTATAAAATGGTTTATATATATATATAAAAAAGAAAATGATAATAAGATATGGAAGGATATATAAAGTTAATATGATGTTTGAATTTGTGTCTGTGTGAAGAGTTTCAACCCGGGATCAGATAACCTTCAGAAAAGATCTTTTAGTTTTGTTTATGTTTTGTGTTTTGTGTCTGTAAAATTAATAAAATTTGTTTTTTTAAAAAAAAAAAAAAAAAAAAAGAAAAACAACAGAATAAGATTGCTTGCATTGGAGCTTGCTGCAAAGAAACAGCTAGCACAAGTACAAATAATATCACCAATACTGTTATTTCAGATAAAAGCACCAGCTCACTGCAAGTAACAAAAAGCAATCTAAAGCACAACTGCAGTTATAACTGAATATCTTGGACTGATTTCGAATACAAAATCAGCAAACAAGGAGGCCAGAATGGGAGATCAGGTTAGAAAATAAGATTAGCATGCTAAAATCAGAGGCAAGCAAGCTAGAACAAATGAAAGGAAGCTGAAAAACTTAAAGACCAAAGAATGCCTAATCAAGAAATATCAGCTAAAAACACAAAAGATCAAGGAAGCACTGAAAATAATAAAGCAGCAAATAATAACTAATAACTATAAATAATAGCTAATAATGACTGGAAATCAAATAATATAACCAAGGAGATTAGCAGATATTAAACTTGAATTGCACACTGTCGGCACCAATTGCGCAGATAGGGCTGGGAGTGGGAGGAAGTTCTGTTCTAGTGTAAGGTAAACCGAGAAAATAATTTTGTTATTTGTTAGGGGACACATATCTGAATTTATATTATACTGCAACAGCCTTCCCCAAAATGTGCCTTCCAGCTGTGCCAAAATTAAACTCAAAGGAACCAGATAAGGTTTTTTCCGAAACATATTTTATCTCTGTTTAAAAAGGTCAGAGGAATCTTTTAAGAATGTGTTTGTCCCCCACAATATGCACTGAGATTTAAAAAGAAGATTGCAAATTTCTCCAGCAATGAATGGAACATGAATGCAGCGATTACCAACATTTTTTTCAGATATATTAATTTAAGGTACTTGTATTAAAAAAACAAAACAAATATTTTCCTTTGATAAAAACATTTCAAATCCTACAATCAGAATTTTCTGTCTCTCAATTAAGGTTAAGTTTTCTATCTATTGATTCTATTTCTCAGTAAAGATTATGATATTTATCATTAGAAATTAGAAAAACATTTCATGGTTTTCCAGCATTCTGCATTGCACAACTCTTTTCTTTCTTTTTTTAATGATACTGTTAACTCTCAGAACTCTATAATGGCACTCACTCCATCTAGTGGAAATGCAACCTAGAATTCAAATGCCATCAATGGACAAACCAACCATATTCTATTGGCGTAGGGATGAAGGGGTGCTGCTGCTTGTCACTTTGCTTGGTTTTTGCTCAGACTTCTCTCTTAAACCGCTAGTGTAGGATTTGGGGCAGACTGTAGATCTGCTTTGCTTTGGACAAGGACTTTTATCTTGTCTCTTCTTTGTGCACATCTATTTGTAAATAAGCCCTTATTTATTTCACATATTTTCCCCATCCCAATTCAGAAAGACTCTTCATGGCTTGCATAGAATAAGTCATACAGTTAAAACATCCACAGTATAATCTAAAAACGTGAGAGTCATAAATAAGAGACAAAATAATAAACAACGTAAGCAGAATCTCAGTTATACCAGAAAAATAGAAAATAAAAATGGCAAATCCCTTAGATCCCTAGTATTTTCTCTTTGCAAAGCTTAGTAAGTAATGATCTTGGGACAGCTGACCATTTGGAAAATTGGGAGGGGGGGTATGTAACCTCTTTGCAATATAGTTTTTGCATCAATGCAATCTATTCTCTTAGAAGTTCGACTCCTGTGAGATGTACCGGTTTAGTTACATCTAAGAATATATCCACATATATCCATAGGCCTCTATCACAAACTATGGTCTTGTTTCAATTACATATTAACACAATTTTTTGGCTGGTGTTCATCTTAAATGAAGGTAGGAGCTACGCATTTTAGTGATAAAAGCAAGAGGTAGAACCCTGATCACTTACCTGAAATAGAGACGTCTTTTTGAGTGAAAAAATAATAATTTCTTTAGAGAAGGAAGAAGATAAACTACTTCATCATCAGATTAAAAAATGAAAGCACAACTTGGAAATTTCACAAATATTTTCCTTACTTCTGCAATTTATCATTGCTTCCAACGGTAAACCAAATTCTTCCTCTTTGCAAATGATCATTAATGAAGCTTTTAACACTGAGCGTCCTTGGGTTAAGGAATGAAAGAGTGAAGTAAACAGATCACGGGGCAAGCAGGCTGCCTTTTTATGCCCATGGAGTGCCAATTCTTGGTAATATTGTGGTTTTCCCCAACAACAGATCAAATATTTAGAAATCCATCAGTGTCATAGCTGCTATTGAGATTGCTACCGTACCATCCTGAATTCACAGCTACCAACCTGATAGTGAGAAACTTGGGAAATAAGTCATACCGATTGGGGACACAGTATCTGTGACTGAAACAACATCAATAACCTTCAGGTGTGACACAGTTCTCTGTGGGAAATTGAAACATGCTTTTAAGACACGTATAACTAACCATTTTCAGTATTAGGTCTAATGACATCCATGCCCATGTAACACTAGCACAACTGTCCTTTCAGGAAAGAAAAATCATTTCCAATGAAAGCACCATCAGAGCAAAATGAGAAGAGAAGGATTAGATAGATATTTTGCGTCCTGAAACCAGGATGGACATTTCCTCCATTAGAAAAGGCACTGAGCAACTTTTTTAATGAAGCTTGAAGGACAGAAAGTCAATTTATCAATCCAAATGAAAATGATAAACAAATATATAGGCTGGGTTCACATACGAGTGTCTGTTTGGTGTAGAGGTAAAGATGCTGCCTAGAAATTGGAGATTGTGAATTCTAGTTCTGCCAACAGCATTAAAGCTGGCTAGGTGACTTTGGGTCAATCACTCTCCATCCAACCCACCTCAGAGGGTTATTGTGGGTAAAATAAGAGAAGGAAGCAGTATTAAGTATGTTGCCTTAAGTTACTTAAAAAGTAATAGCAGCATAAACATCTAATGAATAAATAAGTTGCTTAACAAATTGCACAAACTAACAGGCTAAATTTCAAGCAATTCATATAGCATGTGACAACGTTTTGCAACCATATTGCAAAATAATTGGAGATAATTATAAACAACAAACTTAAGGAGTTTGTTTTCTGCAAAATTGTATATCCTGTTTCAGAGTCCTCCATAAGTTTATCCCATTCTTTTTTTTTTCTTGTAAATTTTATTGGTTTTTAAAAACAAACATAAACAAACAAAACATAAAAACATCAAACTTTCTTCCATAGGTATACAAACAGTGTGCTGGTTGATTTACAAATTATTTTGTGCATCCATTTCGTAGTCTTCAATTACAGTTATATTACATAAAAGCTCATATTTTCAATTAAAAATTAAATACCTTAGTATCATTATTAATCAATCATTTGACTATAGTTTTATTCATTCATATTTTACGAGATAACCATAATTTACTTAGTTTATTTTATAACAATTCATATTATCCTCCCAAATCTACCCTAAAATCATTTTGTAGATATAATAAAAAAGTACATCTTCATATATTTATTATTTTCTAAAAGTCTACATATTTCATTACTGTATTTTATTATCTATCCATTGATAGAAAAGGTTCCAAATTTTATAAAATTGTTTATCCTCTTGTTCTCCAATTTCAAATGTCAATGTACTCATTTCAGCACATTCCAATATTTTCTTAATGATTTCCTCCTGCGATGGTATTTTCTCATTTTTCCAGTTTTTAGCAAATACAATCCTAGCCACTGTTAATACTTTTACAATCCGGTATTTCAAATCTTTGCTATATGTTTCAGGTAAAATTCCCAATAAAAATATCTCTGGTTTCAAACCTATATGTTTCTTTGTCATTTTTCCCAACCACATGTGGATTTTAGTCTAGTATTTTTTAGCGTCCGCACAAGTCCACCATATATGGTAATATGAGCCAGGTGACTGATGACATTTCCAACATTTTTCGGATTTATTCTGAACATTCTTGCTATTCTTGTCGGGGGGAAATGCCACCTGTAAAACATCTTATACAAATTTTCTTTATATGCTGTTGACATTGTCATTTTATAATTTTGAGACCACAATTTTTGCCATTTCTCTAAATCAATCCCATATCCAAAGTTCTTCCCCCAAGAAATAATAGTTTCTTTAATTTTTTGTTCTTCTAGTTTGATTTCTAATAAATATCCATACAGTTTTTTAATCACCTTTTCATCAGTACCTGTCAAAATCTTATCTAGATCAGTCAATTTATCATAGAAACCTTCTGTTTTAAAATCTTTATCATACCTTGAATGTATTTGCACATATGAAAACCAATTCATCTTTATACCTTGTTCCTCTAGTTTTTGCATAGATTTAAGTTCACCCTTTTCATTCAATATTTCCCCATATCTAACCATTTGTTCTTATATATTATAGGATAAGAAAATGCTTCAATAGTCGATAACCAGACTGGAATTTTCAAATAACATTGTCTTTTAATCTTCTCCCAATTTAACCACAAAGATTCCCGTATATAATGTCTTATAAAGTACCCCTGTATTTTAGTTCCCTTGTACCATAAAAAAGCGTGCCACCCCAACAACAAATCATGTCCTTCTAATGTCAACAATCTAGTATTTCTTAATGTTATCCAATTGACTCAATTGAGAAAGTGGAATTATTTTGTACATAATTTTTTGGAAGGAAAGAGGAAGAGGCAGAAAAAGAGATCTCACTAATTGAATTCCAAGAGGACTGTCAAATGGTGACTGAAAAAGAAGAAGGAGCAGTAGGTGGAAAGGTGGGAGCCAAAGAACAACATGAACCAAGATCTACGAGAGCTGCTAAACCCAACTATAAAATATAACCATAGAAGAGAAAAAATTGATTACAATTAATATAAGTGGACTTAACTCAGCCGCTAAAAGAAGGAAAACGTTTCATAAATTAGAGAAATTAAAATTTGATATAATTTGTCTACAAGAAGTACATATTAAAAAACAATATGAACAATTGTTGGTACAGCCAAAATTAGGGAAAATATTTGCTTCTTTGACCCAATGTAAGAAAAGAGGAGTGGTTTTATATATTAAAGAGACCACCCCAGCAAAATTGATCTATACTGATGAAGATGGAAGAGTACTAATGATGGAAATAATGGACAACAACATAAAAATACTTTTGATTGCAATCTATGCTCCGAATGACAAACAAGAAAATTTTTATAAAAAATTACATATGAAAATAATTGAACTGGACTATGCCAATATAGTTATGATGGGAGATTTTAATGGAATTGTAGACAATAAATTGGACTATACAGCAACAACAACAAAGCAAAACAGAAAGACTCTCCCAAAATCCTTGTTTAAAATGGTTGATGAATTAAATTTAAAAGATACATGGAGAGAAAGAAATGCTAAAACTAAACAATACATCTTCTATTCAAATAGACATTTATCATGGTCCAGAATAGATATGATATGGATGTCAACAGAATTAATATCTAATATCCAAGAAATAAATATTGAAACAAGTACTTGGGCAGACCACAATCCAATGACAATTAAATGGAAAGGACAAAAAAGAAGATCTAGATGGACATTAAACAATACTATTCTAAAGGAAAAAGACTTTACACAATGGATGGAGAAAGAATTGGCCTTTTTCTTTAGAGAAAATAAAAAAGAAGATACATCAATTTAGAATGTATGGGATACAATGAAGGCATATGCTAGAGGCTTGATAATAGATTATACAAGGAAAAGGAATACTAGCAAAAGGCAAGCCTCTAAGGCTCTAGAGGATGAGCATAAAAGACTTGAAAAAGAGCTACAGAAAATGCCACAGAAAAAGGACATCAAGCTAAAAATGGATATAATTAAACACAAAATGGGTCAAATAGAGAAAGAAGAATTAGCACAGAAAATTAGAGGTGCTAAACAGAACTACTTTGAAGACGCAAACAAACCAGGTAGATGGTTAGCATATAAACTGAGAAAGGAGAAAGAATCAAGGAAAATATTGCAGTTAATAGATAATCAAGGCCAAGTTTGCCATGGTAGTAAAGAGAAGAAGGAAATCATTCGAGACTTTTATGGGAAATTATATAAGCAAGAAAATATTGATGATGAAAGAGTTAAGCAGTATTTACAGAATGCTAATTTACCCAAGATACCTAAAGAGACTGAAAAAATGTTAGAAAGCAATATAACTATGATGGAGTTAACTGAAGCACTTAAGAAGCAAAATAATGGAAAGGCACCAGGCCTAGATGGACTTCTAGCAGAATTTTATAAAACATCACAAGAATTGATTACAATTCCCATTGCTAGAAGTTATGAATGAAGTTATGTTAAAGAAGAAGATACCCAAGGAGTTCCAGTTTGTAGCACTTCGGCAGCAGGCAGGAATCCGCAATCGTGCACGGTTTCTGCCTGGGCTCGCTGCTGGAGTGCCCTGAGCTGGCCGGCTTCGGGGCTAAGCCACCCCATAGAGGTGGTGAAGACAGGGGAGATTTGGCAGGGGCAAGGGGAGCCGCACTTCTCCTCCTCAACTGGCTAAACTCCCTTTTCCGAAGGCGGTAAGAATGGCGGTCAGAAATGGCCGCCTCAAACAAGCACTCAGCCGAAAAAGAAAGTGCAGGAGGAAGTTCAGAAGTGAAAGTTTTTGGCTGACCGGGACAAAAAGCAATGATTAAAGTACCCTAGAATTTAAACTTTGCAAAAAATACATCGCTCCCAAAGAAGAGTAGGAAGCAGTGAACAAAAGTAAAAAGGGAAAGTTTTTGTTTTCTTCACTCTCCTTCCTCACGCTGACAATGAGAAAATCTGAAGAAAGAAATCAGAAAATCCACTTTGGCACTAACAGGTAATTAAACTGGAAATATAATTAAATGCTAAAGGGACAATAAAGATTTCTGAATATTAAAAAATATTTTTTTTTGCTATAAGTGGGAAGGGAGAGGAGAATAATAAGAGCAGGACTTGGAAGGAGGAGACTGCTTGGAATTTAAAAGAATTTAAAGTTAAATCTTAACAAGACTTCTAAAGGATACATTTTAACTGGAATTCTGCAACTAAATAGTAACCCCAAGAAGAGAAGAAAGTGTTAAAAGAAACAGTTTGTGTGTATTTGAATTGTTTGGTGACTTTGGGATTTTTGAAAATCATATTTGAATGACTAAAAACAATTGGCTGGTTGTTTAAAAAAAAATTCTACAATGGCATTACTTCTGGATGGACTGAATGAACTGGACAAATTGAAAATCGAATTTAAAAAAATATAAAGAAGAGGAACAAGAAGGGAAGGGCTCTTTTGGCTCTACTTTTCAATTCTTAGAAGTGGCGATTGGTATTTACAAGAAACAGCAAGAAAAGACTGTGCAACAAGAAGGTTGGGATGAAAAAGGAGCCATTTTTAATGAACAAGTAATTCTATTTGGGAAGAAAGGGGAAGGGGGGGAAAGAGAATGGAGAATTTAAGACCTAAAAAAACAGCCAAAAACAGGAAAAATAATGTGAAAAGGGGATATAATGTTGGAAAGCAACAGAAAAGGGGAATACAGGAGAGGGAAATGGAGGTGGAGAGACAGGGGGGTTAGAAGGGGAGAGAGAAGAAGAAGAAAGGGAAGAGAAGTTACAAAGGTTTGGAGCAAGATGTAAAGAAACAGGATTTATTCAGAGATAATGGGTGAAAATTTAACTGAAAAAGTGATTCTGTTAAGGTACATAAGATTGTATTGTTATATTTGTAATAGAAATAATGTTAGAAAATTGGAAACAACATATGATTAAAAAGTGGAATAAAATAGTTTGTGTAAGTTAGTGAAATTTTTGTGAATAAAATAAATGAAATGAAATAAATGAGCGAATTGAATTAGGAAGGAATGGGAACATTTTAACCACTCAACGTTTTATAAAATATAAGTGAAGTGGGAGGGAAGCAATTATGGAAAGTTTATAAATGTTCCCATAGAAGTATGATACTTATTTGAAAAGTAATGTATAAAATGTTCAAGACTTAAATGAATATCAATATTAATGATAGAATTGAATTGGTATGGATTGTTGTTTTAATTATGTTATATATTTATAATTTTTTCTCTTTTTAAAATACATTGTGTAGTTTTAGAATGTACCAAGCAGAATCCAAACGGAAGTTATGTATTACATTGAGTGTTATAATTTTAGGGGAAAGAAATAAAGGCGTCATACTCTAATTAGTGATTACAGGAGAAAATTTGCTTAATGAGAAAAGATAATAGACAGCTAAAACAGGACAGACAAAGAATATAAACATGATGATTTGAATTGAGATGAAATAAATAAAATAAAATAAATAAAGTCAAAAGAGGGGAGAAGTTATATATAAAATGTAGAATGATAATAAGATATAGAATGGAATATAAAAATGAGCATGAACTTGAATTTGTGTCTGCACGAAGAGATGTAACCTGGGATCAGGCTTCTTTCAAAAAGGATGTTTTATGTTTTTATGTTTTATGTATTGTTTTGTTTATGTTTGTTTTTAAAAATCAATAAAATTTTCAAAAAAAAAAAAGAAGAAGAAGATACCCAAATCATGGTCAGAAGCCTATATCACACTCATTCCAAAAGAGGAGGCTGATCTATTGTAAATTAAGAATTATAGACCTATTTCTCTACTAAATGCAGATTATAAAATTTTTGCTTCAATATTGGCAGAAAGACTTAAAAAATATTTAAATAATTTTATTCATTCTGACCAAAATTATAGACCTAGAATTATAGACCTATTTCTCTACTAAATGCAGATTATAAAATTTTTGCTTCAATATTGGCAGAAAGACTTAAAAAATATTTAAATAATTTTATTCATTCTGACCAAAATGGATTTCTGCCAAAGAGACAAATTAAAGATAACATGAGAGTAATTTTGGATACCTTGGAATGCTATGAGGCACATCCTGAAAAACAAATGGCTTTGATATTTCTAGATGCACAAAAGGCATTTGATAATGTGAATTGGCGATTTATGTTATTATTGTTGGAACAGATGGGTTTTGCTAGAAAATTTATTCAAGCAATAGAAGCTATATAATACAAGCAAATGGCAAAGGTAATGATAGAGGGAGAACTGACATACTCTATTAACATAAGAAAAGGAACAAGACAAGGATGTCCACTATCACCTTTGCTATTCGTGTTAACTTTGGAAGTGTTAAACAGAAATATTAGAGATGAAAAGAGTATAAAAGGAATAAAAATTAAAAAGGAAGAATTTAAGCTGCAAGCCTTTGCGGATGATTTGATTTTTATCTTAGAAGACCCTTTAGAAACAGCGCCAAAATTATTGGAAAAGATAGAGGCATATGGCAAGGTGGCTGGTTTGAAAATAAATAAAGATAAGACAAAGATTTTGACAAAGAATATGTTATCAAGACAAAGGGAAGAATTGGCAGATCTATTGAAAATTCAAGTCACGAATAAGATCAAGTATTTGGGGATATATTTGACAGCAAGATGTAGTACATTGAAAGAGAATAATTATATCAAACTTAAACAGCAGATCTCACTAGACTTGGCGAAATGGGAAAATCTACAACTGTCACTAATAGGGAGAATTTCAACAATCAAGATGAATATATTACCCAGAATCTTATATCTGTTCCAAACAATTCCAGTTAGGCTTGGAAAAGACTATTTTGAAGATTTAAATAAAATTGTGTTGAAATATATATGGCAAGGTAAGAAAGCGAGAATAAAGTTAAAGCTTTTGCAAGATGCTAGAACTAGAGGAGGATTTGGTTTGCCTAATTGAGAGTTGTACTACCAAGCTACAAACCTGATGTGGGTCAGGTTTATCCTATTTTTAAAAGGGGGACTAGGAGATATTTATCTGTCAAAGCATGATAAGGGATCATCACGATTTAGAACAGATTTCCATTTTTGAAATGCCACAAATGCCACAGTATTCTGGCACACTGCAGGACCTCTTATTTTGATATACATTCTAGTGAGAATAGTCCTCATCAGATTTCACTACAGTCTCACTACATACACAAAATGCAGCTATTTAACTCTCTGGATCTCCCAAGCAGCATGGTCATGAGAGTTCTAGGGGTTGGTCCCTACATCTGGAGGAGGCTGATCTGGCATCCCACTTGTGGTAGGAATACACTACCCCTAGCTTTCCCTTCCAGTCCCATCAGGTCCAGGCTGGTCCTACCTGTTGGCTGTGATGGTATCTTTGGCAGTTGAGCTGGTGGCCTTTTTGCATGTTGATTCTTTGCATCCATTCCTCTTGGCTGTGTGAATGTTAATCAAGAAACTGTTTCCAAGACTTCTAGGTGAATTAAGTATTCTACTACTGTATCCTAGGTGTTACAACTTCACTAAGGTTCAGTAAGCCTTACTTTCAGTTATTTCCTTTCAGCAAAGCTATTTTGAGTGCCACTATGCAAATATTGTCAGATGTTTGAATATTTGGTAGTATTAAGATGCTTCTTATTAACTTTGAAATTTGGCTATTTCTTCTACAAATGTTAACCTAAAAAGATGGAAATATAGTAAATCAGAGTTTATAAACCACAGTAGCTTGTTTATGCAGCATGCTAATTCAAAGACAAACAAATGTTATTTTAGCTTAGCATGATATACGAACCATAATTTTGACATGAATCTAGACAGATCAATTGTAGCTTTTGAATGAAACTGGATTATTAAATTGCATACATCGACTGCCACACATTTATACAATCGTATCAGTTGACAGAAAAGATCAAGGGCAGCTTGCATCAAATGTACTGCAGAACTAGTGTGGGGAATGGTGAGACACATCCAGATACAAACCCTTATTTGGCTATAAAATTTGTGGGGAGGCCAAGAACAAGTTCCTATCTTATTGCTGAACCCATTTTAGAGCATAAAATAGGAATTGGGCAGGAAATTTGAATTCTTAAACATAGGACATAAATGTGATAAAGATATGTGTCTTTTAAGAAATAAATTCCCGCTCTCATATTCTTGCCAGAAAACATACATCAACCTCTAACTATTGGAGCCACTCCACCCAAGTTCTAACCCAAAAATGTTCCTCTCTTGTCCTCCCTATGTACTGTTCAACAAGAGTGAGAAATAGAATGTTGTAACAAGTATCTCTATTTCTGTCGTACCTGTCGGAATCTGACTTGGAGGAGGAAGCTGAATAGCTGACAGGGAGTGGGAGTGTGGCCCGTTGGCTGTGGAAGAAATTGGAGAAGGGCAAAGTCCGGCTGGGCAGAGCAGGGTAGAGGTAGTGCAAGGGAGAGGGAATTCAGAGGAAGACCCAGGCCCACCTCCTCATCATCCAAGGGCACGCAGGGAGGAACAGAGAAGGGAGCAATGGGAGTTGCGTGGCTTACGGGGGAGGAAAGGACCCTGATTCCCTTCATTAGCTGCAGCTGGGAACACAGTGTATAAAAGAGGAAGCTGTGCACAGCAAGTTGTTGGGAACAAACGTGAATTTATCTTGTATCATTGTGGCTTATCTGCATTTCTGGCATTTTTCCAACTGTGTGTTTTGCCGTGCTTTCAAGTCTGAAATCCCTTCTCCCCTGTCAAGTTAATTACTTCATCTTGGTTTCTTTGGATTTTTAGTTACAGTTTGTATGTACCTTGTTTTGGACTGAATTTTCTACAGTTGAAGGCTGTTCTTGAGAGAGTTTTTCTCCAGCCAAAGGTAACCTGGACATTGGGGGCAAAGTTTGAGATAATAAAGGGACTCTTATTGCTTATTTGACTGTGTTGCCTTTGTGCCATGCCCCAAGTCATCACAATTTCTTTGCCCTTGTTCCATCTGCTGATAGTCACCCAGTGCCTTGTTTCAGGTAACTTGGTCCCTCCTTGAAGTTCATCTAAACGGTTGCTGTGAGGAATATGCTGCACATCTGGCAGACAAAGTGATCCACATTTGCTCTACATTGGACTCCAGTTTTAAAGCAGAATCTGTGGAGGTGGTGGGGGTTATGTTATACAAGGTAACTTGAGAAGAGTTTGAGCCATGGAATACAAGGCCTTCTCAGCTGCTAGTTCAGCCACTTGTGTATTAAATCCATGCCCTGCCTGGCTTATTAAAGTTGTGTGGGAAGGGACACAGGATTGGATTTTGACGGTAGTTAATTTCCTCTTGAACAATAGTGTGGCCCCACCAGCTCTTAAAGAGGTAGTGGTGCACCTCTTCCTCAAAGGACAATTGCTCAACCCAACCAAGCTGGACAGTTTTTGCCCAGTTTCCAGTCTTCCCTGCTTAGGGAAGCTTGCCAAGAAAGTATGGCAGCTGCAAAGAATCCTGGTTGAAGTTGATTATCTAGACCCTTTTAAGTTGGGGTTCAGGCCAGGGTCTGGGACTAAAACAACATTGATCACACTATGGATGATGTCTGGTGAGAGCAGAATGAAGATATTGGTTTTTCTTGACTCTCAGGGGCATAGGCCAGCTCCAGGTGGCACTGTATTGTGGCTAGGAGAGCCTTTGAGCACCTTCCAGTAATGCGCCAGTTGCACCCATTCCTGGATTGGGAAGCCTTGCTCATCATCACTCATGCCCTTCTAATCTCTCACTTGGATTACTCAAATGCTCTACATGGTGCTGTCAACTGGTACAAAGTGCTGCTGCATGGGTAATAAAAAAATTTATGACAGCTACATGGCGCATGTAACACCACTACTCTGTGAGCAACACTGGCTGCCACTGTGTTTCCAGATGCAACTCAAGGTGCTGATTATTACCTTTAAAGACTTACATGGCTTGGGACCAGGTTGCCTGAGGACGCTTTTTTCCCCTAAGAGTTTCTACCGATTCGACTTATTCCAACAGATTGGGCATGCTGCAGATCCCATCAGCCAAAGAGTGTCAACTGGTGGGATATAAAAGATGGACTTTCTCTGCTGTAACCCCTGCTTTATGGAATAATCTCTCCTCAAAGATTAGAATGGCCCCAACCAGAGGTGGTATCCAGCAGGTTCTGACCAGTTCTGGAGAACCAATAGTGGAAATTTGAGTAGGCAAATACCACATCTGACTGGAGATTTTACAGTATCCTTCCCCTGCCACACCCACAGAACCGGTAGTAAAAAAAAAATTGAATCCCATCACTGGCCCCAGCCCTGCTGGACTTTCAAAAGGCTAGAAAAATTTGACTATGTATCAGGGTCTGGGACTCAGAATGCATTCAAGATTACTTGGCTTTACTATTAGAGGGTTAATAATCTCAACTGTGGTTTGTACTTATTTATTTTGTGGGTGTTTTTATTGTTTTAAGGTTTTTTTAATTGTTTTATAATTTAGAATTATAAGATGCCCTGAGTCACTTGGCTGAGATGGGTGGCTATAGAAATTGAATAAAAAATAAAAAGAGCTGTCTGGTTGAACTACTCTTAAGCCACAAGTTTCATTTATCACAAACTGGATTTACATTGGCTAACATAGTTAACATAACATTTATATTTTAATAAAAATTAAATATGATTTCCAAACAATGTATTTGGTCAAATGTTTAATGGTTCCTTCTTGAAATGTCATTCATTAATTAATGATTTTTCACCAACATGCATTCTCTGTTTTAATTGATTTATTGGTTTATATCCTTGTACATATTTTCTGAGTAAAACAAAAAAATAATTCAGAGGAGAGAATTGTCTGTGAAATTTGTTTGAGCATAATTGAGAACAAGCACAGTTTCGGCAGCTAATGCCAAGATATTTGATTTGCAAATATTGTGGATAAATGCTGATTAAAAATAGTTTTCCTTGAATGAAGGTGCCACTTAACTGCAGCAGAGGCTGAGGTGGAAAGCAGAGAGAAGAGACATGAAATCTTTAGGAGCAAGAGTTTTCTGTGGTTTTACCTCCAACAGCATATTTTTCTCCACCTGTTACTCCATCAGGATGGAAGCAACACTGCTTACATTTATGTGGAAGAAGGAAGTCTTAGCGCCCTGCCCCTAGATACACAAAATCATAATGGCATAATATAAAAAAATATTTCAATTTTTTATGTTAAGTAGCAAATATCCTCAGAGCATACACATACAAGCAGTGCATTCAATTCCCTTGGGTCACAATAGGAAGCTGATCACAGATGCAGTTTAAATAAAGTTCAAGCAAGCAACAGTTGTTCCCTTGCTTTGAAGGAAGGAAGACCTATTTGCATGCAACTGTTTCTCTATGACTCTGTGTTTGTGAACCCCAAGAGAAATGCAAAAGATGTAGTCAATATTCAAGATGAGAGTACATAAAGGCTGGGGGGGGGGGAGATGAGGAGGATGAAGGTCTTTAAAAGGATCATATGAACATGATTCTGGAGACATCCAGACTAATATAATAGCAGTGGTGCAAAGGGCTGCCGTGGACAGGAGCATGGTTAGCACTTCTTTTCACAGATCGAGAGTTCCTTTTTAGAGCAGTTGAGATCATTCCATTTCCCAGAGATGCCAAGGGTAGCACAGTCCTCACCCGATCCAACATTGTTGGGTTCACCTTTCTCCCAAAATCTAATGGTGGGAACAAAAAGGTTATTGGTCAGAAACCAATCAGTAAGTATCATGTGTAAACTACATTTGGAATAGTGTGCAGAGTCCTGATTGCTCCATATTAACCACAATATGTAGGGCAGTCAACCCAAGAGTCTCCAGATGGGCTGCAACTACAATATACAGAATTCCCAGCTCTTCATTCCCACTTAGAACCTCAATTTTATCCAGGTTGAAAAATGGAAGAAACTTCTTCATCCATCCATTTGAACGCAAACAGGACTCTATTTTGTCATGAATTTCTTGTCCACCAATTTCATTAGAAATCTTCTGTTCCTAACAATACCAGTGATGGAGAAATATATTCCTTTGCCTGAAAACACTTCCTATTTTTGTAAATCCACATGACAAGAGGTCAAACTCCAAACTTAAAGAAGGTTCTCAAAAAGGCAAAGAGGAAAGTTAACAAAAAGGAACTGCTCATATTTCCAGGCACACCCATTTATTAATCTGCACAATATATCTAACTTAGGCGCCAATAACTTTGAGGAGGAAATGAAAATAAGAAAATAAGATAAAAAGCAAAACATGCTTTTCCTTCTGCAAAAATAATAAAAAAAATCCCATTGACATCAGTATCTGAAAAAAACCATGCTGACATCAGGACAATTTTTTTCTCAAGAATTTATCATTGTTGAATACATTTTTCTCCATAAGGTGAAGAATATGCTTACAAATGAGTTTCATGTCAAGCCTTTGGGTAATACTTAATCTCTTCCCCTTTTTATAAACATTAGTCCTTAAATCTTGAATAAAAATAATCTATTTTTAAATAGGATATACCTAACAGAATAGTTCAAAAAACAATATTTGTATTGGTCTAAATATACAGGGCAACCCCTTTTTAATTTTTCCCTCCCCATTTGGCCTTCAGAAGGTTTAGAAGGCTCAGAAAAGACCTACTATACACTAAAATGTTTATGAAAGCATGGTGGAACAGGAGAGAGGTTTTTTGGGGGAGGGGGTGCCTTCAAGTCCATTTTGACTTATGTTGATTGCCTGGACAAATCCATGTCCCTTTCTTGGCAAGATTCTCAGAAGTATTGTAGTTTGCCTTCTTCCTGGAGCTGAGAGAGTGAGCCACTGGCTCAAAGTAATTCTATATAGCAGGTGAGAGCCCATTGTAGTACCCAGCAAGCAAAACAGCTGGAGAGCAAGTACCTATGTGAACAATTCAGGCAGACCCACAAGCATTCATCATAAGATGCCTGCACAATATGCAGGGGAGATAAAGAAAAAAAGGAGGTGCAAGACCACCTATACCTTGCCGTACATCAAAAACATTTTGGAAGCAGCAGAACACAGCTTTCGAGATCTGCAAGTCGGCATCTCCCACCACCCAGAAACTACTTACAAGAACAAATCGTGCATTACAAAGATTGCTTGGAGGTAGGAAAAACTTGTAACGTAATTTACCAGATTTCCTGCATGGATTGCCCCTATGACTATGTAGGACAGACGGGGAGGATTTTGCAGCTGCTAAGATTGTTGGCCAAGCAGGGACAAAAATAGCCAGGGAAATGTTTGAAGCCTGGGAAACAGGCCCCTTGTCAATCAACAGGAGTGCTGATTTACCACCAGCATACAAGGTACTTAAGAGCCAAGGGCACAGCAGCAGAAGGAAGCAACAATCAACCATCAACACTCCAATTAACAACTAAAAGCCACACACAACCAGGAGCCACATAAATACTATGAACAGAACAGCCCAGTGCACACATAGAGAGAGAAGTTCCTTGAGGATGGGTTCCCGCACGAATCTGAAAGCTTGGAAGACTAAATCTCTGCTCGCAGTGACAGACTCATATTGGATCCTGCAACATTATCCTGGGACATGTCTATTTGCCTTCATTCACAAAGTAAATACAGTTGGTTGAATGTCTAAAGCAGGACTAGAATTCACAGTCTCCCAGTTTCTAGTCCAGTGAGTTTAATCACTAAGTTACACAACTGCTGGAAACACAATAGGAAGACAAAACAAATATAATGTATTCAAATATAATGTATTCAAAATTTCAGGATGAAATTTTCAAGGAAATATTTTGAATTTACAACATATGTGATCATTTAAAGGGGATATTAATTTCCATTTTGTAAAGACTTTCTGGAAGAAAAAGACATTCTAATTTTTTATTTCAAAATCACACTCTCCTGTTCAAAGTCATTGTCATGAAATATGAGCACTTCCACAATGCTTATTCATGCATCATCCGGTCACCACTTGGCAGTATATCACTAATGAAAACAGGCTTTGTCTAGTCACAGCGATGACTGGCTGATGCTATAAATTGTTAGTACAGAAATGCTCTATATTTTTAGTATCAACTGAAGCATGAAGAAACTGTAAGACGTTACAGTGATCATGTATGGCTAATGGGTAAATGCCTGTTCTCATTCATTTAATTCTGGTCTTTCTGTCCAGATACTCTTAATAGTTTAAGGTATAAGGAACCGTCTCATTTGTTGCTGCAGAATGCACCAATGGAGGGTTTCACTATTTTTTCATGATCTTTTATGGCTTGCTGCATATTAGAGAGAGACTTCTATTCTGGAATCTACAAATCTCAGTTTCCATTTATCTATGCAAACCCTTAATTGACTTTACCACCAAGTGGATTAGAATTAAATTTACTTACGACAAAGTTAAAGTTGTATTATCCACCCAGATCCAGTGGTTTTCCTTGTCAATATCAGTCAAGCCTATCCAAAACACCTGTTCTTTGTCCATATGTTTTACCAAAAAGTTCTACCAGAAAGGGAAGAGAAAAAGGTTATGGCTTTGTTCATAAAAAGTAGGAATATGTTCATCGTGTACTAGAAGTTTTGATTTATGATAGGATACACATAATCAGGGCATATAGAGAATAAACATGAGCAACAAGTCATTACATTTAGCACCTGTAAAATTTGTAAGACCTGTAGGAGTACATAGTTAGGAATTCCATTGCTTTGGTCCACTTGTGAGACCATTTAGATAGGCAATAAAAACATGTCTATTTCACATGTTTTTAAATATGTAATGCAAGGTTTTAACACAGCTCTTCTGATCTTAAGATTTTATAGATTTTGCTATTTTATAGATTTTACTTGGTTTTGCTCTTTGAGAGCTAGGACAAGGAACTTATTTATTTATTTTTATTTATTTTATTTGGTTTGTCAGTTGCTTACAAGATAATAGGTATAACTAAAAATATAGTTAGGAATACATGGATACATATAAGAAAAATAACAGAAACAATAGGACAGGGACAGTAGGCACGTTGGTGCACTTATGCACACCCCCTACAGACCGCTTAGGAAAGGGATGAGGTCAATAGTAGAAAGTCTAAGGTTAAAGTTTTTGGGATTTGGGGAAGAAACCACAGAGTCAGGTAGAGTATTCCAGACATTGACCACTGTTGCTGAAGTCGTATTTCCTGCAATCAAGTTTGGTGCGGTTAACCTTGAGTTTGTATCTTTTGTGTGCTCTTGTGTTGTTATGGTTTAAGCTGAAGTATTCATTGACAGGTAGGACATTGCAATGTATAATTTTATATACTATACTTAGATCGGACTGAAGGCAGCATAGTTCTAGGTTTTCTAGGTCTAGAATTTCAAGTCTGAAATGTAGTCTGACTGTAGGCCACAGGATTCTCCCAGCATACCACTTATTCCCCCCCCCCCCCCAAATACCTCAGCGCCCTGCTAGAGCTTCACCAGGCTATTTTTGTGTTTTGGGGAAGAAGGGAAAATTAAGATAGAAAAAGTGTGTTTTAAGCTCTGCAAGATTTAAAGCACCAATTTTACCCATTAATATTTTTCCCATTCCCCAAAGCACATACAAAAAAGCCAAGAATTTCAGCTCTACCCACTCTGGTGATAACATAATTAATCATACCCCTTGTGGTCCTCAGGCTTGGTAGAAAAATCACCATGGATTTCCCCAGGCAAAAAATAAAAAATTCTCACTTTTACAGTGTTGCTTATGAGAACTGAAAAGCTACATTTAAAAGGTTTAATAAAGCAATCATGAAAATACTGTATTATATAAGCTGAATTGAATTTGAAATGAAAGCTCTTTCAGTATTTAAATAAGAACAGGGCATCTCTGATTAGGTTTACAGCTAGAGTTCTGTACATATGAAATTATATTTCTCAAATATCACCTTTGGGAACTCAGAAACATCCCCCCATATCTCCCCTGGTCTTGATAAAAGCAGAATCAATCTGTACCTGTTCTATCCCATTGTTCACAATAACCAGGTGAGCATCTTCATCTTCACAAAACTTCTGAGCTACCTTCCAGGGTTTGCTTTCGAAACAAAAGAAGTAGCAGCTGTTTTGAAAGTTCATCCAATGAGCTGGACAGGTTGTACAGAATATCCCTGAAATAGTCCAAAATTTGGGGGGTGGGGGGTGGAGAGCAGAATTAGAGAAAACTGGAGTGCTTTGTAGGACTTCATAGCCCTCTCAATATGTTCAGGGGTGTCAAACTCATGTTGTCACGGCAGCATCACGTGACATATCACAACTTTTCCCCCCTTCGCTAAACCAGGCGTGGGCAATGGCCAGCGTGTGACGTATCCAGCCCACAGGCCAGGAGTTTGACAGCCCTGGGTTAGATTATAGCTCCAATTGATCCTGGCCAACTCTGGAACGAGAGCAGGGGTCTCCAACCTTGGCAACTTTAAGACTTGTGGACTTCAAGTCCCAGAGTTCCTCAGCCAGCAAAGCAAACCCTGAACTAGAGGATGAGAAGAATAGTTTTTATCATGCAAGATAACACAGGCACTGTGTTAAAAGTTTCTTTGGTAGAATTTTATTCACTGTGACTTTGGGTTCATCCATATCTTAACATTTTGTTATTATGAAGATAAACTTCAAACTGGAAAACTGGAACTTGTGAAATAGTTTTTATATGGGGCTTCACTAGGACTACTTTGAAAGTTTCCTTACTCTGCTTGAGTATTTAATTAATTTCATCTGTACCCAGTTGAAATGACAAGTATAAAACTTATCGAAGATGCTAACTTATTATTTCATGGCTACAATGTGTGTTACTATATATGTGTCTCAGTGGTGGGATTCAAATTTTTTTACTACCGGTTCTGTGGGTGTGGCTTGGTGGGTGTGGCAGGGGAAGGATACTGTAAAATCTGCAGTTAGAGGTGGTATTTTCCGGTTCTCTGAACTACTCAAAATTTCCGCTACTGGTTCTCCAGAACTGGTCAGAACCTGCTGAATACCATCTCTGATGTATCTATACAGGTAGTCCTTGATTTACGACCACAATTGAGGTCAAGCAAGGCAGTTGTTAAGTGAATTTTGCCCCATTTTACGACCTTTCTTGCCACAGTTGTTAAATGAAACACTGCAGTTACTAAATTAGCAACTTGGTGGTTAAGTGAATCTGGTTTTCCCATTGACTTTGATTGTCGGAAGGGTGCAAAAATGATCACTTGACCCTAGGATACTGCAACCGTCATAAATATGAGTCAGTTTCCATCTGAATTTTGATCAATGACCGTGAGGATGCTGCAGCAGTCATACGTGTGAACAATGGTCATAAGTCACTTTTTTCAATACCATTGTCATTTCGAGTGGTCACTAAATGAATTGTTGTAAATTGAGGACTACTTGTAATGCACACATAGTAACTTTTGCAGTTTTCTATAGATTTGCAATAAGGCAATGGCATATGATCTTTATTACCTAAAATGGAAGAAGAATGTAATGAATGAATTCATAAAAGAACTCATGAGAATTCACTGGAGTTAAGATTGAGCAAGAATTAAAAATTTCATTTACTAAAAGATATGCCATTCCTTCTTGCCTCGCCCTTACTTTCCTCAGTACTATTAGGAGATAGGCTTTTCTCTTTTCTCCATCAAAAACTTATCAATTTTGAAAGTGTAGAAATGTAAAATAATGGATACTGAATTTAACTATTGTATCTGCAGATGACTGAAAGAATGTAGAGGTTGTATTACTACATAGAATGTTGAAGTCATCAGCTAGCAGAAAGCATCTGCTACTGTAATTGGGATGGTTTTGATACATACTAGATCCACGACTTTAGCCACCATTCATAAGTTACTCTAGATTTTGCCCCTGCTTTGCCTGGTCAAAGTTATTGTGGGCTTGCCCAAGCAAAACAGATATGAGTTTTGACAACCCTTTGGTTTTTCGTAGACAAGTCCAATCAGATTATTATTATTATCCTGCTTTGTCACACAGTCAGTCAAATGTTTAGACTGGAAGACAGTCTGTGATGTGGAGGAGAGAGAGAGGAGGCTGTGTGCCTTGGAGCTCTGTGGCCATAAGTGTCACAAGGAACAAATAGAAGCCAAACACCCAGCAGGAAAAGCCAAAATCCTGTTGAAGAAGAGGCCATGGAAAAAGAGACAGCAGCTGGAAAAATGAGGTGAGAGTTGGTGTGAAGTGATTGCTCTTCTAGCCTGGAAGACAGAAGTGTTTTTTCTCAACTGGAGCATACATACAACCCCTAAGAGGGAAAAAAAAGTAAGGCACAGCCTTACAAATATGTAAATATGAGCAAAAGCTGCACCTACTGGCTGTTGAAGGAAAAGTAAAGGTTATGATGGAACCTCAGTAAAAAAGAAACCTAAGACTGACTGAACTCTATAGATCTAAAAGGAGTCTGGATCTATAGAGAATAACAATAGTGACTTATCAAAATTAGTAGCAAAGAAGTAAAGATTTGAACAATAAAGAAATAGATTGTACATATGGAATATGTAGAAAAATATGACGGCATATAGGGAGTCCTCGACTTACGACCACAATTGAGCACATTTCTGTTGCTAAGTGAGACAGACATTTGATAAGTGTTATGTCCCATTTTATGACTTTTCTTGCCACAGTTGTTAAGTGAATTCCTGTAGTTAGTGATTCACTTAACAACAATTAGTAACATGGTTGTTAAGTGAATCTGGCTTCCCCATTGACTTTGCTTGTCAGAAGGTAATAAAATGTGATCACATGACCCCGGGACACTGCAACCGTCATAAATATGAGTCAATTGCCAAGCATCTGAATTTTGATCTTGTGACCATGGGAGTACTGCAACAATCATAAGTGTGAAAAATGGTCATAAGTCACTTTTTTCAGTGCCCTTGTAACTTCAAATGGTCACTGTTGTAAGTTGAGGACTACTTGTAGTGAATAGGACACTAAAAGTAAATAATACAGGGGCTACAGAATAAAGCTTTAGTATTAATAATATTGATCTAGGACTAGGAGATTAAGACAGCTAGGTATAACATAGCATAAGCACAGTCTTACATTTAGATAAGAGCAGTAGAAATACTATAAGGCATAGATGTAGCCAGAACACCAGGAGTACATTGCCTGTTTATAAAATAGTTGAAGACATTCACAATTTGTAAGCTCCTTTTGTAAATTATTCTTGTTTTATATATAAAAAGTCCCCTCTAGCTACTAAATATAGATTAAAACAAACAAACAAACTTTCCCACTTTGAAGTGCTTTTGTATCTTTACTGAGTCTGGGGTCTATCTGATTAGTTGTGGTTTGAAAGAATCCATGACAGTTGTCAGCATCAATGGGATTGCCTCAAACTCAAGGGAGACCCTCAAGTGCTAGAATGAAAGGGGGGGGATTTACAAAGAAGGCTACTGAAATATAAAGGAAAGGAAATAATAGTGTTGAAGCAGATACCAAGAACCGTATGAGACCTGAAAAGAGAATATTAGTTCCTGACTAAATGTTTGATTAAAAGAGAAATTAACTTCAGGTGGCTGATACCAGAAGGAATAATAGTGACTTGGCGAGAACAAAGGCATAGAATAGATACAATTGAAAAAGCAGAATTATTTTATGATCAATATTTCAGAGCATATGAAAGAGAAAAGAGAGGAGAGATGGAAGCAATAAAACAACAGGAAGAAGTAGAGAGAGAAGAGAAACAACAAAGTGAGGAAGAAAGAGATGAGGAGGTAAGAGCCATCAAAGAAGAGGAAAAAGTCAAGGAGCAAAGAGAATTGAGAGCAACAACATCAACTAGACCATATAACAAATAAAACTATGGAAGAAGAAGTTAAATTAATGACAACATAAATGGACTAAATTCAGTAATTAAAAGGAAAAGAATATTTAATAAATTAGAGAAATTAAAAATGGATATAATTTGCCTAAAAGAAGTACATATTGAGAAACAGCATGACAAAATATTAGACTCTTCTAAGATTGGAAAATTGTATATTACATTGTAGCACAATGAAAAAGGGTGAGGTCCTGATACTTGGGCTAAAATATTAATAGAAAATCTGGGTAGAAAATAGCTGTGGCCAGAGGAAGTAGAACATCCTTAATAGGTACATAACACATAAAAGAATATATATGTTTGTTTGGGTGTGTGTAGATATAGAGAAGGAGAGAGAGATAGGACAGAGACAGAGACAGACAGATGTATTTTTTATATATGTGTTTGTGTGTGTGTATATATGTATGTGTATATGCACACACACACAGGGCTGATAAGGAACAACACTAGTACTAGAACATATATTTCTTTTCTTTTTTTCAAACTAGGAGAAGAGTGAGATAGAAATGCAATACAATCACAGATGTAGTTGCAGAGAGCCACAGAGATTAGCTTGCAGAAACTGCTGTGACATTAACAAAAACATTTTTAAGTCCAGGAAATGAAGAAAACATTAAAAATATCTCAAACTTAACTCCCAGGGTTTGAGAGGGAGGGGAAATAAAATCCAGTCAAGCTTTCAAGATATTCATTCATTCATTCAAATTTCTATAGCTGCCTTTCTCAATCAATGACTTTGGGCAGCTTGCATTTTCTTGCTGTAGTCTGTATCAATAAAGCAGAGTACTAGTTATTCTTGTAGAACCTGTTTCCTGTCTTGGTCTTCCTTAAAGGGCTGACAGAAGCCCACAAAACCATTCTGTGGTTAGGAACCACTCACCCGTGAAGTTACGTACTGTATCCAGGATCCCCATCACATCTTCGACAATTCTAGCATTTTCTCTTTTGAGCTCTGCCAGTGTTTCCAACACAGAAGAACTCAAATTGTTGTTCTTTGCCAAATCAACTGAGAAACAGGGAAAAAAAGCCCAGACTTAGCAAATAAATGTGACAGTGACACCCTAGAAAATCCTTCCTCCACATAATCCTATACTTTCCTCAGGAGTGGGCTTCAAAAATTTTAGCAACAGGTTCTCTGCCAGGTTGCTGGGTGGGCATGGCCTAGTTGGCTTTCTGCACCACAGCAGTGCGGGTGGGGCGTTTTTGCTGCTTGAGTTTCTGCCCATTTCTGGACTTCCTGAACTTTTGGGAGGCCTGTTTTTTGCCCTCCCCGAGCCTCTGTGCGTACCCTGCACTTACCTGCATCCAAAACGGGCCTCGTGGAAGGGGAGGGGTGGTTGGGACCAACCAGGAGTGGGATTTGGGGGTTATCTGAACTGTGCAGAACCTGAACCCCTGTGAACTCCCAGCAATCCATCCCTGGTTTTCTTGGTATATATACGTTTGTTAAAGAGAGCAATTTGTTGGAACAGATCAAATGTCCAGAGACTGTAGTGGAATATTCTCTTCTCAGTGGTTAGCCAGATCCATATAGGGAGCATGGCATGAGGATAATGCACGCTTCATATTATAGTATATATTTCAAGGCTTGGTATAGCACATCTAGCACTATCCCATTATACTGTTTTGATTAGTTCAGAGTCTGTACGTAAGCACACACACCAATACATGCACACAGTACAGATGATCATATTTAATGTATCTGTTACAAGCTTCGTTGTTTTTTTGTAATACCAGGAATTTCCACCCATTTCCTGGAATCACATAACAATAATACACAACAATATAATAATGTCACATAAAATAGCTAATGACAAATAATGGATGATGAAACTGATGAGTAAACTAAGAAAAAAAAGTTAATTCTTGTAAAATATATTTATGATCCTGTTCAAAATGCTTGAAAGAACAACAGCTGTTCATATACTTCTGGTTTAAATTTAAGATTTTAGTGATATTTTTGAAGTCTAAATGGTTTTGTACCTAATAATTTAATTGGCTGAATGGCTATATTTAAAGAGTTTCTGTTAATGGCTCTGAGTTTGGAAGGAACAATTGAATGCAATGTCACAGGACTCTCTCTTAACTCCTGGCCATTTTTATATTGCAATGATATGATTGAAAGAGTTGAGGGGGCATTTGCTCATTCATTCAAAAAAAACAAAAAATAGCAATAATAGAGTAATAACATATTAATGTCCAAGGACAATCTTACTGATTTCTTAGGAGTTCCCTGGTTTTGATTAAAAGTCAGCATACATCTGGCAGATATGTCAGCATGCGAATCCCCTTAAGTAAATGCTCAAGAATCAAAGACAAATACAATGCAAAATTTGAGAGTTTAACTAAGAAATTCACCTCAATCCCTTACCTTTGAAAGTGCTTACAACTCCATGCACTTGTTTGATATCATTAGCAGTTTCTGTTTTGAATTCATCCAATTTTCCAGAATCTGAAATTCAGTTTTGTCATTATAACAAGTAAGAAGTAGAAGATGCCACTCTAATCAACAATGAAGTTCATTATAGCAGTTCAGAACATCCTTTCAAATAGCTAAGCCTGCCATTCTTCAAGGGTTGCTTGTACATTTTAGTACAAAATTTCATGTCCTGAATTATTTTGTAAAATACATTAAAAAAAACTAAAGCCAAATATTCTGGGAAATAAGATTAAATGGGATTTAGAAAATACTGCTAAAACAAAGCAGCAGGAAACCGATGAAATACTAGAAGCCCTATTTAAAATATTACAATCTTAACGCATAACTTGCAGTTTGAAAGCAAGTATGAAAAACGCAGCAATGGCCCAGTGAGTGGAAAAGACTGGTTTTTATTCCAGAATCAAAAAGCTGTAATATGAAAGATTGCTCACAGCATCTAGTGATTATTTATTTTTTCACCTGCTAGGAAGATAATGGTTAAATGTTTCCTATCCATACTTTAACAATAGATGGAATGTGAATGACTAGGTATACATCTGGATTCAGAAAAGGCAGGAGTATCCAAAATCAAGCTTCTGGTGCAAAAAAAAATGCTTGACCATTTTAAAGATCAGCAGCAATTCCCAAACAGATATCTGTTAGATACATTGAGATTATAATTCCTGGGGTTCTCAGTCATAATGCCTCAGAATTTTAAGATTTGTCCTCAAAACATATCTGAGGCCCTTGACTGTCCTCATTTACTGGAATATTCTGATCCATCATTTCTGATTAATCTCAATACAGATTGTTATGAAGATAGCAGTACTGTACAAACACATTTGAAGACATTCTCTCTTTTCAAATTGAACCCTATTATCCTAAAATAGTAGTAGTAGTTCAGTATTAAACAAGATCTTCACTGGTGTCAGCCTCAAGATACCCCTTCTACTTTCCCCTTCCTGACTATCTGCTATTATTTCATTATTTCTCTCGGCTGTCATGGCAACGGTGGGAGGGGGGATTTTATATGGGAAGAGAGCTGGAGGTGTTTGCATTCCTTGCTGGGCTAGCAAGGGGAGGGGGGATTCTTGTCTTTAACTTTCCGTTTCCTGGCTATCTTTTCCTCTTTTGCGCAACTGCGAACTTTTATCAAAATATGCCAAGGTCATTTGACAAGACGTCTCATCACCATCTGAAGATGACCACATGAGCCGTTTCAAAAGTTTTAATTGGAAGAATCATTTGAACTTTGGGGGGTGGGGGCAAACCTATTTCTTTGTATATGCATTCTACCCGCCAATTTCTCAGTTTCGGAATTGCTTTGTAGCTACCACTTTATTTCCCAGTAAAAGGATAACTTTGCTCTACCCCATGGAGTCTGAGTGTTTCTTTCTTGGGATCTAAAAGGAGCGCATCCTGACAACTGGTGCATATGGACTTATTCACCGACACTGCGGCAGTAGGGAATCTGATTTGTTACTGTAATATTAACAACACAATGTCTGGGTGGCTCTAGAAAATGCTACAGGTCATAAGTGGGAAAGTGGCCTGGGTCACTCCAGTACTCAAGTACTTGGGGTTTTTTTTGTTTTTTGTTTTTGTCTAGTTCTCCTTTATTTTCACACAACTGCACACTGGATTCACAGAATTAGAGCATGGTAGAAATGCTGTTCAATCCAGATTATGATTCAGAAAAGGACTTGTTCCCTTGGATGAGGTTATACATGGAGTATCCACTCCTAACTTTATGAATTCCAAATTATATGGGATCAATAAAAGGGGGGCACCGTATAATTGTGGACCACTAATCCACAATTATGCAGATAAAAAGTCTCCATCTTGTAAACTTTTCAATGATCCTGCTTGCTGTTTTTGGTGGGTTTTTTTCAAGATCCATGCTGTTAACTTTAGTATTTTTGAAATTTAATACAGCATCTCATACTACAGGGTTCTTCACAATAAAAAGGGGAAAGGGAATTGGGTCAAACAATTTGTTCAAGAGGTATAAGAGAAGGACTTACGATTACATAATGATAATTTTCTGTTCTGCTTGTTGATAGCTTTGGAAATTTCTGAATCTAGACAGAAGGAAAATCTATTATTTTGAGTATTGAGCCTTTTCTTCATTTTGCACACTTCTAGCAAGGGGTGCTAAAATTTAGCCATAAAAATGGACTTAAAATGAAATGAATGATCCATCACTGATTGCTCCGCATTCTTCAACAATTTCTTCCAAAAGGAAGGTAGGTTTCTACAGAAATAAGTTTTTGAGATTGTTCAAATAAACAAATAACAAAATAAACAGAATATGCCTGGACATTTTTAATCACAAAAACGTTTTGTCCCCAGCCTTCTACCTTAGAGATCTTTCATAATAGAAACCACAGCAGATGGGTTTTTGAAACACCTGTCTTTGGAAATGTGCATTCAGCATCATAGACAATTATGGAAAATAAAGAAAACAGTTTACTTAAATAAAACAATTGGGACAAGATGGTGCAAGAAACTCTCATATTTTGGCTTCAGTTTGTAATTCAGATTACTAAGGATTTGGTACACTGAGTAAACAAACTGATATATAATTTTGGTGGAACTACAGAACTGTCTTAACTATTGAAGTGCAAATCACACAGCATCATGTATTTTTCCCATTAGTAGTCAGAATGAGAAAGCCATGATCTTTTACTTTATATACCAAGCTGTGCAGTCTTGTGTGTGTTTACATGCTCTCAGAGACAGTTTCTTTTCTGGCAATAGCTTCTAGGGTCAGTATTGAGTTTATGCTTTGATAGATGTCTGGATTAAAAATATGTTCACTTTCATGCTACTGGCTGGAAAAGCAAGGAATTTATGTTCTAGAATCTAGATCCAGGAGATAACAATCTTGTCTGAATCTTAGTCATCCATTCATTTATGGACTGATGGATGAATAAATGAAATATGTAATCCTTCATGTACAGCAAATCTCAGGCTTTTTGTACATTGGATTGATTACATAATATAATAAATAATAATAAGAGACACAAAGTCTAATTAACTGGAACTAAACTGCAAACAAATATTACAGTCATCATTTTTAATGTATCAACAGAAGAAATGTTGGCATTAAAAAAAGCAACTTCTAACTCCATTATTTAATCTCATTACACAGAAATTACCAAATTGTTTTAAAGATGGCCAAAATTAAAATAGCATTGAAATAATTAAAATATACAGTATAGGAGTATGTGATATCAAATATACCATGATAAGTTTAATAAGAAGCATATTCTTAAGATAGTCAAGAATGCCAGCAAGGGCTGTGATGTTGATGATATTATACATCTTGGTACAAATGATCTGTCCCAGAAGGATGTACTTTCTGTTCAGAAAGACTTCCAGAGCTTGAGGTATGAACTTAGTAATATGGGCTGTAGGCTTATCTTTTCAGAGGTTCTACCAGTATACAAGGAACAAAAAGGGAAAGGGCAGTGTGTAACAGAATTTAATGTGTGGCTAAAGGAGTGGTGTAAAAGGGAAGGCTTTGGTTTCATTAGTCATGATGTCTGCAGCTGGTCCAATGAAAAACAGTACAAAAGAGATGGTTTGCATCCATCAAAGAAAGGGATTGAGTTACTTCCCATTAAATTCACAGATTTCCTGGATAAACATTTAAACTGAATAGCAGGGACAGAGAATTAATGGATTCAGAACATCTCTGTCTCCAGCAACCTAAAACTGATAAGGATACCAGTGCATGCAAAATAGATGTTTGTGCAGGTAAGATTATCAACCTTGATGCCAACCAAAACCAAGCACTTAATAGTGAGTGCCATACCATGTGCACTAATCAAACAGGTGGCAAGAAAGTAGGGGCAGGCAGGCACAACACAGGTTATGTAGACAGGAAACACAGTGTCAGACATAAAGATCTCAAGTGCCTATATAAAATGCACAAAATCTGGGGAACAAGCAGGATGAACTCAAACTATGAATACATGAAGGTAAATATGATATAGTTGGCATAACAGGAACTTAGTGGGATGAAACCCATGACTGGAATACACTGGTAGAAGGATACAAACTATTTAAAACAAAAACAAAAAAACCAGACCCCATAAAAGAGGAGGTGGAGTTGCACTGTATGTAAAAGATCACCATATTGCTACAGAAATGCATGAAACCAAAGGTGAAAACCTCCTAGAACGTATAATGTCAATATAAAAGAAAAAAAGAATGACATGGCCATAGGCATATATTATAGGCCACCTAATCAAACAGAAAAAAATAGATGTCCTTTTTGCCAGCCAACTAACAAACATATGCTGGAAACATACAACAATAGTAATGGGAGACTTCAATTATCCTGATATCAATTGGAAAACTAATTCTGTACCAAGTGAGAAATCAATTAAGTTCCTTACCAACCTAGCTGACAACTTTGTTGTCCAAAAGGTAGAGGGTGAAACTAGAGGGACAGCCCTACTGGACTTAATTCTTACAAATAGAGAAGAAGTGATAGAGGGAGTTGAAACTGCAGGAACCTTGGGTGAGAGTGACCATGTCATACTAGAATTCAACATAACACAAACACAAGCAACCGAACATAACGACACCAGAGTCTTGGATTTTAAAAGAGCTGATTTCAATAAACTCAGAGAGAACTTGGAAAAGATTCCATGAATGAAAATCCTAAAGGGAAAAACAACTCAAGAATCTTGGGAAACTCTAAAAAGTATGATCATAGAAGCCCAGACCAGCACAATACCACTGAGAAAGAAAAACAAGAAACCCAAGAAGAAACCAGCATGACTATACAAAGATCTCTTTGGCAAATTGAAAGAAAAAAAAAGGCAAGTACAAAAAATGGAAAGAAGGACATACAACTAAGGCAGAATATCAGCAGACAGCCAGAATCTGCAAAGACGAAGTCAGGATAGCAAAGGCTCAGAATGAACAAAGACTTGCAACAAAAGTCAAAGATAATAAAAAAAGTTTCTTCCAACATATAAATAACAAGAAAAAAATCAAGGAAACAGTCGGTCCACTAAAGAGAGAAGATGGCAAGGAAGTAACAGGCAGCAGAGAGAAAGCAGAACTGCTTAACTCATTCTTTGCCTCTGTCTTCACGCAAAAAGAAACTATAGCTCAACCCACCAAAAACATAACTGTAAAAGATAGACCAGAAATAAAAGTTAAAATAAGCAAAAAAAAAAAAAAATAGTAAGAGAACACCTGTCTGATCTTGATGAAAACAAATCACTGGGGCCTGATGGATTACATCCCAGAGTTTTAAAGGAGCTGGCAGAGGTCATTTCAGAACCACTGCACCATATCTTTCAAAAATCCTGGAGCACCGGCGAACTACCAGAGGACTGGAAAAGAGCTGATGTGGTTCCCATCTTCAAAAAAGGAAAAAAAAAAAAAACAGATCCAGGAAACTATGGACCAATCAGCCTAACATCAATACCTGGGAAGATACTGGAAAAGATAATAAAAAAATAGATCTGCCAACATCTAGGAACAAGTAAAGTAATAACTAGCAGTCAGCACGGCTTTGTTAAAAACAGAACATGCCAAACCAATCTTATTTCATTCTTCAACACAGTAACTAAATTAGTAGACCAGCAAAATACTGTGGACATAATATATTTAGATTTCAGCAAGGCATTCGATAAAGTAGACCACAACCTACTTCTTAGTAAGCTAGAAAAAAGTGGAATAGATAGCACCACCACTAGATGGATTCACAACTGGCTGGCAAACCGTACTCAACGAGTAGTCCTTAATGGGTCTAAGTCTACATGGAGGGAAGTAAGCAGTGAGATGCCACAAGGTTCCGTCTTAGGCCCAGTACTCTTCAATATCTTCATTAACAATTTAGATGAGGGAATAGAAGGGGAATTTACCAAATTTGCAGATGATACTAAGCTGGCAGGAACAGCTAACACCCAAGAAGATACAGACTAGAACACTATAGGCCATATCTAACAAAATGAAATTCAATGTAGAGAAAAGTAAAGTCCTACTCTTAGGCAAAAAACCCCCAAAAGTACACATATAGACTGGGTGAAACCAGGCTCAATAGCAGTAACTGTGAGAGGGATCTTGGAGTCTTAGTGGACAACCACCTAAATATGAGCCAGCAGTGTGCAGCAGCAGCAGCCAAGAAAGCTAATACATTCCTAAACTGTATTAACAGAGGGATACAGTCAAGATCAAGGGAAGTACTAATACCACTCCATAAAGTAAGACCACACCTAAAGTACTGCATCCAGTTTTGTTCACCACATTATAAAAAAGATGTTGAGACTCTAGAAAAAGTACAGAGAAGAGCAACAGGATGATTAGGGGACTGGAGGCTAAAATATACAATGAAAGGTTGCAGGAACTGGGCTTGGCTAGTCTAGTAAAGAGAAGGACCAGGGGAGACATGATAGCGGTCTTCCAATATTTGAGGGGCTGCCACAGAGAGGAAGGGGTCACACTATTTTCTAAAGTGCCTGTAGGCCAGACAAAGAATAATGGATGGAAACTGAACAAGGAGAGATTTAACCTGGAAACAAGGAGAAACTTTCTGACAGTGAGAACAATCAACCAATGGAACAGCTTGCCCTCGGAAGTTGTGGGAGCACCATCACTTGAAACTTTCAAGAAGAGATTGGACTGCTATTTGTTAGAAATGGTGTAGGGTCTCCTGCTTGGGCGGGGGGTTGGACTAGATGACCTACAAGGTCCCTTCCAACTCTGATTATCTGTATCTAAGTTGTTGTTGGCCTCCTTTGCTCTCCAATTAAATAATAAGAATACTTAAGCATTTTGTATGAAGGCAAAGATAAGAGATAGCTCAGTTTTTTATTTTAACATACATCAATGTATTTTAACATGAACAAATTATGCAATTAGTATTATGTGAATATAACTCTCTATCCACAATCAGTATCAATTTCCAGAAGGAATAACTGTGTTAAATGGTTGCAGCAAAAGTAACATTTTGACACCTTGAGTACTTACTAAAGCCAGAGATATAAATGTTTCAATAAAAGAGAATATCTATAGCTCAGGATTGAAATGAGGGATCCTTGGTGTTGTCTGAGTTTGGTTGTTTCTTACAGATGTTTCATTACCCAAATTAGGCAACATCATCACCAAGCTCAGACAGCACCAAGGACCCCTCACACAAATATTTATCGACATAATATATGCCAATAAAGGCTTATTGACATAATATGTGGTAGTTTTTAAGATTCTTCAAATAATTGTCTAGAGATACAATTTACACATTTAAATAAAAGTTTCTCACATCAGTAGCCTGTTTTCTATTGTTGCCCTCTCTAGTCCCAGAATGCAACCAGATATGCAAAGTGGATAATATCTACTCATGGAAAATTGCTTCTTTCTGGTCAAACTTACCATTTCTGAGGCTCTGGGAGAGAAGGGCTAGGAATAGCACAAAGGCAATGCTCATCGTGACCCATAATAGAATATGCTTCCAATTCATGAAACAAACAATATGACGATCTAAGAAATAATCAATTGGAAAAGATGAGAATTAGTAATAGACAAAGTAAATCAAAAGGGGATATAGGGAAAAGACAATCATGGCTATCAAAGCCTTAATCTGTTCTAAAGATTAGAGCGGTTATTCCGATAAAACTATTTGGTTTGTTCAAAAGTTGACCATGAATTACAGTTAACTTTAGTATCTATAAGCTATGGAGATTTTATGCAATTTTATCTCTCTTGGATTGAAAACTCCATCTAGGTAGCCATCAAATAAGAAACTTTCTGGAGAGAAAAAGAATAAGGGCAGGATCTGGAAAAGGGAGGAGGCTGCCTGGAATTAAAAAGAATCTACAGTAAAACTTCAACAAGACTTCTAAAAGATACATTTTAACTGAAACTTTGCAACTAAATAGTAACCCCAGGAAGAGAAAGTGAAAAAAAAGAGCAAAAAAGAAACAGCTTGCATGTATTTGGATTATTTGGTGATCGTTGGATTGTTGGTTATTATATTTGAATGACTAAAATCAATTGGGTGGTTGTTTAAAAATTTATACAATGGCACCACTTTTGGATGAATTGAAAATGGAACTTAAAAAGTACAAAGAAGATGCACAAGAAAGGAAGGGTTCTTTTGGCTTCGTTTTTCAATTCTTAGAAATGGAGATTTGGAACTATGAGAAACAACAAGAAATGACTGCAAAACAAGAAGACTGGGACAAAGAAAAAGCCATATTTAATGAACAAGCAATTTTATGTGGGGAAGAAAAAGAAAAGGGGGGGAAAGAAAATGGAGAATTTAAGACTTAAAAAAACAACCAAAGAAAAGAAAAATAATTCAAAAAATAAGTATAATACTGTAAAGCAACAGAAAAGGGGAATACAGAAGAGAGAAATAGAGGTAGAGAGACAAGGGGGTAAAAAGGGGAGAGAGAAGAAGAGAGGGAAGAAGGAAAGGAAAAGAAGTTACAAAGGACTGGAGCAAGATATAGAGAAACAGGACCTATTTAGAGATAATGGGTGAAAATCTAACTGAAAAAGGGATTCTGTAAAGGTACATAAGATTGTATTGTTATATTAGTAATAGAAATCTTTAGAAAGTTAGAAACAACATATGATTAAAATGAGGGATAAAATAGTGTAATTTAGTGAAATGTTTGTGAATAAAATAAGTGAAATAAAATAAATGAGAAAATTGAATTAGGAAGGGAATATTAATATTAATGATAGAATTGACTTGGAATGGAATGTTGTTTTAATTATATGCATATATATATATATATATATATTGTGTATTTTAAGAATGTACCAAGCAGAATCCAAATGGAAGTTATGTATTATATTGAATGTTACAACTTTAGGGAAAAGATATAAAGGATCATACTCCAATCAGTAACTACAAGAGAAATTTTGTTTAATGAGAAAATATAATAGATAATTGAGACAGGACAGACAAAAAATATAAAAACAATAATGTGAATTGAGATGAGATAATTAAAATAAAACTGAGAAAATTAAAAGAGGGGCGAAGCTATGCAGAAAATGTAAAATAGTAATAAGATATGGAATAGAATATAAAAATGAGCATGAAACTTTCTAAACAAAAAATATATTTCCCTTTCCTAAATGTACAGCTGTTTCTTAAAATGTATAGATCTCAGCATTTAATGACTGGATACACAAAGATCACAAAACACAATTTTCTATGATTCTAAGAAACCCAAAATTAATTAATACTCAATTCCCAAATAAAATGAAAAAAAAAAAAAAAAGGAGGAACAAAGATAGGTCTGACTATGGGAATTGTATGCTAATTCTTTTCTCCATCAGTTGGCTCAGAATCAATTACCAAAATATTGTATTTCCTATAACACCAGCGTAAATGGCCTTTGTCTTTTCTATCTTACTAATTATGTTAGAATTAGTTCCAATAGAAGCTAAACAAAAAATAATAATCTCTTCCAAGGTATGTATATCTTCTTGCCCTCTGTACCTGTTCTTCTAGGCGTCTGAAGTTCTTCCTCCATTATTAATCTTCTGTCGAATGATTTGGAAGCATTTCCACTTTCTTGTTTCTGAAAGAAGTTGTTCTGATACATTGCACTGTTGTATAAACCTCTTCTAGAAGTGTTCTTATGAAAGAGGATCAGTGCAAAAATTAATGACTCATCATATAAGTATATTGACCATATTCTGATTTGTAAAGTGAAATGTCAAAGTGATCATTTCACAGAAAAGCATACAGTAGCTATTTTAGGCAGATGATTTTAGGTGCTATGAAAGGGCAAATAAGTATGACTTCTTTATTATCATAACGATGGAGCTTAATTTAAGGGTGAGTAATTATAGACTTCTGTTGGAAAAAGATGTGGAACTTTCTGAAGTAAATGATGATATTTATTTATTTGTTTGTTTGTTTGTTTATTAAGGGAGATCTGCTACATGTGCAAAACTATTACAAAACAAACAAAATAAAGAGGTATCACACTAAAAATAAAGATACATATTGTCAAGTTGTGACATTGAACTATGAAAGATAAACTATGAGAAAAGCTGAAAATTGATGCCTTTCAATTATGCTAGATAATATGGTTGAAAACACCTTGAACTACAAGAACTAATTAATTTAGTACTAGATGAGGAAAAATCCAATTGCTCACTGGAAGCACATGGTTAAAACTTCACTGGAGAGGACCTTGATGCTTGGAAAAATTTAAGGCAATTGAAAAAGAAGTCACCAAGGCACAAGGTGATTAATTATTCTCACTGATGATACAAGTGTGCTTACAAACATCCAAGAAGCAATTATTTCAAAGATTGTAACCTAGAGAAGACTAAATTTTTAGGTAAAAGAAAGATTAACAAATCTTGCAAACAGCAAACTGTTGTGTCCGCGAAATGATGCCAGGAGTCGGTGACTGAGTGCAAAAGCTCTTTATTGGCAAGTTGGAACCGAACTGGCGAAAGGAAAAAAGCCCGCGGCTTTTATTCCTTTCACCGCAGCGGCCGCGGTCAATGGCACCGCTTTGAATCTCCCGCGGTCTGAATGGACCAATCGCAGGAGATTCTTAGCGAGCCAATTGGCGCAGCTCGCCTGACCAATCGGAGAGCCCCGCGCTTTGGCCAATCAAAGCGCGGGGATCTCGAGTATGTTAATGAAGGACAGAACACCCCTCCCCTCTTGGTTCAGTCCTTACGTTGCATAGTCACATAGGTAGGCGGGGCTCCGTCTGGTCCTACTTGACCTGCGCAACTCAGTCGTAGGCTGGATCCCAGCCAGTTCGGTCGGGATCTCTGCTGCTCCTGCTGCCGTCGTGGGAACCGGCTGGTCGATCGGGCCGGTCCTTTCTCCGTAGCTCCCTCCTGGGCCTTCCGGGTTGGTTGAGCTACAGGTTTCGCCGCTCCCGCTCGGTCTTTCTGGGTCGGTCGAGCTGGCTTGGCTGTTCCTTCCTGGTGAGTGGTCGTGATGGCTGCTTTCCGGTAAGTACTGCTGGTTTATTTTTCTTTGGATTCGGTCCCCTGGGTATTCCCTCCCCCCTTGGCTTGCGTTGTGGGGGTTGGTTTCGCTTGTTTGTGCGTCAGCGGTTTGTTGGTTTGTAGTTCTCGACCTAAGTTGGTCGATGTGGCGTTTCCACGCTCGTCTGTCTGCTGTTTGTAGCCGGTACGAGTGTGGGCCTGTTGTTTGTGTGATGACGGCTGGGATCCATAGAGGGTCTCCCGTCAGGTTCTTTGCATATACGGGGTCCCCGGGTGCGAAGGTTCGGTGTTTGGTGCTTGAGTCTGGGGGCCTCTCCGGGTTATACGTGGGGTGTAACCTGTCGAGTGGGGGACCTTAGCTTTCTGCCCATTAGTAGTTCGGCTGGGCTTTTATTGGTTGTGGTATTTGGAGTTATGTGTTGGGTGAAGAGTAGTTTGTTGATTTTCTCTTGGATCTCCCCGTGGTCTATTTTCCGGATGGTCTTTTTAGTGAATGGGACCATCCGTTCCGCCCTACCGTTCGCCGCCGGGTGCGCCGGTGCTGTCAGCACGTGGCGGATGCCCCTTTCCGCTAGGAATTTTTCGAATTCCAGCGAGGTGAACTGGGGCCCGTTGTCGGAGATGACGACGTCTGGGAGGCCGTGTGTTGCAAAGAGTTTGCAGAGTTCCTTGATTACGGCCTCCATGGTTGTCGTCTTTATGTTGCTTACCTCCAGCCAGTTGGAGTAAGCGTCAGCTGTTATGAGGAAGGTGTGTCCTTTTGTGGGCCCGGCGAAGTCTACATGGATCCTAGACCAAGGTCCCCTTGGGGTTTCCCACTCTAGGATGGGTGCTGTGGGTGGGCTGGGCCTAGTTTCCTGGCATCGTTGGCACCTAGCTACCCAGGCCTCTATTTGTTTGTCTATCCCTGGCCACCAAGCGTAACTTCTGGCCAGGGCTTTAGTCCTCACGATGCCAGGGTGCCCCTCGTGTAGCAGTTCCAAAACCTTCCCCTGTAGCTTTTCCGGAATGACCACCCTGTCCCCCCATAGTATGCACCCTTTTAACAACGAGAGTTCCGTTTGGCGGTTTTGGAACGTTTTGACGGACTCGTCGTTGTCCCTTTCCGGCCATCCTTTCTCCACCCAATGCAACACCCGCGCCAGACGTTTGTCTTTATTAGTCTCTCGGGCAATGTCTGACGCGGTTATGGGAAGGTTGGGTAGAGTCTCTATGCTGAGGGTAGTCGTCGTGGGTGCTGGGTCGGTGTCGGGTTCCGGTAGCGGCGAGCGGCTTAAGGCGTCTGCATGGGAGATCGTCTTACCCGGTTTGTGTATGAGTTCGTAGTTGTAGGCTGCCAGGAACTCAGACCACCTTGTCATTCGGGGAGACAGAATGTTCGGGGTGGCCCGGTTTCCTGCAAGGATTCCCAGCAGCGGCTTGTGGTCCATTATGATGGTGAAAGTCCGGCCGTAGAGGTATTCGTGGAATCATTTTACGGCGGCAACTATAGCCAGAGCCTCTTTGTCCAGTTGGCTATAGTTCCGCTCTGGTTTGGTGAGGGTCCTTGAAAAGAACGCGATGGGCGCTTCTTTTCTGTCAGGAAGGGTATTGCTGAGGACAGCGCCGATGCCGAAGGGTGATGCGTCGCATGTGACGGCCAAAGGTAGGGTCTCGTTGAATTGTATGAGGACGGCGTCGGAGGTGAGGAGGTCCTTCGTTCTTTGGAAGGCGGCTTGCTCCCGTTTCCCCCAAGTCCAGGTCGCCGCCTTGTCCAGGAGCCTATGCAAGGGCTCCGCCGCCGTCGCCTTTTGGGGTAGGAAAACATTGTAAAAGTTCAGTAACCCCAAGAATGCCTGTAGCTCAGTCTTTGACTTGGGGGTGGGGGCTTCTTTGATGGCCTTGATTTTTTTGCTTGTGGGGTGAATGCCGTGCCGGTCTAGGAGGTAGCCCAGGAATTCTACTCGTTCCGTGCATAGCTGGCATTTTTCCCTCTTTACTTTTAGTCCGGTCTCTTTAAATTTAGTTAGGACCTCCCTTAGTCGACCTTCTAGTTCGGCTTGGTTGGCTGCCGACACTAGGATGTCGTCGAAGTAAAGTACCACCCCCTTGATACCTTGCAATAGTCTCTCCATTAGGCTTTGGAATATGCCCGGTGCCACGCTGACTCCGAATTGGAGTCGGTTGCATTTGAATGCTCCCCGGTGGGTGACAATGGTCTGCGCTTCTGCCGTTTGCTCGTCGACCAGCAACTGTTGGTATGCCTGGGCGAGATCGAGCTTGGCGAAAACCTTGCCCCCTCCCAGTGAGTGCAGTAGGTGTTGTACTACTGGGACGGGGTAGGCGCTTTGTTGCAGCGCGCCATTTAGGGTGGCCTTATAGTCCCCACAGATCCTCACCGACCCATCGGGCTTGATCAGGGTGACTATGGGGGTCTCCCACTGGGTGTGGTCTATGGGCTGCAGGACCCCTTGTTTGACGAGCTTGTCAATTTGCTCGTCTATCTTGGGTTTCAGTGCGAATGGCACCCGCCTTGGTTTCAGGCGTTTTGGGGGGACGTTAGGGTCTAGGTCGAAAGATATAAGGGGCCCTCGGTACTTGCCTAAGTTTCCGTCGAAGACCTCTTGGAACTCCCGGGCCAGTTGCTGCTCCCAGCTGTCGTCGGTGACGTGGTCGACTCCCGTGAGGGCGATGTCGAGCGGGGCGAACCATTGCAGTCCCAGTAGGCTTGGGCGGTCGCGGTCGACGATCGTTAGGGGGAGTCGTTCAGTGCGCCCCTTATAAGTGATGTTAAAACTTTTGGTGCCGACTACCGGGATGCGGTTTCCCTGATAGTCCTTTACAATGAGTCTCTGGCTGTCTACGTTCCTCCTTTGGAGGGTAGGCACCAACCGCTTTATCTCATGCCATGCAATCATGGAGAGGTAGGACCCGGAGTCCACCTCCATTTTGCATGGCTGGCCCTCGATGCATACCTTGACGTGGACCTTCCGGGCGTCGTTGGTGATGGCGTGGCCGATGGTGACCGTCTGGTGGGTCTCCTCTCTCCGCCGGTTGTCGCCGTCTCATGAGGATCGCCCGTTCCGGTCCCATCGGCTGTCCGAGGGGCGATCTCTGGTCCGGGGTGGTGTGCTTTCTCTCCTCCGGTCGCTCTGGTCCCATCGTGCCGGGCTGCGATTTTTCTTCAGGTGGCAGACACGGGCGATGTGTCCCTTCTTGTCGCAATGCCGGCAGATCGATTCGAAGAACTGGCATTCCGACCTGGGGTGGTCGCCGCCGCAGCCGGCACAGTTGGTCCTCGACTTACGACCTTGCCGGTTCCGTGGGTCGCGCCCTGTCTGTAGTCGATGGATATCCTCCTCGTCATCGGAAGTGCCCGATGCCGAGTGGAAGTCGCCCTGGTGGGTGGTCGTCTCGGGTTTGGGCTCGGCCGACCTCGCCGGGTTGTTGTTTCCGCTGCGGTCCCCAGAGTTCGGTCTGCGCATGCGATCGGCGGAAGTTCGGGTTGCTTTGGCGGCTGCGGCTGCGGTGAGGGTGTCTGCTAGACTGATGCTGCCCTTGGCCATCAGCCGGCTCTGGAGGACGGGGTCCCACAAACCGAGCACGATTCGGTCTCGCAGGTCGTTGTTTAGGTTATCGAATTCGCAGAGCCCGCCTAAACGCCGCAGCTCGGCGACGAAGTCGCTGAAGCTCTCACCCGACCTCTGGTCCCGCCGGTAAAACTCGTTGCGCCGGATCAGGATGGGTACCTCTGGAGCGTAGTGCTGCCGCAGTATGGGTTCGAGGACGTCCCAGTCCATCACGGTGGCATCGGCGGGTTTGGCCAGCGCTTTGGCCATCTGGAAGAACTCGGTCCCGCAGTGGGTCAAGAAGACGGCGCGTTTCATTGGGCCGGAGGCGTCCTTCAGGCCGGTGCACTCGAGGTACATGTGGAATCGGTCGGCGAACGATTCCCAGTCCTCGGTGGCGGGGTTGAAGGGTGCGGGTGGTGCGATCTTCGCCATCTCGGTGGTTCGTCTGGCTTCCGTCGGATACTTGGTTCGGTTCAGGGTCTGGATCCCATCCTCGTCGCCAATGTTGTGTCCGCGAAATGATGCCAGGAGTCGGTGACTTAGTGCAAAAGCTCTTTATTGGCAAGTTGGAACCGAACTGGTGAAAGGAAAAAAGCCCGCGGCTTTTATTCCTTTCGCCGCAGCGGCCGCGGCCAATGGCACCGCTTTGAATCTCCCGCGGTCTGAATGGACCAATCGCGAGAGATTCTTAGCGAGCCAATCGGCGCGGCTCGCCTGACCAATCGGAGAGCCCCATGCTTTGGCCAATCAAAGCGCGGGGATCTCGAGTATGTTAATGAAGGACAGAACACAAACCTATTAGAACGTCTAAAAAATTAGAACAGTTAAAATACTGAAGAAGACTTTTGAAGAATGCAATCAAAAATATTAGCCACAGTAACAACTATATCAGCAATGGTATCTGTTTCTACAGATAGACGAAGTCCAAAAGATGTTATTGAAGAAATTATACAAAACAAATTTTAACTGACAAGATAGTGATTATGTCCTTATTATATTCCTACTCTCTTTTTCTTTTCTCTTTCTTTCTCTCTCTCTCCCTTTCTTTTTCTTCTTGCACATTTTACTTTTTTCTATTATCTTTTCTTTAAGCTTAGTTTGCATTAGATTTTATTATTACAATCAAAATTCTTATATATGTATGTATGTCCTGAAGAATTCTGAGTGCTAAATGATTGAACAACTACATTAATTATTTTTACTGGGATGTGAAAGTAACATGGGTCAGTCAGCAAAATTTCTTGGATTGGTTCTCACCAGCTAGAAAGTTCTGTCCTTATTACACAAGAAAGATTCTGCAGAATCACTGAAATAGTATAGTATATTAATAGATATACCAAAGGGATATAAGAAAGGGATAGAAATCCTTACGAAAGAGAGACCAGAAAACAATTGTTTAATAAGTTTTGGCTCACTTGGTTTAGTAAAGGAGTCTCATCTCAGTGGAATGTTTCAATATTTTATGATTTGACATTTGATTACTCTAGAAATAAAATTAGAATAATGGGATTTTATGCCATGCTCTGAGCAAAGCAATTGGTAAAAGAAGAGAGTGTTTTCCCTAAGCTGGTGCCATCCAGATGTATGGTATTAAGTCCCATAATTTCTAGCCAACTTGCAAGTTGACACTGAATGAAATTTGAGGAAACTTTTCTAATCATCAGAACGCTCTGCTTTGTGAGCTTTTTTTCTGAAGTATGTTTTTAATCACTAATAGTTGATTTCAAATTTTAATTAGATGCTATTATGACTATCTAGATGGAGCAGAAGGAGTGGAACAATGATATGTTTTGGATATTTTTAACTAATACATCCTCTTTTGCAGAATACAATTTGGTGCAGTAACAAGACCACCTAAGAGATTAAGTCTCTTTCCCATTCACATATTTATTGTCCTGTATGTATATTTGTTATTCTTTATTCTTATTTATAGTTATAAATTATGCTGGCATAATCCCAATGATGAAATGGATCTGTATAGCACTAATGCATCTTATTGCATCTGAGGATATATTGCTGCAAAGTTGTTTTCAGAATTTTAAGCCACTCCCATGAACACAAATTTGAAAATTGTATCATATTTGGAGTCAATTTTTTGAATGACTATTTTCACAGATGAAAAAGTAAGCTTATAAATAATAGAGTAAATAAAATACAAATCATGCCCAAAGCTATGGCTTACTCCCAAGAATACTACAGACTGAATTTAAAGAAGACAGTATTGAGTTTTAATGTAATTTGTGAATGTAACATTCACTAGTTACTACTGTGCAGAAAGAGATGGTGAAACCCATCACAGTATGCAGAATACACCACAATAGCCTGCTCAAGACCGACAGAAAATGGAAACTTAAAAGGGAAGGCATCCCAAGCGTGCTTTTTCAAGAGGCAATTGACTTTTTGTTTTTCTTTGAAGATGTTTCACTTCTCATGCAAAAAGCTTCTTCAGCTTTTTCTGGCTGGTTGGTGGGGAATAGATGGGTTTATATTCCTTGCAGACAGCTGGTCATTTGCATTCTTTTAGAGAGTGGTTGAGACCACTTGGATGTTTATCTGTATCATCAGGGTCACCTGAGTGGTGCAAATGGCTATGGAGCCTTCTTGGGACTGCTGAAAGAACTGTGTTGTAGACTGGAGATAAGATGGTGTCATATCCCCCACCCCTTTGTTGAGAGTGGACTGCTCCGTTTTGACTAGATGGCCCCTTTGACCCCACTTTCAAACTAGTGGTCCTGTCTATCCAAACCAGCAATCTATCTGCATTTAAAAGACAAAGGCCATTCTTTTGAAGTCAGCAAAGTCCACATTTTAGATAGAGAGGACCACCCCACTCTCAACAGAGAGGGAGGGATAGGACATCATTTATTTCCAGTCTACAACACAAGTCCTTTCAGCTGTTCCAAGAAGGTTCCATATCCATTTGCACTACTCAGGTCATCTTGATAAACCTCTAAGTTTACAAACTGAAGCCAAAAGATGCAAACAACCAGCTGTCTGCAAGGTATATAAATCCTTCCATTCCCCACCATCCAGTCAGAGCTGAAGAAGCTTCTTGAATGAGAAGCAAAACATCTTTAAAGAAAAACCAGAAAGTCCAGTTGCCTCTTGAAAAAAGTAACTTTGGGACAACCATAACCCACATCACTGGCAATCTCTATGGACATTAAAGGGGAGACAGTGTTTGTTGAGTCAACATATCTATGTAAGTCTACTGATAACAGCTTTTTATATGCTAAGCAAATCATTTAGCATTTGTACTATTTTAGCACTAATGAAATACAGTAAAATACAGTACAAAAGGACAAGCAAGAAATTATTTTTTCTATTGTAAAGCTAGCTATTGTGCTGGCATATTTGTGTACTTCAGTGCTTCAACTTTGCATATATAAATTTAACTTTATTTTATAAATATATTTTTATACTAAGGATGTATAAAGATTGCTGTCAGCCCCACTAAGCAGACTTGAACAAGAAATCAACTGCATAAGAAGCTAAAAGTACTTTTATTGGGATTGGCTATAATAACAGAATTTTGAAAGATGAATCATGCTGTATCTCCTCCTCAAATTAGGAAAATGTCTGCATTAGCCACTTCCAAATGTTATCTTGTTGCTCTACAATTTTTTTTTAAATCTTTTGCCCAGGCTATATGTTTCTTGCATATTTCTGTGAAGATCATGTTTCTTATCTTTACAGTATGTATAGCTCTACCTATAATCTGACAAATGATGGAATCGTGTTGATTGAGATTAGTGAATGTCTTGTAAAAATATCAACATTACACATGAATGTACTAATCTGCAACAATGAAATGGAGGAAGACACCAAAGAATGCCATGGCAAGCTGTAAAATGAACTAGATGCCACATCAAGAAGAAAAAGTTATTTGGAAATACAGAAATTGAAGCAATGATGGAAACTGGAATGATAGCAAGGTTTGGATTGGATAAGCACAGTCATGGGGAAGAAAAAGCAAACTATTTGTTCATTGGCTACATTTCTTCAAGATAAACTACAGATTCAGTACATACAGGTGAAACTCAAAAAAATAGAATATCATGCAAAAGTTCATTTATTTCAGTAATGCAACTTAAAAAGTGAAACTAATATATGAGATAGACTCATAAAAGTGAGGTTAATATATGAGATTACATGCAAAGCAAGACAGCTCAAGCCATGATTTGTCATAATTGTGATGATTATGGCTTACAGCTCATGAAAACCTCAAATCCACAATCTCAGAAAATTAGACTATTACATGCAACCAATAAAACAAGGATTGTACATAGAACAATATCGGACCTCTGAAAAGTATAAGCATGCGCTCAGTACTTGGTTTGGGCCCCTTTTGCAGCAATTACTGCCTCAATGCAGCGTGGCATGGAAGCTATCAGCCTGTGGCACGGCTGAGGTGTTATGGAAGACCAGGATGCTTCAATAGCAGCCTTCAGCTCTTCTGCATTGTTCGGTCTCATGTCTCTCATCTTTCTCTTGGCAATGCCCCATAGATTCTCTATAGGGTTCAGGTCAGGCAAGTTTGCTGGCCAATCAAGCACAGTAATCCCACGGTCATTGAACCAGGTTTTGGTGCTTTTGGCAGTGTGGGCAGGTGCCAAGTCCTACTGGAAAATGAAGTCAGCATCCCCATAAAGCTCATCTGTGGAAGGAAGCATGAAGTGCTCCAAAATCTCCTGGAAGATGGCTGCATTGACCCTGGACTTGATGAAGCACAGTGGACCAACATCAGCAGATGACATGGCTCCCCAAATCAACAGAGACCGTGGAAACCTCACACTGGACTTCAAACATCTTGCAGTGTGTGCCTCTCCATTCTTCCTCCAAGACTCTGGGTCCTTGGTTTCATTTGGTTTCCAAATGAGATGCAAAAGTTGCTCTCATCAGAAAAGAGGACTTTGGACCACTAAGCAACAGACCAGTTCTGTTTTTCTTTAGCCCAGGTAAGACGCTTCTGACGTTGTTTGTTGTTCAGGAGCGGCTTGACAAGAGGAATACGACATTTGAAGCCCATGTCCAGGATCCGTCTGTGTGTGGTGGCTCTTGATGCACTGACTCCAGCCTCAGTCCACTCCTTGTGAAAGTCCCCAATACTTTTGAATGGCCTTTTCCTGACAATCCTCTCTAGGCTGTAGTCATCCCTGCTGCTTGTGCATCTTTAATGTGCTTTGATACAGCACTTTGGGAACATCCAACTTCATTTGCAATTACCTTTTGAGGCTTTCCCTCCTTATGGAGAGTGTCAATGATGGTTTTCTGCACAACTGTCAGGTCAGTCATCTTTCCCATGATTGTGCTTCCTATTGAATCAGACTGAGAGACCATTTAAAGGCTCAGGAACCCAAAATAGGAGACAACTTCTGGTGGCAAGGCAAGGACGGTCAGAGGGGCAGAAATCTGCTCGCGGTTCTAGCCATCCTTTTCTTGAGTTTGGTGCGATCTTTCGGGGTGCTCAAGTCTCGGAGAGACCCATGCCAGTGTGGGGGAACCTCGGGCTGCAGTGTGGGGAAAGCAACCCCCCTGCAATGAAGAGGAAGCCCTCCAGAGTCCAACGATCAAGAACAGCCTCCTGTCAACGGAGGCTCCGAAGTCCGGACTGCCACCAATGGGAAGGAAAGAGTGAGTGAAAGTTTGGAAGCTCGCAGGGAAAGAGAGTTGTGGTTAAAGACAGTGGCAGAGAAGATATTTGACTGACAACAGACTGATTTCAGGCTGTTAAATACTGTGCAAACGCCTGCTGTGAGCTCCAAGAGAAAGCGGCTACAAAAGAATCGGTCTAGTGAAAGTGAAGGAGCTTGGCAGGCAGAAGAGAGTCGGAAATAAAAAAGAAGTAAAGAGAATTTTGGAAGTCTGAAGACCAGCACGGGGGAGCAATTAAAAAGACTCTATTATCACTAACATTTGGATTGAAGCTATTAAATCGGAGCCAGAAGCAGAATGAAACTGATCGGGGGAAAATACAGAGCGGCGCCATAGGCGGTATCCAGAACGCTGAAGTGGCTACAACAAAGTAACAGATCCAACTGTCTGAAGGGACACAATCTAATCTATAAACTCTGGGAAAATTGAGAACTGGTCCTAGCAGAGGAGACAGTTCCTTTCTCTATTTTAAGGAGATCAGAACAATTGATTTAAAGAACACTAAAATATAAGTAAAAGAGGAAGTCTTTAAACGAGTGGGAACATTGCTTACTGGCAGCTGTTACTCAGCAAATCTTCATTTGCCATTTCCGGTGTGCTCGAAGTGAAAGCTCCCAAAGTGAAAAGCAGAAACAAAAAGCTCTTGTCTTTGGAATTTTCTTTTTTCTTTTCCTCTACCCTTTTCTGTGTGTACATACTTACTAAAATAGCCTCTCTTCTTTCCTACTTGTTGATGGTATGCTATGTTGAAATATGCTTGCTTTTTTTCTGATTTCCTCTTGATAAATGTGTACATTTAGTAAAGAAATATTAGAGTGTTAAAATATTGGATTAATTAATTTAGTTATTATTAATAGAGATTGTTATAATTTGAATGGGAATATAGGGGAGACAGTAAGAATATTGAGCATTAGTTATTTAACAATCTTAGAGCTCTCTAGACCAATATTATATTTCATTGTGTGGGTATATCTGTGAATGTAATATATTGTGTAGTTAAGGTTACTTTATATTGAAGTTAAACTAGAGAAATATATATACACTTTACTAATTAGTTAAGAATATAGCTACTTAATAGATTGATAGATCTTGGCCAATTTTAGTTACAGAACTAAGAATACTGAATGCCAATTTGGAATAATATATTTAGCATTGTACAACAACAAAAACAAATTTTATTTTATTTTATTTTTTTTATAAATAAATTTTATTAAATTTACAATTAAAAACATATCGACATTACATACACAAAAAGGGGAAAAGAAAAACACTCGGTCTTACGAACCGGAAAGAGAAGAGAAGAAGAGATATAAAAGAAAGAAACAAAGAAAGAGGAAAAAAAATGAAAAGGATACATTTAAAAACAGACAATATCCTTTTTGACAGTCTGCAAGATCCAATTCTTCTACCTTAATTTGAATACACACATCTTATCAATATCTATGCTTAAATTATCCATTGTCTTTTTAGCAGTTTATCTCTGGACTAACCAATTATACCAAGAGTTCCAATTATTGTAAAATGTTGAAGGCTCTTTGTTTTTAAGTGCTATAGTTAATTTATCCATTTCTGCACAATCATATATTTTCTGGATGACCATTTGTTCTGTAGGTGTATAGGGTGATTTCCAACATTGGGCGAACGCTAATCTGGCCGCAGTTAGGGTATGAATTGTTACATATTTCATCTTTTTGGGTAAATGTTTATCAGAGATCCCTAGTAGGAAGAACTCTGGTTTGTATTCGATTTGTTCTTTGGTTATCTCCTCCAACCATTTTCTGGTTTTTTGCCAATATTTCTGGGTTTCTTTGCAAGACCACCACATATGAAAGTAGGTTCCTTCTATGCTTTTACATTTCCAGCATTTTGGACTCGTGTTTGGGTTCATTTTTGCCAACCTCGAAGGGGGAAATGCCATCTATAAAACATTTTGTATGTATTTTCTTTATATGCTGCCGATTTTGTAATCTTAATATTTCTGTTCCAAATCTTTTCCCATTCTGATAATGTAATACTTCTTCCAACATTTCTGCTCCAGGCTATCATGTTCCCTTTGGCTATCTCTTGTTCTAATTCTACTTCCAGTAAGTATTTATAGAATTTGGATATGTTCTTTTTGTTTGATCTTAGTAAAATTTTATCTAAATACTGCAGTTTGTTACAAATTCCAAAGTGTTTTATATCTTGTTTGTATCTGCTGTGGATTTGAATATATAGCCACTGATCAATTTGAAATCCCTGTTCCTGTAATTCTTGTCGAGTTTTTAATTTTCCTTGCGAATCTAATAAATCTTTATGTTTAATCATTTTTGTTATGTCCAAATTATTGGGGTGTACCATTGCCTCCATTGTTGATAGCCAGATCAGAATTTTTAGACAGTGTTTTTTGCATATTTTTTTCCAATTAATTAATAATGAGTCCCTAATGAGGTGTCTATGAAAGTAAGACTGTTTGGGTTTCCCTACTTCCCATAAGAAGGCATGCCACCCTCTCTGGAGGTCATGCCCTTCTAATGCTAAAATTCTTTTATTAAGTAAGTTCTCCCAGTCTTTTAACCATAATAGGATAGCTGCCGAATAATATAATTCCCAATTTGGAAGAGCTAGACCCCCTCTACTTTTCGCATCTTGTAAGGCCTTTACATTGATCATGGGTTTTTTCCCCTGCCAAATAAATTTAAGTGTAATCTTATTTAATTCTTCGAAAAAAATTTTTGGCAACTTAATTGGAATTGTCTGGAATAAATAAAGAAATTTTGGTCGTATGTTCATTTTAATTGAGGCAATCCTGCCCAATAAGGAGAGCTGCAGCTTATTCCAGGATTCTAAATCTTTTTTTGTTTGTTGAAGTAGTTTATAATAATTGTTCTCTTTGAGTGATTTACCTTGTGGTGTTAACCATATTCCTAAATATTTAACCCTTTTTGTTACCTGTATCCCCATCATTGCTTCTAATTCTTCCTTCTGGTTTTCTGTTAAGTTTTTGGTCATTAATTTTGTCTTTTTTCTATTAATTTTTAATCCTGCCACTGCGCCAAATTGTTCTAATTCTTTTATTAGATTATATCCTTTTTCCATGGGTTCCTCCAAAAAGAAAACCATATCATCAGCAAACATTTGTAGTTTATATTCTTCTGATTTGACCCTCACTCCTCTAATTTCAGATTTTTTTCTAATCCATGTTAAGAGTGATTCTAGGGCAAAAATGAAAAGAAGAGGTGAGAGAGGGCAGCCCTGTCTGACACCTTTTTCTATATTTATTGGACCTGTTTGTTCGCCATTAATTAGTATATTAGCCTGTTGTGTATTGTAAATTGTTGTTATAATGTTTTCAAATTTGGTGCCAAGACTCATATTATAAATTTTTTGAATTAAAAAGTGCCAATTTAAGTTGTCAAATCCTTTCTCAGCATCTAAAAACATGAGTGCGGATTGTTTCTCCGGGTGGGCTTCATAATATTCTAGGACATCGATAATGGTTCTTAAATTGTTCTTTATTTGTCGGGACAGAAGAAATCCATTTTAATCTTCATGGATATGTGGATTTAAAGCTTGTTTTACTCTATTAGCTATGATAGAAGTAAATAATTTATAATCGGCATTTAAAAGTAAAATCGGTCTATAGTTGTTAATGTATCTATGATTAAAGGAAATGACTACTACAACTACCACTGCTCTGAAATCTGGTAGGAAGGTTAATCCCACAATAATGACCACTTTGGCAACAACTTCACCCATGGCACAAAAAACAATAGAGGAAACACTACCAACAGAGAAGTCAACTAGCATCTCGAATGCGAATATCCAAGCAATGTTCCTAACTTTACAGGACTCATTGACAAGATTGCAAGAAACAATAATTAAAAACCACATGAAACAAGGGCAGATATCAATGAATTGAAGGAAGAAATGGGGAAAAGACAGAAATGAAAGACAGAAATGAAAGCAGACATTTCCAAAGTAGAGGATAAAGTGGGGGTGTTGCAGCAGGCCTTGGAGAAAAATGAAGTTATAATAAAAGAAGTAGAGAAAAGAACCGAATGAACGGAAAGGGAATTAGAAAGGGTGGATGAAGATCTCAAAAGCATGAGCAAAGAAATGGAGGACTCCCTCATCCTCCTAGAAATGGACAAGGCAGCAACTTACCTAAGATTCCAAAATGTGGCAGAATCAAAAGAAGAAGACCTGGAATACTTGATGGCAGAAATACTGGCTGGTTTATTGAAGATGGATAAAGATGAAATTCAAAAAGAGTTTGATGAAGTCTACTGGGTCAATACAAATTATGCAAGACGCCACAAATGTTCCAGGGAAGTACACATACAATTCACTAGAAGATGTGTTCGAGACATGATATATAGAACCTCAAGAGATAAAACAATAATTTACAAAGAGAAAGAAATTGTGATTCTTAAACAGATACCGGGGAGAATAAGGGAACAAAGGTGTGACTATAAATTTCTGGCAGCATATTTAAATCAAAAAAGAATTACATTTAAATGGCTTATTCCAGAAGGAATGTTAGTGCCGTGGAAAGAGAGGAAAATCAAAATAGACACTATAGGAAAAGCCCAGGATTTTTATGAACAGATGGTGGGCCCACAGGAGCAAAGTAGTAGAGAGGAATTGGAATCGTATTCAAGAAGAATACGGTAGACCTAAAAATAGAACTGGAACGGTAGGAAACCAAGAGAATACCTATCCACAACAAAAGACAGAAGGAACCACATTAACACAAGTACAAGAAGAGAGAGGAATTGTTACACAACAAAGAGCGAAACAAAACTAAATAGATGGGAGAAGAAAAAAAATTACTATCAATAAATATAAATGGTTTAAATTCGACAATTAAGAGAAAAAGGATATTATCTAAATTAATTAAACAAAATGCATATATAACGTGCCTGCAAGAAACCCATATAAAAAAGAAGGATGAAAAATATTTAGAATGCCCGAAATTAGGAAAGTTATTTACCACACCAGCAGATGAGGAAAAAAAGAAGGGAATCACAGTATATGTGAAAGAGGATTTGAAATCTGAGCTAATATGGTCGGACTTAGAAGGAAGGACTCTGGGTTTGCAGATCTGGATTAATGATATTCCAATTCTTTTAGTAGTAATATATGCCCCAAATGGAGACCAAAAAGAGTTTTTTAAACACCTATATAGAAAATTGGTTGAATTGCAAAAAAGAAATATTTGCATAGTAGGGGACTTCAACTCCATTGCTGATTTCCAAAATGATCACAGTAATGCTGGGAGGAATAAAAAGTGGAAGAAAGAGCTCCCCAAGATCTGTAGGGAATTGATGAAAGAGTTAAATCTGACAGATTACAGAGAAGATTACATCCTGAAAAAAGACAATTTACATTTTATTCCAATCCCCACCAAACATGGACACAGATCGATATGGCATGGATGAGTGGGGAAATAGCAAACGAGACAAAAGAAGTGGAAATTTTGCCTAATGAATGGGCAGACCATAATCCAATACAGGTAATATGGAAGGGCAGGGCAAAACCAAAGAAAAGATGGACCTTAAACACTCAATTAATAAGAGAGAAAGAATACATTAATAAATTAAAGGAGGAATTGAATTTTTTTATAAAAGAAAATGATAATGGAGAAACCATGAAACAAAATATTCGGGATACGATGAAGAGGCATAACAATCTCTTATAATGCCAAGAGAAACAAGGAAAAATATTCCCAACAAAACAAATTACAACAAAGAATTAAGGAGCTAGAAACCCTTCTACAAAATAACCCAAAAGAACCCAAACTGCAAAATCAGATAAATATAGCCAAACACAAACTGTATTTAACTGATCAAGAGAAAATGACTATGAATTTGAACTTAACCAGACAAACCTATTTTGAACATGTCAACAAGCCAGGAAGATGGCTATCTTATAAATTAAAAAAATAAGAAAGAGAAGAGATTGATATAGCAGTTAATAGATAGCAAGGGAGATACATACCAGGAAATAGAACAGAAAAAAGAAATCATTCATAAATACTTTGAAGATTTATATAAAAGAGAGGATGTCAGTGAAATTAGAATAAGGAATTATCTAGATGAAGTAAAGGATAAGGCAATTGGGGAAGAAATGGCTGAACTATTAAATAAAGACATTACTGAATCGGAACTGAAATCAGCAATAGAGAGCCAGAAAAATAATAAAACCCCGGACCCAGATGGGATCCCAGGGGAGCTGTACAAGGCAATAGCAGATCCAATCGGCCAGTTATGGTGGAAGTCTTTAATGATGTTTTACTAGCAGCCAGGATGCTGGACTCAGGAGGGGGGCATTGATCTCGCTGATCCTGAAGGAGGATACAGATCCCAGATATATAAATAATTACAGGCCAATTTCCCTTTTAAATACTGATTACAAAATATTCACACTAATTATAGCAAACAGATTAAAAAGGATCTTAAACTTTTACATACATGAAGACCAAAACGGATTTCTCCCAACTAGGCAAATAAAGAACAATTTAAGAATAGTATTAGACATACTAGAATTTTACAAAGCCCACCCTGAGAAACAAGTAGCACTTATGTTCCTAGACGCAGAGAAGGCTTTCGACAATCTAAATTGGCAATTTTTAATTCAAAAAATTTATAATTTGAATTTGGGCACCAAATTTGAAAATATTATAACTATATATGATACACAACAAGCTAATATAATAGTGAATGGGGAATGCACCCACCCAATAAAGATAGAAAAAGGAGTGAGACAGGGTTGTCCACTCTCTCCCCTGCTCTTCATATTAGCATTAGAGACATTAACATGAATTAGGCGGAATTCAGATATAAAGGGATTAACAGTTAAGAAAGAGGAATATAAATTGCAAGCATTTGCGGACGACATGATTTTCTTCATTGAAGAACCAAAAGACAGGGGACCAAAATTGATGAGTGAATTAGAGAAATTTGGAGCAGTAGCTGGACTTAAAATAAATAAAAAAAACCCAAATTAATGACCAAAAACCTAACAGAAAAACAGAAAATAGAACTAGAAGAAATAACGCATATACAAGTGACAAAGAAAGTGAAATACTTAGGAATTTGGCTAATCCCACACTTTAAGACACTTAAAGAAAACTATTATGATAAACTGATACACCAGGTAAAGAAAGATTTAGAATCCTGGGGGAAACTTCAAATCTCACTACTAGGCCGAATTGCTACTATTAAAATGAACATTCTCCCCAAATTCTTGTACCTATTCCAAACGATCCCAATTAAATTACATAAAAAGTTTTTTGAAGAACTCAATAGAATAACCCTGAAATTTATTTGGCAAGGGAAAAAACCCAGAATAAATGTAAAAGCAATGCAGGATATGAAGAGCAGGGGAGGGTTAGCATTTCCAAACTGGGAGTTATACCATATGGCCACTGTTAGATCTGGGAGAGTGGGCGCAAGAACGGAGACGAGGCATCGAATAGTGACTCCAACTCTTTATTAGTGACTTCAGAACAGAGCAAAATACTAGGGCAGCAGCAGCTCCTTTTATAGAGCTGGCTGCTGTCACAACATCCAATGATTTGAGTTTGCCGCGCTAAAAAGCGTCCAATCAGCGGCGACCCACTAACAGCCAATCAGATCAGCCGACAACGACCAATCACGATCCACTATCAGCGGGCCAATCAGAAGTGCAGGTTTACGAGCCTGCTGTGAAAGTAAAACTATTAGAATTGTAAGCTAACGAGTTTGCTTAGTTCAGAACAGCCACCTCGTTAGTTTGGTTGAAGGATAACCAATAAAAGAATACTATTTCTAGAAGGCCACGATTTACAAAGGGGATGGCACGCTTTTCTATGGGACGTAGGGAAAACCAGTCAAAAATATTTCCATAGACATTTAATTAGAGACACACTATTAACAATTTGGAGGAAAATAAGGAAAAAACACAAAAGTAGCAGTATGGATCTCAACAATGGAGCCAATGATTCACCCAAACAATCTGGAGCTTACCAAAATGATTAAATACAAAGACTTATTAGACCCACAGGGAAATTTGAAACTGAGGCCGGATCTTCAGGAGCAAGGACATTAAAATTGATCAATGGGTTTACCTTCAGATTCAAAGCAGATACAAACAAGACAAAAAAGAATTCGGAATTAATAACAAACTGCAACAATTAGATAAAATTTTATTAGGATTAAATAAAAAAACATAACAAAATTTTATAATTACTTATTAGAAACAGAACTAGAAGAAGAAATTGTAAAAGGAAATATGATTGCTTGGAGTAAGAACGTAGGGCGCAGCATCACATTAGCGGAATGGGAGAAAGTTTGGGGCAGAAACAATAAGATTACCAAATCGGCAGCATACAAGGAAAATCTTTATAAAATGTTTTATAGATGGCATCTACCCCCTTCGAGGTTAGCGAAGACACACCCCAACATGAGTCCACATTGCTGGAAGTGTAGGAAAAAAGAAGGAACCTTTTTCCATATGTGGTGGTCTTGTGCAGAAACCCAAAAGTATTGGAAGAAAATCAAAACTTGGTTGGAAGAAATCACAAAAGAACAGATCGAATACAAACCAGAGTCCTTCCTACTAGGGATTTTTGATAAGCAAATTTCCAAAAAAGCCAAATACATAACAATACACATTTTAACAGCGGCCAGATTAGCCTTCGCTCAACACTAGAAACAACATCAAACTCCATCAGAAGAAATGATTATTGAAAAAATCTAAAAATGCACAGAAATGGATAAATTGACTTTGGCGCTAAAAAACAAAGATACTTCACTATACTACGACAGCTGGAATGGTTGGTATAATTGGATTGACCAAAGATAAATTATATATCATAAGACATAAAAGAAAAGTATCAACCCATAATAACGAGGTAGCGATATAAGTTAAAAACAGGTGTGGTTATATGACACAAGTTAAGGTTATGAAAACAAAAGAAGATCTTGCAAACTGTTAAAATAAGAATACTTTTTACCTTGTAACCTCTTTCTTTCTTTCTTCCCCCTTTCTTTTTCTTTCTTTTCTCAAAATTCTTTCTGTCTCTTCCTCTCCTTTCTTCTTTCTTTTTCTTTCTTTTGCTTATTTGTGTATGTATTGTGACTGGTTTTAATTTTAAAAATTAATAAACTATATTTTTTTTAAAAAAGGTTCAGGAACCCTTTGCAGGTGTTATGGCTTAATTAGCTGATTAGAGTGGGACACTTTGAGCCTAGAATATTGCACCTTTTCACAATATTCTAATTTTCTGAGATTGTGGATTTGGGGTTTTCATGAGCTATAAGCCATAATCATCTCAATTATGACAAATCATGGCTTGCTTTGCATGTAATGACTCTATCTCATATATTAGGTTCACCTGTTAAGTTGCATTACTGAAATAAAGGAACTTTTGCATGATATTCTAATTTTTCAAGTTTCACCTGTAGGCATCATTTGACAACAGAATCAAGCAAACTACATAATAGGAAACAGGAGATAAAGGGTTGTAAGCCAGTCAAGTCTCTTCTAGCTCTAGCAATGGAAAAGATTATGAACATCTACCAGCAAGTTATAAATGATAAAATATACAGTCATAATTTAAGTCCATTTTAAGGAACAGATTCTGTAGGATGAATCTATGAGAGAGTGGATCTGATGAGCAATGGTTAAGAGACACGAGACACCTAAAATTGAAATAAAAAGCAAGCAAAGAGGGGAACAACAATGAAGTTAAGAAGTTCTAGGATTTGATCATGGAACCCTATTATGATGTAAGTCTATGTAGCTGTTGAAAAAGGTACTGGTAATGCTAATATTATGTCAACCTCTTATCCACAAAACTCAAACATGGATCTCAATCCTTGAAATTATGTCATTATGAGCCATGGTGGCATAGTGGTTAGAATGCAGTAATTCAGGCTACTACTGACTGTCGGCTGCCTGCAATTTGGCCGTTCAAATCTCACCAGGTTCAAGATTGACTTAGCATTCCATCCTCCCGAGGTTAGTAAAATGAGGACCCAGATTGTTGGGGGCAATATGCTGACTCTGTAAACTGCTTAGAGACAGCTGTAAAGCACTGTGAAACGGTATAAAAATCTAAGTGCTATTGCTATTGCTAACCCATTCCTGTCTTAGAATCTTTAGAAAAGTGTCTCCTTTGCAGAAGCTCACAGATCATAATATTATAATATCTCTCTCCGAAATATATCTGCATATCACAAACCCTTATTGTTTGAGTTCTGATTTTCTTATATGCGGTTTATATGCTGGAATTGGATGTTGAGTTATTCCTTATTATATGCTCTGTTATGATAATGTGTCTGGACACTCATTGGGGTAGAGATGCTGCTTTATTGAAATTAATGGGAAGAAAACTCTTACAGCTTGGCTCTGAATTAAAGGTGTATAAACTATGTCATAAGTATGTTCTACCCGCTGTGTACCTGTCTCATCTCCATTGTGGGCACACCTAGTGAGTCTCTAAAAAGAAGATGAGTGTCACCGTCTGAGTCAGGACATACCGGCGGAAAGACAGGTCAACAGGTTCCATAGAAAAAATCCGCTGAAGCTCAGGAACTAGA